>JBBEEQ010000013.1:3750000-5000000 GCA_037950945.1 Hypolimnas misippus | reverse complement strand
GAAATTCCCAGTTCGTCGTAAACTTTTTTACGAAAATAGGTACTCGAAGATTGCTTGACCGATCTTGACAATTCTGACAACAACGGAACCCTACATTGTGCATGGCCCGACACGCACTTGGCTGATTTTTTATTACAACAATAATATGTAGGTACATATTACGCAACATAAATTTATGTATTTTGTTTTTGAAGTCGGTTCTTCCTTTTAAAAAAAACTTGTTCATCTTATAATAGTATGCTTAAATTTTTAATCTGTGCAATGCATTTTAATACGGTTTTCATCAATAAAGTGATTCAAGAGAAAGGTTTATGTAAAGGTGTGATCTGTCTTTACTATGTTATATTATATGGACGCTGGTAAGCAATAATTGAGCCAAGATGGAATAGTGGTTAGAACACGTCAATCTTTACCGATGATCGCGGGTTCAAACCCCGGCTAGCACCGCTGATTTTTCAAATGCTAAATTTGTGTTTAAATTCACCTCGAGCTCGGCGGTGAAGGAAAACATCGTGAGGAAACCTGCATGTGCCGGGAGAAATTCTGACACATGTATATCCGCCAACCCGCAGTGAAGCAGCGTGGTGGATTACGCTCTAAACCTTCTCCTTAATAGGAGAGGCCTTAGCCCAGCAGTTGGACATATGCAGGCTGTTACTTTCTTTAAGCAATAATGTGTCTACCCACAAAAAATCGAATTTAAAGATATTGATGTTATCTGGTAATGTGTCACATATTTCAAAAAATGTCATCTAGAGTAATTTAATGTTTAGAATACAAATTTGCTTTTTATTCATTATACCTTTTATCAAAATAAAGTCAGTGTGACGTGACATTATATTGCCTTTTAACGTCTATATATAAAATAAATATGAATGTACATAAATCAGTTATATCCTTAACGATATTGGCAAAATCTTTTACGTTCCCTTGGCAAAGCATTGAATTCCATTAAACCTAATGAATTAATGAATAATTAATACGTTTTTTTATAGAGACACTATATCATCAGTAGCATTCAATATTAGATACGATTTTGAGCATTTGCTGACAATCGCGTCAGTTGATTTACAATGTTGGATGAAACGATTACATTGTTTAGCGCGAAGTGATAATGCACATTGTATAGCGGTATTGTTACAAATTGTATCATTGCAGTTTGCGCACTGTAATGCTCAGTTCTTCTCACTCATTGATACATTGACGTATACAAGAAAGAAGGCGGGATCGAATCCCCCCTTAGTATACGATTTACTTATACTTAGTACATAAAACTAATGTAAATGACAAAGGTTTATATGTATGCTGATAAGCAATAATGTGTCAACCCACGAAAAGTCAAATTTGGAGATATTAATGTATTATGATACCGAGTCACCTATTTTACATTTTTATAAAATATCAAGTCATATAAACTAAATAAGTACGGAGAAAAGTTACTTAATTTAATGTTTCGAATTTTAAGTTCCATTCCATTTTCTGCTATTTATACAATACTCTCAAATATTTGAAAAACTTTTTACTAGATAACACATTAAATATATCAATCTGCTTTCGATTCATTACATATATTATCAAAATAGAAAAGAAAAGTTCGATATATACGTCTTCAAACAAATTTGTTAAAAATGGGTTTGATATCTTTAGACGCCATTTTCTCAAAAAGAAGTCCGTGTGGCTTGAAACAGTATTGCTTATCAGCGTCCATATAACTCCTAAATAACAGAGTTTTTTTAGGCTTTAGAATTACACCATACTAGATTATGCCTGGATAAAATCTAGTTTATCTTTATACATTTTGGACTTACAGCCCCCCACTTTAGACCCTTAAACGGACTCCTCTCATATGAAAGCTAAGCCCGTGCACTGATGTTATGCTGAAATCTGAGCTGTAACGTTAAAAACCATTTCAAATGACAAAGATAATAATAAAAAATAATAACGGTAATGTTACTTATTTATTACGTTTGGGATCTACATAATTGTTTAAAAATGACGCTGTCGAAACTTGTTACATTCAATAATATAGGTAACCCTAAGTAGTAATTTTAAATGCATGGATTTAGTATAGCTGGATCTCATACGGGATGTTTAATGTATACATTTGTAATTTTTAAATGTATGTACTTAGTAACGCAATTTTAAAAGAGTACCTATCGAGTTTCTTGCCTGTTCTTCTCGGTAGAATCTACATTCCGAACCGGTGGTAGCTTTTCCTTAATTTAAGTACTTTTTGTTTGTTTGGACGATTCTAAAGTGCTTTTAAAAGATTACTTGAGTAAAATATTTTTTTTTATTTTTTTGAAATAACTCTATTACATTTAACTTTATGAATGTATGTAGTTCTTTACGATATATCATAAAATCCTCCATGATAACATCATATAAAATTATATGATGTTATCATGGAGGATTGTATGATCTTTTACATCTGGAAATGAAAAAGATCCCAAAGGACATCCAGGAACTGCATCACCATATTCAACGCTCGAAAAGCGAAATAGTTACAGTTAATATATTTATTTTATTCTACAATAATATATATGATATTTTAGTATCTTGCAAATAACATAAAAAAAATAATAAAATTGGAAGGTAAGATCTGTTTCCAAGATCTGTAAGTGAGAGATTCTGCTTTAATTTCACATAGAATTCCTTTAAAGCGGTCAAATATCGTAATAAACATGCGCCTCTTTATCATAAACCCGAAATAAAACACTCCCGAACAATATTTCCGAGATAAAATATTACACGAAACGACGTCAAATAAAAAAAAAAAAAGTCGAAATTGTGACGAAAACGGCCTTTTCATTTCCACTGTCATTATTTAATTTTAAGAAGAACATAAATATTTATACAAAGATCCTTATCCTTAGATTTATGCGTTCATTTCGACCAAAAAAGCGAATAAAAAGTAAATTATCCAGCCAGAATTTATTTCCGTAGTCGAGTATAACGATTCTATGACGGTTAAATTACTGCTTCTCCCTTCACCGCCTATTGTTTTTAACTCCGACCGATGCCATAAAGAGAATCAAATAATACCAAATGTCATTACATAAATTTTAAAACGTATTGTCTTTTTATATGTGTAACGTTGTAAACGATATATAACCGGCTTTACAAAATGCGGATATATGTTTGACACGTGTTTTTTATGTTTTAGCATCGATTTCGCGACTGACTGTGCTTTATTATAGTTGATTCCAATGTAATCTCCTGTTGCAATAATTTTATATAACGTAAAATACAGTCACAATAAATTGGGAGCCGGTATGGCCTAGTAGTTTGAAACGTCGATCTCATCCGATGATCGCGGGTTCAAACCACGGCAGCGCTGAGTTTAAGTGGTAAATTTGTGTTTAAATTCATCTCGAGCTCGGCAGTGGAGATTATTCTAACACATGTATATCCGCCAACCCACAGTGGAGTATCGCGGTGAAGCTCTAAACCTTCTCCTTAATAGATTATTTTCCAGTTTTATTTTTATTTTAGATACATATAAATCTTAATCACAATGCAATTTGTAAATTTTTATTGCTTTAATTGTTTATGCTTATACAACTTAATCGGCTATTACGCGTATTAATAGGAACTTATATTCCCTTAATTGTTATTAAAGTATTTTACGGAACGCTTCACCTCATTTTCAAAATCATCACATACGCGTGTAAAACATGGCTTTTGACCTTAACGTGCTTTATTTAATTACCAACTTTCGTCCAAGTTTTCCACCAGGAATTCGTATCATTACTTCAATTGGAATAAATGTCGATATCCAACCTTTTGTCTAAAACTTTTCGTAACTATATAAAACGACGATTGTTTAGAACGACGATACGTTAGGCTCGTTAGAACGCACACACAAACTTATCAAGGCATTTACTTTCTTAGTAGTAATATTAAAATAAATAATGGCTGTCTTATTTGTTTACTCATGCATGCCGCAGGCGTTAGATATGCCTTTTTTTCTCGCTGGGGAATGCATTTATGCATCTCGCCCTATAATACAAGCGGTTATGTGGAGCTCCTGGTGACGAGTGTCCCACACTACCCACTAAAGCCCAGCAGTGCCCATATCGCCCACCGTGACGCCCCGTTGGTCTGCCTACGAGGGCTTATATACGCCTGCGGCAAGCCTATATATGGATGCTGATATGCAATAATGTGTCAACCCACAAAAAGTGAAATTCCGAGATATTGGTGTATTTTGATGCGGCATCACCTATTTAACATTATTCAATAAAAAATAAAGTCATATAAACTAAATAAGTATGGAAAAGAGTTTCTTAATTAATTGTTTCGAAATTCCAGGTTGTTCCTTATTTTGTAATTTATAAAATAATCTTATATTTTTAAAAACTTTTTATTAGACAATATATTAAATATATCAACCTGCTTTTAATTAATTACAGCTTTAATCGAAGAAGAAAAGACAATATGGATAAATACTTATTCAAACAAACTTATTAAGAATAGGTTTGACATCTTTAGACGTCATTTTCTCAAAATGAACTTCGTGTGGCTTGACACAGTATTGCATATCAGCGTCCATATATGCTAATATTACTGTATAAATATAAAAGTAATTCTGTCACTCTGTCTGTCCATCCTTTTTAACTTTCCACGCCAAATCTGATGAACAATTATTGATGAATTTTCTTTTTTTTTTTGTTTTTTTATTTATTTTGTTAAAACCATAGTAAATAAAATATCTTATGTAGAAATCAGAATATGATATCTTACGAGGTTCCTGTTGAAAACTGTCGCTAAAAAATAAGCACCAAATTGTTTTATAATGACAATACAATGTTTTCAAACTACTTCCAAAAGGAGGAGTTTTCCTATTCGTAGTGCATGTTTTTTTATAATGTTTGATACCTCAAAACTCCGTCCCTTCTTAACCGATTAAAAAAAATATTTTATTAGCCGTTTTTTATTTGTTAGAATATCAACCATAATAATACCTTTTCTGTGAAATTCTAACTGGATTGTTAATGTTCAAAAGATACAGCCCTTTAAAGGCCGGAAGGATAGACAGACAAAGGGACAGACGACGTAGGTTTAGGATCACATTTATCTCTTTGTGTACGAAACTCTAAAAAGTCTGTTAAAACAATGAAACAGTGCCTGTTTCTGATTATGTTAACTTTCCAATTTCATTTGGTATTCATATGTATTAAATGAACAATCTTATTCCGTGGTCATATTAACTTAAAATTTAATACACATACTTCTACAACATTTATTTTTTGGCCGATTATCCTTAAACTTGACTTTTATATTCCTTAAGGTGATATATGAATAAATATATGTATATATCCCCGAATTCAAAAATTATCCCTAATAGTTGTGCTAGTGGGTATAAAGTATAACGCCGTGAGGAACTACTAGTAATATATAGAATATTATCTTTAGATATGTCATGTTCATACTATTTGACGTTAACAATCTGTATTCATTTCCGATACCGGCAATTTCGTTCATTGACTTCTTCTCCCAAAGATAATGGTATCTTAGACATGGGCCTACCATGTTGCTAGGTAACGTCGTCCAAAGTGATCGATATTCTGGATGTCAAAATCAATAGAATACGTAAAAGCCTACCTATATAATAACATTAATTATAAATTAATTATTTGTATTATTCTCTCAAATAGTTCCGCCGAATATCGTCGATGAAGGCACAAGCGGGGATTTAGTTGCTCGTGAGGGCACGGATGTCAGCATCACGTGTAAAGCGGACGGCAGGCCTTTGCCGCGCATTCTATGGAGGCGAGAGGACGGCGCTAATATACAATTAAGAAATCCTGCAGGCGAACTTTATAAAGGTATTTTAAAACTTATTTTATTCACTTAAATGTATGAAAACTCGTTAATCAGCTTATTAAACAAGTACCGTGGATTTAATCATGTACGTTGCACTTTGACCATATTTAAGTTATTGTATAGTAGGGTCAAAAGAATGCTTAAAACGAATTAACAGCAGTAGTTGTAAAATTGTATTAATATAACTTGGTACAGTAGTCACTGATTCGATCCCCGCTCATGACGAATCATGGGTGTGTGTGTTTGCGTTGTGTGTTTCGGGATCCCCGACATAGGATCATAGGATCTTATTGGGGGCCGGTGAGTGTGAAGGGTTTATTAACTTTGAGTTCTTTGCTTCACGGTAAAATTTAAATTCTTTTGAAAAATAAACCGTGTTAAACGCCATTTTAAAGTGCTTATAAACCTTAATAGTTATATACGTTAGGTTGAAAACTTACCACCCACTTTTTAATTATTCTGTTACCTCCAAATACCGTACCATCGAATAGCAATATATTGCTGTCACAATATACGTATGAATGCGGTTGAATTAATGTTATTACACAACTAACATACATACTAACTCGTGCTCCATTGTTATCAACGAATTGACTTCTGACATACCAATTACCTAAAAGCAAAGGCAAATCTACCGTCATGTGGCCCGCCAGGTGATTGGTTCGCCCCTAGCGTTACAACTATCGATAAAAATTATTTATTGCATACCTTAGTATGAACGTGCCATGCTTACGTTCTATTATCAACTTAAAATCATATTTTCAATTTCGTACCATTAAACTGTAGACTTATAGGTTATTTCGTTATTTGTATTTACCTACATGTCTCTGTTTTGTTTTTTACAATTGGGGAATTGAAATGTACAGAATTAATTCCTACATTTATTCGCCGCAGCGTTGTAATAGATAAACACGATTCCATAAATATTGTCAATGGAAAACATCATCATAGTTATTTAGTAATCTACCTGCAAGAATTCGCGGCAAGAAATATTTAAAAAATTCAACATAAAATATAAAGAGGTGAAAAATCACTCCAGAAACCGGCAGCAAATACTTAAAACTTACTATTGATAAAGTCTAAAATTGCTACATTCATAACAATAGAGATCCGCTGTGGCTCTTGCAAAAACCATTTACTAACATGACATATTCTAATGAAAAATTATAAAAGACTACGGAATACAAAGCATGGCATATAAACGAAGATGGATTATTTCATATGAAATTCAAACAAAGAATAAAGCGTTTTAAACGTAACCGTTACAGATTAAAAAATACTTGGCCGCCGGAGATAAAAAAGTACAGCTTGAAAAAACATCGTCTACATTACGAGAGAATATAATTCGATATGAAATTCGTGTCATACAGAAACGTAAAATTAGGGGAGATTTTTATAAATGACTCTGACAGCGTCGTTTCACGGATACGTTTTATATAAAATTTTCTTTTGTAAAAACCGGGTTTTACTTTAATTTATCTGTCAAGCTCGCTTCTTATTTCCTCCTTTTCGAGTATCGTCTATTGTTGAGAGAAAATGATTCCTTATTTTTGCTTCTTTATCTCTGAAGGATTAAACAAAAACCATTAATTATTTATGCCTTCTCGTCTTTCAGAACGAAAGGTATTTAACGTTCATTATGAAAAAACGTTTACAATTTTCCTTTCTTCGTTCTATTTAAGTATTTATTTCTGTTTAATTATTTTTACTGTTAACAAAAATAGATTTAATAAAATTATATTGTTCGTTGTTTTTGATAGCTAATTAATTTCAATTATATCTATTATCTCGAACAATTAATTAATTAGCAGAGATGTAATTTTAGTATTACGTTTTTCATAGAACGGAACCCTTGTGAATACTCGGTATCTGACTGTTACTGGAATTTTTATCAAAGTTTTTTAATAATAAAAAAATGTATCTGAATCTGAATGTATAATTTAAACATAAAATACTATAACATATTTTTCGATTCCAAAGTTTCGGAATATTTGATAATGTTTTCATTTCCACAGTGGATATGTACACGGGGCCTTCGCTGAATCTTACGAAGGTGGAGCGCCGTCAGATGGGCGCTTATCTGTGTATAGCATCCAATGACGTCCCGCCGTCTGTCAGCAAGCGGATAATGCTGAGTGTTAACTGTGAGTTCTTTAGAGATTTATACGGTCTTTACCTTATATTGTAGAAACTTTCATAGTGTGAAACAAAAATATTATACTGTAAATATATCTTTTCGTTTTGTTTGCTTTTCAATAGAACATATTTAAACAGTTATGCTTATATTAATGTGGTACATATTTGGTGTAAACTTTTCAATTTAGGATATGTTTATTATATTATTTTATTATTAATTATTCTAGCATTTTTAATTAAAATAACTAGAATAAGTATGCCATTCAAAGTTAAGTAACAGCCTGTAAATGTTCCACTGCTGGGCAAAGGCCTCCTCTCCTATTAAGGAGAATGTTTAGAGCTTAATCCACCTCGCTGCTCTACTGCGGATTGGCGGATATACATGTGTCAGAATTTCTCCCGACACATGCAGGTTTCCTCACGATGTTTTCCATCACCGCTGAGCTCGAGATGAACTTAAATAGAAATTTAGCACTTGAAAAATCAGCGGTGCTAGCCAGGGTTTGAACCCGCGATCATCGGTTAAAATCGACGTGTTCTAACCGCTATGCCATTAAAGCAAAACGAAATTTTGATTGATTTTTTAAGTCTTTATTACGGAAAACTAGCCGACAAACTAACAGGCTGGACATGTGATGTTAAGTGATCATCGCTGGTCATTCAACATTAACATCACACGTGCGCATTTCTTTTAGACCATAATAGAGGTATTACATCTAAATTAGCCTTGCTAATATGATTATGAAAATTGTTACTAAGTTCTAAACTACTATTTGAATGTTTCAATTTTTTCTTGTTTTTCTTTTAATTTTTTATTTTTATTTTTGATAAACGATATAAAAAAGTAATATATGTCGTAATAAATTGATACAACCTTCATATTTTATTACAATTTCTGTAGCTCTGAGCAACAATTGAGTATTTTTATTCGGATATTACGAGAAAGCTAAAAGGACAAATTGTTTGATAACATTTATACTTGACAAGATCTGAATTGAGCGTTCCAATAAGTTTTATGTGGGTAAATTCAGGTAAGAGGCTCAGGTTCAGGTGTGCAGGGAAAAGATTTTCTTAGTAAAACTCTCGAGTTACTTTTTAATTATATTTTGTATGGCTCACAAATTATATTATTGTTTAATATTTTAGGTACACTACAAGTACTACACTTTGCCAATTAAAATAAGACTTATAAATTAGCTTAAAAAACTATGAAAATACTCTAAAGAATCCATAAATCCACATAACATCTACAAGCCGCCCGCCCTGGCTTCGTACGGAGACGAACAAAGAAAATGAGACAAAAATTCCCTGTTTTTGAAAACTACTCTACTGGGTTCTGTGTCATGAATTTTATATGGTTTTTTGTATCTAAAATATTCCGTCCAATTAAAAAAATGTTTTCTTTCGCATAACATAACATATATAACAAACAACATAAAAAAGCGTTACTCAAAAATGTACAGCCGTTCTGAAGTGATTCGCTTGCATGCATTCCGAAGAGTAACTGTTTTTTTTTTATTATTATTATGTTTCAAAAATGTAAGAAACAAAAACATTTTTTGAAATAAAACTATTTTAAACGGATTTAAATCGCGTATATTAATTATTTTTATCATCCCGACGTTTCGAGCACTTTGCAGCGTTCGTGGTCACGGGTAGACCAGTCTTTTATTAATATACGCGATTTAAATCCGTTTAAAATAGTTTTATTTCAATGAATAATAATTGCGAAAATCTAAGAAAAACATTTATTTCTGAAGCATTAAAAATATTTATAACATTTCCATTACATCATAATCGTTCAATTTAATTTTTGAATGACATTATATATTTTAAACTTTCGCGATTTATACTATTCATATATAATATAACGGGTCTTATCGCGATTACGCATGGGAGTAATACCTTTATTGCCCGTCGTTTCGACGAAGTTGCATTCGTCGTGGTCACGAGCTGACCTGAGATTTTGAATAACATATTAATGTCTAACACAAAATATAATAGAATAAAATGAAAAACGACGATCTATTCGTTGCGAACATTTCAACTAGTCCCATCACGATACTTCTGCTGTAGTGGTGAAAAGTTGTTTATCCTACTGATTCCAGATGATGCTGCAGCATCAGCTCCAGGTTACACAACTGTGTTATGTTAATAGCTTTAAAAGCATGGGAAATTTTGAGTTGATTGGACCAGTAGGATTTGCGCATATCCTTTCAACAGAGACCTTGAAAAATTATAGCTAAGAATCTTCTCGTTAATATTAGCTTTCAGAGAAAAAAGGCATCAAAATTGGTCCGTTACTTAGGAAGCTACGATGCCATAGACAGACTCATAGATAAAAACGTCAAACACTTAACACCCTTATTTTTGGTCGGGATTAAAAATAAAAATGAAATAAAAGTAATCTTAATTCAAATCTATCTCGTATGTAGAGTACGTAGAGTATTCTTAAATAAGTTTCAGAGTTAGCGAGGGAAATCTCCTTCCAATATGAGAATTTTATGTGTCTGGATCGTATCGAAAATGCAATAAAAGCATTTCAAACTTATTTCTTTGAATGAATTGATGTTACTCGATAAAATTTAAATGTTTTTTTTTTACATTTTGTATGGCTTACATTTTAAATAAATATTTAAAAAATAAACAAATAAATATCGAAAATAAACACTACTAAAGCATATATGGATGCTGATGAGCAATAATGTGTCAACCCACAAAAAGTCAAATTTATAGAATATGCATCACATATTTAATATTATTCAAAAAAATTTCAAGTCATCTGAACTAAAAATAAGTACGGAAAAATTCTTGATCTAATGTTTAGAATATTGAAGTCTGTTTCATATTTTGTAATGTGCAATAATTTGAAAATCTTATTATTTGATAAAAGCCTTTACTATGTCTGCGTTTAATTAATTATACTTTTTATCACAATAGAAAAAAGATGGAAATATACTTCTACAAAAAAATTTGTTAAGAATATATTTTTGAGTGTGATGCGTTTATTTATTTATTTATATTTACATCCTTAGACGCCATTTTCTCAAAATAAAGTCCGTGTGGCTTGACACAGTATTGCTTATCAGCTTCCATATAGTGTAGTCTTATACAAAGTTATTCTTCTTGCGATTCTACCCGCGCTTTATTTGCTTATAGTCAAATTGTATGACGTCTATGGTTTGGTACGTACCATTTCGAATATCTACATAAGTCGTGGTACGTATTAAACTTTAGCCTATTATTTATAACCATACATAAAAATAGACAGTCTCATCAAAGAAATTAAAATCGAATGAATCCAAATCGAAAAAATGCTAAAAAAAAAATAAAACTTTCAGCTTTATGTTAACGCAAGGACGTCTAAAAAGTCGACGTTAATTTTCTTTCTTAACTCTTTTCAATTTAATTCTTTAATTTGCGACTTTTTAATAACTCTATACTTTTGTTTCAGTTGGACCGTCAATAATGATATCGTCAAAGGTGATTGGAGTACCCACTGGTTCTCAAAGCGAGCTCGAGTGTCTCGTGGAGGCTTACCCCCCGTCCATCAACTATTGGTTGAAAAGTGGGGAGGAAATGATACTCTCTGGGTATGTAAGTGGAAGTTAGTCTATATATATAATTTGAGTTGAGTGTGATGCGTTTATTTTATTTTTATTTTATATATAGTAACATTGTAATTAACTCATTTCAGTACGTTTTAAAAATAAAACACACTTCAATATTCGAAATAATAAAAAAGGAAACTTTTTTCCGTACTTATTTAGTTTAGATCACTTGAAAATCTCTAAATTTGACTTTTTGTGGGTTGACACAGTATTGCTTATTAGCGTCCATATAATGTGTGTTTTATTCTATTCCTTTCTTTTTTATATGGCTTTTATGGTGTTTTCTATTTCTATATATTATAAAACGTAAATTTATTTAAAAGGTATAATGAATATTTAATACGTGTAAATTGAAATGCATTCTGCATTTGAAATTCGAAACAAGAAAAATTTTCCGTAGTTATTTAGTTCAGATGATTTGAGAACTTTTTTAATAATGTTAAATAGGTGACGTATTATCAAAATACATCACTATCTCCGAATATGACTTTTTGTGGGTTGACACATTATTGTTTATTACCATCCATACATTTTAAGCAAAACATAATGCCGAATATGATATTTCACGCCCGTATTAATGTTTTAACGAGTCAACAATTTCCTAACTTTACTTTTGTTTTACCATAACCAGACAGTTTTGTTCTGTTGTATTCAATGTGGAAAATTTAAAAAATAAAGTTAATACATATGAAATAACGTACATCGTTTTTTATCCGACCTCTGTAGGAGGATTATGTTTTACGACCGTACGTGTATTTGTTACGTAGTTTTGAGAGTGACACAGGATATATTATTTCCTGTAATTACGCGGAAAATATCGATCTACTCCACATATCCGATTTCCACAAATGGAAGTTACATAATAGATGAAATTTGTAATACTTTCTATTTACGGTTTTTTACTTTTAATTTTACTTAAGTCTTGTTTTGTCATTATATCACATTGGAAATTGGAATATTTCGTTTAATACTTACAAATCTACATTAGGTATAGTAGTAGGCAATTGTGAAAGATTGTCACATTAAAACCATTACTAATTACTAATGATATTCATAACTATAAATATCTTACTTTCATACAATTGGACGTTAAAATTGTGTACTCGTTTTCAACTTTGACAACAATACTTTTAATTGATAACTAGGCAACGACTATATGCCTGGGTTTTCAATAGTGGACGTTTAAAACGCCGTAATGGATGCACTTATAACATATCTAAAATAACAAAATAACATTGCTTTTAACTAATTACCATAATCAATTATATAATTAGTAAGTAATTTCGTTTCATATTCAGTAACATTAATACAATTATCTCAAATTTCCTAATCATCTGCTACTGCTGTTACTAATTATATGTAACTAATGGTTATAATCAAGACATAATTACGATCTATTAGTGTATCTCATAATTGTCCCTAATAGTTATTTAAAATTATTTCTTTTATATAAAAACAGCGGAATAATAAGCAGGCGAAATGATAAATAGTAGGTGATCACCGCCGCTTATGGGTAATTGCAGCACAAGAGTCATAAATTCGAAGCCAAATTAAAAAGAATTAAGGGATGAATAAGTAAAGAAAAAGATAGAGGAGAGGTTATGCTCAGGCCTCATTCTCACCGAACGAGATGTTGTATTAGGTACATACTTCAGGCCGTTCAGTTATCTATTTGAAGTACAGTATATAATAAAAAAAATGAAAAGTATTAAAACATAATTAGACTTAAATCTATTTCGTTTAAGACTAAAATATATGTTTAAATTAATATGATAGCAATGTGAATATGATAGTTTGTTTCAGTAACTAATATTTATTGTCAAATATCTATTCAAAAAAATAAAAGTTTTTAAAGTCACTTTAAAAACCATTACCGCGGAATGCGAAGTGGGGTCGGATTGTTGAATATATCGAATCATAAAAGGCTTGCAGTCTATAATCCGTACCACCAAACGATTTTTTAAATAGTACCTTTGTAATCCATTGAAATAAAATTTTACTTACGTGACGGATTGCAAGGAGGCGTGGACTAGAGAGAGCCGAGTTATATAATATAGTCCGAGTCGAATTATTTAAAAAAGAAAACATTTAAATGGCAACACAAGGAAATACGTTACTTCTAAGTAAACAACCTAGTGGCGGGTTACTATTCTGCATATATCAACATTAAATACATTTAGCGAATGAAAAAAACTATTTACACGTACCCAGCAGTTTTCAATCAAGCAAAATCCACGTGAAATAAAAAGAAGTGATATATTGACACTGCAAGAGAAATATACAAAATTCGAAACGACATTGAAAAATGGCACACGCTGATCATATGCTGCGTTTTTTTTTAATTTATAAATAACAAAAGTTACTTTGTTTATGTTTTTTTTTTTAATTAAAATGTACTCGACACCTTGCTGGTCTTTATTTGGACTGATATTGGATAGCAATGGACTATAGAATTTTTTTTTTATTTTTGCCTTTACTAAAAGATATTCTCTAACGTCAGTACTATATTTGTATAGTAAAGAATATAATAAGATATTACATTGAATTTATTGGGTTATATGATATAAAACAGTATTTACTGCAGTTAATTTCATATAAAAATAAAAAACGGACTTCAATTAAACTACAACAAAATACGAGTCCCCTTTGTTGCTCTTTATTACGACATCATTAATCGGAAACGATTAGCAATCGTCCGTTAAGGAGTTCCGTTTCACAGCTCTTTGATTTCTATAGGACCTTGATCAAATTATAGGATCATAATTACTTCATAGCCTATTAAATATTAAAAATAATTGAAAATAATATCAGATGCATTAGTAATGTTATTCGTGTTACCGTATAATTGCTCTATTATAAAAATCTAAATAGAGCCCAATTAAAAATATTTTTTAATTTTTTTACACTAATAACATGTCTGTAATATACAATTCGTCATTTTTAACTAAACGTCGATCATATTATGTTTTTTTATTGAAACATCTTTACTAGTGGTCGCCCAGTTGTCGAAATTCGACCATAATTCATTTAAATGTTATGCTTGAACATAAAAAAGTATAAGTATAAAATATGTTTGTGTGATAATTACATGGTAGGGAGCGTAATGTTTTTTTATTGATTAATGTATTTTTATGCATAATTAAAAAAAAAAAAGTTAGAATTCTGCACTGATCTATGTAAACTTAAGTGTGCGAAATTTCATACTCCTGGGTCCGCGCAATTATCCAAAAAAGAGTTACAAAATTTTTGCTTCATTATTTATATATAGATAGCTTGAAAAGGAGTTATTAAAAACAGACTTGTGTTTATATTATTGTAAACGCTTGATTTTATTTCAGGGGTAAACACGAAATCAATGAAATTCGTGTCTCATCGTATCAAACAAGGACAATTTTAACAATAACAGAATTTAGCACTGAAGATACAGGAACGTACACCTGCGTCGCAACTAATACTATAGGAAAGTCTGAAGGAACTTTAAGATTATATGGTAAGTAATAAATTATATATTAATATTATAAAGCAGAAGAGTTTGTTTGTTTGAACGCGCTAATCTTAGAAACTACTAGATGGAATTGAAAAATTATTTTTGTGTTAGATAGTTTATTTATTGAGGAAGGCTATAGGCTAAATTACATTACGCTACGAATCATAGGAGCGAAGCAGTAACCATTAACGCGAGTGAACCCGCAAGGGACAGCTAGTAAATTATATGACGAGAATTAAATCTGTCAATTTTTGCTTTACACCTGATAGAATTTACTATTAGAGTCTCATTTTTAACAAAAACAACTTTCGTAAGGTAACCTGGTAATTGATTCCACAGACATTTACGAGAGTAAAACTTACATGTGTATTTCTCGCCTATCACTACATATTGTAATACAAAGCCCT
This sequence comes from Hypolimnas misippus, assembly GCA_037950945.1. NCBI lineage: Eukaryota > Metazoa > Arthropoda > Insecta > Lepidoptera > Nymphalidae > Hypolimnas > Hypolimnas misippus. Next base: position 4,984,530 of record JBBEEQ010000013.1, on the reverse strand, counting down.
CCGTTGCGTCGGCCCATATGTTTGCGATATACTCAAAAAGTACTGAACGGAAAACTCAGCCTTATTACTTTGAAATATAATTAGACAAAATATTTTTATAAATCTACGAAATAGTCTACGGTGGTATATATTATCAATCTTGTAATTATATCTTTACTATACTCATTCTATTACTATACAGGGCGTTCGACTTCTCATTAAGGGCCTTTGAATGGGGACATCTTTAAGCCTAACATCATATTCCGCATAAAAAAAAACGTTTTTATTTTTAAATTTTGTTTACCTTTCCCGATTTGATTCATTCCTTGTGCGTTCACTAGAAGTAAAAGTGAACTGAATTTAAGCGTTACGCGCCGTGGATATCACAAGGGGCGAGCTCAGCGGTGCTCGAATATTAAATTATCTTATAATTAATGTATTTTAAGCGGTACATGATGTGTTAGATCTATCAAACCCACATTTGAAGAATGTTAATTAAAAGTCGAACGGCCTGTTTTTATCCATATATGTTATAAACTTCGAAACCGTTGTACCGATGCGCTTCAAACGAACCCGTTTCGTTAGAAAGGTGATGATAATGCGAATGTGGTTTTAGACTCCCAAAACTTCAGTTTTAGATCACTAAGACGGAATGAGCAACTGCCAGTAAATTATATAATATCCCTTCACGATAAGATGGATATAGCTTTTGCGTTTATAATAACTTGAAATTATTTAAAAGCATATAAACAATAGGTAATCAATGTATTAAAAAGAAAAATCGAAAAAATGTAATTGGCGTTCATAACTATGTAAATATAACCAACAACGTAAAATAAAATAAAACACAATAATTTTTATATTCTCACAGAAATTAAGATAACAACAACAACAACAACGACAACAACAACTACTACTACAACGACAACAACAACAACTCCGGCGCCGACAACAACGGAGATGACGACTCCGCCACGTAAGTTTTTATTGAAAGAGTGTGTTTTCCTTATAGTGAATTCAAGTATTTCGATTCTAATTGATCAAATTAACGCATTGTGTATTTGAACTGACTCTCATAAAATTGTAGCGACGAAAATCAATGCTAAATACCATTGCAAATATATCTTTTATATTCGCATATTTCACTTCTGTTGCTTTTTATTTGATTACTAGATAAAAGACGCATAGTTGACGAAGAAGGTTATTTAAATAGCCTCTTAAAGCCGTTGAAAAATATCATCCATTGAATACTTTAACAAGTTAAGTAAACATATATTTAGATGCTGATAAGCAATAATGTGTCAACCCACAATAAGTCAAATTCGAAGATATTGATGTATTCTATTAATGCATCGTCTATCTAAAATTATTTAAAAAAAAATAAAGTCATCTTAACTAAATAAGTACGGAAAAAACTTTCTTAATTTGTTATTCCGAGTATTGAAGCTCAATATTTTGCAATATCCAATCATAATATATTTGAAAAACTTATTATGAAATAAAACGTTTTGTTATAACAGTCCAATTTTTATTTATTTTTAAAAAAAGAAAAGAGAAGATGGATGTAAAGGTCTTTAACAAATTTATTAATAATAGGTTTGACAGCTTCAGATGCCATTATCTCAAAATGAAGTCCGTGTGGCTTGACATAGTATTATTTATCAACGTCCATTTATGAAAAGATTTTATTCGGCTTAGGTTTCGTTTTAATTATCGTCCTATTATTACACATATTAACGCTAAAAGGACTTAACAATAACTATATTCTATTATTGAAAACGGGGTGCTATAATTAAACTAATAACTTTGCATAAGCTCTATTAACGACCCTTTATTATTATACGGTTCCAGAAATAAACAAATGAGATAATCTATATTCACCCTTATAATTTTATTGAGTAAATATGTAAATTGGTAATTTTTGATACTTCGGATAGTGCAACAGACGCCTGGGGCTAACCGTTGCTAATAATACATATTTGTTCAGCTGCTTAGGATTTACGACTGCATTATATTTCATGCGTATGTAAACAATACAATTGTATTGTTTATGTTAACAATGAAGATGTATGAGCGGGCTTTACAATGTTTCAACAATCATCTAAGAAAACATTAAGATGTGTCTACGCGTTGCTGTAAAAAGTATTTTTAATGCACTTATTTTTCGTCATTTTTTTTGTTATTCAGATTTCGTCGTGGCGTTACAACCGGCTGAGCAGAAATTTTATACACCAGATGTTACGACATACGGTAAAGATTTGATATGTTTTAGCATGAACATTTTATTTTTTATCAAATAAATAATCGACTAAGAAACATTAATTTTAAATATGAATAAGTTAATAATAATTTACAAAAAAAAAAGTAATAAAACAAGAGTTTAATAACGTAAATATATTTACAATCATAGTAACATACAGTCTTAATTTAAATCCCTTTAAAAATAAATTTGCTTTTAGTTAATTAAAAAATAATTAATTTATTAGATACAATGCAGAACGTGATAGAGCAGTCCGTCCTCGACAACAACTGGCAGCCGACTGCGGAATCAACAGCGTTTAGTTCCCACCAAGCCTTGTCCCTCCCCACCCTCGCTTTAATCTCCGGGCTGTCACAGCTCGTATATTACATGATATTTAGTATTAAAATAAATTTTACAAGTGCATTCGAACGTAGTTATCAACAAATACCACGTGGTGCGAGATGATAAGTTTAGTTATTAAGTCTGAGTGTCAATTTAATCTTATACATATGTAATGTTACTTGTAAAATAATGAACAATATAAATCGCTCTTAATGATATGCGGATGTTAAAGATGAATATTATAATCCTGAAAAATAAACTAGTCAAGCATTTTTTAATTGTATAAAGTTTTTATCGATAATACCAGTAGCCGGCTATAACGCCTACAAATCCAGGCTAAACTATACTTAACCTAGATACAGCTTCTGGGTTTAAAAAAATATCTTCAACGATAAAATCGTTATAACAAAATATAATTGTAAATAATCTTTAAGAGTCCAAATTAGCAACGGATCACAAGAATTGCTTATTCATCCCCACTATCTACATGAATTAAATGAGAGAGTACATTTTTTTAATACAATATTTTAAAATATTAATTAGGTAATACAGTTTAATTGCATTTTATGGAATCAAGAAAGAGGTTATTATAATCGTGAAAAAAATTGGTGTCATTATATGACGATTTTATTTTTATCTAACTAAAAATTGCTCCCATTGTTTATTTCCATCCTTTTGAATAAGTCTGGTCCGGACACCTTAATCGATATCGTTTAAAGAAGTCGCCTAGGTTTGGCACCAAATTAATTTTTAACGCTGATAAAAAAATAATTATTACAAAAAAAAAAATAACAATGGTGTAGACGATAATAATAATTTTTGTGAAAAAAAAACAAAAGCTATTTCATAGCTGTTTTCAATCCCTGGAAACCACAGAATTGTTTTTCCCATTGACTAAAAGTATGAAGAAATACAAAATAGGGGCGTGCCTGTTTATTAAAAATATTATTAAAACAATTTGCTCTGGCATAGGTAAAATTGTTATGTGAATTTTAGAAATATTACTATGTAATTATTATTATAACAAGAATCATTGTCTGTCGCGCAACATTACGCAAATGTAAAAAAAAAGTATACGTAGGGATTTCATTTGTAACAATTCAACACTAAATGTGTACAAATATCTAATCTTAAAAAAGCATATCAATAACTTGTAATTATATGTAAATATAGTTATCGTAGTGTAATTAAAAGTATAAAATAAGGTAAGGTTACATAATAACATTGTAATTTATTAGTCCCTATGACGTTTTATAACTGTAGATATGTTACATACCATTTGACGTTAAAAATCTGTACACATTTCTAAATATGTTAATCTCGTCAATTGATTTGTTGGCCCAAAGAAACAATCGCGTGTCTTACTCAGTCGCTAGCTGGTTGCTAAGCAACATCGTCCAAAATGGTCGTCACTTGGGATTAACTGCCAAAATTCAAATTTATAACATATCTATAGTTATATAATCAATGGATTAGTCCATTTCAAATTGCAAATTATAATAAAAATGTGCAAAAATAACTTTTTTTTTTAATTACCGCGCTTGGTATGAAGGTGTTTCTCGTGGTTTTTTTATTGTAAGCGTTATTTAGTTTTAGGGAATGTTATGTACATATTAGAAACTTATGTATAAGCAATCATACTCTGTTCTACGTAGACTACATAATAAGTTACCTGCCTATAGAATTGTAATGTAAATATGACATTAAAATTGTTTATTAATTAAATGTTTTTTATTCCTATTTAAACCTTAAATTTACAAAAATAAATATTATTTAAATTTACAAAAACAATAATAAACACATGAAAGAAAACAACTCAAATTATATTAATCCATTTCAAATTATTCTAATAATATGAAGAATATAAAAACCATAAATTGGTAGCAAACAAGATAGCCCAGTATTGAAGCAAAACCATTTTCATGAATACCGCCAGTTCTTTCACAAGAAATGGAGTTTTGATATAGTCAATGCAATCCATGAATAGCCGATGCGATCGAAATTCTATAACATTCTCTATCTTAAAATAAGTAACTGAGCTATAAATTAATAGATTGCAAAATGAAATATACTTCACGATAAATCTTGCATACGTATATTCATTTACATTTGAATGAAAATTGTTATTATGCGAGAATTACATTTGTAAGTTTTACTCGTCGTAAGTACGTACGGAAGACGTGAAGGTCTAAAATAAGGCATTACATTTTTTCGGGTGCAGTAATGACAAACAACATGTGTAAAACTCTATGACAGTCCAATAACAAAAGTTATAAGTGTAATCCTCGCTTTAAAATCGTTTAATTTGTAAACGTTAAATTTTTTATTTTGATGATTTGAATATTTGTCTCTATTATTTTATTCATATTTTTTTCTTTCAAGACATGAATTTTAATTTAATTCACTATAATTTTATTTTATTTTATTCTGTCACTTTATACATAATAAAATTTCGTTGATATGGTAAATTTAGTGTAACCTATAATTAAGGCGCCTTTTTATAAATGTGTTATGCTGTCTTGTTTATAACCATGTAACGACCGTGTGCCTTGTTGGTAACCCTTTATAAATAAATAAATAAATAATATAACATTGAAAATTAAAAAATAAACCATGACAATCTACTCATTAGAGAGCCTTAATACGATACTTGTGCTGAAAGTTGGTTTGGAGTTGATACTGCAGCATCAGGTCAAAGGTACGCAAGTATGTTTTTTAAATATCATTTATAGTATTATAAATTACGAGTCGATTAGACCACTAGAAGATCCTTTTAAGAACTAGAAAAGGGCTGATAACCTTAAAACATTTGAACAGATCTTCAAAAATTATACCTAAAAACAAATCAATTTTGGTCTTGTCGTAAGAAAACTACGAACACGACAAACACAAAGGTATACAGACACACAGAAACACACATACACATGTCAAACTTATGCCTAATTTTTGGTCAGAGGATAATAATGAATCAGAATATTATATTCAATACAATATTCGATCCAGAGATAAAAGCTAACAGACCTTATCAAATTAACTTAATCTATCCACAGCAGTTTTCAGATTGAAACACATTTATAGACTTCAAAAACCACAGTTACTAGTTATTATTCAAGTTTCATTAGATACAGTTTGCGGAAACGTAATCTCTAATAGCACAGTTTCGAGGAATTAGCATATTGTTCGAGGTATCGCGATAAGCCTATAATCACTATAGAAGACAGCCCTTCCTTATTTATTGTATATTCGATTGGTACCCGCACTTTGTAATGTAAATATCCGGACAAAAACAATTTAAATGTTAATTTATTTATCATGGCTTAAAATTGCCTGCTTTCATATTTATCTGACCGTGTGAATGCATACATTTTAATAGTATACTTTAAGTAATAAAGCCTCTAATTTTAATAACGATAAAGGTGTTTTCTACATTACATCTTTTAGACTTATAGCCTACGCCATTAGTCCACGAACGTTTATTGTTCTTGAACGAAAATTTTACAGTATCTTATAAAGATTATACATCAGAATAATAAGCAAGCCAATTTTTATCAACATACTATGCGAGCGAAATCACGAGCGGGTGCCATTATACTATAAAACAATCTACGGCTAATAGGATCGCCGGATCTGTACCTATAAACCTCAATTTATCTGGTGAGTACCGAAAAACGCAGGTGATACTGCAGAGTGACTTAAAAAAAATTTTGTACTAACTTGAAATAAAAATGCAACAGAACGCCACAATTCGGTACAAAATATGTACATTTGCGTCAAACCAACCACACCCCTTTCGCGTCAGGGGTTAATAAAATGGTAAACACAACGCAAAATGCAATTAAAATAAAACACGAAACGAGCGCTCAGTAGATGCAGAGTCGCGTAATTATGTTTTAAGCACCGACCCTGTTTACAAATAGCTTAGTACGGCTAAGCTAATTTACTCGCGACCACAAGCTATAAATATTGCCGAGCCTTTAACGATATTAAAGTTCATTTAAAAACCGTTGACTAGATTTATTTAGTATTGGAATAACGCGAAAGAGCAATGAAGTCATTATATTTATAGAGCAAAAAAAAAATGAAATAAATATTTAATATATTATTATGTATATGTACCGTCAAACCTGATAATTTTATGCGCTTTTTGGCGTTTATTGAAATTTTTTTAAGAATAGTAACACATTTAAAATGATATTTAAACTGCACTACTATTATTTTATACACGCCAGAGATACCAGTTCTTAACCCTGCTTTTGTTTTCATTACTATCATTTTAATGCATAGACCTGTCCATTTATTACATATTATAGTATAGCTTAAAGTCTGAAAATATGTAAATTCTTCATTGCAGACACACGACCTGTCGACTATTATACATGAATGAGTAAATTCGCGTTTTCGAACCAAATTTCAACCGAATTTCACTTAAATCGATTCAGTAGTAATGTTTATAACTATGTCGAGTTAGTAATGTATTTGTTGGGATATATATAAGATTTTACAACCAGATGCCAGAAAACATTCAAAATTCTTCTACAACAAACTTCAAAAATATTGTAAAGAAACGTTTGTGTGCTAGAGGATATTACGATATTAAAGATTTTGTAGATGATGACACACCATGGGAATAAGGCGAACGCTCCAAGCTATCACAATACGTTTTATAATTTGTAATAGACGTTGTTGAAAAAATAATAATAATACAACAAAAGGCACAAAAAGAGTCCCGCTGAGTTTCTTTCGCGGTTTTTTCTCAGGTCAGGCTTAATCTTTTCCGAAACCGCTGTAGATTCTTTTACTAGACGTTCAAAAAGAGAATGTAAATTCCTTATTTTGAAAAAAAAATTTGATTTTGATTTGATTGAGTAGTTTAGGCGTGATTGCATAACACACAGATAGAACTACTTTCGCATTTATAATACAAGTGTATATATAATATAATTACGCAAGTAATTTACTTTCGAAGTACATATAGTATCTATAAAGGTTTAGATAAAACCAAAACTATTATAATAAATAATAATACGTTTATGTTTCCAAATATATTTCTTATTCTGCAGATAAATTTGTTTTAGACGTGATTTGAATAAGCTTATAATATTTGTACTGTGTAAATATTATATGGAAATACGTACAATATTTAAGAAGGATCGTGACGGAAATCGAGAAAAATAAATAGTATTATTATGCGGGTATTATATAACAGATAGCGCATTAACTTTGCCACGAGGCAGTGATACCTCGTGTAACGAATTTCTTTATTGAAAATAGTTGGCAAATGAGCAGCTTCAAAAGGAATAAGGATGAAAGAAGAAAGAAAGGAATAGAAGGGAGGGATAGACTTCCAGCTATCTCATTGACTGCACGAAACGCAATTTTACCAGCAACTTCACACCGATGTTATGTGAGAGTAAAATACTGTCCCTGTCGAACAAGTCCGTATTTTTCTGTAGTAGTGAAAATAGTGCATCTGAAGCATACCTAATTTTTAAAATCAATCACTATCAAATCATGCTACATTCTGACATTAGATTACTGATTTTTGTACTCAAATATTTGCCTATTGGGACGTTATGATAGCGACAGTTTTACAGAATTAGCTCCATGTAACGTGATCATGTATGGTCACCTACTTCATCAATTCTATGGATCATGCTTCATGTAGTCTATAAAATTTATCATTAACAAAATGTATATACAAAGGGTCATGCCAAAAAAATTGTTGGATGAAGTCTTAAGCGTCTACACATGTCATTATTATCTGTTGAAAATATAATTTTACTGCTATTCCTTCGGATTTTACCACTTGCTGTATCGTTTGTTAAAAGGAAATAATGTGACTGTTTTTATTTGTTGTACCGTAATCAATAAAGTATGGCCATAACATGTTTTCTTGATTGTAATATATATAGACTATAAAATTAAAAAAAAAATCATTGCCTCTTCTTTATTTAAAAATAATCAAAATATAACCTATGTTTATTGAAAATCTGTTTTTACGTTTAGTTACAAAAACTATTGAAGTTTTTTTCATTTTCTAATCATATTATATTTAATTCAAATTAATATTTTGGCAGTTGGACTTTTAAATCGATACGTATTGTAGACAAGTTGTCGGTGACTCTTTTCTATATTTTAATATTTTTTTTTATTGAACAAGTACAATTATTATATTCGAACATAAAAATCTTAAAGTTTATGTGTAGTGTATTTTTATTAAATGTGTACGTGTAATGGAACGCCGTACTTGCGTCATGAATTGACTTTGACGTATGGGCCCCCTCTTCTCGTGTGTGCTTGCGTGTATGTCGGACGTCGTGCGTGTCGCGTCCGCCGTGTCATAAAATCGACTCGTATAAAGTACGTTCCTACGCCTTATCCCCTTACCACCCATCCCCTGGCTCGTGTACTGGTGCTGAAGACCGAGGGAGCGCTCCCATAAAGAAGTAAGAGCTGGATTGATCAAGGTACTGTGCCCTCCACTAAGCTACCGCGGCTACATTTTTTGGTCCTTCGAGCCGGATTTTGGCCCATTTAACTAATTAAATTAACGTAATTCTTAATTTTGTAGAAATTAAATTGCGATTTTGTGTGTCTTAAAATCGCGTTGTAATACACTCTTACTTCTTTATGGGAGCGCTCCCTCGGTCTTCAGCACCAGTACACGAGCCAGGGGATGGGTGGTAAGGGGATAAGGCGTAGGAACGTACTTTATACGAGTCGATTTTATGACACGGCGGACGCGACACGCACGACGTCCGACATACACGCAAACACACACGAGAAGGGGGGGCCCATACGTCAAAGTCAATTCATGACGCAAGTACGGCGTTCCATTACACGTACACATTTAATAAAAATACACTACATACCGCCCGCCTTAGAGTCACCTACTCTAACACTAACACTTGGACGGTCCTACACTAAACTATAACCTACACTACACTATCACATACTACACTAGACACTAATTCTATACTGTAACACTACACTATAACAATACACTATTAGTTGTCCGGTAGCGGACACACCTTAACGACTGCACGCTTAGAAACACCTTGTGCAGTGCGTACAGAGACAACACGAATAATGCCATCCGTGCCAGGATGCGTCTCCTCAATTACACCGAGACGCCACTGCAAAGGTGGCAAGTTATCCTCTTTAAGGACCACTACTGAGCCTACCCTAACATTGTTCCTTGACTCTGTCCATTTGGATCTTTGTTGCAACGTATGGAGATATTCTTTACTCCACCGTTGCCAATAATGCTGTACGATACTACTTATAAGTTGCCATCGGGTCAAACGATTCATTTTCTCATTAGTAACGTCTGGTTCCGGAATAGCCACGAGCGGCTGACCTATTATAAAATGACCGGGTGTAAGCGCTTGCGGATCACTAGGATCAGAACTCAACGGACATATCGGACGAGAGTTCAACACGGCTTCTATCTGACACACGACAGTATAGAATTCTTCGTACGTGAGGATCTGCTGCCCTATCACGCGCTTGAGGTGGTGTTTGAAGCAACGCACTTGTATCTCCCACAAACCACCCATGTGTGGAGAATACGGTGGATTAAAATGAAAATTTATATTTTGTTTCAAACATTCTTTTGAAACCTTACATTTAAACTCATTCGATTCACACAACTTACAGAACTCAGACAAGATTTTATTCGCTTTCACAAAATTTCGACCACAATCACAATACACATCCGTACACACACCTCGACGACTACAGAACCTTTTTAATGCAGCTATAAAGGCTTCTGCTGTCAGTTCCGACACCAATTCCAAATGGACTGCACGAGTCACGGTACACACAAACAAACAAACATAGGCCTTATAAAGTTTTGCATTTCTATGAGTACCTAGCTTTATCATAAAGTGACCACAATAATCGACACCCACACGCAAAAAAGCACGACATTTATCCACACGAAAATGAGGCAAATTCCCCATGATTGGTTCTACGACCTTTGGTTTATTTCTGAAACATATAATGCACTGAAATACTCTTTGTCTTACAATACTACGAGCAGACAATATCCAATATTTTTGTAGTAGCAAATACTGTAATGTTTGAACACCTACATGTAAATAAATTTTATGATAATAATCAATAATTAATGTAGTCAAAGGATGTCGCTTCGGTAGAATAATTTGATTTTTAACATCAAAAGGCAAAGATGAATTAGATAACCGCCCGCCAACCCGCAGTAAACCACACTCATCAACAAAGGGTTTTAAGCGTTGTATACCTGTTGCACACGGGACATTCTTTGACAAACATTTAAACACATCATTAAATTCACTTTTTTGAACTAACTTAATCAAACACAACAAAGCCACGTCGTACTCACAGACAGTTATATAATTATAATCAAATCCTTTACTATTTAAACAATTATTTTTGAAACGTAAACACCAGGCCATAACACGTACAAGTTTCGAAAGATCCGAATATTTAACAAATAAATCACAATCATTCCTCACACAAGCAAAAGCTTTAATTACACGTTTTTCACTATTGATGACCTCGCTCTCATCATCACACATATCACCTGTCACACTCATCGGCCACTGATCTTGCGACAACCGTAACCACTGCGGTCCTCGCCACCAGAGATCATATGAAACTAACTGTGAAGGCAACAAACCTCGCGAAGCACAGTCCGCGGGATTATGAACCGATGGTATGTGGTACCAATTGTCGGGAGCAAGATTACCCTGACATTCATTCACTCGATTGGCCACAAAGGTTTTATACTCATGAGATGAACCCTTTATCCAAGACAAAGCTATTGTAGAATCTGTCCACGCGAAAATTCTATTTATCTGTAGTTTACCATCAAACACACTTACAACATACTTCATTAGACGGGATAGAAGCACTGCAGCACAGAGCTCCAATCGCGGTAAACTTATTCTTTTAAGAGGTGCTACACGAGACTTAGACATTAATAAATAAATTTTATTACGTCTATTAGCATCTGTCACTCGCAAATAGACTACACCAGCGTAACCCCGCTCAGAGCTGTCCGAGAACCCATGAAGCTCAATCGAAGTAGCATTTGTCGATATAAACCGATTTATTTTTACATCAGACAACATTTTAAACTCCGTCATATATTGTAACCAAATCTCTTTTAAGTCATCTGGTAAAGGTTCATCCCACGGTAAGCCACGCATCCATAATTGTTGCATTAGACACTTAGAAAATAATGTGACAGGGCACAACCAACCTAAAGGATCATAACATTTTGCAATTTGAGACAACACAGCTCGTTTTGTACACTCACACGATTCGAGCTTGACACTATATTGGAACACATCACTTTGTGGGTTCCATTGCACGCCTAACACTTTAACAACACTTTCATCTTGTGCTGTTATAAAACTTACATTAGGTTCCTTGTCACGATTAGGAATATCATATAATAGGGACGTATTGTTACTAGCCCACTTTCGTAGCTCGAAGCACCCACGAGCACATAAAGCGATAAGTTCGTCTTTCAGTCTCAACGCAGACTCCAAATCGGCCGCACCGCTCACAATATCATCGACAAAAATATCGCTAACTAGAGCCTTAGCAGCATGCGGATAACGGTCGCCCTCGTCAGAGGCCAGTTGCTGCAACGTCCGTATGGCGAGATACGGAGAGCACGAAAGGCCGTATGTAACCGTTTTGAGTCTATATTCGCGAACTGATTCTGAGGACGAGTCTCGCCACAGAATACGTTGATAATCCCTATCATTATTATTCACTAAAATCCCCCGAAACATCTGCTTTATATCTGCTATAAATCCTACCTTGTGAAGTCTAAACTTCAAGAGAATACTTTCAATATCATTTTGAAGTCTAGGCCCTACCAACAAACATTCATTAATAGACACGCCGTTACTAGACTTCGCCGAGCCGTCGAACACAACGCGAAGTTTAGTCGTAGAGCTACACTCTCTAATAACACAATGATGAGGAATATAATTAGGCCTATAATTTAAATCCTCGCAATCCTCAACTAACTCCATGTGATACGAATCTAAATAATCCCTCATAAATTCACAATACGCCTTTTTTAAAGTTACATTTTTAGCGAGCCTTCTCTCTAACGCAAATAGCCGTCGCAAAGCGAGATCACGGGAATCACCCAACTCAGGTCGATTACTTTTAAAGGGCAACTTTACCACATATCTCCCGTTTCCCTCACGAGAATGACCCGAGACAAATATGTCTTCGCAACGCTTTTCCTCTATGCTTAGAGAGGACACTGTGATTGGTTCCGATTCAATCTCCCAAAACATTTTTAAAATTGAATCAAGACGTTCATCAGATATAAAATTAGACAAAGAAACTTGTTGCAGGTTTTTAAGAATCTTATTTTTCACTTCTCCCATCACCAACCAACCAAACACACTGTTGAGAGCTGAAGGAGCACCACATTCACCTACCACGCGACCATCCCTTATGATATGAGGAAATACCTCTGCACCTAACAATATATCAACACCGGAAGGGATATTAAATTTGGAATCGGCAAGATTTAATTTATTCAAATGATCCCACTGTTCACAAGGGACATACACACTAGGAATAAAATTAGTAATTTTATTCAACACTAAACACGACACAGTCTGTGAATTACCATCACTATTCACAGGCAGTATCTCACACGTCACAACACCATTCGCCTTACACACATTAGACATACCGAGACCACACACTGGCACACACACACGCCGAAACGGTATACCTAATCGACGAACGAAGCTGGACGTCACAAATGACGACTGAGATCCGGGATCCAGCAACACACGAGCACTCTCGCAGGAACCGTCACCTCGTCGTACACGCACCAAGGTGGTGGACAGCAATACCGTGCCCGAGCTCGCACACACAGAGCCATTCAGGGACACCACGGTCTGCTCTCCGCTGGCGTTCACGCACTCACCAGACACTCGCCGTACACCACTATCACAATCACGAACACGGGAATTGTCCCTCTCACTCACAAAATCTTGCCGAAAATGCAACAACTTATTATGTGACATACTACACTTGTCACACTTTAAGTTTGATTGACACTTGGAAGCCACATGCTTTCCAGACAGACACAAAAAACACAATCTATTTCGCTTTACAACACTCACTCGATCATACGGACACAAACATAAAAACTTAGGACATTTATACAACTCATGATTATTATTACACAGTACACATTCATTATTATTAGTCACCCGAGTTGCAAAAGAAGACACATACTTATTCCCGCTAGTACTCTTAACATTCACCGATTTACGCATAATAACACGATTCGAAACCTCACAAGCTCTTATTTGTTTATCTAAAAATTCTAAAAGTTGAACATATGTCGGATACTCACGATCATTTTCTAAAGATAATTCAAAACGACTTCTTGAATCATTATCCAATTTTTTCAGCACTAAATGAAGTAATAAAAAACTCCATTCCGCAGTAGGAAATCCTAAAGCCTTTAACGCGCCTAAATTTTCTACTAAGTTATTTCTTAATCGCTTCATGCCTTCAATATCTGTATCACTACGCAACGAAATCAAATTTAACAATTCATCCATATATTTATTTGCAATACGGCGTTTATCAGAGTATCTTTCTACAAGCGAATTCCAAGCGACACTAAAATTATCCGACGTTAACGATAAACATTTAATTAAATTATACGCTTCGCCCTTTAAGCTACCACGCAAATATTGAAACTTTTGTATATCTGATAAACAGTTATTATCTATAATGGTCGAACTAAAAAAATCAAAGTAACTGTTCCATTCGGAATACTCACCGGAAAAAGTCAGCAATGGTAGCTTAGGTAACCTAACACCTGTACTGGGAGCACTACACTTTCCACAATCAAATTTATGTTCCGAATTCATGTCACTATCGTTGCGCTCAATAATGGACTTACGTTTCATAAACTTGCTATATTTTGCACGAATATCAATTAATTTATCCATAAAACTATCACGAATTTTCTCCTGTTCGGATTCATTAAATATTTTTTGCGAAATTAAGTGAGTTTCGATTTTAGTTTGTACTTCATCAAATTGAGAACGAATCAAGTCTAAATCGCCATAACTCGCATCAAACTCTTCAATTAAATCCGAACTTTCATATTGTAAAATACGATCCAATTGTTTAATAATAAATTTTCTCTGGAATAATAATTGATTTAAATCCATTTTTATACTTAGTATATTTATACTTTAACACAATATACGGAAATAGTCGAGGAACAACGTTTACTATTAAATCACTCAAAACTATTCAATATTAATATTTTACACAAAAAAAGAACGAGTTGTCCTAAGTACACAATGCACAAGTATTATAACACTAAATATAATACGACTATGCAGTATAATCTATAACGATATAATTAGTAACAAACAACTTTTTTAACACACAGCGTTATAACACGACTGGTCTATACCGATCGCGCGGCGATCAAAAATGAGGGTAGATTTATGCGACCTTTTATAACTGACCTTTATATAAATTATATTACAACTATTTAATATATTTTTAATACTGCATATATCAACACTATAAATACTAATTTAAATTTATAAAGCGAAATTAGACTATTAACACGTCGACTCCTACACACAATGTACAATCCTTTACGCCATGAATTGATTTGAGGTACGAACACGCGATTTTAAGACACACAAAATCGCAATTTAATTTCTACAAAATAAAGTATTACGAGTTAAATGGGCCAAAATTGGGGTCGAATGGACTAAAAAATGTAGCCGCGATAGCTTAGTGGACTGTATAGGGTAAGATGGAGGGCACAGTACCTTGATACTCTTCAAGCTCTTACACTCTCTAATAACACAATGATGAGGAATATAATTAGGCCTATAATTTAAATCCTCGCAATCCTCAACTAACTCCATGTGATACGAATCTAAATAATCCCTCATAAATTCACAATACGCCTTTTTTAAAGTTACATTTTTAGCGAGCCTTCTCTCTAACGCAAATAGCCGTCGCAAAGCGATATCACGGGAATCACCCAACTCAGGTCGATCACTTTTAAAGGGCAACTTTACCACATATCTCCCGTTTCCCTCACGAGAATGACCCGAGACAAATATGTCTTCGCAACGCTTCTCCTCTATGCTTAGAGAGGACACTGTGAGTGGTTCCGATTCAATCTCCCAAAACATTTTTAAAATTGAATCAAGACGTTCATCAGATATAAAATTAGACAAAGAAACTTGTTGCAGGTTTTTAAGAATCTTATTTTTCACTTCTCCCATCACCAACCAACCAAACACACTGTTGAGAGCTGAAGGAGCACCACATTCACCTACCACGCGACCATCCCTTATGATATGAGGAAATACCTCTGCACCTAACAATATATCAACACCGGAAGGGATATTAAATTTGGAATCGGTAAGATTTAATTTATTCAAATGATCCCACTGTTCACAAGGGACATACACACTAGGAATAAAATTAGTAATTTTATTCAACACCAAACACGATACAGTCTGTGAATTATCATCACTATTCACAGGCAGTATCTCACACGTCACAACACCATTCGCCTTACACACATTAGACATACCGAGACCACACACTGGCACACACACACGCCGAAACGGTATACCTAATCGACGAACGAAGCTGGACGTCACGAATGACGACTGAGATCCGGGATCCAGCAACACACGAGCACTCTCGCAGGAACCGTCACCTCGTCGTACACGCACCAAGGCGGTGGACAGCAATACCGTGCCTGAGCTCGCACACACAGAGCCATTCAGGGACACCACGGTCTGCTCTCCGCTGGCGTTCACGCACTCACCAGACACTCGTCGTACACCACTATCACAATCACGAACACGGGAATTGTCCCTCTCACTCACAAAATCTTGCCGAAAATGCAACAACTTATTATGTGACATACTACACTTGTCGCACTTTAAGTTTGATTGACACTTGGAAGCCACATGCTTTCCAGACAGACACAAAAAACACAATCTATTTCGCTTTACAACACTCACTCGATCATACGGACACAAACATAAAAACTTAGGACATTTATACAACTCATGATTATTATTACACAGTACACATTCATTATTATTAGTCACCCGAGTTGCAAAAGAAGACACATACTTATTCCCGCTAGTACTCTTAACATTCACCGATTTACGCATAATAACACGATTCGAAACCTCACAAGCTCTTATTTGTTTATCTAAAAATTCTAAAAGTTGAACATATGTCGGATACTCACGATCATTTTCTAAAGATAATTCAAAACGACGTCTTGAATCATTATCCAATTTTTTCAGCACTAAATGAAGTAATAAAAAACTCCATTCCGCAGTAGGAAAACCTAAAGCCTTTAACGCGCCTAAATTTTCTACTAAGTTATTTCTTAATCGCTTCATGCCTTCAATATCTGTATCACTACGCAACGAAATCAAATTTAACAATTCATCCATATATTTATTTGCAATACGGCGTTTATCAGAGTATCTTTCTACAAGCGAATTCCAAGCGACACTAAAATTATCCGACGTTAACGATAAACATTTAATTAAATTATACGCTTCGCCCTTTAAGCTACCACGCAAATATTGAAACTTTTGTATATCTGATAAACAATTATTATCTATAATGGTCGAACTAAAAAAATCAAAGTAACTGTTCCATTCGGAATACTCACCGGAAAAAGTCAGCAATGGTAGCTTAGGTAACCTAACACCTGTACTGGGAGCACTACACTTTCCACAATCAAATTTATGTTCCGAATTCATGTCACTATCGTTGCGCTCAATAATGGACTTACGTTTCATAAACTTGCTATATTTTGCACGAATATCAATTAATTTATCCATAAAACTATCACGAATGTTCTCCTGTTCGGATTCATTAAATAATTTTTGCGAAATTAAGTGTGACTCGATTTTAGTTTGTACTTCATCAAATTGAGAACGAATCAAGTCTAAATCGCCATAACTCGCATCAAACTCTTCAATTAAATCCGAACTTTCATATTGTAAAATACGATCCAATTGTTTAATAATAAATTTTCTCTGGAATAATAATTGATTTAAATCCATTTTTATACTTAGTATATTTATACTTTAACACAATATACGGAAATAGTCGAGGAACAACGTTTACTATTAAATCACTCAAAACTATTCAATATTAATATTTTACACAAAAAAAAGAACGAGTTGTCCTAAGTACACAATGCACAAGTATTATAACACTAAATATAATACGACTATGCAGTGTAATCTATAACGGTATAATTAGTGACAAACAACTTTGTAAAATATTAATATTGAATAGTTTTGAGTGATTTAATAGTAAACGTTGTTCCTCGACTATTTCCGTATATTGTGTTAAAGTATAAATATACTAAGTATAAAAATGGATTTAAATCAATTATTATTCCAGAGAAAATTTATTATTAAACAATTGGATCGTATTTTACAATATGAAAGTTCGGATTTAATTGAAGAGTTTGATGCGAGTTATGGCGATTTAGACTTGATTCGTTCTCAATTTGATGAAGTACAAACTAAAATCGAGTCACACTTAATTTCGCAAAAATTATTTAATGAATCCGAACAGGAGAAAATTCGTGATAGTTTTATGGATAAATTAATTGATATTCGTGCAAAATATAGCAAGTTTATGAAACGTAAGTCCATTATTGAGCGCAACGATAGTGACATGAATTCGGAACATAAATTTGATTGTGGAAAGTGTAGTGCTCCCAGTACAGGTGTTAGGTTACCTAAGCTACCATTGCTGACTTTTTCCGGTGAGTATTCCGAATGGAACAGTTACTTTGATTTTTTTAGTTCGACCATTATAGATAATAATTGTTTATCAGATATACAAAAGTTTCAATATTTGCGTGGTAGCTTAAAGGGCGAAGCGTATAATTTAATTAAATGTTTATCGTTAACGTCGGATAATTTTAGTGTCGCTTGGAATTCGCTTGTAGAAAGATACTCTGATAAACGCCGTATTGCAAATAAATATATGGATGAATTGTTAAATTTGATTTCGTTGCGTAGTGATACAGATATTGAAGGCATGAAGCGATTAAGAAATAACTTAGTAGAAAATTTAGGCGCGTTAAAGGCTTTAGGTTTTCCTACTGCGGAATGGAGTTTTTTATTACTTCATTTAGTGCTGAAAAAATTGGATAATGATTCAAGACGTCGTTTTGAATTATCTTTAGAAAATGATCGTGAGTATCCGACATATGTTCAACTTTTAGAATTTTTAGATAAACAAATAAGAGCTTGTGAGGTTTCGAATCGTGTTATTATGCGTAAATCGGTGAATGTTAAGAGTACTAGCGGGAATAAGTATGTGTCTTCTTTTGCAACTCGGGTGACTAATAATAATGAATGTGTACTGTGTAATAATAATCATGAGTTGTATAAATGTCCTAAGTTTTTATGTTTGTGTCCGTATGATCGAGTGAGTGTTGTAAAGCGAAATAGATTGTGTTTTTTGTGTCTGTCTGGAAAGCATGTGGCTTCCAAGTGTCAATCAAACTTAAAGTGTGACAAGTGTAGTATGTCACATAATAAGTTGTTGCATTTTCGGCAAGATTTTGTGAGTGAGAGGGACAATTCCCGTGTTCGTGATTGTGATAGTGGTGTATGGCGAGTGTCTGGTGAGTGCGTGAACGCCAGCGGAGAGCAGACCGTGGTGTCCCTGAATGGCTCTGTGTGTGCGAGCTCGGGCACGGTATTGCTGTCCACCGCCTTGGTGCGTGTACGACGAGGTGACGGTTCCTGCGAGAGTGCTCGTGTGTTGCTGGATCCCGGATCTCAGTCGTCATTTGTGACGTCCAGCTTCGTTCGTCGATTAGGTATACCGTTTCGGCGTGTGTGTGTGCCAGTGTGTGGTCTCGGTATGTCTAATGTGTGTAAGGCGAATGGTGTTGTGCCGTGTGAGATACTGCCTGTGAATAGTGATGGTAATTCACAGACTGTGTCGTGTTTGGTGTTGAATAAAATTACTAATTTTATTCCTAGTGTGTATGTCCCTTGTGAACAGTGGGATCATTTGAATAAATTAAATCTTGCCGATTCCAAATTTAATATCCCTTCCGGTGTTGATATATTGTTAGGTGCAGAGGTATTTCCTCATATCATAAGGGATGGTCGCGTGGTAGGTGAATGTGGTGCTCCTTCAGCTCTCAACAGTGTGTTTGGTTGGTTGGTGATGGGAGAAGTGAAAAATAAGATTCTTAAAAACCTGCAACAAGTTTCTTTGTCTAATTTTATATCTGATGAACGTCTTGATTCAATTTTAAAAATGTTTTGGGAGATTGAATCGGAACCAATCACAGTGTCCTCTCTAAGCATAGAGGAAAAGCGTTGCGAAGACATATTTGTCTCGGGTCATTCTCGTGAGGGAAACGGGAGATATGTGGTAAAGTTGCCCTTTAAAAGTGATCGACCTGAGTTGGGTGATTCCCGTGATATCGCTTTGCGACGGCTATTTGCGTTAGAGAGAAGGCTCGCTAAAAATGTAACTTTAAAAAAGGCGTATTGTGAATTTATGAGGGATTATTTAGATTCGTATCACATGGAGTTAGTTGAGGATTGCGAGGATTTAAATTATAGGCCTAATTATATTCCTCATCATTGTGTTATTAGAGAGTGTAGCTCTACGACTAAACTTCGCGTTGTGTTCGACGGCTCGGCGAAGTCTAGTAACGGCGTGTCTATTAATGAATGTTTGTTGGTAGGGCCTAGACTTCAAAATGATATTGAAAGTATTCTCTTGAAGTTTAGACTTCACAAGGTAGGATTTATAGCAGATATAAAGCAGATGTTTCGGGGGATTTTAGTGAATAATAATGATAGGGATTATCAACGTATTCTGTGGCGAGACTCGTCCTCAGAATCAGTTCGCGAATATAGACTCAAAACGGTTACATACGGCCTTTCGTGCTCTCCGTATCTCGCCATACGGACGTTGCAGCAACTGGCCTCTGACGAGGGCGACCGTTATCCGCATGCTGCTAAGGCTCTAGTTAGCGATATTTTTGTCGATGATATTGTGAGCGGTGCGGCCGATTTGGAGTCTGCGTTGAGACTGAAAGACGAACTTATAGCTTTATGTGCTCGTGGGTGCTTCGAGCTACGAAAGTGGGCTAGTAACAATACGTCCCTATTATATGACATTCCAAATCGTGACAAGGAACCTAATGTAAGTTTTATAACAGCACAAGATGAAAGTGTTGTTAAAGTGTTAGGCGTGCAATGGAACCCACAAAGTGATGTGTTCCAATATAGTGTCAAGCTCGAATCGTGTGAGTGTACAAAACGAGCTGTGTTGTCTCAAATTGCAAAATGTTATGATCCTTTAGGTTGGTTGTGCCCTGTCACATTATTTTCTAAGTGTCTAATGCAACAATTGTGGATGCGTGGCTTACCGTGGGATGAGCCTTTACCAGATGACTTAAAAGAGATTTGGTTACAATATATGACGGAGTTTAAAATGTTGTCTGATGTAAAAATAAATCGGTTTATATCGACAAATGCTACTTCGATTGAGCTTCATGGGTTCTCGGACAGCTCTGAGCGGGGTTACGCTGGTGTAGTCTATGTGCGAGTGACAGATGCTAATAGACGTAATAAAATTTATTTATTAATGTCTAAGTCTCGTGTAGCACCTCTTAAAAGAATAAGTTTACCGCGATTGGAGCTCTGTGCTGCTGTGCTTCTATCCCGTCTAATGAAGTATGTTGTAAGTGTGTTTGATGGTAAAGTACAGATAAGTAGAATTTTTGCGTGGACAGATTCTACAATAGCTTTGTCCTGGATAAAGGGTTCATCTCATGAGTATAAAACCTTTGTGGCCAATCGAGTGAATGAATGTCAGGGTAATGTTGCTCCCGACAATTGGTACCACATACCATCGGTTCATAATCCCGCGGACTGTGCTTCGCGAGGTTTGTTGCCTTCACAGTTAGTTTCATATGATCTCTGGTGGCGAGGACCGCAGTGGTTACGGTTGTCGCAAGATCAGTGGCCGATGAGTGTGACAGGTGATATGTGTGATGATGAGAGCGAGGTCATCAATAGTGAAAAACGTGTAATTAAAGCTTTTGCTTGTGTGAGGAATGATTGTGATTTATTTGTTAAATATTCGGATCTTTCGAAACTTGTACGTGTTATGGCCTGGTGTTTACGTTTCAAAAATAATTGTTTAAATAGTAAAAGATTTGATTATAATTATATAACTGTCTGTGAGTACGACGTGGCTTTGCTGTGTTTGATTAAGTTAGTTCAAAAAAGTGAATTTAATGATGTGTTTAAATGTTTGTCAAAGAATGTCCCGTGTGCAACAGGTATACAACGCTTAAAACCCTTTGTTGATGAGTGTGGTTTACTGCGGGTTGGCGGGCGGTTATCTAATTCATCTTTGCCTTTTGATGTTAAAAATCAAATTATTCTACCGAAGCGACATCCTTTGACTACATTAATTATTGATTATTATCATAAAATTTATTTACATGTAGGTGTTCAAACATTACAGTATTTGCTACTACAAAAATATTGGATATTGTCTGCTCGTAGTATTGTAAGACAAAGAGTATTTCAGTGCATTATATGTTTCAGAAATAAACCAAAGGTCGTAGAACCAATCATGGGGAATTTGCCTAATTTTCGTGTGGATAAATGTCGTGCTTTTTTGCGTGTGGGTGTCGATTATTGTGGTCACTTTATGATAAAGCTAGGTACTCATAGAAATGCAAAACTATATAAGGCCTATGTTTGTTTGTTTGTGTGTACCGTGACTCGTGCAGTCCATTTGTAATTGGTGTCGGAACTGACAGCAGAAGCCTTTATAGCTGCATTAAAAAGGTTCTGTAGTCGTCGAGGTAAGTGTACGGATGTGTATTGTGATTGTGGTCGAAATTTTGTGAAAGCGAATAAAATCTTGTCTGAGTTCTGTGAATTGTGTGAATCGAATGAGTTTAAATGTAAGGTTTCAAAAGAATGTTTGAAACAAAATATAAATTTTCATTTTAATCCACCGTATTCTCCACACATGGGTGGTTTGTGGGAGATACAAGTGCGTTGCTTCAAACACCACCTCAAGCGCGTGATAGGGCAGCAGATCCTCACGTACGAAGAATTCTATACTGTCGTGTGTCAGATAGAAGCCGTGTTGAACTCTCGTCCGATATGTCCGTTGAGTTCTGATCCTAGTGATCCGCAAGCGCTTACACCCGGTCATTTTATAATAGGCCAGCCGCTCGTGGCTATTCCGGAACCAGACGTTACTAATGAGAAAATGAATCGTTTGACCCGATGGCAACTTATAAGTAGTATCGTACAGCATTATTGGCAACGGTGGAGTAAAGAATATCTCCATACGTTGCAACAAAGATCCAAATGGACAGAGTCAAGGAACAATGTTAGGGTAGGCTCAGTAGTGGTCCTTAAAGAGGACAACTTGCCACCTTTGCAGTGGCGTCTCGGTGTAATTGAGGAAACGCATCCTGGCATGGACGGCATTATTCGTGTTGTCTCTGTACGCACTGCACAAGGTGTTTCTAAGCGTGCAGTCGTTAAGGTGTGTCCGCTACCGGACAACTAATAGTGTATTGTTATAGTGTAGTGTTACAGTATAGAATTAGTGTCTAGTGTAGTATGTGATAGTGTAGTGTAGGTTATAGTTTAGTGTAGGACCGTCCGAGTGTTAGTGTTAGAGTAGGTGACTCTAAGGCGGGCGGTATGTAGTGTATTTTTATTAAATGTGTACGTGTAATGGAACGCCGTACTTGCGTCATGAATTGACTTTGACGTATGGGCCCCCTCTTCTCGTGTGTGCTTGCGTGTATGTCGGACGTCGTGCGTGTCGCGTCCGCCGTGTCATAAAATCGACTCGTATAAAGTACGTTCCTACGCCTTATCCCCTTACCACCCATCCCCTGGCTCGTGTACTGGTGCTGAAGACCGAGGGAGCGCTCCCATAAAGAAGTAAGAGCTGGATTGATCAAGGTACTGTGCCCTCCATCTTACCCTATACAGTCCACTAAGCTACCGCGGCTACATTATGTTTTATTAACATTACTATAGATAATATTGATGATCATAGATAAACAATGAACATTCCTAAATATCCATAACAAATACAGAAATCTAAATTATAAAGTAAAATGAATGGAAACGAGCACTTGAAAGCGCTCACAGCGAAATATTACACAGAATAAATATAACAAAACGAGTCCGTTTTAAATTTGGCTCCCAGAAAGAGTTTATAAAGTATTCATTTGGGTATCTGCGATTGACCGGAATGCGAAATGAAATTACGAACTTGACTGACAGTTAGGTTTAAAATGTACGGTATCTAGATGGTATAGCATTACCAAAACCCAGAGAACAATAAATTAATTAGAAATGTCACCAAATATTTATAAATGTAAGCAAGTTAGTCAAGGTCAGTATTAAAGTCACTTTGAATTACACTAGTTTGCGTATCGTTATACGAACATTACACTTATAAGTTATGTACTCAGAATACCATAAAGATTTACATAAGTTGTTTCGCATTGCTTTTCATCTGAAAGAGTTTACCGTCTGTTATGCCTTATTTTGAAATGTACAGATTTTGTAGCTACTTACGACGTATTTATTACTAGGTTACAGTTAACTTACAAAATAAAATAATTCTTATAGATAGAAAAATTTCAATTTCAAATTTTATATATATAGTTTTGGGTTCATATGTATAACTATAGTCTAGTCTATATATTATAAATTATGTGACTGTATACAATTGACGACCGCTCTGGTGTAGTTGTGCTGAATGTACCTCTGATGGCGACGGTTGTGGATTCGATCCCCGTTCGGGGCAGGTATTTATATTTGTATAAATATTTGTTCCGGTCTGGGTGTTTGTTTTTGTGGGTCTCCCCACCGTGCCTCGGAGAGCACGTAAAGCTGTCGGTCCGGTTGTTATCATAATCACCTGATAATGATCGTTATTCTTAGTAGGGTAGTTCTAGTCTAAATGGTTACTGGATTGCACTCAGGGTTTGCGGAGGTCAGATGACAGTCGCTCTGTGTAAAAATCAGTAACTCGTCAATATCTGGACTAGATTGTAAGCAGACCCTGGTACATATATCCGGGAAAATGCTAGGTAGATGATGATGATGATTGTATACGATTATATATAGGTATACCCATGAGCCATAATTGTTTGATAACTCCTCCTAACTTGCACTCACAAATAATAAAAAAATAAATAAATTTCGTCACCTGTATATATATCGTGACCTGTATATAGAAACACACCCACATTCTAGCTATGATATTAATAAATAATAATAAGTAAACAACGCATCACACTCAATGGCCCCCATTAAGATCTCATGAGCTTGTGTCGGGGGTCCGGAAACACTCACAACACTAACACAAACACCCAGACCACGAAAAACATCTGTATGGCTAATACACACGTTTGCCGTGAGCGGGGATCGAACCCGCGACCGTTACCGCTTTAGTCAGTTGCAGTGACCATTGCGCAAACGCGTCTATCCAAATATTATTACTTATAAGACTAAATATAATTAAAATAATTTTCCTTACGTACAGCTTTTTCCCACTTCATCGCCATTGTTCTATAGGCTCACCTTTTTACTTCAATAATAAATACGAGTCCACCACAAAGGGTTGCATAATTGTTCTATTTGTTGGGCAGGTTGAAGAGGGTTGGGTGAGTCGTAATTTATTTATTCCGTCACGTCAATGATACCGGCATTGACCCTCGAATTGGTAATAATACGCCCAGATAATCACTGTGTAATAGTCTGTTTCGGACTTGTATTGATTTTTATTCGATTATTTCTAATAAATGCGAGTTTATGTGGATGGATAGATGTATGGATGTTGATTCTTCTTTGACGTAAAATTTTAAATTTATTGAACATGGGCGCTGATAAGGAATACTGTGTCAAGCCACACGGACTTGATTTTAAGAAAATGGCTTCTAAATATGTTAAACCTATTCTTATATATATCCACCTTCTCTTTTCTATTTTGATAAAATGTATAACGAATTAAAAGCAGATTGGTATAATAAAGAATTTTACTTATTAATAAGTTTTTGAAATAAATAACATTATTGTATTAATTGCAGAATGTGGAACGCAATTCAAATTCGAAACAATTAATTAATATATGTAGTTTTTTCCGTTCTCATTTAGTTTAAAACACTTAATATTTTTTGAATAATGTTAAATACATGACGCATTATCAGAATACATTAATTAATATACGTTAGAATTAGAATAACACATAATATTATTGTAAGACGTTGTAAGATTCTACAAATTTTCGAAGAGTCGAGATAGCCAGTACGATAGATTTAAGAAACGTCCAGAAACGTCCATCGTTTGGAATCGACGTAATTCAAATTTGGACTCACATCTTTATGATGTTCTATTGTTTCTGTGATATTTGTGATTGGCGGTAAAGATACACATGGCTGGAAAACCTGCTTGAGGAAATATTTTTTGTCACGTGTTAATCCGCCAACCCGTTATGAGATAGTCTGGTGGATTATCTATCTTTCTTACGAGGTCTTTACCCAACATTCACCCAAAATACCGTTAAAATAATTAGTATACAACTGTTAACTAATTACCAACTATTTTATATTCCATTTACGTTAACATCAATAAACAAAAATGTTAACATCAATTCGTGTACATGTGTGTGTAATACTCGAAATACCTCCACCATTACAGCACACATATAAACAAGGCTTGATTGCGAAAGATACCTAGAACTCACAATATATAATTCATATCACATTCGTTACACCCAAGGATTTTAATAAGATGAAAAACTGGCGGGAGTATGAAAGACGTGAAATGAAACACGGTAATGAGGATAACGAATGTTCCAGGCGCAGAACAGAGATTACATGGACGTGGCTTACGAATGCGTTATTATTCTCACTACGCGTTACAACATGGCAACGTTGCCGCTACCACGAGAATTCGTATTTTTTATTTTAGAAATAGTAGTTAGAAAACGAGCAGGCAGAACACCTGGTTTTAAGTGATCACCGCCGCCCATGGACATTTGCAGCACCAGAGAAACCATATATGGGTGCTGATAAGCAATACTGTGTCAAGCCACACGGACTTCATTTTGAGAAAATGGCGTCTATAAATGTCAAACCTATTCTTAATAAATATGTTTAAAGAAGTATATATCCATATTTTTTTTCCTTTTTGATAAAAGCTGTAATGAATTGAAAGCAGATTGATATATTTAATATACTATCTAATACAGAGTGATTTAAATATTTTAAATTATTGTATAAATTGCAAAATACGGAACGCACTTGAAATTCGAAACAATTAATTAAGAAACTTTTTTCCTTACTTATTTAGTTTATATAACTTGAAAAGTTTTTTAATAATGTTAAATAGGTAATGCTGTATCAAAATACACCAATATTACTGAATTTGACTTTTTGTGGGTTGACACATTATTGCTTATCAGCATCCATATGTGGTACCAGTTCAAAACGGAATCTATACTAATATCATAAAGCTGAAGAATTTGTTTGTTTGTTTATTTGAACTCGCTCATCACAGGAACTACTGGTTCGAATTGAATCATTCTTTTTGTGTTAGATAGTTTATTTATTGAGGAAGGCTAAAGGCTATATTACATCACGCTACGGCTCAATGGAGAGAAGCAATAACCATAAACGTGAGTGAAACCGCAAGTGATAGCTAGTAAGGGATAAAAGAAGATAGGAAGTAAGAATATTTGACTTGCTGTACGAAACGCAGCTAAATTAGCTATTTCAAGCGGATCTTCTGTGAGAGTGAGATACTGCCCTATTCGAACTCACTTACATTTGAACTTTAGTCAGGCTAGGTAATACCTACCTCAAAAAACCACTGTCAAAATGTATCACGATGCGCTAACGGTAGCCCACCGTAATTAACCTGTAGATTAGTAACAATTCTTAGTGAGTACTTTGATGTACTACGTAATGTAAATACCGTACCCTTTTTATATTGTTAATGAAAGTGACACGTTAAAATTATTTTCATTCATCTTAATAATTAAATATTTAGATTATTATATAGACATTGGTCACCCTGAAGTACACATGCAAAATTTTTTTTTAATGATGTCTAAAAGATAAGACATTTTTTTTTTCTTTTTACTTGTGTGTATTGTAAAGAAAAGATTTGTGTCATGTTCTTAATTAGTACACCCGTGCAAAAGGGCGGGCTTTTAGTTGTTAATAAAAGTCTAGTATCTATAACATAAAAGTGGAAATAAAAAAAGACACTTACAATTTGCTCATTGAGACTATTTCAACGAGCCCTAATACGATACTTCTGCTGTAAATTAGTGTGGATTTGTGTGTCCTGCTGATTCCAGAATATGCTACAGTATCAGGTCAACGTTACATAACTATGTTATTTTGATATCATTCATAGTATAGTAAATTTCAGTAGAAGTTCGTTTGATCCTTTCAATAACTAAAACCTTGAAACATCTGAATAGATCTTCGTCTATTCGTTAGGAAATTTCGATGCCACAAATAAACACACAGATACACACGTCAAACTTATAAACTCTTTATACCCGACTATGCAAGGAAGAGTAATGTGTTTATCAGTCTATTAGTATTATGTATATTAGTATGTATGTGGGTTTGTACCTTTGTTAGTATAATAGATTGGAAAAATGGCCGCTTTTGGACGCCATAATGTGAAAAAGAAAAAAAAATGAAAATGGACGAACTGTGTCCAGTGGGGTATCGTTGTTTAGGTATTTAAAAATCATTTTTTGATATCTTATATCATTTGTCAATCAGAATTTCCGTTTGTAATCTATAACGATTTAAAGTAGGTTAGTAACAGTTCTCGATGTTCTTGTTACGCAGTCGGGTTTTGGATTTTTTCAATTAATTACTTGGATTGGGGGTTAAGAAAAACAAATATCAAAACCTATCTACAAAATACTACTAACCTAAACATGTTGTTCTTTAGACGACTACTGAATATCTTTTTTATTTATTGTACTTTATTAAAAATTTATTACTTCATAACATCGTTCCCGTAAATTATCGTTTTTACGTTAGGTACTAGTTCTTGATGCCATTTCGAATTTACTCTGTAATCTCAGGAGAGAGAAATATGAAAAATGACGTGTATTCTTATTCAGAGAGCCCAATTTAGCTATGTGGATTTGTAAAAAAAAAAACATTTTACTTATAAAACGTAAAAATTTAGTGATACTAAAACACTCCGTCCCATAAAATGTTTCAATTACTCATAAATAATTTAAACTATTTCATAATTTCTATATATTTCTTTAAGATTGGTGTATGTTCGTATTTTATGCAAATTATCCGATTACGATAAAACTCTGTCTACTTATTGCGCGAAGTTTAAAGTTACAGCAAAACTAACTTAAGACGACAAGTTGGCGCATTGGTCACTGACTGACTGAAGTGGGTTTGATCCCCGCTCGTGGCAAACATCTGTACTGGCCATAGGGATGATTATCGTGACCTGGGTGTTTGTGTTTGTGTTGTATGTATTTTCGGACCCACAACACAAATTCTCGAGGTTCTAAAGTCCGTTGAGTATGAAGCGTTTATTATTATTAACTTCAAGTGTCGTACCAGCCATACTTAAAAAATAACTTTCATACTAGATGATAAAACCAACATAACGCGAGCGTAGCCGCGAAAAAAGTGTAGTAAAAAATATTTTCAACCTAAAATTTACCAGAAAATGAAAGAACAGTTTAATATTAAAGCAATAATCCTTAGAAAGTCGGGCTGAAATAAATACTAATAATCAATTGAAAGCAGCTTCAGAACTTTCGAGATGTCTGGAGCTAACCCCGCATTTACAGTGCATTAGCGAACCTATTCGCAATTCGCAGCTCCTAGAGATTTACCTTTATTAGAAAAGGCATTACTTTTCTCAGTGCAGAAAAGTAGCAGATGTTGAACATTTGCACACTATTATAAATAATTGGATTTTCATTTTCGATTATTAATAATCTAGTCTATATTTTGTGTGTATATTAAAATAAAACATAAGTTATAAAAAAAATAACATAATATATAATATACCTATAGTGATTCTAGCCAGTTCTTTTCGGTGGAATCTATTTTCCGAATCGGTAACTTAACGATTCAAAAATGCTTTTAAATCCTACTTGAATAAAGTATATTTTCCATTTGAATTTTAATATATTATTGGAGATAATAGAATTGCAGATGGCAACCCTTTTTTCTGAAATGTGTATTGCTGTTGGCTCTACTGGCCTTGACAGCGTCACCGGGAGGGGGGCAGAGTACGGAGACTCGGCCTTGAAATTGGGAGCCCCCGGTAGGGACCTCGACTCCGCTGGCGGAGACGGTGTGTGTGTGAATGTGTATTGTTTCTATCGGTCCTTACGAATGGAGCGTTCGCCAGAGTGATTCGGTCATCGGGGTCAGTCAAGACGTACTTGGGCCGCCTTTGTCTGTACTGTAAATTCCGCCTCTGACCTGAGTAAGTACATGCCTCTTTTATGAGGGGGTTCGGGTGGCGGGTAGCTTTCTCAAAGTATGCGGTGGACATCTTTGGCAACCCTCTACAGGAACCTATATAAGGTACCGCATAGCTGCAGTCTTCCTCCTTGGGCTCCGTCGGTCGCTGTCATAGCAACAACATCGTTTATATTGTTTGAAACATTTCTTTAATAATTAATTCTCATATTTTGTCACTTACATTATTATTATTATTCAAATCTTAAATAATAATCAAATATCCAATAATACATAAGACGATAATAAATAATGATGAAAATTATAACAATACATTAATACACAACAGAGAAACTAATTTTATTTAATGTTTGAAGTTCATAATAATTAAAATTAGGATTTAAATAAAATAAATTGACTAAGTTTTTCGCAATCAGATGAACGGTATTCTAGCGCATAAAATACGAACAAAAACACATTACATCAGTTTCATCGTCTACTATTAATAGTCTATTTTATTTGAATGCATATGTGTCACATATAAAACAATTAATACTAACACGTGTATTGTCAATTAAAAACTTTTTCGCATAAAGTTTGTTTTCACAATAGAATTGATGTATAAAACCACTTTGTGCGACGATAAAAATGATTTTTCAATAGCATTCCCAACGAAATTGTGTAGGTACAATATGTAAATTTCAAATTTTAGCAAAAATTTGGATTCAGTTATTTAAACTTTACTTCTTTGATATCACAAAGGTCTAGTTCAATTTATTTAGGCTGGCTCTTACAAATGATCAGCGTCAAGTAGCTGGCTGCGTTTCGTAAGATGAGTGAAATTCCCTATTCCTTTTCTTTTCATCCCTTAGTTTTTTTTAAATTGGCAATACAATATTGTTTCCTCTGGTGCTGCAAATTTCCATAGGTGACGTTGATCAGTTACCTAACACTATCTCGCGTGCTCGTTTGAGAATATTTTTTTATATAAAAAGTGACTTTTTAATACTTGCCGTTCACTTGTTAGTCTCCCAACACCACCAATGCGAGATCTATCAGTCCTCTACTCATTCCACTTAAATGACTTCCATATCACTCCCATGCTTACCACCGATAAATCTGTATGCCTGATGGCCGCATTCTAAAATGTTTCTTAATTTAGTTGCTTTCTGTTCTATACGTAGCATCATAATTCAACCGTACGCGTCTTTCTTTAACACGAGACATTTTTTCTAATAATACCGTTTAAGAAGAATTATATAATTAATTTGTTCTTAAATATATCAACATAAACCGGATATTGTTGATTCTAAACAAAGGATTCTTTCTCGGAAGAACAAACGGTCCTGGTATATCATGTTTTAAAACAATTGCAATCAAGTTGTTTGCCTTGCTTTTATTTATTAAGTTGTTTCATTAACTGCTTACAACTACAGTTGTTTGTTAACCACATACTCGGCTATATTAATGAACGTAACTCAAAGACTCGAGAAAATGTTATATGCGATAAAATGTACGGGTCACTGTATAAAATATATGCGTTTATATACGTGTTCAGAATGTATTTTGTATTTATAATAATAAAACTAATAATGTTAAAAAAATATATTTCGCTTATATACATAATAATGTATATAAATCGATGTACCTATGTATGTATGTTTCCTATGGACTCAAAACCGGCTGCAGCGATTTGGATAAAATTTTTATTTAATTTTCATATTTTTTTCAGCACTTTGGCAAAGGCGGGTTACTTATAGAGTACTAAAAATACAATGTGACATTCTTAATTCTAGATTATAGGCTTTTTGTCTCGCAAAATATAAAAGTGACCTTGTGAATCCTTAAGAGTATCTATACTAATATTATAAAGAGGTAAAATTTGTTTGTAAGTTTGTATTTAGGGGAATCTCTGAAACTCCTAATCCGATTTGAAAAATTCTTATTGCGTTAGATAGTCCGTTTATTAAGGACGGTTATAGGCTATATTACATTAGGCTACGACTCATAGGAGTGAAGCTGTAAGGGTAAACATATCTGAAATCGCGAATGCACTAGCTGCCCCGCTAGTATATAAAATTAGGAATACAAAATTAACATGAAACAAACAGCATCATCTAATAATAATATTTTATTGAAATCTTCGTAAAAAACTATATAATAATAAATATATTTATAATAACTAAAACTAATTTCTGAACCATTGTTTTTTGAGCAGGGGTATAAAAAAAATCAATTTCCTTCGTATCGATGCCATGGTAAATGGCATGACATTACGATTACCGCTTAATGAGATAATGCTAATTGCTGGACTCGGTAATGAGCGTCATTATGCAGACGACAATGAAACCAATCTGTTTCAAATTTAACCAGATGTATACAGCACAGCGACAATATGCTTATCTACGAATATATTATCCACAGTATATAAATATTGTGATGACACATTTAAGCTAATCGTGACTTCATCATCATAAAATTATAGCGTTTACCTATTATTTTGAAAAGCGTTCTTTAAATTGAAATCTTTGTTTAAATTACCCTAACGCCAAAAGTTTTTTTTCTAATATTTCTGTTTATCTTAATAATCATTTGTTTGTGGAAATGGTTGAACAGATTTTTACGTGATTTTCAGGAGACGGTAAAGATTAAAAAGGATATGCGCTTGTGTTGCTTAGCAACGTGCTATACTCGTAGAACCATATATTATTATAAGAGTTAGCAAATAAAGACGTGGACCGTGAATCTAATGTCTTATTGATATTAATATCTGAACTTCCTAAAATATATATTTTAAAAATGACTTGGTAACAAAATTTTCGTATATTTTGACGTAACAAAATGAGCGTGAACGAAGCCGCTAATGTAAGATCATCCTTATTCAGAATTGTAATCTATTTAACAGATTTTATTAATAAAACGGGTTTCTTTACATTATAATTTAAGTGTATTCATCGTTCAATCTCCCTCCTGTTTACGTTTTTAATAGATCTAACACGGGTGAAATATTATATGATGACCTTGTAATGAGTAAGGTTGTACACAACTATGAAAATAAATAATTTTGTACTAGACACATGATGATGTTTTTAATTTTTTTATCAATTCAAAGTTTAAAGAGTTTGTTTGATTAAACACGCTAATCTCATGAACTACTGGTTCGAATTAAAGAAATATTTTTAAGTTAGATAATTTATTTATTGAGAAATTCTATAGGCTATATTACATCAAGCTACGACTCATAAAAGAGAAGCAGTAACCATAAACGCGCAAAGGACTGCTCGTTATAAACAAGAAATAAAAACCACTATTTCTTCATTTACTAACAAAACCATTTCATAATTAAAATCCTTAAAAATCGTAATACAAAACATAGCACGAGGAAATATTGCTGAATCATATATAGTCCGGGTTCCCTGGCCTATTTTTTCACTTGATTAGTAACAAGCTAATTTTCCGTGAGTAGCTTCGTTTCAATGAGACGCCCAACTTTTTCCTGTGCGAAAATTCTCGATTGTGGTAGGTGACAGAGGTAGCAGGAATAAAAGATGTTGACTTGATGATTCTCACAAATTTATTACTAACTGGATTTTTTTTTTGTAAAATCTAATGATAATAATCTAAATTATTCGAAAACATTTTTGTCCTACAAAATGTATGGTTTCATCAAAATGTCCCCCTCCTTCGAACATGTATCGATAACAAGGTCATCAAAAATAATTGCTAACCAGCTGATTTATTTTTTTTTACTTCGTTAATATTTATATAATCTAGCAGTTATATTATCCTACATATTGCATGGTACGTTATCCCGGTCCTACACTCCGAAATGGTTAATACCACAAGACCATCTTTTTCATTACTAACTGTAGGACAAAAATATAACATAATAGATTAGTGTGTTCTCTGTCCAAATGAAACAATGTCCTACAAAAAAACAGGTATCTATTACTAGTCCTACAATAATTGCCATTTTTTCGTTTTCCTATTTGTAACTCTAGAAATTTAAAAAGTGCATGCGAATGAATTTCAACCAATAAGAAATCGTAACTAACTTCAAGACTCTCAAATATTTTTAACTTCCTGCTAAGAAAATTAACAATTTTCTAAAAATCGGGAAGTTATTGGTTTTACCCCGTTTTGCAAAAATCGAGTTTTAATCAGATCTCAATGTTTCGGGGTCCTAGGAAGCTTCCGTGACCATTCCCGCGATGCCTGTGTGTGTGTGTGTGAGTATGTAACTCCCTTATAACTTTTGAACGGCTAGATCAATTTAGTAAAAATTGGTGTCATTTGAACTTAGATTTTTAATATGATTTGGACCAATTTCATTCTTTAGATTTTGAGAAATCTCAAAAAAAAACTAAAAAAATAAATTTTTCAAATGTGGTTTTTTTCAAACTAACTTTTAAATAGCTTAACCAATCAATTCCAACAACTAATCAGCTCTCAACCTTGTAAAACCACGTCGATTTGCCGCAAACCAAATCAAAATCAGTTGATTCGTTTGTGAGTTATCGTGAACGAAAGAAATCTAAAAAATTGATTTTTTTCAAATTATTTCGAAAATTTTCATATCATCAATAGGTGTTTTTGAGTCTTCCACAAGACTTGAAAAATAACATCGATGGCCACCAATCGAGTGAAAATCGGTTGATTCATTCAAAAGTTATGGCAATTTAAATTTACATAAATTGTACTTTATGAAACTGTTATCAGACTGTTGAGCTCGAAGAGCTCAAAAGCATAGAGCAGCTCTTGTATTGAGCACGGAGAGGTCAAAATAATGTACTATTTATAGTTTTGAGCTCGCAGAGCTCAAAAACAGGGTAATAAACGAAATCCAAGCTCTTAGGTATGGGAATAGCGGGAAGTTACAGGGACGGCCTGCAAGGTCTACCATCTTTTCTAATTTTTATTTTCAAAATTGGTCAATAATATATGAAGATGGTTCGCGTTTCAACCAATAATTATGTCCCATTTTTTGCGAGTTTCGACCATTGAATAACTTCAAATTCCCAAGAATTTAAATGTTAGGGTAAAAATACAGTGATAACATGTTTTTTTAAAAATTTAAATAACTTTATTTTTTATAAAAATTGGTAGAAAAATATGTATGCTCTGCGCATGACTACCGCTGTAGTAACGAAATACAGATAATAAATTGCTTGTTAATTTCATGAATTTTAAATATAGATTAAATTGGAGGACCAGGATAACGTACCACGCAAATTGTAGGACAATGTAACTGTTACATTATATAATTATTAAGTAAGTAAAAAAATAAAAATCAGCTGGTTAGCAATCATTTTTGATGACCTCGATATCGATACAGGTTGAAAGAAGGAGGACTCTTCGATCAAACCATACATTTTGTAGGACAAAAATTTTTTTGAATAATGTAGATTATTATTATTAGATTTAACGGAAAAAAATCCAGTTACTAATAAATTTTTGAGAATCATCAAATCAACATCTTTTATCTCTGCTACCCCTGTTACCTACCACAATCGAGAATTTTCCATAGGAAAAAGTTGGGCGTCTTATAGAAACGATGCTATTCACGAAGGTTTGGCTTGATAGTAATTATTTTAATATCATGGATCTGTATTACTATTTTCGAGCGTAGGACCGGGATAACGTACCATGCAATTTGTAGGACAATATAACTGTTAGATTATATAAATATTAACTAAGTAAAAAAAAAAAAATCAGCTGGTTAGCAATTATTTTTGATGACCTTGTTATCGATACATGTTCGAAGGAGGGGGACATTTTGATGAAACCATACATTTTGTAGGACAAAATTTTTTTCGAATAATTTAGATAATTATCATTAGATTTTACAAAAAAAAATCCAGTTAGTAATAAATTTGTGAGAATCATCAAGTCAACATCTTTTATTCCTGCTACCCCTGTCACCTACCACAATCGAGAATTTTCGCACAGGAAAAAGTTAGGCGTCTCATTGAAACGAAGCTACTCACGGAAAATTAGCTTGTTACTAATCAAGTGAAAAAATAGGCCAGGGAACCCGGACTAATAGTCAAAGACTGTGAGTTTTTCCCGCGGCGCAGATGCATTTGATAAACGACTGTGTAAGATAAATAGCTCTTTGATTGTCTCTCGTTTTATTAACTTGGTGTAAATTTTGATTTTTATAGCGTAAAGTGTGTTATACATTTGAATACTGATAAGCAATAATGTGTCAACCCAATAAAAAATCGAATTCAGAGATATTGATGTATTCTGATAATGCAATACATGACGCATTTAATATTGTTCAATAAATTATTAAGCCATTTAAGGTTCGGTTAACATAAAAGTGTGCTTAATATTTTGCAATAATCTAACTAATTTGAAAATGTTATTATTGGACATAACTTTTTATACCATTTGATTTATTATACCTTTCATCAAAATAAAAAACAGGAGATGGGTAAAAATTTTTCAAACAAATCTATTAAGAATAGGTTTGATATCTTTAGACGCCATATCCTCAAAATGAAGTCCGTGTGGCTTGACATAGTATTGCTTATCAGCGTTCATTTATAGCAAGTTTGTAATTTTATGGCAAAAAACATTTAACATTGGAATGGAATTAATGACTGTATTGATGAACAATATTTAATCAAAAGTATTTTGTGGAAATATCATTGCAATAAATGCAATAAACGAATTCATAAAGGCTGGTTGTTTTATAAATACGAGCTATTGTGATCGTGACTTCGCTTGATTGATATGAATTCTATTAAAACATACAAGTATTATTTTCTGTGTAATTTTTGCACACAAAGGGTTAAAACACATAATATGACATTGCGTCGTGGCACGTTACGGCGTCGTGAAACGTTTCATATCGTGTAGATTTACGACGTGCCTCGTAAATAATGCGACGTCGCAGGGTGGTACGGTGACATGTTCATTTCATTCAAAATCAAACAACAATTGTTTTTAAGATTTTTTCTTGAACAAGAGTTGTTTTATATCGCTCACGGAAGTAAAACTTACAAACGTTATTTTCGCCTGCTGTTACTTTCAGTTAATTAATAAGTATTAAGTTTGTTTTAATATTATTTTTCAATCCTTTTTTACTACATTCTAAGACTTATTTGATTGCTAACAAATTGTAATAATATTAACTAGTGTTTATTTTTAAACTACATAGTTACAAATGCGTCACATTTTTCCTCAAAAGTGTTTTTTGTTGTAATAATTCCTAAATAGGTACTGCATCAAAATATATCGTCTATTAGATACGACATAATAGATATAATTTTTTTAATCATATAACGGAAATCGTATACATATCGCTAAATTAAAATTTTGATTGAAAATTGTTACGTCATTAATTACTGAAGGAGCGCAGAACTCGCACGGGTTATCTAGTTAAAATTTAAAAAAAAGTACCGACTCGCTTAAAAACTACATTTTTCTACATTTAAATTCAACGTACAGAACAATACCTGCATTTGTTAAAGGAATCAGGAAGACCAAACGAACAGATTACAGGAAAGTATTTGCTTTCAAATCATTTTCCAATACGGAGGGTATATTCGTAATGACATTTACGAACGTGACTCGACTAGAACTAACGAAGGTGGCTTTCGGAACGGCTTAATATTTAAAAATCAAGATTCTAATAATATTTCTAGAGCAATAATATAATTGTACTAATAAAAATTATACTTCTTTATTTTCAAGGTCAATTGGATTGAAGATGTACAAAGAATTATAACGAAACATAATGAGCCTTTTTTGCTGGGAAATTTATTTATGCATCCCGTCCGGTAGCTCAACCATGTATGTAGGATTCTTGACGACGAGTATACCAGACTACTTACTAGAACCCAGCGGCGCACTCAGCGTTCTAGTTGGACGACACAGTTTCGGTTATCCATGCTAACATGACGCCTTAGTGGTTTCGCTACCTATGCGGGTATTGCGGGTAGAGAGTGCTCCCAGGCACCGAAAGCGCTCTCCCATCCCGGTGGTGATCTTATCAATTCTTTCACACACTTCAATCAATTGTTACACACATATTCTTTTCGCATAGCGCCGCTTCCTTGCCCCGGTCCTCACCTGAGGATCGGATCAGCGACTGCATCCGCATCTCCTCCCCTTTCCGCAGTGTCAAGCTATATAACGATCCGCCTTTTTTTAAAGCCAAAAAAGCATGTTGATCCTATCCTAAAGAACTTCACAGGATCACCCGCTGTGTTAATCAAAAAGTTCCTTAAAAATTTCAACAAATTCATTCCGCCCATTTTGGAGTCCATACGGAACATATATAACTATTTAATTTTTTTATACGTATAGAGAATAGATGCAATATTTTAAAATGAATATGTATGTTAGTTTAACACGCTGTAAAATTTCCACGGACTAAAATAAATTCCAAACTTACATCCTAGTTTAACACAAGGTACATTTTACTAAGCGGATATAGCAAGGTGCATCTGAATTATTATATTATTGAGAAATGGTATGCATCACAAACTATATATTAATTACATACCTTAAAAAAAGAATCTCTCTTGATTTTTAATAATTTCCTTGTGGTAATGAATAACTATGACTTAAATAAAATATATTTGTCATCATAAGTGTAATTAACGATAATTCATTTGACAACGAGAAAGGGCATGTTGGAGACGTTAATTAATCTTATTCACAGGAGGCTGTCACGGATCGCGTTTTAATTTTGGCCACGGTTTAATATCGTGGACATTACGTCTGGTAACACGAACGCTACACGATTGCAATAGACGACGATGAAATTTAATTAATTTTATGTTAGATGTCATAAATTTAACTGTAGTTACTATATAGTTTAATGGGTGTATCATGATATTATAAATATTGTTCTTAGCCTGTAATGTCCACAGCTGGACAAAGGCTTTTTATTTAGTTATATTTCGCCATATTTTACAATCTTGTGCAGATTTTTCTCATTATTTGTTAAAAGCGACTACTTTTTAACCGACTTCCGACGTAATATAGCCGTATTAAACGACCTATTCAACGTAAGAAAAAAATTTTCTAATCGGATCTTTAGTTTCATAGTCTGCTTTCTAACAAATTTACAAAAATATTTACCTCTTTATAATATTAGTATATATTATAATATTAGCGAAATTTAAACCCACTACAGCGAACACAAATTCTACTACACCATTTGTTCTTAAAACGTATCTTACTTATAAAACACCTAATCCCGGTTTTATCAAAACTCCAGAGGAAATCCAGGTCACAAAGGTAGTTATAAATAATTCAGAAGTGTGTACAAAGAATTTCCAAGTAGTTTACCACAACAGCAGTTTAGCGTTAATTTCACGTAGCTTTTAAGCGATTTGCGTAAAGTTTACGATCCGCCAGTTGTATTAATAGTGTTTTATTTTATAAAATTACTAGATTTTGCTCGCGGCTTCGCTCGCGTTCATATAGATTTTATTATGCCCGACAATTGTATGAGACTTATTTTTCTATAAAGCCGATACACGCACTACTTAAGGGTAGTTAAAGTTAATGCCTATGGCGAGAAGACACTTCTAAGTTTTACTCTCAAACTTTAAACATAAGTTGTTTGTCATTGACACCTGAAAGACTTATTGTGTAAAATTGTCCATAAAATAACATGTCCAAGGAGTGTTCAACACTATTTACGATCTAGCCTTTTAGGAATTGTACTAGCGGCGAAGAGGAGAAGTATGAGTTATGTTTGCTGGAGTTTCCCAATTTCCACGAATTCTATTCCGAACAAAAAGCTGTCGACTGCACGCGACTTCCTATCGAGATCATTTGTAATGTACCAATCGGATTTACGTTCTTATTTACTGTCAATGCCTTTATTTTTGACAGTCACAGATTTCGTAAGGTTATCTAGGTAACTGTTGTCAGGTTACAGATTGTTTTATATGAATCATAAGAGTAAAACTTACAAATGTAATTCTCGTCTTTCACCTTATCGTAAGTGCGAACAATATCTTGACAAATTTTCATCATAATCAAATGAATATTATTACAGTGCATAATGTACAAACAAGCAAACAAGCTTTAATTTTTATATATTATTATAAATTTGTATACTTATCATAATTAAGCCAGAAACGGCTAGATACTCTGCTTACAATACCTGCGGGCGTTTTCTTGTTGGAAGAATATCTTTATGCCAATCTAATTATTATTAGGATATCTACTTTCCAAAAAACCTTAGGAACATTTGATGATTGACATGAATTTTGTGATACATCTATAGTAGTTAATGAAGCTGAAAAGTTTGTTTTTAAAAAACGCTCATGAGAAACGTCCTCTTCGATTTTGAAAATATAGTTTTTCTGTTAAAAAGTCTGTTCACAGATGAGGTTAGCCTATATGACGTCTAACACGAACAGACCAAATGTAAAATCAATCTAATAAATATTATCTATATTATTATTATACAGAGGTAAAATTTGTTTGTATGTTTGTTTGTTCTGTTTATTTAGGAAGATTATAGTAAATATTACATTCATATAATATATATTTATATGTGTGCCTGTGTGTGTGTATGTATGTACATATACTACAAATATAAGTATATACTAGCGATTCGTAGCTAAATAGCTAAAAAATCATATTCTTATCAAACTTTATAGTCTCTTGGCCAATCTGAAAATACAAGATAGCTTTAAAATTTCATCAAAATCGCTTCAGCCGTTTTGGAGTCCATAGACAAAATACACACCGATTTTTATATACATATATTAAATAAGATTGTATATTTCTTGCAAACACATGACACCTAACCCTTTTTCTCCCTTATATGAACTAAAATATTTTAACGTCAAAAATTTCAGTCTTCAACGGAAATATCCATGTTAAACGTTCCCAATACAATGCACCGTTTGCCTCGTAAAAGGAAAGGAGGAAGTAAAAATCAAAACAAAATGCTGAACCGTTAAATTCAATGCGGTACTTTAACCTACATGCGAGTTAATAACAGAGATTAACTCCAGCCCCGCAGACTTTCAGGGTAAATTATACCTGCGGTTTCTCT
The DNA here is from genome assembly GCA_037950945.1 of Hypolimnas misippus. Taxonomy (NCBI): domain Eukaryota; kingdom Metazoa; phylum Arthropoda; class Insecta; order Lepidoptera; family Nymphalidae; genus Hypolimnas; species Hypolimnas misippus. The sequence continues at coordinate 4,943,337 of JBBEEQ010000013.1, read as the reverse complement.
GCCTTAATAGTGTAGTAAGATTTAAATAAGCTTTCAAACTAGCGTGGGATTTTTTTTCCACAACATCATGTTTTACTTTTCCCGAGGCGTTAAAGAATGGATTTAATTTTATAATTTTTGGGTATACCTCGTGGAGAGACATGCATAAAGACAATTTTGAGCTTTTGTGTATGGTTTTTTGTTTTTTTTTTTATGCCCTAGTAATGTACAGGCACAACTTGAATGAGTGTACTTTATATGAGGTATTTTGCACTTTTTTTTAAAGCAACCGAGTTCAAAAGAAAAATACGCGACTATGTTTACGTAGACACTAACATTTATTGCAATACCAAGCGTATTTTGATAAAATATCTATGGGTTCCAATCTAACAGTATATTAAAAAAAAACATACAATAAGAATTGAGAACCTCCTCCTTCTCGAAGTCGGTTGAAAAAAGAAATATCATAATAAATCGAGTTTCTTGTTTGTTCTTCTCGGTAGGGATTACATTACATACAATCGGTGGAAGCTTAAAAAAAATCTAAATCCAATTGACCTGTAACTTGACGATTCGAAAGTGCTTTAAAAAGCTTATTTGAATAAAGTATATTTTGAATTTGAATATTTGTCCCCTTTCATACTTTTTACCACTGCATCTGCTTCTTCCCGCTAGACACGCTACTTTTCCAAAAAAGAAATTCTGAACCGTGGGAGGGGGGTTAAGTTACGAGCCTTACGTAATTGATGGACTATCCCTTATAGTATTTGGTAGTTTTACCTTTTTTGAAAATTGAAATTTGGTGATCTTATATATTTTTACATGATTTTCAAATTTCAGCTTTGCCATCTCGTGTCTTTACTGGATGCGCGGCTAGTAGAAAAATGGCACTCAAAAACAGTTTCTAGACAATATCTCCTTACCTACTCATTTTTCGATGAAAATATACCTATATGTATTTAATAAATTAAACTAGTGAATATTTGCTGTTATTTATGAATCGTTTTTTAAATAGAAAACTTTTTAGGTAACCCCTCCTGTTAGAGCACCAAATGACTATACTTATTCGCTACTTTTTTTTATACAGTAGAATCACTACTTCAGGCTTTTAATTCGCGACCATTACACATTTTTCTATTTGTGAAAAAAAATCACCTACAAAATTAATAGATACTAAATCATACACGCATAAATTTAATTTGGTTCAAAAAACATTTCCATTAATTAAAATTTAATTTTTTCACGATCAAAGCGAATACGGAATTGATGGAAACGGGTCAAAAACAGGCCGATTGATTTATTTCTTTTGGCGGCATGTAACGAGGCCGGTGTACGGTGGAGGGATTTTACGCATTATTTAATATGCAAGGATATTACATCCAATCATGTGTCGGTCACGGCTCACAACGACCAATGATTACGCGGTATTCAGCCATGTGTGATTTCATCATGTTATCTTTCATTTATTATACCTTTTGATTATTGAGTTGTAACTAAGTAAAAAAGAAAAAAATACCAAGTACTTTAACGTTTAATATTAATAATCTTTTTTCCCGTTACAAATCTATATCTACGTCTGTTTGTAACAGTTTTACTACTAAATAGCTGAACTAATGTTGAAAAATTTTGCTATAAATATAGATTTGACCTAGCAGACGGACGTAGGCAAATTTTTTTTTCCAAAAAATAATACTTAAAGGTGATGAAATGGGTGATGAACGTTTATACGCAGACAAACTAGCTCGGACTAATTAGTTCATTATATTAAATCAATTATATTATTAAATTATGTATGTATATTATATAAGCTCATAGATTTTGGCGCCTACAACGCCCACCACTTTAGACGACGTTGCCTAGCAATCAGCTAGGGACTGAATTTACAGTCGAGTCTATCTTAGAGCCAATACGTCAATTGAAAACCTTGTAAAATTTCGGAGTGGCTACAGATTTGTAACGTCAAATAGTATAAACGTAATGAATATAGTTTTGTACACTAATTTAATAACAAGAAAAGATTTAACTATTTTATTTGCATTGAATGGGATCAGCAACTATTAGATCTATTTGAAAAAAATTGCGTTGGTTAGCCCGTTTATTGAGGTACGTTATAGGCTATATTACATCACGCTAGGACTTACTTGAGCGAAGCAGTAACCATAAACGCGAGTATAACCACAAGCTAGTGAAATATAATTGTTTCTGTGTAAATAATATGAACATAGAGAATTAGAAACTCGATCAAATTCCAAATGTTTCACAATTCCAAAGATCATTGTAACTTTGAACCGTAAATGTTTGTATCTTAACTATTAGATAACCGTCGCCGATAGATTCCGACGCAACTATGATTGGACCAAACCCTTTGAGGGCTTAATTCGAAATGTCATTAAACTAAATCTGTACTCAAATTTGAAGCTGTAGATTGTTTAGTATTAAATTAAATTTTTAGTTATTAGTTAGCATTCCATATTGTTGACGTTTATGGCGACTACTTCATTGCTGTAAGTCGTAACGTGATTTTTTATAAGGTTAGTTGATAATTGTGATCTTGTTTATATAGAAATTTCCATCACCTATTTCACCCCCTTAAAGTTTACATTCGACACAAAATGGTCTATGTTCTTCTCCCAGGTAAAAAAATGTGGAAATATTAGTAACAGACAGATAAACGGACAGACTGGCGTACAAATAGGTTTACTTTTACATTGATAAGTTCAATTATTTAAAAACCCATCTGCAATCAGCAGTTCTGTCAGTTAGAATCGTTACTAGCCACCTGTAATTCGTTATAGATTATAAAAGGTATTTCTGATTGAAAACTTATATAAGAATTTTAACAATGTTTTTAAATACCTATTCAACGATACCCCATTTGATATAGTTCATCGTCGTTTTTTTTATTTTTCACATTATGTCGTCCAAATTTGGACATTTTTTTTTTTCATTTTTTCATACTTTCTATGACATTCGCGCTATTATGACAAACGATGTAACATTTATCAAAATTCGACCACGCGTTCGGTCTAAATAGTATCACAAATTACAATCCCACATACATACATACATACATACATACATAGACTGATAAACACATTCTAGCGTTGCGCAGTCAGGCACAAATGTCGTATTAGAATGTATATCTTCCTCAATACTACATATATAGTGTAATACAAGGAGATTATTTTTAATCAGACTTGTAGTTCATGAAAACGTAACACATTAGGCGACATGTATTATACGTTTTATTCTCAGACTTTCATTAAGATTTACATTAGTCGTTTGTCTTTGCTTGAAGCCTAAAAGAATTTACTGTCATCAGTTTTTTTTGACATACACAAATTTCGTGACTACTTACGACGTATCTATTACTAAGTTACAGAGTTGTTTTATGTCAGTTACGAGAGTAAAAATTACGAATGTAATTCTCGCCTTACATTAAACGATTATAATATAAAATTGAACTACTATTTCAAAAAATTATAACGAAATTGAATATTAATAAACGGCGTATCTATTAATATTTTTGTTTAAAGTACAGTTTCAGCTGATTTCGCACAGTAACAATTCATGCCAATAAACGCATGTTCACGATAAAAGCTAACGAGACAAAACGTCCTTTTGATAAAATAGACATTTTAATAGCCGACAAATATTATTTTATAATTGCTTATTCACGTACAATACAATAGAAATGGAGCCCTTGTATGTAAATAAGGGATACCTATATAATTTTCAATTCTACAACTGGATGCTGATAAGCAATACTGTGTCAAACCACACGGACTTCATTTTGAAAAAAAATGGCGCTTAAAAGTGTCAAACATATTCTTAATAAATTTGTTTGAAGCAATAGTATATATCCAACTATTTTGACAAAAGGTAGAGTGAATTAAAATAGATTGGTATAATAAAAGCTTTTATCTAATTATAAGATTATTGTATGAATTGCAGAATATATTACATTAAGAAACATTTTTCCATACTCATTCAGTTTAGATGACTTGTTTAACAGCTTCCAAATATGAGTTTGTGCTCATTAAATCATCAGTTTCTAAGTAAGAAACACGTAATTTTATTATGGCTACATCTGGTTAGAATTAAATGCACTCGTACGTCGGCGTTTTCTAAATTTTACCCCTAATTTGAAGTAGGGTTGCAAATCGAGGAGGGCGAAGTCGGTTCGGGTCGCTAGTAATCTAATATATGAGATAAAGTCACTATTATCGATTAAACGTCTAGTTGTCTAAAGCTGGATAGGCGTTATCGCAAATGGTCAAACGCAATGTTCGTTCTAAACAATATCCAGTGATAATTGGACGCTGATAAGTAATACTATGTCAAGCCACACGAACATTATTTTGAGAAAACGAAGTCTAAAGATATCAATCCTAGTCTTAATACATTTGTTTGACAACGTATTGTTCCATCTTTTCTTTTCTATTTTTATAAAAGATTTATTGAATTAAAAGCACATCGGTATAATAAAAAGTTTTAAATAATAATATGTTTTCGAAATTAATGAGATTATTAAACATTGCACAATATGGAACACACTTAACTATTTCAAACATTACATTAAGAAACTTTGTTTCGTATTTATTTACTTTAGATTTTTTTTTTTAATAATATTCTATACGTAATTAATTATCAGAACACATCTCCGAATTAACTTTTTGTGCGTTTATGTATCAGCATCAGCATCCACTTATGTCGTTATATATCTTATTTAGTGATATAATATATTATGAAAATATAATAAAATAAATTGTTATGTTAACATCATGGTATAATATAAACCATCATACCTGAGGCTAACGTGTCTTATATGTTATATTGATAAATCTGTATATTATAGACTTTAATACGTAAAACAAAAAATTTGGAACCTGTTTCTACGAAAATAGCTCGGACGGAGGAGCATAAAATTTCACTTATAGTTCATATAGAGAAGGAAGGAAAATATACATTAAATCAATAAAAATAATCACACGTACTGCCATTTATATGAGACACACACACATATACACTCTTTTGTTTATTTTTAAAGTCTGTCTTTGATTGAGAATAGATTATCTGTGGTCTATCTTGAAATCGGTTGAAAATTTCATGAACCTCGGTTGAAATCCGACCGCTAAGCGACCATTAGTATACATAATCCCACAAATGAGTATAGTCACATATAATCATATGATACGTTGCGGGCCACAGAACGATGCGACGGCGACGTCCTATCCTCTTCTGGTACGGAACCCTATCAAGATAAAATTTAAATTAAAAAAAAACACTTGTAATTTACTCATTGACGCTATTTTAACGAGCCACAAAATGATACTTTTAGTGTAAGATAGTGAGGAGTTTGTTTCTTTCCAGACTACGCTGCAGCATCAAGTCGAGTTTAGGTAACTGCGTTATTATGACATCATTTACAGTATATTAAATTTCAGGTTAATAAGGTCAGCAGAAAGTGCTCAGATCCTTTCTACAGCAGAAATTAACTGATAATGTTAAAACGTCTGAGAGAATTTTCATAATTGATAGCTAAAATCTCTGTTATCAGCCTAAAAACAAAAAAAAAAACGCTTGATTTGATTGGTCAATTCGTTATTGAGCTACGATGCCACAAAGAGACACACAAATACACATATATTCTTTTTGATTCGCGGGTTAAAAATACCTATTAATTATAAATGAAGAGTTATTTCATAAATGTACTCGTATTTAATAATATATTATTTCTGAAATAATCTCATTAACTATATTGTATCAAATACATTTTCATCTTCAAAGTATGCTTTAAGAGCTCTTGATTCGTATCGAGGCCGAGGTTCAGTTCGAGAGTCAATAGATTCGATTCCGTGTTTTATTATGACTCGTATCAGCTATCAATGGAATAATGAGGCGGATTCTGAATGACTACGAGCTTCCTTTATCTCGATTTATCTCGAGAATCACACGAAGGAAAAGTTTTTACATACTTTTATTATGGCGTCATGTTATTACAGATTCTTAGAAAGGAGTATTTTTATACGAAGACTTATTTAAGTATACAGTTATTTTTATTGTGTCTGTTGAATTATATAAATTTAGATTTTCCTAGTGTATGGACTCCAAAAATGACTGCAGCGATTTTGATGAAATCTTAAGATTAGCCACGCGGCTTATCTTGTGGTGTTTGGTAGCGATCGAATCAATAGGTTTTTTTAGCTTTATGCCAAGAGATGGTTGCTAATATTGATATTAATCATAATTATAATTTTTAAGTTATTTAACACGCTTTGAAAAAAAATTGGCGCTGAAGGTGTTGACTACAACTATTACGAATTTTTTATTTAGTAGTTTATTTATTGAATTTAATATTTGCGTAATTTGTTCCTATTTATAATGTTTTCTGTACTAAACAAAACAATCTATATTTAAATAATATAAAATGAAAACCAATAACGCCTTACCAAGAACTTTTGGACCCTCTCACAAAAAAATTATTATGTAATTTATAAAACTGCTGTCGTAAAGCTTGACTAACAAACATAAATTAAATAGTAAAATAAAATAAAAATGAAAGATTTCTTGGTATTTGTTCCGAATTAAAATAATATCTCCACCGCAGTGGTATCTGTCTGGTTCAATATGAACTTGTCATACGTTCAATATTGTTATAAAACTTTCAGGGGCTGAAACTAATCAAAGAATATTGCTTAGGTGGCTTCCATCACGATATGGTATTATAATAATCTTCAACAAACATTTGGTAATCAAAGTTCGTCTGTTTGATGTAAGTAAGTACTTTGTAAGTTAAATATATTTATGTATATATTATAAGAGGTTTATAAGTATTTATTTGCTTTGATCAATTTGAGCCGAAATGGTCTAGTGGTTAGAACACGTCGATCTCAACTAATGATTGCGGATTCAAGCCCCAGCTTGCACCGTTGAATTACAAGTGCTAAAATTGTTTTAAAATTTATCTCGAGCTCGGCGGTGAACGATCAAAAAATTAAACCCCTAACCGCCATATTTACTGAGATATAGGATTACTCCTACGACACCTAACGTTATTTTTTTTTTCTAAACCATTAACGATAATTTTATAAAATTTACAGAAAACATTGACATAATATAGCTTTATATAATATATTTTTTTCGATTTATATTCCTACTTTTAGTGCATAAAAAATTACTAAATGTTTAGAGTTCCGTTTTCATACTGAAGACTAGAGTAACAACTATGGTAAAATATATATTGTTACACACCTTTATGACTGTTGTGTAAAAAAATTATCACTGATATCGGCAGGGAACATATAAAAAAAAACCTAGAAGTAGTAATGGATGTACTCTTGTTTAAAAGAAACATATCTATGTACATTTACAAAATATAATTATACTATTAGCTGCCTCTCGCGGTTTCACTCGCGTTTATGGTTACTGCTTTTATTCTAAGAGTCGTAGCGTGATGTAATATAGCCTATAGCCTTTCTCATTAAATAAACTATCTAAATAAAAAAAAATCCATTCGAACCAGTAGTTTCTGAGATTAGCGCGTTCAAACAGACAAACAAACAAACTCTTCAGCTTTATAATATTAGCATGGATTAAAAATAAATTTAAAATAATCATGAGTAGAGGTGTCTAGACAGATTTAGTCTCACACTTCACCGACGAGACTTCCAGTCATCGATTTTACTTACCCTCTGCAATAAATGTTTGTTGAAATATCACTAAGTGATAATTTGATGCCGATTAGCAATAACGTGTCAACCCACAAAAATTCAAATTAGGATGTATTGATTTATGATATGATACTGCGTGCGTTAAGTCATCTGAACTAATATATATATATAATAATAAATAAGTACGACAATAGTTTATTAATTGTTGTTTGTATGTTTCAAATTAATAGTGGATTCTATATTTTGCAATTTATAAAATAATCTTAAATATTTAAAAAACATAATATTGGATAACACATTAAATATATCAATCTACTTTTAATTCATTATACCGTAAATCACAATAGAAAAGAAAAGGAGACATACTTCTTCAAACAAATTTAATAAAAATAGGTTTAATATCTTTAGACGCCATTTTCTCAAACTGAAGTCCGTGTGGCTTGACGCTTGACTTATCAGCTTCCAATTATTCGTTACCTATTAATAATAGAAGGTATTATCATTTAGTGGTAATTATAATAGTGATTATTATAATTACCACTAAATGATAATACCTTCTGATACAACGTAGATACAACTAAAGCCAACTTTCATAATAATAATTCTGAAAGTGTAAAAATATTACCTAAATAAGGCGAGAATTACACTTGTAAGTTTTACTCTGTTTACTGATAGGAAACGAGCCAGTAACCTGGAAATATTTATCTTGATTGTCTTACGAGAGCGTCAATAACAATCATTGACAGTAAATTCTTTCAGGTGTTATAGCGGTTATAAATTCTTTAATTTATATCTATCTTGTAAAAATCTGTATATCTGTAAAAAAAAAACAAACATCACGAATTCAATATTTCCTTTTTGAAGTCAGTTGCTACCTCAAAACTGCGTCAATTTTTTTAAGCGATTTTGGAATTTTATTTTTATTACTTTAAGTTTGCTTCTATAATTTTTTTATCAAATTGGTTCAGCAGTTTGATTTTAAATTCAAAATAACTTGAATAAAAATGTCTTCAAAGTTTACAAAATTACGTACTTTGCTTTAAAAAATCCTTTTTCGTTTTAAAAAAGTCAATGTGTTATTATGTTTTGCCAACATGTAAATATTTATACCCGATAGCATTTCGACTTTCGATTGCGTTGATTGTGTTCCCGTAATGGCAAGTGTGAACTAAACAAAAGCGATGGTGGCGTGGCCTCGCGATTTATAGAGTTTAAATCAACCGTTCTGCTCGCTAAGCACTGACGTAATAGCGCTCGAAAACTGTGGTCACAATTGCGACTTTGTTATTCCAATGTAAAAATGTTTTTTTTTTTTTTTTATATGATGCTTAGTTGGAGTAATAAAAAGTAAAGTAATAGCTTGTAAATGTCCCACTGCTGGGCAAAGGCTTACTTTCTTATTAAGAAAAAGGTTAAAGCTAAATCCACCACGCTGCTCCACTACGGGCTGACCGATTTATCTACACGTGTCAGAATTTTTCCCAACACATGCGGGTTTCGTCACAATGTTTACCTTCACCGCCGAGCTCGAGATTAATTTAAACACAAATTTAGCACATGAAAAAGCAGCGGTACTAGCCGGGGTTTGAACCCGTGATCAGCGGTAGAAATCGACCTGTTCTAACTACTAAGCCATTTCTTATTTTTCAGCTTAGAATTGGAAAACTCAGCGCCGCTAGCAGTGATTTGAACCTGCGATCACCGGTTAAGATCGAAGTTGTCTAACCACCCGACCATGTCGGCTCTTAATAACAGTACTGCCTATAAATGTCTAGCTTTTATAAAGTCCCTTCTCCGATTACTTATATCATATAATAATAAATATCCTTAATCGAATGTTTAAGAGCTAATAGATGAAGATGTTTTTAAAAGTTGAAAATATTTTCCTTTGCCGCGAACAAGAGATTTCAAACACAGAAGCAGCGGAAACTTATATATAAATAAACGCTAATAAGCAATACTGTGTCAAGCCACGTGGACTTCATTTTAAACAGCGTCTAAAGATGTCAAAGCTATTCTTAATACATTTGTCTGAAGAAGTGTATATATATCCATCTTTTATTTTCTATTTATGTATTGTAATTATCCCACTGCTGGACCAAGGCTTACTCTCTTCATCCATAAATTCGAGCGCTATTACGTCAGATAGAAGGTGTAATAAATAGAAAGCAGATTAATATATTTAATGTAATGTTATCTAATATATCTTTTTTCAGTATTTTTTAATACTTTAGATGACATTAACCAAAGAATTAAATTGAATATTTAAGATTATTTTATAAATTGCAAAATATGGAACACTTTTTTCCGTACTTGACTTAATATTTTTGAATAAGGTTAAATACATGACGCAATATCAGAATACATCAATATCTCCAAGTTCGACTCTTTGTGGATTGACACATTATTGCTTATCAGCATCCAAATGTAATAAAACGTTACTTTATATTTAAAAAAAACAACAACTTACAAATAACGTTTACAATAAAACCGTATGAACTAACATACTTGTAGACGATTATAGCAACTATTTAATTTTTATCCCAATAGACGAATCAGTATTGGCTATTGCTTCGTATTTTGAGAAAAATATATATTTTTTTAGAGCCTTCAATACATTTTTCACAAAACAGACTTAGTGCTTAAATAAATCAATTCATTGATTCCACTAAAACTCGTATAGTAAAAAAAATCTCAGGTGTTCGTCTATAAATACGCGTAAAACATTAATATTTATGCGTGGGCATAAAAATGCAGCAAAGGCCATTAAACGTGATTTACAGTACGTTTCATGAAAACAAAATTACTCCAATAACTTTTCTCATTAACTGAGCAAAATATGCGTTATTTATTGCATTTTACAATTGCCCCTAATTCAATATGTTGATCTATATTCCATTTAAAATTATAATTGCTTGTGTTTTGTATGATCGTTATAATTCGATGCTTTTCGATGCTTGTTCAGTTCGTTTAACACTTAAATGCATGTCGTTTTTTATTACATTTTATTTATTTTATTTTTATTTTATTTTAGGATCTCCAACAAAAGATACACATAAAAAAAAAATTAAAAAATAACAATGTTACTTTAGCACAATATGTGTGCTCCTTCAATTACAGGAGATCACAGCTTGCTCATGGAAATGAAGAAAAACAAAAATTAAAAGAACTGATAAAATATGAGATACATAAGAATAAGATATACATAAAGTATTTTATTGAGGCAACTCTTATATTCGTTTAGTTTTATGGTAAATATATCAGCATGTTGCATTGAAATCATATTGTATCGCCTACAGACTCTTGGCATAGCAGCAAAATGCCCCAGATTAGTTTTAGACATGTCAAATAAACGGTATGAACTTTTACGAGGCAAACGAGAAGAATAATAAATTTTAGAAATTGTAATAAGTCACCACAGTCAATTTTACCGTTCTCTTTTTTATACATCAAAATAAATATCACATTCAACGGCATCACACTCAACAGCCCCCATTTATATCTTGTGACCTTGTGTCGAGGGTCTGGAAACATACACAACACTAACACAAACACCCAGACCACGACAAACACCCGTATGACCAATACAGACATTTGCCGTGAGCGGGAATCGAACCCGCGACAGTTAGCGCTACAGTCAGTTGCAGTGACAACTGCACCAACGTGTCTTATAAGCAAAGTATACAGTAAATATAAGCAAGTTGACCTGAAGATTCATAGAAAATTAATGCGTTTAGTAAAATTTGTAGTTTACAGAGGCTTTGAAATAAGCATTTTTAATACTCCATGCATTGAAGAGTTATGAGTCGGGTTTAACCATCTTCTCGCAATAATGGGCTCTACAGTGTAGTAACAGTTTTCATATATAATAATAGTATGTAACTCATCTATATAATATAATAGGTTGTAGCGTCTTCCACGTCAACAAGCCTTCGTATGGATAAGTTGGGTATATCTTTAACAATATCAATAATATATACGAATTTTATTCTAAATTGTAAATGCTATTCAAATTTTAAAGAACTTTCCAGACGAACAAGCTTTTTGCTCTTTTTAAAAATTTAATTTAGTTTAAATCGGTTTAACGAAATTTGTTTTAGATTTTTAAAAAATTAAAGTTTTCGAAAAGTCTTATTATATTATAAATGTAATGAAATAATTTAACTTTCATTTTTGCTTTAAAGCAATTTTCTTAAAAATGGGTTCAAAGTTTTCACTTCACGTATTAATATATAAGTAGAAATAACATCGATTTTCTGTTAAACTGTGATACGTCTTTGGTTAAGCCAGCTTTATATAAGCTATAGTTATGATTTTTATTAAAGTTTTTAACGTTGCAAATACGAATAATTATCCTTTGTCGTACTAATGGTATTCAGAAATACTATAGTATGAACCGAACCGTACACAGGTCATATGTACATATTATATACATATGTGTATATAGTATTGTAGCAAACGTTGTTATTGACTTGGCAATTGCAAACACCTGTGGTTATATGGTTTAGTCGCTAAGACAAGGTGGACATTTTTGTTTTTGATGGCTTTTAGTACCGTACCCTAATAGTGCCACCATTATATTACTAAAAGCTGGTAAAAACGCCTGTTAAGTTTTTTTCGCGGTTTGTGCTTAAGTCTGAGGTTGAATTTTTCCGAAACCGCAGTAGAATAATTTTCTTGACATTCAAAAAGATAATGTTAATTCCTATTTTGAATAAAAATATTTTGGTCTTTTATCTATTTACATAGTAATTTCATCTGTCAGTCTCTATATTGTATATAAATTAATCTAAACTAATATTAAATAGAGGAGAGATTTGATTGTTTGTTTGTTTGCATCGATTAGGCTCCGAAACTACTAGAGCGATTTGAAATTTTTTTATATTGGTTAATCCCGTTGTAGGTGTCTGTCTAAATTCTGTCTAGATATAACACTCGAACATTCTTTACGTGTTACTGATCAGAAAGATTGAGTTCACAATTGGAAATAAATAAAAATTAAAAATTAAAAAAAAAAACTAAAACGAATTACTACTACTAAACTAATGTCATATGATTCATAATATGCTAAATGTAGAGTCCATACGACTTGTGAAATTGCTCAGATCCTTTTAACACTAAGAAATTCTGATAACCATCAAACGTCTAATTAAATCTTAAATTATACCTAAGAACCATCTAGATAACATCAGCTTTAGAACAAAAAAGAACCTGCATCATAATCGTTTACGGAGCTACGATTCCAGAAATAGGCACACATATTATACACATACAACTTATAACACAAGGGGTGTTATTTTAGTCACGAGTTAAAAAAAATTAAGCACAGAACACAGTAAGGCGCTTTGATATGAAAGTTTACCACTTTAAAGACACAAAACGCTACAAAAGACGAGAAAATGAAATATACTTTTCACGTTAACTGTTATTAATGTTATTAAACTTTATGCTCGGGTCCCACGTATGGCATAAGTCGCGTCCATCAGCCGCGACCGTAAAATTAGTTGCAGACTAGTAAATCATGGGCGCAATATTACGAGTGTCTAAAAAAACCTTTTGTCTTTACGGTGTCGGAAAACGCTTTCTAGGAAACAGCGCCATAATATAATCATACAATAGATTTGAATAACGTCATCGGAAGATATAAACCAGCCATTAAATAACAGGTAATGTCATCCTAGGACACCAAAGCTTAACACTTCGGTACGTCAAATTGTGGCCACAATATTGTAAACGTCTAGAATACTCTTTAACTTTACTGTATCAAAAGATGTTTTCTAAGATACCGTATACTGCTGCAAACAAGCGGTTTAAATGCTAACAAATATAATCCTAGGAAACTAAAGCTTTATTTAATAATTCTAGGTTCATTCATTCGAAACCCATTCATAAAGTCTAATAACTATTTACAGAAAAATGAAACTAAATAATATATAAAGAATCTCGTAAACAAGTAACATGAGCCGCATCGTAGATAAAAATAAAAATGATACATTTCCCCTTGTAATATATAAGAAATGAGAGGTCAACTCCTCTGGTTCAGTTATCTCGTGATCGAATGGCGCCGGCTCGATAACGGCGCTTTGTTTGAACTGGAATCTCTCAGCGATGTTTGCTTTTGAGGCAATTTGTTAAATTATTGCTTTAGTCGTAAACATTAAATTATGTTTGATTTTGATATACAGGATGATTTTTTAAGTGGACGTGATATGATTAGATTTTACATGGTCTGTCGGAAGGGACTAGGAAAGATGGGGGTTGGTTGTAAGTCCAAAATGTATGATTATAAACTTATTTTTTCCGGTCTTCATGCAGGAAGATGGTATGATTCTAAATGCTAATCTCAGATTTTTATAAATTACATAAATCATTGCCATTCGGTCGATGTATGTACTAGGTAATAAGTAAGTAGTATACTAAGGGGGAGGCGGTTCGGACCCCTTAACCCTCCGACCCCACCCCTTATATACGCCCATGGCGTGAATATATGCATATAAGGAATAGCGGAAAAGTTTATTTTTTATTATATTGTTATTTTATTATCCCGTTGAATTAAAAAAAAAAACAATAATAAGGATCAACATCTGTCACAAGGATACAGCAAACTAAATGTATATTTTTACAAAATATGATTAAATTTTAGTTAAAATAATTCACTCTGTATATATGATTTCATAAGTATTTTGTTTAAGCATGTTTTTTCGAACCGATATTAAAATGTAGGTTCTTCATTTTCGTATATTTTTCCCGTTTGTAACCGTTTTTTTAAATGCTCGTTATTTTTCAATTTATAGGCTACATAGTACTTATAAAAAGGCACTTCCTTTTATTATTAATATTTCTAATCACTAAATAATTTTGGTAAAAAAATGCCCATCAGTTTGAACGAAGTTACGTAGCAACCAACTAGCGACTGAATATGAGAGTATTTTTGGACCAACAATTCAATTGACGAGCTTGTCAAAGTTGGAAATGTATGTACATAAAATAAATATTAAGACGTCATTATTATTAGGTTACCAATTTGGTAACATACTGATATCGATTTATGACCAATGGTCGTGTTCATTCTCTTAAGAGCATAATATTCACAAATGTGAAGAGCGTCACCAAATAAAGTACGTTCTGACTAAAAAACGTGTTTTTTTTGCTTTTATTAAGACCAATGCACACTGAAACTATTGCGTTGCAATACGATGAACGCTATTACTAACTTTTATATGAATTTTTATGGATTCAAGCTAGTATCTCTGAATGCAGTATGGTATGAGTTAATAAAAGCGATTTTTGTCACCCTAAAGTTAAGGTTTTTCTAGAAATCCATAATATTGCATCCAAAATTCAAAGGACTGCAGTCTTAGGAAACCAAAGCATTAAAAAAAAGGATACGATCGACATCTAGTCGAATCGCGCTTCATAACATCGCACTTCATCGCATCGCTTTCGATGTCTATTGATCCTTAGTGTTCTAAGAATTCGAATTAAGAAATGCATCTTAAGAATAATAAGAATGTTTACTATTGGCTTAAATAATTTCAATATGGAGTATGGAAATAGATTTACACCAATAGCAATAAGATGAAATATCGACCAATGAATTTGGTACTTAATTAAAATATTTATTTATTGAAACTTGAATGAATTTTATAGAATTTTGTAAAAAATAAGACTTTTCGTTTAGTTTTCCGTATACTATTACTTTTCAGAAATAGATCCTTATAAGAAACACTATCAGTGCAATAATATAGTATGTATTTTTTTAAACGGATTTGGATTTGGGTTAGAAAAATTAATATTTCAAAAAAAAAAATGCGATCAACATAGTTTTCATAAAAATCGGCCTGTATGGTTCTTTCAGTATTTTTCGCTATTCGGATTTAGCCTACCACGCAGAGTTAAAACATAAAAAATTCCCTCTGTGTAGGCAAATCAACTAATACTTTGTATATATTTGTTTGTGTTAATTATTATATATTGATGGTGTATCTTAAGATAAATAAATAATCTTCTTAAAAACGTTGTCTTTAAGAGTTATCGTGATCAGAAAAAACGTGACCGTCGAAACGTCGGACAATTAAAAAGATATTACTACCATTAGTTATCGCGATACGACCCGCTGTATTAAATATGAATAGAAGTTTATATTTTATATGTGATAAGCAATAATGTGACAACCCACAAATGATAAAAACACTAACAGGCATTGTATTAACACGAGAAGAAAGGATAAACTTATAACGCCGAAGTTTCGACTCCGCAAAGTCAATGTTACCTTCTTGGGGCAAGGTATTCGTTTTTATAATAAAATTCCGCAAAAAGTGTTACAGTTTACGAAAAATAAATTTAAAGTACATATTAAAAAATCCTTAGTAGCTAAAGCATATTATTCTGTTCAAGATTATATAGGTGATAAACATGCTTGGATTTAGTATAAGCTGGATTCACACAGGGTATTTAATATATTTGTAACTCATAAATGTATGTACCCATCGTAAAACTTTTAAAAAGAGTAACTATCGAGTTTCTTGCCGGTTCTTCTCGGTAGAATCTACATTCCGAACCGGTGGTAAATTAATTAATTAATTAGTGTTTAGTTTTCTTTTGTTTTTGTATTGACGATTCAAAAGTGCTTGTAAAAGCCTACTTGAATAAAGCATATTTTGATTTTGATTTTGATTTGATTTTGTCATATTTGGAGATTTTGATATATTCTGATAACGCGTTATGTGTTCAACATTATTAAAAAAAAATTCTAGTTATTTAAACTTCATAATGTAATGTTTCGAATACTGAAGCGTGTTACATATATTTCAATACACAAAAAATATATTTGAAAAACTATTTTGTATATAAAACTTTTAATATATCAATCTGCTTTTAATTCATTATACTTTTTATCAAAATAGAAAAGAAAATGTGAATATATATTTATTCAAATAAATTTATTGAGAATAATTTGATACGTTTAGACGCCATTTTTTTTTAAATGAAGCCACACGGCTTGACATAGTATTGCTTCTGTGTAAATCGCTGTGATGCAACAAAAATTCAGCCAATCAAACCGTTTACAATAATATGGACAAATCAGTTTTTTCTTTCAAAAATATCCATTAATTAATTATTTTCAGCCAGATTAAAATCATTAAAATTTATAATGTATGCAAAAATCTATTACAGTATTTGCACACTGTCAAATAGCGCATTACAGCTCTTGGGGTGCAAACAAGAAGATATTTTATCTGTGGCGTGGGAACAGACAACTTTGGAATCCTGCCAGGACAGCTTGGACAGATGGGTCTTCAAGCCTCGCTACAAGACAGTGCAGAACTGGTATTAAGATATAAACTTTATACCCAGTTGTTTTTGAAATGTTATAATTCTCATTCTACTTCAAAAGGAGGTTCGCAATCTGTAGTACCTATGTATATGTTTTTTGTTGTAATGTTAATTACCATTATTAAAAATAATAATTTATGAATCAATATTAATAAAAAAAACCCCTTTTTAATTTATTTTAAAGGACAGATTTTGATTAGTCCCATATTATTTTATCAAAATCGTTTCAGTAGTTTCAAAATAACTGGTACAAATATATCGAAGTAAACGTAACTGTGTATTTTTCTCTTGAAGCCGGTTTTTTTAGAAGTATTTACTCAATTTGCAACGTATGTTCAGGTCAAATCTCCTAATTTAAATTAGAACAATTTCCGCTTATCCTATTGCGTTAAAATATCACATGTTGATTCTGTTCAGTGAAAATTATTTTTATTATAAGCATAACCTGATTTTACATCCAAGATTGGCCCCAGACGAGAAAACTCCTCACATGTCAAATAGCACAGACACGAAATTTTCTATACACATTTAATTATGATATCTATTTTAAGTGTCACCATAACATGACTGATGTCTTCTCGATTCTCTTCTAATGAGGGAACTCCTCAACGATTACCATTTAATACTAATTTAGTGTTTGGAACACGAAATTTTGTGTATTAAGTGATAATGGCCCGTTCGTAGTATCCATGTCACGGCTACTGTGTCTAATATTGGCTTCTGGCGAGTGAACTCCTCAACGATTAATACTGCAAACACGAAATTTCGTATTCACAATTAATTATAATAGATTTTTCTAAATGCTACCGCGACATGGCTGCAGCATTCCGACTTTTTATCCTGACGAAAAAGCGTCACAACGTTCGAGAGCACAGATATGAAGTTTTGTCTATGCAATAAACTATGATAGCCTATTCTAAAGTCTAGCAAAACTTGGATAGTGCACCTTAGCGGCTGGACAAGTACATATGGCGTTAAGTAGGGTCAATTTGTCCATGTAATAGTGTCGTTGTTTAGTTTATATAGTTTACTGATATTGAAAAAGTATTATAGACAATAGGCATGAATATATATAAAACGGCAATTTATTATAAAACAGATAAAACATTTTCCCGTTAAACAGTACAAACAATAGGGTATGTAATACAAAAATAGTTTTCACGAAACGAATAACAAGACTAGACCGGACTATTCATAACTAGAAATCTAACTTGAGTCGATCGTGACAAATAAACTGCCAGTACTGCTTCAGGCTGCTTTAGGCCGCTTTCACATGAAGGTTTAGTATTGGACGGCTGCAGGTAGCAGCAGAGCGGATTTTATACAGCTCACAGATGGTTATAATTAAGAGATGAAGGTTCTGATAGCGCGTTTGGCGAATAACTATAACTCTGAGACAACAAAAAATTCCGACTGACATTTTTTCTGTTAGAAAGAAATAGAAACAAAAGAGGGATTGGGCCAAGAGAGAGAGAAAGAGTAAGCGTATAGTGTTTGAATATGGGTAGGTTAATTTCATATTTTTATGTCCTTCATATTCTTTAATGTTTTGCCATCGTCATGTGGCTAGTACCCTTAAGGTTCTTATAATGATGAATGGTCTGAACTTACATCAGGTATCGTAGTGTGCGACACAGGCGTAACTATAGCTTTCACATGGGGTTCCGTCCAGAGAAGGGTCGGAGGGGAAATCCAAATTGTACAAAAATAAACTAGTATTTTATCCAGGCATCACGCAATAAAATGGTATGATTTGAAATGCTAATCTCAGTTATTTAGAACTTAATATATAAACTTTTGCTATTGCCATTCGTCAGAAACAAAATATGTATACAACTACATAAGTCGTATACGCCCATAGTGTGCGAGTTGCGTAATTAAGCTCTCACAGGTCCAGCGCGTAATTTAAACGTCTAATTTGAAACCGCCCTTAAATTTTGCGGGTCAGTCTTGGACTTTACAGTGAAGTTAGGTTAAGACGTCTATTTCCTAACTAGTCTTACAGCTCAATAACACGACTGCAGTTTCTCCTTTGAAAATGGCTGTTCATTAATTTTATACTGCATTAATTATTTCTTTAAATCTGTCATAATTTATGTTTAATACAATTAATTTATTTTTACTGATTTAGTAATTTTAATGCGCTTTTATTAAAATTAATATATTCGAGTCGATTTAGTGGTTTTTAATATGAAATATTATATGCTTGCATTATATTTAATAGTAATAACTATCGACCCGACTTACAATGAGTGATATATAATTTTTACGATATAATGTAAATAAATCTTTCAAAATTATCGGCCTTTCTCTACTTTTACATACATTATACATATAAAACCTTCCTGTTGAATCACTCGGTTTATTGATGACCGCATTAAAAACCTACTAAAAATCCTTATGTATCATAAACTTGTAAGTCATAACAATAACTTAACAAAGTTTTATCGCAATCGGATGAACGCTATAAAGCGTATAATACACAAACAAACAAACATTGTTTTCTATATCTACACTGATATTATAAAGCTGAAGAGTTTGTTTGCTTGTTTGAATACGCAAATTTCTGGAATTACTGGTTCGAATTGAGAAATTGTTAGTGTGTTAGATAGTTTATTAATTGAGGAAGACTATAGGTCATATCACATCACGCTACGACTGATAGGAATTAAGCAGTAACTATAAACGCGAGTGAAATCGCTAGGGACAGCAAGTATTAGATAAAGATAATACTAATAAATGTACACTAGATATAATTAATCCTTCTAATATGAATGTAACAAGCAATCCTAATACGAAATTATTGTATATTTATACTCGTATATCAATGGAAACAAGGGTGTAATAAATACGATACGCTGTATCAGTGCCTAATAACAAGTTATATATTAGTGCAAATTATGCAAATTTGTAACCGCAGGGGGGACCTCCCTCCCGTTTGTCATGGTAATGCGGAAAGTTAGTTCTATTTCAATTTACAATTTATTCCACACGCGCCGCGGTCGAAAGTAACGAGACACGGAATAACAAATACGGTATAAAACATAACAAGCCGATCTAATTAGTGGGAATAATTTACATACAACTAATGGATATGGTATTCGTATATATATTCGCAGGGATGCGTGGTTTCATCTGCATTAGTTTGAAGAAAAATCTGTTAAAATATATTCCGTACTCAAAACATTTACACATCATACGCAACGGAAGCTCTGAAAAGGAATAATTTTTCCCGCTTATGCAACATTTTTCATTGACGCTCCACTCTTATGGATCGTAGCGTAATGTTATATAGTCATTTCTCAATTTCTCGATAAATGGACTATGCAAGACAAAAATATTTTGCAATTCGAATCAGTTGCTCCCGTGAGTTATGTGTTCAACCAAACAAGCAAATTCTTCAGCTTAATAATATTAGTAAAGATGTTTAGATGTTTGTTTTGAATTATAAACAACGATAGTATAATCTATCTTACGAGATTATAAACTGTCGATAAATTGATTGCAGTGAAAGAAGTTGAAAGTAGAAGTTGCTCAGATCTTTTCAACAACTTGAAAAGAACTGATAAAAGTTCAAATGTTCGAACAAATCTTTATAAATTGCATACATATTAGCTAAGAACAATCTATATTAAATTACCTTTCCAACAAAAAATATCAGCATCGAAATCAGTAGATTCATTTGTGATTTACGATGCCTCTGGCAGACACACGAGAGACAGTACAGGCAGTACAAGCCTCAAACGTACAATACCTTTTCACATTTTTGGTTGGGGGTTAAAAATTTAAATATAATTTATAGATATAAATTTCTAGCAGCTACCCGTGATTTCGCCTGTGGATACGATTTTACCTATGTTTTAGGCGAGAATTACACTGGTAAGTTTTACTTTTGTATATAATATAAAACATATTTGTAACCTGAAAACGGCTACCAAATTAACTTAAAGATCGCTTTTTACTGTCGAAAAGAAAATTCTGAAAACAAAATTTATTAATCTAATTTTCTTCTTATAGCCTGACCTTAATCAGTCCACGGGTTATTTAAGGCAATTAAGACTTTCTATATTAATATATTGTTTTATCTAAATACAATTTATATCCTAATAATATTGATTAAGCGATTTTATAAGAAAATAATTTACTAACTTTCAAATTTCAATTTATGTTATGTCGCCTCCAAAAATCATTTCAACTTATAATAGTCATAACGAAAAATATAATATTCGCCCTTCAATCAAAGTAAATTAATGCCTTTAAAAACGTTTTTATGACTAGAAGTCCTAAATCATGTCAAAGTAATAAGAAAGTTTAGTTTGTTTATTTATCCCTTAGCGAAAAAACAGCTAATCTCATTGATAGCTTTCGCATTTAGATCCGCACTATCCATCCTAATAAAGTAACTATGTCTTTCTGTCTATCTGTAAATTGTTTATTCAGTTTGAATGAATTTTGGTATTCGTCATGGTCACGAGCTGACTAGCTGACTGCTCGTGACCACGACGAATGCAACTTCGTCGAAACGTCGGGCAATAAAAAGGTATTACTACCATTAGTTATCGCGATAAGACCCGTTATATAAATATGAATAGTATAAATCGCGAAAGTTAAAATATATAAGGTTACTTTTTATTATGAAAATAAAACTTAAAGGAAGTGAAATAAGGAACGAAAGTTTGAATAAACCTATCAGTTCTCCAAGAAATAAGTTACTCAAATTATTTATATACGCAAACAAAGTCGCGGGGACCAACTAGTAGCTTATAGTTTAAAAAACAGTTATATTTTTATTCCAATTAAAATTCACGTAGGTATGTTGAATATATAACTTACCCTGTAAGAAGACGACGCGAGTCGCTAGTATTAGAATTAAAAAAAATATTAAATATATTTCTTTTATAAATTACATCAACGTACTTCAAAGTTTTATAGAAATCAATGATTTGATTTGAAATCTATTTTCGTAAACGAGTTAGCAGAGAATGGAAGTTTATATAAAAAATCATTTTAAACACGGTATTGACTTCTTAGCGGACAAAAAAAATTGCTTCGTAGAATTTTTCATCTCTTCCCTGACGGGGTTGAAAAAGTCTGAGAAGTTTTGATGGAAAAAAGGGCTTATGGAAAATTACGATGTCTTGCACAAAACATCTAAGACTTTATTAATTTGATTGTATTGTTTTGAAATTGCGGAAATCATTTCTAAAATACCGAACAATGTGAGTTTAATCCGTCGCGTTCTGGGCAAAACACAACTTTTTTTATTTGATTTTTTAATTAAATACTTATTACAGTATAACGTCACGTCGTCGTAAAGTGTAAACGCGAATTGATGGATAGATACTTAAGTTAAAATATATATAATCATACGTGTATCCACCCTAAAGTTTCCATCCTAAGGGGGATAATCGAAGTCGAGTGTCCGTTTATCCTATCATTTAATCTCGTTATTAATAAGTATTTGGTTAATTACCTCACTGTACCCTGGGGTAGAAAATCGAAAAAGCAATTGGAATGAAATTCCGTTTGAAACGCGATTCCGATCCCCTTTAGGGTGGATACTTTAGAGTATGCGGAAACATCAAAGATATCACAAAATACATAAATAATAACATTACGCTCATTGGCCCTCATTAAGATCTCATGGCCTTGTGTCGGGGGTCGACAACACACATCGCTAACACAAACACCCAGACCACGACAATCATCCGTATGGCAAATACAGACGTTTGCCGTTAACTAATATCAAACCCACAAAAATACTCACAATGTTTACCACTAATTTATTACTTAAAAAGTCAGAGATGCCTACTCGAATTTGAACCAACACTATTAGCCGAATCTGGATGAAACTTGAGATAAAATACTTAAAGCATCAAACAGTATCAAACAAACAGAATAATACTTCTTCTAAAACTAACATGAACTACGAATAATTGCAGAAGTTTTTTATAGATCGTAAAGCGAATGCTAAGACAGCGTAATGTTAGATGCATATCAGGTAATAAAGTTAGAAAATAACATTTTATAACGAAAATATAAATTAAAACCGCAACTGCTTTGACCTAGTCCGTCCCAGGATATTGTAGCAATGATTAACAAACTTAATATCAGTAGAAAAATGAAATTTGAAAAGGAAAAACTGTTATCCGTTAACTTCTAAAAATCCTTAGCGCTTCCAAATAAATTATTTTCTATATAAAGACGAGTAAACAGTGTTCGATAAATACAATCGTTGGAAAGAGTTAAAAGCAAAGATTAATAGCATGCGACAGATGAAACGTTGCAGTCAGTGTCATTTCACTAATGGAAATTTTATGATCTTGCTCGATTTCAACACGCGTGTACGTCAGCTGACGTTTACATAAACACCTAAAACTTATGCTTTTATAACCGATGGTGTAAAAACATAATTTTATGATATACGCCTTGTGTTGCCAATTTTCCAATAAACAGAACTCACAATTTTCGCTAGTAATTACACCGCTCCATTCCACTTTCATATCAGAACAGCAATACAAAACATTACAGTTTGGCAGTCGGATAAGGATAGAAATGTACCACAGTCAGAAATGCAACATCGCTACGAGTAAATTAAATAAAAGGTAAATACTAGGTGTATTTACCTATTATATAATTTACCCATCTTCGTCTTCCATACTACACCTTAATATAAATTAGTTTTCAGCAATTTTTCATTTTACATCGTACGTCTGTGTTTCTCTTACAATCCTCTTTTCTCTCTACCGTCAACTTTAGTTATCTTTTCCAATAACTGTTTTGCCGATACTCAGTTACTCACATTTTATTTTCTATTAGTCATGTTAGTAACTATTTACTGATATTGAAGGATGAAAGATTTTGATATTGATGGCTTTTACACTAGTAAATCGTAGTGTTAATTTTGAATAAATTTTTCTAGAATAGTCTCCTAATTTTTTATACATAGAGGCATTCTGATGGATCACAATACTGAAATGTATTTCTAGACCAACAAACGAGTTTCTATTAGGTTTACTACTGCAAGATCAACATTAAAGACACAAAAACAACATTTTATGATAAACGACAGACAGTCGCATGATATTTTTAAGAAAACACTTTTCAAATGCTGAAGCGAATTTCCCGAATGAAAATAATATTTTGCCCGGCTCAACCGTATTTGATTAATAATGCTAGCTCTGAAAGACAGTCTTATTTTTCTCACCGTAAGTTACAAATCATTCGTCTATCTTAGGGTGGATGTAGCGAATGTTTAAATATTCTAAATTGTTTGTCAAAATATAAGAAACATTGTGGTACAATAAGTTTTGAAGCCTATTAACTATTATATATAATATTGGGAACAATGGGCCATCATAAAGTGAGTTTGCTTATTAATCAGCAGTTTTTGCATAAATCCTGTTTGAAACCAAACAAATAAATTTCCTCTTTATCGTATTTTTAAAATACGTCATATAACGCCACGACGCGACGAGTCGAAAACCTGACACGTTTCGCGCTAAAACATATGTTAACTTTAATATTTTAATATATTTATATCGCATATTCCTGTTGTTTATTTACGGATTTACAATTTTTTTGTACCGATTTGTTAATTTTTACCTCTATTTTAATAAAATATAGCGTTATATTATATTTTTAACAGCGCGAAACTTCTCCATTACTTATTCAATTTATATTTAATTGGACCACACTCGTATTTGTAAATAATTAAAGATTTTATGGAATAATTAATACAATTAAGCATTTTAACATATTTCAATATAAAAAATGATTCTCAATTTAATCATCTTTTCTTAAATAGATCTCTAACTAGCGCCAATCTCAATAACAAATTTTTATTTAATACATTATGCCTTAATTGAGATCTCATACAACACGAGCGGCATTTTCCTATCTAAATAACCAATGGTAGCCGTCACCACTCACCAACGACAGCCGTCCTCACCAACCAATAACGATGTTTTCAGTTGCAGCGCAGCGCGCTCATTTCGCAACTGGAATGCAAACAGCACAGGACCGCGCATCACGGATTTGGGGGATAACAACTATTAATGCAATTAATACTGAATTGCTAATTGTAAATCAAAATCTTGGCATTTGAAAAGTTACAAGCGTAGTTATAGTAACGAATAATATATACAGTCGAATTCAAAGTCTCCTCCTTCCTGGAGGAAATTTTAAGGCAGAGTTTCCGTTTTGTTTTATATTTATTAATATGTCTTAACCAGCTGAACATCGTTTTCATTTTTGTCAACGTCAACGTTGTTTTTCCTTTTCATAATCCATTATACCACTGACTCCTGTATAAAAAGAGCTGATGACATTCTTTGGCGCTGAAATTCGGTGGTAATCGTCAAACATCGTCATGTGGCGTCGACTACAGCAACCTCTTCCATTGGCTACGCGCCGCTCATGTATAAAAAAAAACCCTTAGTGGTTCTAAATAAATTATTTTCTATATAAAGATGAAAGCAAATCGCTAGCGGTAAAAACAATCGTTGGAAGGAGTTGAAAGTAAAGATTAATAGGATGCGACAGCTGAACGGTTCCATTAAAGTCAGTGTCATTTTCCTAATGAAAATTCTTATTATAACTTCAGAAGCTAAGCAGACTTTTTCGCTTTTGCATGTATTAATTCAAATTACCTACTTAATATAATTGTATATGTATTTATCAAATTAAACTGTCGTGTATTAGGTTCGCAAAAAACTCGAAAACAACTCGACCAATTTGAACATTTGTTTTTTTGCTTAATAATCTGATGGTATAGGAAAAATCTATAATTATAAAAACCCAAAGGAACGCCCTAGAAATTGAAAAAATCGAAGTTATTAATTTTGTACGGTTATTACTACATCAGATTATCTATCTCTAGGCGATATTCACAATTTTAAATTTTTCTGTCAGGTTTTCATAAAGATTTACATAATTTTTTTCTTTACTATCACTGCCTATATTTTTAAAAACAACAGCTTTCGTAAGGCTACGTAGATAACTGTTACTTCAATTACAACACCATAACTTACAAATGTATTTCTCTCTTTACAGATAACCTTACAATCTGCGGCATATTCAATAGACACTCCGAAGTTCATCGGGTTAATATTTTTATTGGCGTCACTTATATTCCAGTTTAACTTATTATCCTCAAAAGTGAAACCTACGACAAGACAGACAGATAAATTCAATCAGTCAAGTTCAATGATCAAATACACAACAATTACTGAAATGCTTTTATTATAACAGCACTCTTGCGAATTTTCACCCTTCAATTTTTTTTTATTCCTCGTCAATTTTAGATCAATTGATGTTTTAATCGAATATCGATCAGGTCAGCTGAATTCCACCGATCCAACTTTTCGTCGAGATAAATTTTCCAGCATCAGTTAGCTAAAGCGTATTTGAAACCGCATATAACTCGTAGTTAGTCAGAGGGTTTGAACATAAACTTTGAACCGAATTTCAAGTGCCGTTTAACGAACCTTCTACTATTTTAAACATGAAAGCGAATCAAGGCGTTCCGTTTTGCGGCGCTGTTTGCCAATTATTATGTTGTATTACATACCAGAGATTAAAAGGAAAAATTGATAAAATAAATTTTTAATTAAGTATTATTTGAAGGATTTAATTAAATTCTTCAAAATCTAAAATGATGTCTCTCAATTTTAAGAAAGTCGTAACCTGCTAAGCAACTGTTAGATATATTTCTGAACGCATCATACAACATCCTATAACCCTTATCCATCCTAGTATCCTTATCCTTCAATCCTCATCTTCAATGCCTGAAGGCATGGGCATAGCTGTAGCTTTCATATGGGAGAGGTTCATCCAAGGGAAAGGGGGTTGTAAGTCGAAAATGTACAAATATAAACTAGTTTTTATCCGGGCTTTACACAATAAGATGTACTAAGTATAAGGAAGTCGTATATTAAGGGAGCGGGGACTGGACCCCCCCTAACCCTCTCTATATAAGTACATACATGCCTAGAAGGTACATGATAAAAAAAATTTTACAACGTCAATAAACATGTTGGTCAAGCTCTTAACGCTCCCTTCAGTTTGGACGCCTTCGTGTCTTCTTCAACATACGTGACAATGGTAGAATATTTTGCGCATAAGTAGCACGGATGCACACCATATTGTAAGAAAAAAAAAACGCTCCCTTCAAAAATTTTACACAATCGATATATGTATGATGCATAAAGAAACAAAACTAATTCGAATAATACCAAAATGTTGGCGTATAGTGGATGGAGCATGTGCGTAATTGAATATCTGTGAGCGGGATTATAATCAAAACCAGGTAATCCTACATTACCTTCTATCTCTACCCGCTATATACTATTTTTATAAAGTGATAAAATTTGTAAGTTTAAATGTTTATACGTAGGAAGAAATTTTGAAACTACAGACTCGATTTCGAAAAATATTTTAGCATTGGATAGCCCGTTTATTAAAGAAGGTACATTCCATCACCCTACGACTAACAGAAGCAAGGCAACGTATTTGACCAAAAGTTTTAAGTGTATTTAGAAACTAAGATATAATAGAGCACAAATGCGCTTTATTTCAGTGGAAGATTCCTTTATTTCTTTTTAGTCCATAGCATATATTGGAAATTAAATTACAACGAACGTCCTATAAATTCCCGACAAATCAATTCGAATATATCTAAAATGGCGGACGAATAAAAGGCATATTTACGCAATAATATAACAATGAAATAGCTAATGCCGTCAAATTCGATTTACAGTGTAATTTCATTTTAATTAAAATATTTTTATTTATCTAATCATTTTAAATGAATTTACAAAGAATGTCCGAAATTCAAATTGAATTCAAACGTAGTTTATATGGAAATACAAGGTACATCTGTAGCAGTCGCATACTCTCCATACCCATGATACGAGTTTTGATTATTTTCGAAAAATGCGATTGATATTTTTGACTGATATTGCATATATTTTTGCACTTTGGGAGCGATTAAAGAGAGAATTTTGATTGTAATAAAAGAATACCGATCGAAAATTACGCTATTAAAACTTGTGCTAGGACAACAGATATGCTTATAAACAGGGTCCACAGAGTACGATCCACGGTGCTCTGATCAAATGCAACAAGAGCACGATTTAAAGGCTCGGTTTGTGTGAACGGCCCACGGCGGACGAATTGGAGCTAGCATTGCTTGTCACGGTTGGTCCATCCATCGTGCATGGATCGCCCGGTGTGGACCTAGCTATTGGAATCCCGCTTTCACACTGCTGCCACTGCTACCATAATGGTGGTATACAAAATTAATTCTCATTAAATCTGCTTGATCCTTGCATGCCTTATACATGACAGACACGTTCACTGCAACTGAATAGCTTACGGTCGCGGGTTCGATCATTGCTCAAGGCGAACGTCTGTATTGGCCATACGCGTGCTTGTCGAGGTCTGAGTGTTTATGTTAGTGTTGTGTGAAACACACCAGGCCAATACATGAAAAAACAACAAAAAAAATTACATCAATAATGAAGATACCGCCAGTCCGGAACGTATATTCTATCGAGAAGAACCGGCAAGAAAATATAAAAATCTAATATAGACTATATTAGATTTTATAGTATATAAAAAATATAAGATTTTTACTATATCATTCGTATATTTATGACTTTTAGATAAAGGTATAACTATACGTTTCAGTGTAATAGTATAATATTATTTATTGTAGTTTTGTTCTTTGTTTAAAATCCTGAAATTGAGCTCGTTAGCTACACATAAAAAATAAACCCATTTTATTTTTCATTTCATTTTGTTTATTTGGCCTCGTTTTGTTTAACTCAAATGAATTCACCCGAAATAATTTGAGTCATGACAGTAAAAAAAATTACGAATTTACGTAGTCAACATGATGAAAACTTTATATTGTTATTTGTAAACCAATGTTATTATAAAAGTATACGTTAAATAGATACGTTTTAAGCTTATGCATTTTGGCACTCATAATGCAAACTACTTCGGACGATAGCCTAGGCTGCCAGAAACGAGCTAGTAGTTGAGTATGATAAGCGATATTATTTTAGGGCCAACAATACCATTGAAGTGCTCGTCAAATGTGTAGATACAGCTTTTTACTCATCTCCAAAAAAGCTGACATTCACGATTCATTGGGGCCTTTTTTTACCGATTACCAAAAGGAGAGGTTTCATAATTGCCCGGGGACTTTTTTTGTGTATAATGAAGAATAACTAAAATACCTGTACCGATTTGGTTAATTCTTTTTTTGATAAGATATTATACGCTCCCTTTGTACACATAGCATTTTCATCAAAATCCGTTTATGAATGAATGAATGAATATTCTTTATTGTACACCAAGTAATACAAACAGAAAATTAATATAAAAGAGTAGCAATGTACAAGAGGCGGCCTTCTCGCTAAAGCAGCGATCTCTTCCAGGCGGTTTAGTAGTTTGGTTTTAAAATTACAATAACTGAAATAAGTATGTCATTCACAGTAGTAAGTACACGAATTATGAATTTTTCACTGTACGAAACGCACTGATTAGCTACATCAAAAGTAAAAAGTTATCAAACGTCTTAATCCCTAGGTCAGATATAACTACTAAGTCTACGAAATCCATGAATAATGCAATGGTGAATTTTGTTGTTGGCGATGATGTATTTGGGGAGAATCCGACTGTTAATGCTCTGTAAAGTACAAAAATTAGGAAAAAAGGCGGCGCTATTTGCACCAACGATACTATAACCATTCTTATAAAAAAAATAAAGCTGTGACTTTGGAAAGTATTGTCTTTGTTTATATAATTATAAACATAAAGTTTATTGGGTCAACCAAAGTACAAGAACAACATAAATTAAATTATAAATAGTTATATTGATTCGGGTTTTAGACGGGTTTAAATTGTGAGCTTAAGGTATATAAAGACGCATAAAAGTAGAACGAAGGGTCAGAAAAACTAAAAAATAAAGTTTTAATCGACATATAATTTTACAACCCGCGGCCACTAACCGCGTTCAGCAGTAAAGTCAGCCAAACGGTAATGGGTAATTGCGTTTCGGAGGACCGAATCTAGTAAGTTGGAGCTGGAAAATTACTGGCTTAATCACTTTATCATAGAACTAGGTCCTTGATTAGTACTTTAGTATTCCGTAACTTGGAATTTAAGTGGCATGTTATGCTGGTCGATCGTGGAATTTATTTCAAGTAGAGAATGAATTTCATATTTGAATATTAGAGTAAGTTCTTTTAACCCCCGTATGAGTATCTGTGTCTGTCAGACAGATAGTCTGTGGCATCGTAGTTACCTAACGAATAATACACTATGAATTATATTAAAATAACATATTTGCGGAACCTTGACCTGATGCTGCAGTGTCATCTAGAATCCCCGAGATACACAACTCCTCATCAACTTACAGCAGAAATATCGTGTTTGAACTCGTCCAAAAGGTCTTAATGAATACATTATCGATTTTTTTATTTACAATTTTACATTACTATACAGAGTCTTGTGATACGTCCTTGTCAAACATGAGTTTATACTATATTTCTTTATATACACGGCAAGGGTTTTAGTGGGTAAAAATTTCACAAAACCCGATCTCTGTCCCAGAAATCGCATCAGATATCTATCAAAGATCTCTTCTAAAAAAAGTGATGTATAACACAAATATATAATCGACTTTCGAACAAGGAGAGGGTTCTCAATTCGTCGGGGACTTTTTTAATAGATGTTTATCAATTACTCAAAATTAGCTTCAGCGAGTCGGTGCCAAATAATACGTCTGCTTTCTTGGCACCGACTTGAAAATGTTGTAGACTTTTTTTTGCTTTTTAGTTTAGTTATATTTAATTTTTTTAAAGTTTCATTTAAAGCAAGCTATTTACGCATACATCGGCTCATACATAGTTAAATTGGTTCAAATCTGCACGATAATTATGGAGAGTAATTTCTATCAGGACACGATATATTCTAACTGTCGATTTTTACGTTTTAGTACAAAAATTAACAGTATGTAATATTTTGTGATAGCAATAGCTCACCACAATGCCTGCTTTTAAGCCTTAAGATGTAACGAATCTACACTTACGTATTTTCCCAAATATAATACTACTTTGATAAATTAATACAAATCATTGACAATGAACGACAGCAAAACTATTAAGTAAAATATTTCAGTTAAAGTACACCACTTGATACAGGTTTTTTCGGTTGTATGTTTTTATATTCATCTTTCATATTTCTCTTAAAATATAGAAGCATTGGAAACCACTTTGAAGCCTTTTATATCTGAAGCGGAACTTCCAACGAAATTCACCTCAAGTTGATTAAAAAAAGACATTCCCAACAATACCCCTGGAGTGCGCGGAAAAAGTTTTAATGTACTTTTCATGAAAAAAAAAAATGGTATTTTAATAAAAAAATATATTGGAGCCACAGATCCGATATAATAACAAGTTTTATTATTATTAAATAACTGCTATTAGGTAGTTCCCTGCAGCTTCACCCGCGTATACTTAGGAATTTGATACCTAAGAAACTTTCAACCTTTTTTCTAACCCCTTAGGGGATGGATTTTTGAAAAATTCTTTTTTAGTACACACTAACGACATTAAAGGAACGTTTGGGCAAAATTTTATGTTTCTAGACCCAGCGGTTTCAACTCTGGGTTGATCGATCAGTCAGTGAACATGTTAACCAGTCAGTTTTGATTTATATATATATATATATATATATATATATATATATATATATATATATATATATGTCGGAGGAAGACGTGAAGTTGATAGTTCTTTTAATTATATCACGAGTTATTAATTAATTTAATTATTAATTATTAAAGTTAAATTTATTTCATTTTGTTTGCGTGTAAATTCTTTTTAAATTTTCTTTATCCTATTTCTCCGACATACATATACATATACACACAAATATATATATATATATATATATATATATATATATATATATATATATATATATATATATATATATAGAGAGAGAGAGAGAGAGAGAGAGACACGCAGAAGATATGGTCGTGATAGTGCTGTATGTTACCATGAAAATAATAATAATAATAAATAATTTACAGCTTGTAATATCTTGAGGCATTTTATAGGATTCTTTCAAATCGGGCTGTAGTTACAGAGAATTAACCCTACAAACAGACGGATACTATTTTTATGCTTCTTTTATTCCTTTATAATATTACTGTATAGTCTATTTTCTTTACTTGTCTTACTTGGTAACAATACCCCGAAAGAAAATTACGAATTTTTAAACAATTTTTTTTTTTCATTATAACATTCTAAAAAATGATTCACTTCAATCATTCAATCGATAATTTCTTATCTAACTCTTATGTGTGGTTAGAAATAAGCCTTATTTGCCTGCTTAATAAGACAACTAAAGAAAAATAAACTATGAATGTGAATGGAAAGAATAGGCACTTTATAATGAAAAAAATGTCGAATATATTTGTTATAGAAACATAATCGTATTTGCCTTTGACTGAAAAATAAATTTCAATTCCAGTAACTTCCAGCTGCCGCTAAATGAAATAGCCAATTTTTTATGTTATGTTCTTCGTAATAAAAACAACGTATTATATTTTACAAACTGTCTAAACATACGTCCATCTATACATTTCCGTCAATATCTTTGATATTGATTGAGATGATTGATCGTTATAAAGCACACAAAAGTGCTTTAATTTTTTTTTTCATTTACATACTATTTTTCAATTGAGTGTAATGATACTCTTCGTCGCTCATCAGTTTTATAAAACCAATTCAACTACATTAGGTAAAAATTATATCTAATAATAATTTGTAGGTAAATAAACTCAACAAATCGAAAAAAAAAAATTGTTCTAGCGAATTTATATAAGCGCTTATCAGTAAGTAACTAGTAGTTATATATATGTACTAGCTGTGCCCGCGACTTCGTTCGCGTGGATTACAGAATGCTTGGCATGTCTCCTGCAAAGCAAGGTTATAATAGTCTGCAGTGCTGCTCAAGAAAGGAGCTTTATACTTTGAATCTGGGAACTTTCTGGTTGTATTTATAAGCAGACACTAACTCAGATATGGTATTCCTCCACGGTTTTCACTATAAATGTTGAAGAAAAGTTGTTTTGTGGTACCTAGTCTTTAAAATATCGACTGCAAAACAGTAAGTTCGCACCTAGGTTCTCCTACTATTATATATCGGGTGACTTTTTCTACTGGGCTTAATAGGCCAAATCCGGAACTATAAGGAATCGCGAAAGATACTTAATGGAGTCTCGTGTCCGATTTTAAAAATTCTAAAACTGCATCATAATTTTTTTTTAATTCATGATTTTCCTGGCCAGAAATAGAACTCACTAATTAAAAAAAATACATTCTGTATGTGCCACCTAATAGTATCACTTATAAAGAACAACTTTTGGAAAGTAATAGTAAGCGGCAAATTAAAGAAAAAGGTTTTTTTTTACAAAATAACTTTAAATCTATACATTAATTAAGTTAAGTATTCGATTCTACATAGACATAATCAAATATGTGGGTTAAATCATGGGTTCCGGTAAGTTTAGAAAAAAATGTGCGTTACTTCGAACGATTTCTTTATAAATTGCATCAAAATGCTAGTCACCTACTAAAGTGAGGAAGAGTGTGAACAATACAATCGAAAATATAAAAAATGAATTACTCACAGTAACTTCTTTTATGTTTGTCTTTTTTTTCTATGTGAGTTATACAAAGTTGATAGAATGTCACGTATAATGTATGAAGGTATCAGATGGTGCAATACTACAGAATGTTATTTTTTTGCAAAATCAACGTGTTCGTTTCTGGCTAGGAAAACTTATTTTTCAAAAAACTAATGATGCAGTTTTAGTTTTAATCAAAATCGGCTCTGTGACTTTTGTTTGTTTTGTTTTATCATATCCAGTAAAAAAATTACCCAGTAAATATATTATTTTTTTAAATGATTATATTAATATAATATATATCTTCCCTATTTGAATAAGATATTATTCACTATTTCATTGGTTTCAATTTTGTTCCTTATAAAATTGGCTTTCTGCTAGTGAAAGTTTCATCAAAATCGGTCCAGCTGTTTCAGATATTAGCCGAAACAAACCGAGTGACAGATAGACAGACAAAAATTTTAAAATTGGTAATTTTGCTGTCAGTACCGTGTATACTTTCATATGCATTTATTTAAAATTACAAACAGACACATCAATTTTATTTATTTGTATAGATGTATACCTTCCCTTCTTAAATCGGAAAATGTTCACTATTTTATTGGTTTCTCCAATATTTTGTTATCGTGTAATTCTCTTTTTTACTTATTGATTAAAATAAATATATTTCTTTAAGATAAGTAGCCTAATTTAATCCTTATAATATTAGCTATAGGGGCTGCTGTAATGTTTTTAAAAACTTTTTAGACTTTGTGATATTTTGTGATTGTTTTCTTCCATTCCCACTCCGTTCTCTGGGCCTCACGTGATTAATGGACATCCTCTAACTGCGAGTGAAAGTCCCATCAAATTTGATTCAGCTGTTTCAGAGATTAGTCGTAAGAAACAGACTGACAGTACTTGATGTACATAAGTACTTTCATGCATTTAGTGAAAATCACAAAATAATGTTCGACGTGACCCCATAATTTGACATATCTTTTTTAGCAGGCACAAACGCACAGATAAACAGACAAACAGACAAAAATTCTAACAAATTTTGTTTTGGGTTCTATTGCGTAGGTAAAGGCCTCCAATATTTTTTTTACATATTTTACATGTACAGACAGCGACCCGGTAGAATTTTTTTCATATATATAGATTTAAAAATATCTAAAATAGAAGTAACCCCAAGTCACTCCTCATAACATTTGCTAAGTGCAAAAAGTACCATCAGAACCGGTTAAGTCGTTACAGAGATTAGTCGGAACAAACAGATAGACAGACAGACTGACAGACAAAATTTTTAAAAATGTATTTTTTTATGTAAGTACTGTAAATACTTTCATGTATTTAGTTATAAACACAAAAAAAATGTTTAACGTGATTCCTTAAATTGACATAACTTTTTTATTAATGGACCGATTGACATGAAACAAACCCTAAATGTTAAGTGAAGCTTACTACAATATATTAGTGAAAACCGCATCTAAATCGGATAAGCCGTTTCTGAGATTAGCGTGCACAAACGCACAGATAAACAGACAAACAGACAAACAGACAAACAGATAAGAATTCTAAAAATCATTGTTTTGGGTTCTATTGCGTTGGTATAGGCCCCCTATAATATTTTTTTTCATATATCTTCCATGTACAGACAGCGACCCGCTAGAATTTTATTATTAGTATAGATATAGATATAGATATATAATACAGAGTGATTTTTTTAAGCGGGCGAATCTGAAAATATAAGGAATAGTGAAAAATACTTAAAGAACTCTTTGGCCCGATTTTGATGAAAACTAAAAATGCATCATTAGTTTTTTCTTAATTAATTTTCCAAGGCAGTTTACGCTTATGTTATTGCACCATCTGATAGTGTAACTTATAAGAATCAATAGTTATAAGAGCATAGGTCAGTTATGCCTAAAAAATCCCATTTTTATATGGAAATATAAAGGCCTTAGAAGTAAGGGGGACAGCTGAAAATCAGCAGAGGTTCATAGAACCTGAACGGTTTGAACGGTCTCCATCTGACAGTACACAAGGCTAATATTTCTTTTATTTTCCAATTTTTTTTTTTTATAAATATATATTGTTTAATCTAATATTTATTTCATTTGTTTTTATCTTCTTTACTTTGGATTTTTTTTAGTAGTCTGTGTGTTTCTCACTAAAGTTTTTCTTTCTCTCTAAATATTTTTTGACAGAAGAAATTAATTTATTACAATGACCTAGTGTAAACCGTTCCTAAACTCGAACCAAATATATCTTATGCGCATAACTTAAAATATACGAAGTTATAAAACTTTTACAGATGATTGAATTCAATAACTTTAAATATACGATCCGTATTTCCATGCATAATATTGGCAAATGAAAAGTGGGCGATGGAGACAGTGAAATCGTTTGCAGCGCTACGGCTGAAATGTGAAACATTTTAACAGGGTAATTAACCCTACAATAGGTTATTGTAATAAAGTCATAATCATAAAATATTACATTCTGAATGTTCGTTTCTAATTTTCATACTGAAACGCCTAATTTCAAAATACTGTATGTTTTAATGGCGACAGTTTTTAAATTAAGTTAAATTCTTTGCCTTAACATTCGGTTAGCCATATAAAACTATTAAATTGAAATCGTGCGTACTATAATCCGACGTTAATACTTTAGTATTTGTATGTCTTGTTGCGTTGTGATATGTGAAAAATATTGTAATAAGCCCAAGAACCTCATTTGTTAAATAACTAAAAAAAATATTATAAATGTGAGTTACAAATAATGAGGAGTATTACTCGCATGAAAATATTATATACTTCCCATTTATGTTTTGAGTATACTCAAAAATAAAACCTCTTGTTAATGGAACCGATGTGCACGTGACTCGACGCGTCGCCTAGCAACGGATTGTCGATAACGCATCACACTCAACGGCCCCCATTAAGATCTCATGACCTTGTATCGGGGTCCGGAAACACTCACAACACTAACACAAACACCCAGACCACGACAAACATCCGTATGGCCAATACACACGTTTGCCGTGAGCGGGGATCGAACCCGCGACCGTTAGCGCTTTAGTTAGTTGCAGTGACCATTGCGCCAACGCGTCTGTCAATCTGTGTCAATGTCTGTCGATGTTAAGATAGAAATCATAGCGATATATTATTATAAGATGGAAAACAAAAACGTTGTCTATGTATATAATGTCTTTTTATTCACTTCTGAAAACTTTACAAGTACATAAAATCTTAGTGACATAATGTTCCACGCAAATAGCGAAAAGATATATCGTTATAACCGAATCTGAATCAAAAATGTAATATGATTATATCAAAATAACACATATTGCTTTTACTCCTCTGGGTTTAAGAGCAAATTAAAGAGACCTTTGCAGAGGTAAATGTACCTATTTCGTTCGGAGGTAAATACTCAATTTCACAGAATATCACCTGGTTGACCTTCTGAATAAATAATGAATTCAATTTTTCCGAACACATTGCCTTTATACAGCTATCGGATAAAAATATTTGCATAAGCTATGAACCGGTCAAATAACTTTCTGAATGTTAAAATCACATTGGAGAATACACAATTTCAGCGGTATTATAAACCTGATGACGCAGGTAATATTGTGCATACGTTTAATAAATTGCTTTTTCTGTTTCCGTATTTTTTCTTACACCACTGAAAAATATTGAATGCAAAATTTAATATCTGTGGTGTTAACGGTTGAGGTGGTTCCTCATCTGGTGTCAATATTAACTATACTAATCCGCTTTTAAATAATGATACTTTTTATTAAAATAGAATGGAAAGGATTGATATATACTACTTCAAACAGATTTATTAAGATAAGGTTTAAAATCTTTAGGCGCCATTTTCTCAAAATGAAGTCCGAGTGTTTTGACACAGTAT
The DNA here is from genome assembly GCA_037950945.1 of Hypolimnas misippus. NCBI lineage: Eukaryota > Metazoa > Arthropoda > Insecta > Lepidoptera > Nymphalidae > Hypolimnas > Hypolimnas misippus. The sequence goes on along the minus strand of JBBEEQ010000013.1, from coordinate 4,905,741 downwards.
TGCTTATCAGCGTCCAAATACCAAACCATAATGTAAAATTCCAAGGTTTTAATTTAGTTTCCAAGATTTCATACTTACTAACAGAGTACAAGATAAAATTTAAAATAAATAAATCCGATAATCTTTCATTGAGCCATTTAAAGGAGCCCTTTCTATTGTAAGATGGTGAGGAGTAGTGCTCATTCCAGATGATATTTTTATTTTTTTTACTACCATTATTTATCGCGATAAGACCTGTTATATTAAATATGAATAACCTTTAAAATGTATGAAAAGATATTCACAAATTATAGTTAAGAACTACATCGGCTATCAAACAAAAAATCGCATCACGATATACATACACACATAAATACACACATACAGACATAAAAATTCTGATGTCAAATATCTGACACGCCCTTTTTAGGCTGAGAGTTAAAAAAAATTCGTAACGTGACCAAAATGTTACTATGTCTATACAGTACCAAGTGAAATATTATTGTCATTACTTCGTGCATAAATATTTGGTACTTATTTTGTTCCATTGTTATTCATTCAAACGTTTCGAATATTCGAATTTTAGATTTTTGAAATAGGTGGAAACGTTCGAAATTGTTCGCTTTTTCATTCGAATAGTTTGGTTTTTTTCCCGTCAATAGTACAGCAAGTGTAGAGTACTTAATTTAACAATTTATGTGTATATTTGTATATGTATCTATAATTTTATATCTATCTTTATGTGAATGTTACCATCATAATGTTCAATTCAATTTAATTCTTTGATTAATAGTGGCTTTTAATTTTGCTATGATACATGTGATAAATTAATAATAATTTCAATTGTTATTATTTAGTAATTAATGAATGTCAGATAAATGTCTACAAAAACAATGCCCTAAGAAAGAGCAGTCACGAAATAGATAAATGTCCAGAATATTTTGGCAAAGATCCAATGAGTTTTCGCAGTTTATAAATTTTTATTATAATACTTTGTTGCTTAAACGGTTGATTTAGATTCACAATTAAATACTCGTAACTCTAAATAAAAAGTAAAGAATAGATTTATGTATTATAAGCAATACATCTTTGTTTGCTTCTAATGGTGCGTCGAGATTAACTAATATATTATAAAACTTTAGCTATATAACACGTCCACTTTATTGAACGTTGCTTAATAACATTGTAACATATAATAAAAATGTGGACTAGATTATGTCTGGACGCACCATAACCTTCACAAATGAGCGATACGAGTTGAAGCCTTTAAAAATAAACGTTTCATATTCTTTTATTTTTTTAATAGAAAAATTATCTAACAAGAAAGTTATTATATTTTTCACAAAAATCTAACAATAATTGCTTGTTTGCTTTAAATTGGCGTAATTTTGTACGAATCTACTGAATAGTTATATAGTATTGACACTCTTAGCAGTTATTATTTACGCTTACTCATTAAAACACTAAAAAACACATTTACTGAATAAAAATGCTAGAGAAAAATGCTTCAATTAAAGCAATATATAATTTTGAATATAATTTTCATTTAAAAAGCCAGTGTGCTAAAACTGTCTAATGTGAATTTTTTATTATTTACATCATTAACATGTTCGAACCTAAACCCTAGCCATCAAAGATTGTAAAACTACCCTCATAATTTTCTTGTTTTAAAAGTTGCTTAAACTTTTATTTACAAGAGATTTGCGTGCGCGGCATACAATGCAAATTGAAATAAACCTAACTTCCCAGTTTCCACATTACCATGACAAACGAGGGTTCTTTACCCGGTACAGCGGGATTATGTATTTGCATAATGTGCTAATGTACGACCACGCTAATAGATACCGATACCGCGAATCGTATTTCATTCTAACTTCATTAACCATTTGACGTTTATTTACTAATTGATGTGTTTGGTAAATCTATTTTGTTTTATGGTTATTTAGATTAATTGAATTCTTGGTACTGTATGTGAAATATGTATTGGAGCGTCTTGGCAGTAAACTGACTCGCACGCCGTGACGGTAACCGGCGTGACGCTCTTATGCCGTCATGTTGCTGATTTCGTTTCCCCTGTGTATGCACATATAATATACACTTTGCTTCTATGTGTGAGTTATATACTGCGTGTGCGTATAAATATTTTACTTTTTATTAATTTTGTAACCGAATTCCATAAATAGCAAGAGCTTAATTCGTCGGGGACTTTTTATTTTTTATGTATGTTCACCGATTACTCAAAAATAGCTTGACCGATTTGGTTAAATCTTTTTTGAAATAAAACGGATTAAAATTGCGTATATTAACTATTTTTATCATCCCGACGTTTCGAGCACTTTACAGCGTTCGTGGTCACGGGTAGACTACCCGATACGCGATTTAATTTCGTTTAAAATAGTTTTATTTTAATGAGTAATAATCGCGAAAATCTATTTTTTTTTTTTTGTTTGTTTCATCAAAATGGGTTACGTACTTTGGTTTTAAAATCATAATAACTGGAATAATTGTGTCATTCAAGTAAACCTAATTACGTATTTTGCTTTTGAAGTCGGTTCCTATTTTGTTTTATCTTGTACAGATTGTACCATCAACTTTAATGTTTCACAGCTGCCGGACGACTCGTGGTGATTAACTTTTTTCTTAGTTTTCATTTTTAAAACAGCCTATTAGAAGTCAAGGGATCAAAACAGTATCATGCAATACTGCTTTTATTAAGAATCATTGATATTATCAAAAAACCAGCAGTTATTTAAATTTTAGCGAATCTGAACCTTGGCGATTATGGTACTGTCTTACATCTATGAGTCCTAGTTTAATATGAATATAGCCTACTAGTTGCCCCTAGCGGTATCTCTCGCGTTTATGGTGACTGCTGCGCTGCTACAAGTCGTAGCATGATGTAATATAGCCTATAACCTTCCTCAATAAACAGATTATCCGACGGGAATATAAACTTTCAAATCGGATCTGTAGTTTCAGGGATTACCATCGTACATACGAATTTAGAAACAAATTTTAATTCTTATAGATCCACGTTAAACGACAATCTAACTGTTCCAAAAATTAACGCGTCCCAACAAACTTTTTATCTTTATATAATTGTATATACCTGAAAAAAAATCACAAAATAAACCAATGAAACGAGAAACTTTACAAACACAAGCAACTGTTCGTTACAATCAACAATTGCACGTTCCACTTCCCAATGAATATATTAGTACACAACACAGTATTTGGGCGAAAGCGGCTTTATTCGGAAGTAATCGCGAGTATCAGAGATTACCAAACAGCTGACCTTTCGAATTTGTAATGAACGCAATTTTTTTCAAACACGTTTCATTTGCAGTTACCTTATGCATATATCTTTTTCAATATCTATACCTACTTCTTTATATCTTTATACTTATATGATAAAGTGATAAAATTGGTTTTTATGTATAGATTGACGGATAGATGGATTAGGTAAGATTATAGGCTATAATACATCACACCACAACCCATAGCACCCAGTTAATAACAATAAACATTACACAGCAAGTACCGAATGCGATTTGATGCGAGTAAGACCATATGATCTATATACATGTCAATAGTTTATAAAAATATAATACGAAACGAAATTAAGCTGTTATAACATAGTCTATATAGTATTGACTACGGCTAACAGCTCGTTAATGCTAGGTAAAGGCTTCCTCTCCTATTAAAGGGTTCCGGAGTTTAATAAACCACGCTACTCCAATGCCGTTTTACGAGAATACTTTTCTCAGAACTTATTCTGAAATATGGCATTTTTTTCACGACGCTTTCTTTAATCGCAAAGTAAAATATGAATTGTGAATTTGTAATAAATCTCGAAAAAGGTGTCTGGATTCAATCACTAAACTCAGGTTCCAATTAATGTTATTATTGAAAATATAGATAACAAAATATTTTAACACGCCCTTTTCTGTGACAGAATCTTTCGACGTAATTTTTACCAACTTTAAGTGAACTAATTAATTTTAAATTTTACTCACGTGTCAAGGATGACAACATAATAATTAGGTTCTATCAGGCTTATCTGAGGGTGATACCAGGAGACAAATACGTAAAGAAAATCTAGAATTTCTTCTAGTAAACCTTACGAGTTTGAGCTTATTTTGTCTCATAATTTGAATGAGGTAAAATTCACATTTTTTTTTAACCTAAACACACAGTCTCGTCTTGTTACGAATTGAATGTATTAGGAACTTGTATAACAATTTTAAAGAAAAGAAAACTAAATGTAAACAGATTCACTTTACTAATTTAGCGAAAAATAAGTTTATTACTTTTAAAAAATCACTATCAACAATTGATAGAATATACGTTTTAACAATTTTTCGGACGTTGTTGCTTTTTGCTTTGTCAATTTTTTATTAAAATTCCAACCAAATGATAAATACCGGCTCTAAATAATGCACTCGCTGTAAAGTTTCATGTGAATTAGGTTAAAAACGCAATGACGTTTCGCGCTAAGCAAAGTTATCTGGTTTTATTAATAGGAATTAACCAGAAAGGGTATAAAATTGGCATAACCGTAAAACAAAACGATTCCCGAGCTCATATAACCGCCCGTTCGCTTTTATGCTTGGACCAAAACATTAATGTAACGTATACATATACATCGAATTTTAATGTATGCCGGTATTATGTCAACTTGGTTTGATTTGCATGCAAGGAATTAATTGTTCACAGATCGCTAATTACTGTAATTAGTTCGAAACTACGCTTCAATAATTTACTAGTAACTAGAGAAGTTATTTCGAACAGAAAAAAATTGTAATTTTGTTGTGTAGATTGCAAAGCTAAGCAATTTTGCAGCTATTTGATGGAATATAATTAAAAATAAATCATATTCATGAATATGTGTGAGTGTGCGCGCCCGCGCATGCTTGCCCGTGTTTAAGCGCGCGCATGCGAAAGTACTTGTGTGTTTTTGTAAATGTGTCTGTATAGCTTTTACACTTTTATAATTTCTTACTTGCCATTTATTCATATATTGCTTCTTAATAAATTGTTTTATGTTGTTTTTTGTTGTAATTATTTTATATCATTATAGGTAGGTTATAGGCATGCTATAATTAACTTTTAGTTGATAACGCGCCTGTCGCACTGAAGCTTGAGGACAGTTAAAGGCTATATTACATCACGCCCATAAGAGAGAAAATTTGTATCTAACCAATATCAACTTGGTAAAGCTTATTATAAGATTTCGCTATATGAGAAAAGATATACATACATAGCATATAAACACTATCGCTTGTAGTACTATTTAATCTCTTCTCAGTATTTTATTTTATAATAGCTTTAACTTGAAATGTCTTAAAATCGGTAACCGCGAAAATCCATCTGTCCAAACGTTTGGCAAAAATCCAATAAATTGTCTCAACCGTTTGCCCGCCATAAAATAGTTTCTTGCTTACAAAACACACATCTCTATGAAATAATGCCTGAAATAACGCTTTGTGTTTTGATTATGACATTTTCATTTTAAAATTCTTTTGTTATCAAAGAATGTTATGCTGAAAATAAAACACATATAAAACTAACAGTATCCTTTTTTAGGTTTTCGTCCTTGAAGGGCACGAACATGAACTTATTATTACTCTCCACTGTTCGTCTATCTGTTCGTGCGTCCGTTTGCCTGTCAGGCTATATCTCGTGAACCGTAATAGGAAGAGTTGAAGTTTTTACGAAGTGTATATTTATATTTCCATTATAACAACAGATAATACAACGGTCAAGTACGAGTTGGACTTTATAAATTTGTAACGAATTGTTATAATGTTTTTTGACAAAACTATTGAATAAAATATCGTTGTCTTAGATTTTCGCGATTATTATTCATTGAAATAAAACTATTTAAAACAGATTTAAATTTAAATAATATTTTATTAAATAAAATCTTAACACAAAAATTACCGATTTTGAAAACGAAAAAATAATCTAAAAAGAAAAAAAAATATTTTATACAACATTTTGAAGTCGGTTCCAAGTAAAACATTCGAAGTAGGCGTCAAGTAAAACCTCAAAAAATCAATTACGTATTATTTACTACATACAACCAAAAATTGAACCTCCAATCTTTTTCGAAGTCAGTTGAAAAGTACATACATAATGTTATATATCGTAATATTTTCTGAAAACTTTACAAGGATTTGAAAATTTATAACAAGCAACCTCAGCACGAATGCATGACATTTTAAGCGGTAGATTGTTTGCGATGTGGAGCACGTCTCGAGCCCGCACTCGCAGCGAGTTGTTCATTAGCCGTCGCGAGTCGCCAACTCGCGCTAAGTTCATTACATCGCGAGCCGGGAATTAGCGTCCAAGCCCGAAAGACGGCCACTCGTTTCTTCTTCTTTGTCTTCTCTACATCATGAAAATACCTTTGAAACCGGTTTATACGAAGTCGGAAGGATTTGTGGCTATCGTATTGAAAATTCAAAAAAAAATTATTTCCAATTGTGACTGTATTTAAAAACTTACTAAATATAGTTTGGGGATTACTTCACATTATAATTCGATTCTGCCAGATCCTTTGATGGTTATAGCTTCGCTTCCATAAGTCGAAGAGCGATGTTTTATATCGCTAGCAAAACATGCCAAATTTTGACAGTTAAGGTGTTTTAATACAAAAATCAAAAATCAACTGTCAGAATGTACCATTTTGTGATAGTAATTGAGGTAGAGCCTAGCTGTAGCCTAATAACTACAGCTCGTAAACTTGCTTGTTCGACCGAGGCAGTACCTCACTCTCCCAGAAGATCGACGTGCAGTAGTGAGTAAGAGAGCTGGAAGCCTAATTCCTCTTTTCTTTACTTTCTATTCCTCTTTACCGTTTATTTCTTTTTAGCTGGCAACGCATTTGTGGATCTGCCTGGTTGCAAATGTCCATGGGCGGCGGTAAACATTAAATATAAGACCCACCTGCTCGTTTGCCAGCAATTATCTAGAAAAAAAATACGATAGATTAATTGATTGACAGATTGATAGTGAGATTAGCGAGAACAAACAAACGATTCATATAAGTTCTATATATCCGTATCGTAATCCGTAAAAAAACTATGCCACCATTATATAAGCAGCACATAAATATATATCATAAACGAGAATATAAAATTGAAGCGTCTCTTTATACAGAGGACCGTCGTAAAAAGGATCACTGCATCAAATGATTTTATTACTAGAATTCGCCAACATCATGGAAAATATTATACGACAATATACAAAAACGAAACGAAATTATGTAAACGGGACTTAGTTTGTTATATCTATAAGTAACGGATGAGAGGCTTTGGTTTTAGACGCCCTTTTGTCTAGATTTCACATTATTTGTCATGAAAAGAAATTTAAATCTATACTAATATAACACTTTAAAAATAAATAAATGGAGTTTAAAAGCAAAATACCCTCGACCCGACGACTCGATTATACCAGCTATATCGATTTTAAAACCAAATTAGTACATCGATTTTGGTGAAATTATTATGTGACCAATCTGAAAGTATATAATTTCAAACAAAAAAGAATTTTTAATATTGCTTAAGAAATTCAAAAACATATATAAAACGCTTTGGATTGAGAACCTCATCCTTTTTTGAAGTCGGTTAATAAACTAATAAATAACATCCTAAGAGACGGCAGAAATCATAAACGCGTGCAAAGCCACGGATGATGGCTATTTCACATATAAAAATCATTACCAAAAAGAAAGAAAACTTAAAAGTCAAATATTCCCTATGCAAAGATATAAGAATCGATTATGCAAAGCAATATGGAGAAGATGTGGGCCAGTATTACAAAGAAGCCACTGTTTTCGATATCAGATAGAATTAGGATTACATTAGAAATGGTATACCAATTATGGATCATTCTTAAGTTTTCTGTAAATATTAAACTTATACTAGCACTTTAAAATTTTTAAATCAGGAATAAAGAATAATTTTTTCTAAATAATAATTTATTAAGCTCTTCACCCACTTTAATAATACTTCATTAATAACCAGATGCGAAAGTGTAATATTTTTAATTTGAACTCGTAGTAGCGTTTCTAAAGTAGTACCAGCGTATGAATTCAAAGGCAAATGTCAAATGTAAAAGAAAATTTTATTTTTTTTCCATTTTTCGCTATACAAGGGCTCATTCTAAAAGGTCACGCTTTTATTTACAAAATTGTTAGCAATCTACACTATGGTGAGAATTATATTTAGATGTTTGGCTCGTTGACTTTCATACAGATTTACATAAACTGGACGCTGATAAGTAATACTGTGTCAAGCCACACGGACTTCATTTTGAGAAAATGGCGTCTAAAGATGTCAACCCCATTCATAACAAATTTGTTTGAAGAAGTATATATCTTATCTTTTCTGTTTTAATAAAAGGTATAATGAATTAAAAACAGATTGATATATTTAATATATTATCTAATAAAAAGTTTTTCAAATTTATATCTCTGAATTTGACACGTTATTGCTTATCAGCATCCAATTGCTTACTATGGCTTTGCACCTTAAAGAATGTACTGTCAATCCTTTTTTTTTATAGCAATAGCTTTCGTAAGATTACCTAAGTTACTGTTACCAAATTATAGTTACTAGAGTAAAACTTATAAATGAAATTCTCGCCTTAAACCCGTCAAAGAACCAGTGAGAAATCAAAAGCGTTTAATAAGACTATTGGTCACAGTGTTCAATTTGAGCCCCCGACCCCGATTCTTGTTTGTTTAAGTCGCGCATTTGTCACTTACAAGTGGTGGCCTAGCGGTTGGAATTCGACCGCAGATTATTTTGGCCATAGGTAATCTATTCTCAAATTGACCACGGATTTTAACAAAATACAAAAGAGTATTTATGCGTGTGCGTTTCAAATTTATGGTAGTGTGTGTAATATTTATTTTATTCATTAGCAAAAAAAAGTAACAGCCTGTAAATGTCCCGCAGCTGGGCAAAGGCCTCTTGTCCTATTGTAGAAAAGGTTTTTAGAGCTTAATCTGCCACGTTGCTCCAATGCGAGTAGGTAGATATACATGTGTCAGGATTCCTTCCTGCATATGCAGGTTTCCTCACGATGCTTTCCTTCATGCTCGAAATGAATTTAAACACAAACTTCGCACTTGAAAAGTCAGCGGTGCTGGCCGGGGTTTGTATCCGCGATCATCGTTTGGGATCGACGTGTTCTAAACACTAGGCCATCTCGGCTCTATTTATTTATTCATTTAATGTATTGTAATATATATTATGCTTTTTAAAATATATATATATTAGCATTCTCGCTCTTTGTGTTCATTAACTCTTAGTGTGCGAAATTTCATACTCCTCAGTCCATCCAATTTTCTCAAAAAGAGTTACAAAGTTTTTTCTTCCGTATTCGTATCCATATACTTAAAAATCATTTTTATTTCATTTTGCAGTATATGTAATTTGTAGGACTTCTTTTGCATAGAAACTTATCTATTTCGCTCCTTCACTTATGTTTGCGACAAAGGTACTTCAAGGCCCAAGGACACATTCATAATATATATCAGTATAGTATAAGTATAAATTTCAACATTATATCATCAATCAAATTAAGTTTTTAAAAAATCCTTTAACGATTCCAATGTAATGACAAACCATTCATCCCTTTGTTTGTAAAAAAAAGTATACGCATGTAAAAATACTAATTCCCCGAATCCCGATAAAATATTTATCCACAATCTTTTTTACTAATTGCCTCCAAAAACTCAAGTCATAGACTATAAAATCAATCCATGCTCACATTCGTTAACATAATTTTTAAAATACATTACTTTATAACAAATTTAAAATATATATTTGTATAAAAATTAGTTAACTTTTTACAGAAATTCAAAATTACATGTAAATATTTTTAAAAACTAAATTTAACATTCTACATCAATATATATCTGTAATAAACTTCGTTTAAAATATTTAAATGATTTTTGTCACTTCCACTAAACTTATGCTCTGAGGTGATTGAAAAATAAAACTAAAAGAAAACCAAGAATCAATAAATTCTCTACGATACTGTTTGTCGTTACACAAACCGGTCTTGAAATCAATTTCTATTGCAATTTACTTTATACTTCCGTACGATAAACGATATTATTACATTGTTTTCTTACGTGCTCGGTTTAACAAAGGGAGTGTAACATTTATTACCCGCTATTGAGCTGAGGCGTATAAATTACTGTGGGGCGGCCATTTTAATGTTTACTATGTGTAATCTTTTACTAGCTGCCCGCCCCGGCTTTGCATGGGTGTACTAATTAAGTAAGAATTATTTATTTTCCTTTATCGAGATTGTTTAAATCAAAATTTTCAGTATTCCTTACGATTATCAAACTTTTTCTTTCATACAAACCTTATTGTTATATTTACAAAAAATAATAAATTCTTAAATGGTGCACTTACATATGAGTTCACTAGGCAATTAATTTTTATTTATATAGAAAGCTAGTGAGTTTGTTTATTTTAACTAATATCAAAAATTGTAAATTCGATTTGAAAAATCTCAGCGAGATAGGAAAATTATAAAACGTCACGGTAAGAATATTAAATGATTATTCTTAAGAAACTTTTAAACTCGACCACAAAATATATATAAAAAAAAATCATTTTTTATCAGAAATAAATTTAAAATTTATTTTATAATTCGATTAGTCGAGGAAGGTTAGAGACAGTAAACCTTATTGGTGTATAAACATTTCATTTATTTACTTATTTATCAATTTAGACCAAACAGATTATATTTTTATTGCTCAAAAAACTATGACATATTGTCATATTTGAACTTTGTAGTAAACATATTGAACTGAAAGTTTCTAATTAAATTTAAATTAATATAATATAATCAACCTAAATAATGTATATTATTACTTCCCTATATAAAGTGAATGATAATATAAATGAAAGTCGATATGAAGCTAAGCTTTAATATCATTAAGATCCATCAAAATATATTGCTTTACTTATTTTAGTACAATTGACAGGAAAAAGAACATTCCTCGATCGATGGTGTGAAAAGGATTCGTGTCTTTTATGCTTTAATCCCATCGCATGGAGCATTGCGTGGGCCACTTCCTCTGGGAGAGTGCATAAGGGAGTAATTAATACCGTCTAGAAAAAATATGATATTTTTAATCTTAGCCATCTTAACTGATTCTTACGACACCTAAATATCAATTCATATACTTTAAATTTTAACAGTAACGCCTTTCTCATGATAACTTTTCTGGTAATTTTACTCTCTTAAGAATCGAATTATTTAAAAATCCGTTAAGGAAATTTAAAGAAAAAAATTTGATGCTTACAAACAGAAGTCCAACCCTAATCTCGTTCTCGCTTATGAAGGAAAACATCGCAAGGAAATTTTAGGCCAGAAAATATCAAACCACAATAGAATTGTGTGGTAACTATGCTCTGAATCTTTCTTCTTAATGTAGTATTTGCTACACCAGTATCCATTTTATACTGGACCATGATTCTCTATATAAATAAATCAGCCAAGTACGTGTCGGGCCACGCACAGTGTAGGGTTCCGTAGTTGTCAGAATTGTCAAGATCGGTCAAGGAATCTTCGAGTACCGATTTTCGTAAAAAAGTTTACGACGAACTGGGAATTTCCTTTTTTAAGTCAGTTTATACAATATACGTACTTACAATTTTAAACCTTTTATTATTATAAAATTATTTTTAATTTTTCTTTAAGAAGAGAATAAGAGATAGGTACGTAATCCGTATCTTTTATATTATACCATAAATGCCAAAGTGAATTCGTTTGTTTGATTGTTAACTCGCTCTTTCGCTATAACGCCGTAGGTAAATACTGAGCTAATATTTTATTGAGACATTGTTTTATATCTTATTTTATATTTTATTTTAATTTAAACTTATTAAATATTTATTTATTTATTCATAAAATTCATATATTAATTTAAAATTATTAATATTTACATAATGTGATGCTTTAAAAAGTGAAATATTTATTTTTACTTAGATCATCTATAACTCGATAACCATAAGAACCCACATAGCCGTGATAATTTTCCTTTTAAATTCATTATATGTACCACTATCGTGAATTTTTTCATACTTTTAGACGCAGCAGTTTAGTGGGTAGAGGGGGGGGGGACACTTGACTCTAAGAAAAATTGACACTTCAAAGCTTAATATTTCGGAAACAGTTCGTCGTTTGGAAAAATGGTTTTTCCACACCTATAACATTTTTAAAAGACCTATCTAACGATACCCCACAACATGGGATAAATGAGAAAAAAAAATTTTGGTCTCTCCTAACACATAGGGAAGACACCCTGAAAAAAAATATTTTTAAGATTTTATTGTACGACTTTCTCGGCGTAATTCATATGTATACTCATACCGAATTACAGCTTTCTGGTATTAAGGGTTTCGGAGTAAAGCCGCGGACAGACACACGGACAGGGCGAAACTATAAGGGTTCCGTTTTTTACTACGGAACCCTAAAAAACGTAACAAGCAAAATCACAGTAACAAATTCAAAATGATATTCTCCATGTTTTCCAGCAATAGTTATCTTCTATTTAGATATAAACGATTTTCATAAAGAAGATTATAAAATTAAAATATAAAATTAAATTAAAACTCATGTACACTTTTAGACAGATAATTCAAGCGAGCTCGTTACACGCTCATTAATAATTGTTCAGAGAATAAGCGCCCTGTGACTTATAACATAAGTATCATACCCGCCGTCTGTAGGAATGAGAGTATGGTAAGCAGCAGTTTTCCAAAACGTCGGAGAACGTAAAGAATAGATACGTCAAATTGGTTCCTTTAGCCAGCTCGATTGGATTCTTTTCTTTGAATATCAAACAGGAACGTGCTTCGATGTACTCGATGCCTCTCCGGACGACACTGACTAAACGCTTTGGACCTTACAAAGACAACATTCGACTAGATAGGACATTGTTAAAATATTTATATAATTATAACTATACGTATACTTATTTGTAAACCTTAAGAGTTTCCTTCGTCGTCTTACGAGTTTTGTTTCTTCGTTCTGGAAACATCGATTTGAAAATTCCTTCATATTCGGACTAGTGGCGTAAGATTGAAGGCAATAACGACACTAGGTTTCATAGGATCGAAGCATTCTCAAGACAGTGACAGACAGTTTTTTATAATAATCTCGAGTAAATAATGAGTGACCTATCCAGTAATATATATCTAACATCTATCAGTGTTTTTTAGTATCTAGAACTTTTACTATGAGGCGAAAATCACATTTGTAAGTCTTACTCTTGTAACTGATATTAAAGTGTAAATAAGTAGTTACGAAAGCTGTGTATGTCAAAAATAAGGCACTGACAGTACCTCAATTCTTTGGTGTAAAGTACTGAGAAATAACTTTCGTAAATATTTATGAAAACTTTAATTTCCACTGAAGACAGATTGATTTGACTTCAATAACGTTATGTACCTACTATGCTGTCAAAATTTAAAACAATTCAATCTACATCCTAAAACAGATCCTCATATATCTCGAAGATTACATGGCAAAAAACATTTTGTACTTCTAAAAAAGTGCCTATTAGAAGAAACGGTAATAACTCTCCGTCTTTGTTCCGAAAGATGGAGATTACAAAAACCTATCTCGGTAATGGTAGACGTAAAACGACCACTTCACGTATTACTAGAAAACGAAGCACTAGACTACGCGTAAATACAAAAAATGTAAAAAAATAATATTAAAACTTCTTTTAAAACACTAGGGATATCGCATGGCATACAAAAAAAAAATCAGTCAAATTAAAATGCCACCATTTTGAAATTCGGTAATCATTTTTACTGAAATGAAAAATAAATTTTCTTTTTCGTAATTAAATACTTACTCAGTAAATAAAAATTGAACGCAAACGGTATTATTCCGTCATTCCATTCACACGGCCAGTTTAAAGGTAACGCGGCTTTTGTATCTACAAAATTAATTATAAATAAAAAACGTGTAGAGGTTGAAATATTTTTAAATGGAACAACTTTACGAACGAATTTTCGAGCTGTAATTGATTTTAAGTTGCCAGTTAGTTCTGCGATCTATCTATTAGATAGGTTTTTTAAGGGTTTACCCAGACGTGCACGCGTGTAGTGCAGTTCACGTGCACTTTAGAGACATAAACACACCTATGGACAAGATCGCGATTGGTTAGCGAGCAGTTAGAAAGCAAGTGAAATTTCCTCTTGTGGGCACGGACAGTAATTCTAAGCTGTCTAAGGAACATAGTAGGGATACTCTTGGACATGTCCACGTGCAAAAAAATTAAAAAAACTTACCATGCGAACACATCGCGTGTACCCAATGTGTTTATGCTCCCTTATATGCTCAGTAGCTCGCAACATACGCGTGCATAAATTGTGATGCGAATAAAGGTATTCGAGGTGCGTAGCGTGCACGTGAACCGCACGCTTCGTGCACGTACCCAGGTTTTAATAGACTATATGACTATACCACGATACTTAAAGACTACTTGCAATAGGAGTTGTGTCTGTCGTTTGACTGTTAACTTACCATTTTTGTTGCAAGAATAAGTAGTTCCAATATAAACATTAATTAATAAAAAACTTAATATTACATATAAGCATAAAAACGATTGAAAGTTTGTATGAAAATAAAACATTTTTATTTAAACGATTATATTGTTATTTACTTTATGTATCGTAAATAAAATTTATGGCTCTGTAACATTAACATATAAAGATAAAGAATTGGTTTGTTCGAACGCTTTAATCTCAGAAAGTTGTACCTACTGGGATTTGAAAAAATATTTTTTGTAGATCTTTTATCAAATAGTAGGGTAAATTATATAAGCTATATAACATAACATAACGACCCATACAACAATAATTACACGAAATGCGCACAAATTGAACGTGTGTGTAGTAACCAGGAGGCCTACGTAGTGTTCACATACATTACGTGTAAGATTTTATAGGTATACTCGTACGTGCAATAGGGAATGAAATTGAAGATTAAAATTGGAAAAATATTTTAATGATTTTCTAAGGCAAGAATTACACTTTGTATAGGTTTGCTCATGGACTTACATAAAATTTTCATAAATTGTTTGTCAATATATTAAACCCAAATGGACTTACTTTGAGTGACTTATGTACTCACAACTTACATAAGAATAGCTAAGAAAGTGTAACAAGGTTACAAAGGTTTGTTATATCAGTTACAAGGATAAACTTATAAGTATAGATCCTCGCCTTATGGAAAAGATTTTTATATTTTTCGTATATTATAGATTCGGTGGAGAGATAACATATTAACAAAAGCAAAACACTTTAACGGCCCTTTATTTCAAGATTTATTTACTTCCTTCATCGCGTTCCGTTTTAAAGTGACAGTAACACTTAAAAAACTAAAATTAAGTAAGTATTCGACCATAATGGGAGACATAAAATACTTAAATTTCTTACTCAAGCATTTTATATTATGAGATGTATTTGTACGTTGGTATATAAAAACTGCCAAGTCAAACCCTTTATGTGCTATTTACTGGCATCAAAGTTAAATATACTTTGCTTTTTAGTTTACTTGTTTCTTTTTTGAAATCGGTTTATTTTAAGTTTTTTTTTTTTTATTTTACCCTGTTAACTAACGAATAGTATAGGTATTTTAATAGGTAGTAATATTATAAGCAACCATTTTGTGATTTAATTGAGATACAATAGCCTAACGTCAACTGGTTATCACCAATTACAAAATATTGATTTTCCTAATAGAAGGCTTTTAATTATTTAGGAGTTTTCCTTATTTAGGAACTTCACTTTACCATGTGCATTATGACGAGCATAAATTGCTTGGAAATCATATTTGAGTAATCGAATCGCAACCCCTATAATACTTTTTAGTTCCGGTTGCCATCAGTGGTCTTCATCATCAGATTCAAGTCACCACAAATACACGAGTTACTATCACAGATACCTAAATCGATATAAATATGTCTATTGAAGCGTTCCCTCTATTTCTCCAGGATCCCAGCATCAGATCCCGACCTGATCTGACAAATTTGAAAGTCTGTTCCTTAACATAGAACCCTCCACCTGTTTCAAAGTCGGTTCAAAGTGATGAAATTCAAAGTATAAGATTTTGTCCGGAGCGACTGGTACGTTGTAGTTCAATAAAAGGAAGTTTTCAAGTTTTGTCTTACAAGTTTCTGCAAAGAAGTTCTCTTTAAATTCGATTAAAGGTTACCGCAAGGCTGTTACACAAGTTTTGGAGAGAAAAGTGCGGTGATACAAACTTCTGAGTCCACCGGAGCAGTGTTACGAAAGTACTATAAAGCCTAGCACTTGGAGCACGTTAAGTAACAACGAAGCGCTTCTTACGTATCAAGCCAAGATGCTTTTTAATAGAAATATAATCCAGTATAAACAAGCGCAGATCCAGGATCCCGTTTAAGAGGAATAGGAGCAATTTTCATGGGATTTAAGAATATAGGTAATATGAATATATGTGATAGTAAAAATGAAAGTGATTCGGTTATGATTCAGACGGGGGGGGGGGGGGCTATTGTCCCTTTTGCCCACTCCCCCCTCGATCTGCACCTGAGTATAAATGGGTGGATGAATACACCATTCTATTAAAGTGAAAAGGGTAATTGTAAAAGACTTATTTATGTCGTGACACGTTACGACATCGTGAAAGGATGTAACGTTTGTGAAAATGTCAGCTGTATATAGTGAAAGAACGCAACGTTTTATCCCCTAAAAAACATAATAAATAACCGAGATGGCCTAGTAGTGAGAATACGTCGATCTTAACAGATGATCGCGGGTTCAAACCCCAGTTAGCACCGTTGATTATTCAAGAGCTAAAATTGTGTTTAAATTTATCTCGAGCTCGCTGGTACAGGATAACATCGTGAGGAAACCTGCATGTGCCGGGAGAAATTCTGACATAGGTATATCCGCCAACGCGCGTAGAGCAGCCTGGTTGATTAATCTCTAAAACCTTCTCTTCAAGTGGAGAGGAGGCTTTTGCCCTGCATTGGGTTATTTAAAGGCTTTATACACAATTTTATTCATAGAATAATGTAGCGTTATTTTTAAATAATCGTAGATATGCTCTTAAGTGTTCGCTTTTGACTATATCGAATTTATTACGCACATATGTATTTATCTTTAAAACAATATGACCAAATTTTTGCGACATTTCACAACTATGCGTCGTGGCACAATACTACTTCCTGAGACAATATGACGTCGTGTCGTGTAAATCAACGACGACTAAAAAATACGACATAACTTCGTAATTTTTTACCGCACTTTTTTACCGATAGCGTAGTTTCGCTACTAAAATTTAACCATACATTATCGTTGCAAATATGTGTATAACGAATGCCATGACATTATAAGCATACAATTGTACATAAAACGATATATTGTCTGCAGGAAGGTTGCAAGTTTGAACCGAGTTTCAACTTGAAACTACTGAACCTGTATAATATCAAGGTATTATACAGTCGCTTACTAATGAGTTGAAAACTAAATTACTAGAATCAGTTCTACTAACTACAGCATTAAAATCAAAGATCGATCAAGCTAAGCAAAGAGGAATTGATTAAAACACAGAAAAGTCTGCTTACGGCCACAACTTGCAACCAAGCAACTTCCTTTTAAGTAACTCGATCTTTAAAGACTTACAAGCAAATAGATGATGATATGCTAATATTTAATATAACTATTAATAAAGTCATGAAGATGTTAGTTTAAAACATATTCAAACTAATGCTATAATCTTTAGTAATAAAGCTTAAGAGTTCGTTTGTTTAAACACGCTATTAACGAAAGTACTGGTTCGAATTGAAAAATTATTTTTGTGTTAGATAGTTTATTTATTGAGAAAGGCTATAGGCTACATTACACCACGCTACGAATCATAGGAGCGAAGTAGTAAACATAAACGCGAGTGAAACCGCAAGGGATAGCTAGTATTTAATACACCTATTAATAAATACATGAAGGTGTTAGTTTAAAAGCATAGTAAAAATTCACTGCCTTACTACAAAAGATTTAAGCAGACGTTAAACGCGCGTCTAAGAGAGTTTTGAGTTAAACATGCTTTAGACATAGATTAATATACGTTTAAGTGAGTTTAATAGATGTTTAAAACCTATTTTTGCTGTCAAATGTAACGTATAACGTTTTATCAATAAGTTTTTTTTTATGAGTTTATTCGCTGTTAAGCAATTTAGATAATATTTTAAGCAATGTTTAAATCTTAAACAATGTTTAACTAGACAGGTGTTCAACATGGTTTTAATGCGTCTTTTGTAGCATGACAGTAATACTTTAATCCTATAAACATTGACTGCCTTACTACAAAATATTTAAACATACATTAAACGCGTGTCTATAAAATCCTGTTCTACAAATCCGTTTTAACATATGCTTTAAACCAGCTGTCAAGTATGACGTGTGATATTTCATTTCTTTATAATTTTACACGCAGTGTAGCAATTTTGACAACATTTTAAACAATATCTAATTTTTAAACGCTGTTTAGCTAGACACGTGTTGAACATGGTTTAGTTTTACATTTTGTTGTAAAGTAGTGATTGTTTGTGGCATAATCTATTTAGGCGTATGACCTTTTTCTTCTCAACCAAAGTTATATAAACATGAGGCGAAACCAGACTTACAGGCAAGCTGACTCTAACCTTGATATCAACTAAAGTCAATAAGCAAAGTTTGGAAATCTTTCCATTAACATCAACCCATATGACGGTGTAGCGAATATGTGAACATAATGGAACTTATGCTTACTAACTCAGATCTCACGTGAAAACTGTCTTACAAAAGCGAAACGTGGCGAGTGAACAGACGTATAAGTTCTCAACACATGCCTTTGTCACATTCACGTGACTTATAGATCAACGAAATTAATTGAGAAGTACTTAATATTATTTCGTGTTCGCTTGCGTTATGTAAGGACATCTAATTAACTAATCATGCGTTAAAAAAAGATTCTATGATATTCATCATATCCTTTTACTCCAGAATTTTTACTATTATTGTACCAGACCACGAGAATTTGGTGTCCAAAAAAGATGCAGAAATATCCTCTTAATAAGCCAAGTCTTGGATGAGAAACAAATGTATGGCTGTAACAAAGAAGAACATACCACACATAGATTACAATTGAACTAATGTAATATTATAAATCTTCTCTCTCCTTAGAAAAATAAAATTTAAAAGTATTCGATTAATTAAGAATAAAGGGACAATTACTCAGAATATTTTTTTAAAGTACCTAACAATATATTATGCACAAAGCCAAACTCTTCAACGTTCAGGAGAAATTCTTATGAGTTAATTTTTAATGATATATTTGCAGTAAAATATAAATGCAAAACAACAAAAACAAAAATGCAAAAACAAATAAAGTATCAAAAATAATGTACGGAAGACTGGAACGGAATGACGCAAAAATCAATACATCTTCATTCTTTAAACAGAACGTTCAATTTACGATTTTATATTATAAGGATTCATTGCTCCAAATTTTTTAATATCAATTCGAATGTTACTTTTATTAAATTTCTCGAGTGGTTCTTCGGATACGATTCAATATTGATTGTTAAATGAAATATTTTTCCTGTAATAAAATGGTAGCGATTGTTCCGAATAAAATATTCTTTCAACTGGTAAATATACTTTTATTGAGTATCTTATGTTTTGATAACATTTCATAAGGAACGCAAAATTTTGATAGCTAATGATGTAAAGAAAATGATTCACTCTTATACCATTAATGTATTCTCATAGTACACTAAATGAGCTATACCAACAATTATTCCAACAATAACAATATTTTTTTCTACGAGTTTTAATTTCCCGTGTAAAGTTTTTCTGCAAATCTATGAATGCAGTTTTTCTAAACTTTAAAATTGGTAACATGGTTCCTTTATTTCGTTCACATTTCTCCAGCTTTTAAAGTTTCAAATTTCTCCTATTGACCCATCTTCGAGAATCATTCTATATACATTCTCTTCTACTATCTTGAAGGGAAATACATATGTGGTGCGACGTCGCCAACGTACTCGTACTTATCAAATTGATTGACGTTTATGGTTAGTTAACTCCGCTCCTTTGTAGCGTAGTGATATAGCATCGCATATATGGATGCTGATAAACATAATATTACCCGACAAGAAGACGAATTTTAAGTGCCTTCTATATTTTGCAATTTATACAATAATCTCATATATTTGAAAAATATATTATGAGATTAAACTTTTTATTATACCAATCAATTTTTTTATTTAATATACCTTTTATCAAAATGAAAAGAAATGATAGATAAATATTTATTTAAACAGATTTAATAATATTAGGCGTTTACAAATTTAGACGCCATTTTCTAAAATGCGGTCGGTGTGGCTTAACATAGTATTGCTTATCAGCGTCCATATTGTGTTACAGCACACAAACCTTATAACGTTGCAACTTGGTTTGATTTTAATTTAAAAATCAAACCTTCATACCTGTACTCAACTCCGTGTAGTAATTTTAAACCTACAAGTACATATATCCACAACAGGAGGAGGTCCTCAAATTGTCAGTATCATTTTTTATGTTCACCAATTACTCGAAACATTGCTAGACCGATTTGATTATATTTTTGTCGTCGTTTCGCTCCGTGAAAATCTGTGACGTGCATCTGAATTGATTTTGATAAAAAAACTTTGAAACCAATTAGAAAGTTGTATCTAGGATAGGTTTAAGCAAAAAAAATACCAACATCTGTCAAGCCATTTACGAATAATCGGTGAATATACATAAAAAAAGTTCCCGACGAATTGAGAACATCCTTATTTTTTTAAAGTAGACTAAAAATAAATTTGCGCATCGGATTTATAGTTCCTAAGGAGTACAAACTATTTAGCTTTACTTTACTTTTTCTCATAAAAATAGTTGGCACACAAGTAGGCGGGACACGGGTAAATGATTACCGCCGCCCATGGACATTTGCAGCACCGGAGGAGCCACAAATGCGTTTCCAGCTTAAAAGGGAATAAGGAATATAAGAATATAGGAAGTGAGAAGAGGAATCGGGACTGGCTTTGGCTTCCAGCTCAAAATCAAAATCAAAATCAAAATATGCTTTATTCAAGTAGGCTTTTACAAGCACTTTTGAATCGTCAATACAAAAACAAAAGAAAACTAAACACTAATTAATTAATTAATTTACCACCGGTTCGGAATGTAGATTCTACCGAGAAGAACCGGCAAGAAACTCGATAGTTACTCTTTTTAAAAGTTTTACAATGGGTACATACATTTATGATTTACAAATATTTTAAATACCCTGTGTGAATCCAGCTTATACTAAATCCAAGCATGTTTATCATCTATATAATCTTGAACAGAATAATATGCTTTAGCTACTAAGGATTTTTTAATATGTACTTTAAATTTCTTTTTTGTAAACTGTAACACTTTCTGCGGAATTTTATTATAAAAACGAATACCTTGCCCGAAGAAGGTAACATTGACTTTGCGGAGTCGAAACTTCGGCGTTATAAGTTTATCCTTTCTTCTCGTGTTAATACAATGCCTGTTACTGTTTTTATCAAACTCTCTCACTTACCGTATAAAATGGAGCTATATTAGTTACTTCACGCCTTCTGTGCCTTTGGGGTACTACCCCTAACAAGTCTGTGTACGAGTTATATAATATAACATAATATACACTTTTTCGAGATATATACATGCTAGATATATCGTTTATTCGTCTGTACAGTCGTGTGTAGTAGTGTTCTTGACACTTAATTAAGTTTTATTAACTTTCCTTTGATACGTGGAATATACTAATATTCTAAAGAAAGAAAATATCTTGTAAATACTAAGTAACCTCCGGTACTACTAAGCCTAATTTAAAAATCATGGTACCATTAGAAAGGTTCATATTTCTGGATGATCATAAGTTTTATTTTATATATAACAATTTAAAGCAAAATCTACATTAACGTGGGCGAAACCTCGAGTCAACGGTAGTGAGATATTGGAACGCCTCATAAGCTTTTAAATTTTTAAGAATATTTTATTTTATCTATGTTGGTGTTATATCAATTGTCAGACATTAATAAAATATTTTAACAAAAATTGTGTAATGAAAATAACGAAAAAAAATTAAAATTAAATTTCGGTGCTAACGAGAACCGCCAGACACTTGTTCTACCGAAATAAACATTTTTTTTATAAAATAATTTTACTTGTGCCGGCTGTTCACGGTTGGCTCTTTGGCCACACTCGCCTCGCTGCCCAGATGTTACATTGTTTGAAAAAATATCATTTCTCCTTTATTTTCTTTTTTCTGTCTTTGCAAACGACTTTCGTCAACTATTGAATTTTTAATGAAAAAAAGGGAACTACAAGAATTTTTAAAAAGAAATAGTAGTTTTAAGACAGTAAAAAGTAAAATCATATTTCATTTTTAAAATTTGACTTAAAGTCATTGAAATAACCCGGAAGGTTGCATTTTATAAGTGATTTTTTATGAGTCCCGACGCAAATGGAGGATTGTTATAAGTTTAACCGCTATGTGTGTCTGTGGCACCGTAACTCCTAAACGGATGCACCGATTCGGATGCGGTTTTTTTGAAAAGGGGTTTTCCAGCGATGGTTATTAGGCTGCGGTAATCCTAGATGCACAATAAGTACTTTGGAACATATGTTTGACCTACAATTTTAAACACCTATGCATGCAAGATAACTATTGAAAATTATGGAATTTTTGGTCTACTGCCGGAGCCAGGATCAGCAGGACACACAACTCCTCACAATCATACAGCAGAGGTATCATGTTGGCGCTCATTGAAATGGTCTCAATGAATAGATTCTCACGGATATTTTAAAATTTTCAATTTAGCCCCCTGTTGATACAATCAATAGTTGTTATTTAAATTTAAAATATACTTACAACTTACAAGCTTTTTCGAATGACAATCAGAAAGCAAATTGTCAAATTAAAAATTCAAATAAATAATGACATCGATTATGTATATTCTTAAATATACAGGAAAAAAATAATTTTACACCATTCATAATAATCATAAAACATATATTGCGTTAGAACATTAATAACCCAAATCCTTTAAAAAGCCACATTTATATAAAGTAAATCTTATAAACCAGATCGCGGCTACAGGAGCCAGCTGGCCCGTATTGTCACAGAGGCGAAAATTTGCGAATAGGAATAATAAAATAGATGTGCTCCGCATTGGCGAGGTGCCCGCCACATAGTTCACGTTATAATCATTTTAATATACCTACATACTTCATTGAACAATTCGTACGTGTCTTATTTTATATATACTAACTGACCGGGCATACTTCATATGACATAAAGATGATGTGTTTGTAAGTAATTTTAACCAATCAGCTGCTCCTCGCGGTGTCACTCGTGTTTATGATTTCTGCTTCGCCACTATGAGTCGTAACGAGATTAATATAGTCTATAACCTTCTTCAATAAATGAACTATTCAACGCACAAAATGTTTTTTCAAATAGGATCAGTAGTCTCAACGATTTCCCGCTACATACAAAATTACAAACAAATCTTATCACTATATAACATTATTTTAATTTTAATTTATATGTAATATTAGTATAGACTAACTGCCTCTCGCGGTTCACTCACGTTTATGTTTACCGCTTCACTCCTGTGAGTTATAGCGTGATGTAATATAAACTTCTTGAATAAAAAGATTATCCAACCCAAAGAGATTTTTTTAAATCTGGTTTGGGTTATAGGGACTACCCCCTACATATAAACAAAATCCTTTCAAATAAAAAAAAGAATTTTGAAAATCGGTTAAGCAATGACGGAGTTCTCAAATAACAAACATTAAAAAAAAACATACGCTAGGAATTGAGAATCTCCTCCTTCGGTTGAAAATGGCTTAAACCAGCCAAGCTGTGCAAAACTCGAAAGTTAAATTTTTTGCAAGACTCAGGCACAGTTATTGATTAGGTGCTTATTATAGCTTTTAATTGCCGTTTAAGTAAATATTGGCGTAGTTTATTTGTTAACCCATTGATAAAAATTTAAATTAGCATTGCGATTGCTTGCAAACGATCGACTGCCACGTGATTCGCACATAGCCGACAGATATCGCCAATATATAATATGGAACCTAATGTATACAAAAACGAACTTTATTAGACGCAACGAGTCGTGAAAATTCGGTCCTGTGAAGAATCGAGAGTCCTCAACATCTCTAAGAGGACGTCTTAATGACAGAAGAGGCTTCGGCTCAGGCTGGCCCACTTCTATCTCGTCGTAATCTAAAGTGATTCGAATATTTACGTCTTTGCTTTGATTATAAAATGATTCTGGAAAGCACTAGAGGCTTTGGAGGGTCGTTACTGGCTTCCCGTTATTCAATTGTTTGGATATATACGAGTGTAACAGTGTTTCCATTTTGTTTCAAATATTTTATTTTGAAGTATCGAAATATGTTTCTAACATGTTTTTTCATTTTTTAGGGTTCCGTACCTTAAAAGGAACCCTTATAGGATCACTTTGTTGTCCGTCTGTCTATCTGCCTATCTGGCTGTCAACCCTTTTTTCTCAGAAATGCATGGACGTATAATGTCGAAATTAATATCATATATTCAAGTCTACGATGACATGCGGCTGTGAAAAAATTAAAGTTCAAGTTCAACGCAATCAAAAGATAATGGAAAATACGTCGTATATTTTGACCATTTTAATCAAAACTTATAGGGTACTTCGCATTGACCTAGCATTATGAAATTTGATTTTTTTGAAAAAATATATCGCAGCTAACAAAATGATAGCGCGATATAATTCTGCTCGATTAATAAAATTTTAAAATAATGTTACGACAGGTAACATCATTTTAAAATATTATTTAAACAATAAAAATAATAAAATAAACTTTTCATTTAAAAATTTTATCATCGATTTATAACGTCACTACGTAATTAACATTTATTATAAGAGCTTCATTTGATTTAATTACTCGTATTGACTTAGTACGAAAATTTTAATATTAAATTCAAACAGATTGAGTTATCTAATTTACTTATTTATCTACACATATAAGTCTTCTGGTTATTAGTAATATTATTAGTTATTTATAAATAAACAATTATTTTTGTTCGAATTAAGGACTAATTATTTTCCTATTGGCATCACTAATATATATTTCGATATTTTGATTAATAATGTAAATCTAAATATTTTACTAACGTAGTGTAGTGGAAGTGGAGTGTAGTAGAATATAAATAAAAATAAAACAAGAATAAAATATAATATAATAATGTATATAATAATTGATTATTTTTAAGCGACTTCAAAAAAGGAGTGTTTTCAATTCGACCTTGTATTTATTTTATTTTTTGTTTATGTTTGTTCGCCGATTTCTCCGCCATTTGTAGACCGATTTTCAAAAATTTTTGAAAAGGTATACTTCCAAGGGACCACCCATTGTCTTCAGGTCAGGATCTGATGATGGGATCCAGGAGAAATTGAGGGAACTCCTCAAATATTATAGGCACACCTATACCGATTTAGGTATTTTTTATAGTAACTTATGTATTTACCTTCAGAAAATCACTTTTGGTGAAATGGAACTGACGATGAAGACCACAGATGGCCACCAAAACTACTCAATAACTAGTATTTCACGGCTTGCTTTATTTATTTATTTTTTTTTACTTTTTAGTTTACTTGTTTCGGTGTCGGTTTGTTTTTTTCAAAAAGTTTTTATTTATATACCTATTATTTCTAGCTGACACGGCTAAAGCGGCTACAAATGGTTTGAGTTTATGGAGGGCTGAGACGTCGCATCCGTTGGTGTGCCCTTTGATGACTATTTTTTTTCGCAAATGTGCACTTTGGCTATAAGTAAAAATACCATTTACATAGGTATATTATCGAAGCTGGGTTGCGAAGTTATCGAAGCGTAGGTGGGTTGGTCTTATATATATTTCTACAAGTTTGTACGGAACCCTCGGAGCGCGAGTCCTACTCGCACTTGACCAGTTATTTTTATCAGAATCTAGATATTATTAATGCTCTCTGGGTTCTTTTTCTTGGACTTAAATAAATATTCCACTTTGATCAATACTTATATCTGTCTCAAAAGAAAAACAAACTCTTGGTGCCAGAGCAAAGTATTAATGTTGTTAGAAGCAATTTATCTACATAAATCATAATACACATAACTCGCAAATATATGTATAAATACATTTAAAAAGATTTCATATCAAATAAATAGTGTTATATAAAACTAAT
Organism: Hypolimnas misippus; assembly: GCA_037950945.1. Classification (NCBI taxonomy): domain Eukaryota; kingdom Metazoa; phylum Arthropoda; class Insecta; order Lepidoptera; family Nymphalidae; genus Hypolimnas; species Hypolimnas misippus. Next base: position 4,879,418 of record JBBEEQ010000013.1, on the reverse strand, counting down.
TTAATTAAAACTTTATTTCCATTTCAAAGTCAGAAAAATTGATACAGAATTATTCGCCGTTACCGCAAGCTGTAATTCCGCAGCGGTTAACCGCGGACGACGGTCGTCCCTATCATAAATAAGTGCCAGCCCAGAGCCGTACAAATTCATCTATCACATGTTATAGGATCGAATGCCATCTACGATTACAATTGCTTCGTATTTGATAAACTAGATCGCTTCAGCAAACAACTTTATAGTAAACCAATTTTGTTTTATGACTAGATGCACCACGTGTATTTAAGTCCAATTTTTTCTTTAAAAGCGAAATTAATTTATGTTTCTGGTTAACGTTCCTAATAATAATAGCATCATATTTTTATAACTGATTTAAGTTTTAGAAAACAACAATTAATCTACCATACCTTAAAAGTCATTAATAAAGATAAAAAATGTCCATTCTATATTTTCACATTTAAAAATTGCGTTTACCATATTAGTTATATTACCTTAATATTTTTAGTAATTTTTGAATTATTATAGTGTAAGTTTGAAATTTTTATAGTGTAAGTATTAAAATTTGATTCATTATAATTTCTTAAAAAAAGTAATATTTTACGATATTAGTGCTTAACAAATTATAAGGCTGTTTTTTTCTTGTTAAGCCAGTAACGTACTTGTGCGCCAAGATAGCCTAGTGGTTAGAACACGATGATCTTAACCGATGATTGCGGATTGAAACCCCGGCTAGCACCGCAGAATTTTCAAGTGCTCAATTCGTGTATAAATTCATATCGAGCTCAGTGGTGTAATTGTACAGTAATATAGCTTATACATTACAATAATGGTGAATAAGAGCCGACATGGCCTAGTGGTTAGAACACGTCGATCTCAACCGAAGCTCGCGTGTTCAAACCCCGGCTAGTATCACTGATCAAGTGCTAAATTTGTGTTTAACTTCATCTCGAGTTTGGCGGTGAAGGAAAACATCGTGAGTAAACCTGAATGTGAGAAATTCTGACACATGTATATCCGCCAACCCGCAGTCGAGTAGCGTAGTGGATTAAGTTCTAAACCTTCTCCTTAATAGGGGAGGAGGCCTTTGCCATGCAGTGAGACATTTACAGGCATTTCTTTACTTTACTTTTAACGTACTTGTGCTATCTCTGATGCGGAAAATGTTCATACTTTATTATGTTGTAATGAGTTTTATTACGTTGTAATTGGCTTGCTTTTTTACTGGAAAAAAGCATAATTTATTCAAATCACCAATTAATTTATCACTACAAAACAATTAGTCAACAGTTACGGACTATAATAAAATATTAACAGCGTTTAATTGTATGAAAAATATTTGTAGTTACGAACTATTATCAATATAGCAAATAAGCAATATGGGTTTATGATAATATCATCTAAAAGGATCCATTAGTGAATACAAAGGATGTAACGAAGGTTATTCCGCGTCATTTAATACGTAAATTGTAAGGGTATGTTCAATCAATGTGTTTTTGTCCTCGTTCGAGGCTCGATACCTATCAAATTATATTTGCAATTTGCTTAAAAGAATCTTTGTTGGACGAGATTGGAAAAAAATATAACCAATATTGTAACATACAAACTACTTATCTTAAATTTATTATATTTTATTGTTAATATATTTTAAATAATGAATATTATGTTTTATTACTTAAAAGTATCAATCATTCCATTTTTCTAGCGCCGCGCTGAGAAATAAATTAATACAAATAGCCCGAAACAAAAATATTTTATTATTTATATTTTTAATTAATTATATATAAACTTTTTTAATATATATAAATATAATATAGTATAAGCGTTATATAAAAACAAAGTTTTAAAAAGTTTGTAACTAAAAAATGAACTGTAATGAGCTATTATCAATATTATCATATATCTAACTACAAATATATTCTAAGCCTATGACATTTTAGCCTTCAGAATGCCGACCACTTTGGACGTCGTTGCCTAGCAACCAACCAGCGACTAATTATAACAGTCGAGAGTATCTTCGAGCCAACAGGTCTATTAACTAACTTGTCAAAGTTGGAAATAGGTGTAGATTTTTAACGTCAAATAGTAAAGTACGTAACACATCTATATGTATAAATTATAATTGGATATAATAATGTTTGTACTAAGTAAAAGCTGACGTTCGTAATAAAAAGAATGTCCTTGTTATAAACTTAAACAAAGCGATTCGATCAACTTATTCTATCTTTGAAGTCAGCAAAGAATAATTGTTTTAATAATTGTTCTCACGGATCACGGTAAACGTCTGTAAAGACTATACGAATGTTTGTCGTGGTCTGGATATTAGTGTTTTTGTTGTGTGTGTTTTGCGGACACAGGTCATGGGAGCTGTTGAGTGTGATGCATTTATTTATAATTATATTGGTAACTTTTTTTTTTATTTTAGCTTAAAATAAAAATAAACTTTATTAAAAATACCTGTAGTGAAAGAGAAAATGGCAAAAATAAGCTTGTGCGCCTTAAACCGTGAGTAAACCGCTTAAGTGTTACGTAAAATTACACCTAACTACTTGAGACTGTTGGCCAACGACTTTATAGTGGACTGTATATAGCTTAAGTTTTTTTGCACGGCATTATTTTACTAACCGACTTCTATAAAAAGGAGGACACTCTCATTTCATCAAGGACATTTTATGTTTGTTTACCGATTTCTCTAAAACAGCTTGACCGATGAAACGAAATTACATCTTTTGTTTTTTCGATTAAGAAATGACGGAGTTCTGAAGTAACAAACATTAAAATAACTGGTCAAGTGCGAGTAGGACTCGCGCACCGAGGGTTCCGTACAAACTTATAGAAATCTATATAAGACTAACCCATCTACGCCATTTGTGGTCTTCATCATCAGTTCCAACATAAGTTACTATCAAAAATACCTAAATCGGTATACGCTTGCCTATAATATTTGAGGAGTTCCCTCAATTTCTCCAGGATCCCATCATCTGATCCTGACCTGAAGACAATGGGACCACCTTGGAAGTATACCTTTTCAAACAAAAAAAAATTTTTGAAAATCGGTACCCAAATGGCGGCGTAATCGGCGAACAAACATAAAAAAAAATTAAATACAAGGTCGAATTGAAAACACTCCTTTTTAGAAGTCGCTTAAATATAATCAAATATTATGTAAAAAGGGGTCACGTTCCAAAAACTATTTTGAAACTACTTAGGAGCACTTTAATTTAAAACACGATCATGGATGCAATCCATGAAAACACAAAATTTTATTTTAAGTACTAATACACCTTATACTTTAAAAAAAAAAGTTATAGCGCGATTCAGGATACACCTAGCGCCATCTCTTGACAATTTCGATGAACTAACTTGTTTACTTTGACATTAACAACATAATTATATTATATTTTATTCTCGTTTTATTTTTATTTATATTCTACTACACTCCACTACCCCTGCACTACGTTCGTAAAATATTTAGATTTACATTATCAATCAAAATATCGAAATATATATTAGTGTTGCCAAGACGAAAATAATTAGTCCTTAATTCGAACAAAACTAATTGTTTATTTATAAATAACTAATTATATTACTAATAACCAGAAGACTTATATGTGTAGATAAATAAGTAAATTAAATAACTCGATCTGTTTGAATTTAATTTTAAAATTTTCGTATTAAGTCAATACGAGTACTTAAATCAAATCGCGTGAAGCTCTTATAATGAATTTTAATTACGTAATGACGTTATAAATCGACGATAAAACTCTTAAATGAAAAGTTTATTTTATAATTTTTAGCGCGTTTAAATAATAATTAAAATAAAAATTTTACATAACATACATACAAAAATTTACAGTTTTCAGATTTTTTCCTTTATTTGTACCATAAGATCTTACTTCTTGCCAAATTTCATCGTGCTAGGTCAATGGGAAGTACCCTATAGGTTTTGATTCCCTTGCGAAAACGTTAAAAACGCTATCATACTTAAAATATGTGATATAAATGACCGTATCTTTTGATTGCGTTAACTTAGAAGTTTGATTTTTTCATAGCTCTTAGTAATTACAACTCTGAGTACTTGACGTTGATAAAAATTTGTTACCTTCACGCGTTTCTGAGAAAAAGGTTGAAAGACAAACTTACAAACAGACAAACATACATACAAAAATTTACAGTTTTCAGATTTTTTCCTTTATTTGTACCATAAGATCTTACTTTTTGCCAAATTTCATCGTGCTAGGTCAATGGGAAGTACCCTATAGGTTTTGATTCCCTTGCGAAAACGCTAAAATGGTCAAAATATACGACATATTTTCCATTATCTTTTGATTGCGTTGACTTAGAACTTTAATATTTTCACGGCCGCATGTCATCGTAGATTTGAGTATATGATATTAATTTCAACATGATACGTCTATGCATTTCTGAGAAAAACGGGTTGACATCCCGACAGACAGACAGACAGACGGACAGACAGACAGACAGACAGACAGACAGACAGACAGACAGACAGACGGACAACAAAGTGATCCTATAAGGGTTCCGTTTTTCCTTTTAAGGTACGGAACCCTAAAAACACTACATTTTATGTATATATCCATATTAAAAAAATATCTACATAAATGCGAGCAAAGCCGCGAGTAAAACCTACTAAAAATATAATAAGCAAATAGAATATGTAAATACTATAAACTATATGACAGAATCTATGCTTTATGTTTAGCTTACTTTTATCCGCATAAGGTGATAAGTACCAAATGGATTAAGGCTTTTCGACATAAAATTGTTATATAAGTATTATTATTACGTTAACTGTTTATAATTGCTTTATATCTAAAATAATTAATTATCAGTGACCTATTTAGTAAAACTCACAACTAACGTATGATTACATAGATAAAATTGTTACTAGGTTAAAGAGTCCTTTTATATGATTAACAAGAGTAAAACTTCAGTGTAATTCTCGATTAAGAGAAGGTCTTAGCTACGCCTAACGGTGCACCGTATCGGAATCAATTTTCAGCTGCTCTTTCATGTGCATGCCGAGTACGAGAGTCCTCAGTCGGGTCAAGACATTCGCTTCTACTAGGCGTGTTCTTCATAATTATTCAAATACGTTTTGAAGATATTTTACTCAAACACTTCTTCAATTTTGCAAAAGTTACATAAAATAAAAATTAATGTGCATTTCTGCTGCGTATTTCGAATTTCAATAAGATTAACAAGAACATAACAGATTTAATGTAAGAAAAAGAAAATACGAAATAGAAAATTAATCGAGAAAAATCTCCCAATGTACCTTGTTTCTAGTTTTTGGCTTTGTTATGAATTAACAAAGTAAGATGGTAATATCAGTTATGATTTAGAATAGTTTAAAAATGATCGTAAAAATCCAATTGTTCTTTTAGACGCAATAAGCCAGGTTGACCAGAGTTTACCAAGAATTAGTGCCATTTCAACTTTATTTATTCAAAAAGTGAGCGCTTAATATCCTACGGCTGTTATTATATTTTTATAGCCAAAAGTTCGCCAACTTATCGTATATTCATATTAACAAGCAGAGTAATTACGGGCGAATCAGAAGTCAATTGTCAATATGTATCCCGTTTCGATAGCGGTAGCTTCGCACAATAACCCTTGAGATCATCTTTCCTCGTTTCTTTTCAAAGTAAAAACAAACTTGAAAATTGAATACGAAATGAAACATCAACTTCATACTTCGTAAAAAATCATAGGTGCAATTCGCTAACATACAAAACCTCAGTTGAATTAAAGCGTGGAACGAGGCCGAGTCGCGCCGTAAGATGAATAAGATGAATGAACTAAGCTCCTCGCGTTGGTTAGGTTGAAAAAAAAAATAAGAAATTTATACAGCAAAAAAAGTTTAACGTGGAAAAGACTTCTGGTGTATAAGTAAAATGAAAAAGATGGAATTTCATTAAATAATGATAAAAGTGAAATAAAAAAGTTAATACAAAATAATTAAAACTTTAAAAAATATAAACTTTATGAGTAAAATACGCTATTCGTTTGCATGAATACTATAAAAATTCAAGTTATTTGAATTTAAAAACTAAACCAATTTTGATTAATAATCTGTGGGACCAATCTAACCCTTTCCGATAAAAATTTATATTTCAAAATCGGTTAAGAAATTACTGAAAAAAATTACCCTACAAAATAAGAACCTCCTCCTTTGACCTTGGCTAAAAATATATGTATATTTATCAGAATACCCGAAGGTATACCCGATACCTAACTAACAATTACGACTTAATCACTATTTACGAGTATTTTATATGGAGATTTTTCAATTTTTCCAGTTATCGGTGTCAATTTTAAAACACTTTCATACACACTTCGATAATTATGTACAAAGACAACGATAATAATTTGCGAAATAGGTGAAGCCGTTCTAATTTGACGCGCTTGTTAACATTTGGCAATTTTTTTTTATTTATATTAATATTCGTACCAAGACATTATATACAAAAGCATAAAATTACAACTTTATTTTGCTTATTTTTTTTTGTTGTTTTAAACGGTGTAACTAGCAAACAAGCACGCGAAACACCTGTTGTTAAGTGATCACCACCGCCCATAATATGGACGCTGATAGGCAATACTGTGTCAACCCACACAGACTATATTTTGAGAAAATGGCATCTAAAGATGTCAAAGCTATTCTTAATAAATGTGTTTGAAGACGTATATATCCACCTTTTCTTTTCTTTTTTGATAAAAAGTATAATTAATTGAAGCTAATTGGTGGATTGAAAAGTTTTATCTAAAAATAAGTTTTTCAAACATATGAGATTATTGTATAAATTGCAAAATATTGGAACGCGTTCGAAACCCTCAGCTATAAACCAAGAAACTTTTTTCATACTTATGTAGTTTAGAGGACTTCATTTTTTTCAATAATATTAAATAGTTAACCAATTATCAAAATACACCAATATCTCCGAATTTGACTTTATGTTGGTTGACACATGTTGATTGCTTATCAGCATCCATATGTGAAGCGCTAGAATATCCCACAAATGCGATGCTAGCTTAAGAAGAGATAAAAGGGAATAAGAAGTAAGTAAAGGAATGGTTAGGGACTTAGGACCCGGATCTTACTCATTACACGAAACACAGCTATTTTTTTTGAAAGTTTGGTACTTATATGGTCCAGTCAGCCTGTATAGGAGTTGTAGTCAGTCACACAGCAGCTAAGGCCACGTAAAGTCACTCCCTCCGGCCGTGCGTGTGTGAGATGGGGGTCTCACGCATCCGTTTTCATACGGCCGAGAGGAGGACCGCAGTCCGGTACGGAACGGAGGCCGTAGTCTCCTTCTGTGACCGACCGTCATGGTCCACAAGGAGATTGCGGGGCGGGCTCGGGAGAGGGACGATCCCGCCCAGCGAAGGTGAATAAATAGGACATTACCTCCAGCCGTGAGTGCGTGAGATGGGGGTCTCACGCTTCCGTTTCATACGGCCGCGAGGAGGACGGTGGTTAGAATATGTCCCCGGACTGCCGGTGTACGCACCAGCGAGGGGTGCGGGGAGGGCGAGACCATCTTTGCCCTCCTGAGAAGGGCTCCGCAAGCCACGAGCGGAGCAACGCACAGGAGAGGCCGCGGACGTGCCTGCGAAAGCGATCCGTAGCCCCTCCGTTTTCCGTGCTGTGGCGGCCATCGCAGGGGGTTTTAGTGAGTACAAACTCACATAACCCGGTCTCCCCCCCAGGAGTCGGGTATCTATGAAGATTTATCCTTTGTAAACAAAAAAAAAACAAAAAAAAAAACAAAAAAAAAAGGCCACTTAAAGTTAACGTTCTTCTCATGACGTTTGTATGTGTTATTGTTAAAACAATCAAAGTGTAAAAACTAATATTAAATAATGAAATACACTTACATAGTATATTTATGTATTGTGTTGTAATATCTTATTTGACTTATAATCAAACTTGATTCCTAGTACAATACATTATTTGGAAAGTGCTTTTAAGCTTTCAGGAAGCTTTGCAAGTGTTACGCAAGCTTTTCACCAAGTGGTTTTTGAAGATGCACTTTGCTTGCACGTGACGTGATTTCCTTAAAGTTTTCTGTTAACGTAAAATTTCCCGCGTACATTTTATTTATTGCTTACAGATACATAATTTATTTAAATACATGTTAATAAAACAAAATTAACCGTAACAAACAACAATGACATAACAACAACTGATTAATTGATTTTTTGTTATATTTCAGTAAGTTAACAAAAAAAAATTAAATCAATCCACAAACGGCGGAAAAATCGGTGAACAAACATAAAATAATATATATAGCCGAACATAGAGCCTCCTCCTTTTTCGAAGTCGGTTAAAAAAATGTAGTAATCGTTACTACTTTATTTTTTTTTTTTGTAAGAGCCAAAATTTGTAAGCACGATGTAACGTATTATCGTAGTACGATGATATATTCTTTATTTTAAATCAAACAAAATATACGATTCGTTTATCGTGATTTTTTATTAGGCGTAATATAAAGATCAATATCAAATTTTTGGGTAGTAAAATACGCATTTTAATATCTACATACATTTTCCACTGTACGTGTGCAAAATAAAAAAAAACACATTTACTCCAACAACTTACTCAAAACTCTAAGATTTTTATACCAATATAGTAGTAACAATTAAAATGAACGTCACATTTGCCGTTCATAATTTATCCTTACAAAACTATAGACAAATAGTTTTAAGAGTTTCGTACCTGAATGGTGCCATTGGGATCTTATTGCTAAGCTTCCGTTATGTGTCCTTATGTCTGTCAGCGAGCTGTATGAAGCGTAGTAGATAGAATGTAAACTCAAAATATACTTTTGAATAAAGTATATTTCGAGTTTAAGTTTATATGTGTACAAAGGCTTATAAGCTCTTTTTTGAAATCGTCAATCGACAATTTCTTTATGTCAGTTCCACGAAAAGCTACCACCAGCTCCGAATGTGGACTTTACTGAGAAGTGCCGGTGAAGAACACAGAAGGTACGCTTCTTTAAAAAATTTTAAATACAATAAGTTATCCTGCGAGAATGTCAACGTATTATCATTCCATACTGCTTTCTGCTTTGAATATTTCAGCTTAGTAAGCTAAGCTGAAATATTCAAGATTTTGTATTTCTATTGTCCTTATATAATACAAAAAAGCCTGTGTAAGTACCAATTGGATCTTACAAGTTTTTCTATATTGTTGTAGTGATTCTCATTCTTTCTTTCAAAACCTGTGTTACATCATGTACGGATTACATCGTCTAATAGTCTATGCTTTTTATTGCTCTTTGCTGGCATTTAAGTTCATATTTTGAACGTTGTCTATTCTATTTTATTCTATTCGTTGTCTATTTTAAACGGATTTAAATCGCGTATATTAAATATTTTTATCATCTCGACGTTACGAGCACTTTACAGCGTTCGTGGTCACGGGTAGACTGTCTACGTCTGTTGACTGTCACGGGTAGTTTTATTTCATATTTTTAGCTATTAATATTGTAATATCGTATGAAAAAGTGTCAACATAGCATTAATTTTATTATAAATGAAATAACATTTAAAATAAATGGATTATTATTGTTTCAATCAAGCGTATTGTTATATCAGTGTTTCGGTCTTCCTGTTAACACGATTAGTGGTCATTAATAATCGCTTATCCGGAACAAATGAAAACAGTAGCTCATTATTTTATAACGAGATGGATTTAAAATATTATATTTTATAGTAACAAACCAGTACACACCAGTAACGGCCAAGCTCCCAAACATGCAACGTAAATATAAGAACCGCTTCAATGCAGTTTAGAAGATTAATGTTTATAACTAAGCTTCCTCAACTTCAAAACTTCAAAGCAGAATACACCCTTTCACTTACTTGAATAACATACTTATACCAGTTTTTTTTTCAGATTTTAATTTCACAGATTTAAATAGGAAAAAAAATATACATCAAATTCGTAACATTACTATTGAAATAAATATTAAAACTCATTTGAATATTAATTTAAAATGTTTACGTATTACTGCTTTTGAGTTCAGTCTTTATAATATATACTTACGAATAGACCGGCATCTCGAAATCAATTTGTAGTCCGCCCCTCGCGTGTGCGCTGCGTTCGAGCGTCAATTCTCAAGAGACGAGGTCAAGACTGAAACTCCTTGTAGGCACATACTTCATGGTTGCTGAACTGCGTAGCTACGTAATTTTGGAATAATTAAACCTATTAGATAATCAAAATTCAACCATAATCGATATTGAAAATTCGAGGAAAAGATTTAACTGTTTTTAATCGACTTCAAAAAAAGGAGGTCTTCTATTTACCGGTGATTTAAATTACACAATGACTTGGTTATTTCTTCGACGTTTCCTTTTTTTTTTTTGTTTGAAAGAATATATTCTCCGATTAGTCCCATAGAATTTTCATCAAAATCGATTCAGTAATTTGGTTTTATAATCAAAATAACTGAAATAAGTTTGTCATCATCATCATAATCCCTACACACGTCAATGTAAAAAAAGCGTGTTAAAAATCGTAAACAATTATCTTCTTTCATAGAAAAATACCGCTTTCGTGCATAATAATGACAATATAAAAAATAATATACGCTTTAAACCGCTTGCTTTGTGAAAAATAATTTCGTAACAGCCAGTAAGCGTCATTTCCTGACATATTAAACTTGGAGAAAATTAAAACGTGGAACCGGGTCGAGTCACACCGTTTGAAGCGAATAAGATGAACGAGCTGAAACGTTCTTTGTTTATATCTATCGAGTTAAACTTTAACTTATTATATGGTTTTCTAATTGCATAATATCTACAAATGGTACTTGATTATTCGTATACTGGATACAATATATTGGTCATTATTTTACGGTTAGGTACTGACTTGCTCCTATTGGTCGTAAAGGGTTTTATAGTCTATATATTTTTCTAAACAAAAAATTTTTCTAACGAAGAAATGTTTTTTTAACATGTTAATTTCAAAAATGAATTGTTCATTTTATTCATTTAAATTAAACTCTATAAAGAATGTGTAAAGGCCTTATGCAATAAATTAAATATCGTATTTGATGCCCGCGACTTCGTTTTTGTGTTGCGTATAATTATTATGAATAAGCAATTTCTTTGTGAAATAGTGGGTACTCAATACAAATTTTTATCCGCTATTTCATTACTTAAAGTTTCATTTTCGGAACAAAAAATACCGTATATCCTTCTCCGAGGCCTACTATCTCTATATCTATTTTAACCAAAATTTATTTAGCATTTTCGCGTATAAGTGACAGATAAACAGACAGATTTACTTTGACATATTATAAATTATAGTATGGATTAAACAAAGATAATGTAGAAATATAGATAAACTTAAAAAAAAGATTCCAGATACAAAAGAAAACATTTAATTTTACGACTTAACGAATTACAATCAAAATATGTTCTCGACTAATTTTAATAACAAAAATAATAAAATTAACAAAATGATAGCTAGGCAGAGCTTCCACGTACTGGCTGACGTCTTCTTTTATGGCAATAGCAAGAAGCTACCGTCATAAAAAATTCTTCTGTCCGCTAACAGTACTATAACTCCAACCGCTTATTTTAATTCTTCAAGGAAAATTTAGAAAGATTTAGAAAGACGATTCCTTGAAGTTAAGTAAATGTTGTTAATATACACACCTTAAAGTTTACCATCTCAAATATACATTTGCGCGTGTAGCGTCACCTGAGCTATGTAAACCTTAAACTGAGCGCTACTTAAAGATATGCATTTCGCCTGCACGTGACGTATTTACCCTAAGGCACTTTATATGCTATAGAATCGAGACTTTACCATAATATTCCGCGCTTACCTAACTCTAAGCTCCATTTACTAGAGCCAGGGGAGTTTTAATGTAGAAAACTTTTAAAATTTTAAAATACTATATTTTTTACGTGTAAGTATATTTCACTAGTCTATTAAAACGGAAAAAATGTAAAATTACAAACAAAATTCTGTATACAAAAAAGGCGACCATTGCTGACTGATATATCAACACACATCTCAAACCACTAAACGGATTGCACTGAAATTTGGCACGCAGATAGTACTATGACAAAGGCATCCACTAAGAAAGGATGTTACAAAATTATGTATGAAGTTAGGGTCCAAAGCTTGTGTGGAGAAAACAAACTTGGGGCGAACAAAGCCACAAGCAAAAGTTAGCAATTAACAAAAATGAAAGTGTAATAAAATCTTAGACTTACTAAATATATCAAGTTGAGTAGCATAAATCACGAACGTCTAAAATATATCATCTTAATATCATTATTTAATAAAGTTAATGTCTTCGTTTAAAGCAGCAAGGAACTTAGAAGTTTCTTGATAGATAGTTTAATAACCAACTGTAAAGACTTGCGCACATTGTCGATGGAAAATGAATATAATGTTGCTGTTTTAATTTCAGACAGATTAAGGAATTAGAGACTTATCACATCACATAAGCCACGGCGCATAACTAACATATAAAAACATCACCCAAAGAACAAAAACTCGACTGCGTAACAAGACTGCGGGTGGTCTTATTTTGCTACTATTCTGATGAGATATCTGAAAATGATTTTTAAATACCTATTCAACAATACTACGATACAAACTTGATAATGTTCGTCAATTTTCATTTTTTCCCTTTTTACATTATAGCGTCCAAAATCAGCCAGATTTGATTTTCCAAATCCTGTGACATCCACGCCATCGAGACGAATAAAAAAACGTGTCGTTTACTAAAATCGGTCCACGCGCTTGGTCTTAATAGTGTCACAACGTACAAACCCAAATACATAAACAGGCTGATTACATATACCCTTTGCGTTCAAGAAGTCGGGTTAAAAAGTCACCGATGGATTCAGAAACTTCTCCTATTTTGGAAGTCGATTTAAAATAGGCTCAGTTGTTCTGAAGGTTACTTCGCAAATATAAAATTCGATAGCGAATTTTCGCTCATAGCAAATTTATTGTATTAATTTTTATAAACATTTAAACATAAACTTTTAAAAATTACTTAAATTATTACGCTCAGACTAACGAGGTTGAGCGTTATTAGTTAGACTGATAGCGTTTACTCTAATTTAGGATTCCAACTCCTACCAAGTTTAGGAACTCGGGACTGCAACGTAATTTTAGTTATCTTTATAAAGTAACATTATAGAATTAAAGGAAACTGTAGTTTAAGTAGCTAACCTAAGCTCTTCTCTCGTTCCAAGTATACGATATTCGAAGCATTTGTAACTAGCTCTCTCGTCGCACTTCGTACTGTCTCCGAATCAATAAATGTTTTGTTAACTTACGTTATTAACCATTATAATCAAAATGTGAGAGAAAATGAATTTTCTTCATGTTGTTTTTCGTGATATTATCTGGTGTTTTGATAGTTATTTTGCTACTGTAAGTGGATAAGACCAATTAATTATCATAGAAATCGATCCAGCGATTCTTGTGTTATAATTAGTGTAACTAATATATATCTAATATATATATATATATATATATATATATATATCATTTAATAATATAACGTTTACTAATACAAAATGTTTATCTAAGATTTTCTTACAATAATTTACGACTTTTTAGCATTTGACAATTTTTTCACGACGTAAAAAGTATTCAGTAATATTTGCTTCAATTTCTTAAAAAAAGTTAACAAAAATCTATCCAATAACATTTTATTATTGGACGCTGATAATTGAAAATGTGTCAACCCACAAAAAGTCAAATTCGGAAATATTGATGTATTTTGATAATTCGTTATCTATTTAAGGTTATTCACAAAAAAATTAAATCGTTAAAACTAAACAAATATGTAAAAAAGTAATGTAATTTAATTTCAAGTCTAATTCATTTGAAAACTTATTATTAGAAAAAAAAATATTATCCCAATCTGTTTTTAGTTTACTCTACCTTTTATCAAAATAGAAAAGATGGATATGTATACACTTACAAACAAACTTTTAACGGATAGGTTTGATATGTTTAGACGCCATTTTTTCAAAATGAAGTCTGTGTGGCTTGACTCAGTATTGCTTATCAGCGTCCAATTAAAGCGTAGCATCATAGCATCATCTTTAGATTCACAAACTTAGCCTAAATTTCAAGTTTGTAATCCCAGCGGTGTAGGCTCTGCGTTAATGAATCAGTCAGGACAAATAATTTTATATGTATAGATGTTAAATATTAAAATATGGTTTTATAATTATCACCATAGAAACTTTTCTTTACTGAAACAAAACGCAATCGCTTTAACCCAAATTATATTTTATGAACACAATTTAGGAAACAAATCAAACAATCTTTTAATGGCTTTCATATGATAATTACACAAACATATGGAATTAATAATACTGAATTGCTAATGTTTTATTATTTGTTTTATAATATAAAATACAAAAATATAAATATTGTATTTGTAAAACATTTTACGAAACACAGAAAAAACATATATATTAAAAAAAATCCCTAAACAAAATTAATTAAATTGATTTCAATAAAAATAACTACAATCAACACTTTTTTCAAAGCAATTTTATTTATACACAAAAAATGTTAAAACAGCGTTGTAATTAGGGACGCTATCCGAGCCCGGCCGGATATTGTCGTGAAAACAAAATTTATTTGTTCGATTTACAAAATTTTGCTAGAAATATAACAGATTTTACGGCCTATTCACGGATCGCCCTTATAAACTGGCAATTATTAAAATCGTTATTATGATGATAATTATATTAGTTTTGATTGTCAAAGCATTTGATTATGATTAAATTAATTTAATTTAATAATCCGTATTACATGTTCAAATGTTATGTTTAAATATAGTGAAATGCCGTGAAACAAAAATAGGTAAAAACCTGGGAACCCATTTCCTCTGAATGAATTTTTATGGGACCTTTTTTATTATGTTGGTGTTAGTTGAAATAAAAAAAGTGTACGTACAAAAATTTGCCGATCACCGATCAAATTTTAACAATTGATTTTTGATGGAAGTACCGTATATGCTTTCATATGCATTTAGTGAAAAGCTGTTAATTTGAAATCACAAGCAGAAATTTTACAAAAATAATTATTATTTTAATAATTGAAAGATTAAGATCACTGAAAAATATTGGGTAAACATTCTAGCATTTAGTAGTAGAAAGACTTTAACATAAGATTTACGAAAATCGGTAAAGAAGACACGGGTTTCGGGTATAAACTTTATGACTCTAATTGTAGAAATATACACATTACACAATCTTGATTTTCTTAATTCTTTCTCTATAATTTTTCTAAAAAAGAAATAAATTTTTAACTTTTTAATAATCGTTAACGTAAAATATGTGTATGTGCATCTGAAAATTTATATGTTTATTTTTACGCCATAAAGTTGGCCGGAAGATATAATATATGGCCTTAACGGCTGTATGACCTTAGGGTCCCCTTTGCTCAATGTATTTTACCCGATGCGCGACGCAAGGAAGAGTAATATGTTTATTAGTATATGTATGTATGTTTGTGTGTATGTATGTATGTATGCATGTATGTATGTACAATCATCTATGGTCTTGTTATGCAGTCAGGTTTTTGTTGAGCTGTAAGTAAATAAATAAAAAAATACAAATGACTGGTAACAAGCAAAAATTTGTCCTTGTTTCGATTAAATTTGCAAAATCTAATGAGTCCCAGATTAAAATTAAACCAAGATACTTCCTTCAGGGACACAGAATTAAATTAAAACATCACCACTAATTAAATATTCAACCCAACTTATTGTTCCTTCCTAAGCAAATTGTAAAAGTTTTGTAATATGCCCTTAACTAATGTCTAACTTGCCGATAAAAGAAATAAATTTATTTTAAAATCCACGGATTCTTTTTAGACATATGTATATTATAAAAACATACTTAAATTTTATTTTTACAACCATATCTTTTTTCAAATATAAGTCTTTTTAAGAAAAAAATTTTAAGAAAAAATATAACTTCACAGGCGTGAACGAGAAAGCAAACTATTTTAATATTTTGAGCTGAGTGCGGAAACATTATTTTTTACCTATCTCCTTCCTCACTATTCCACCAGCTGCGGCATGTTAAGCGTTAGAGATGTAATAATACTGCCATACATTCTTATCACTTACCACCATAAAAATGAACACCATGATTATCAACTCGATGTTTTGAACACTTTTAAAGTATAAAGCCATCGTAGTTTTTCTCTCTGTGACCACAATTGCTAAATATTATCACGATAAAAATAATTGGCATAAGACATTTGAGCCATGAGTGGTTAACACACGTTGATCTCAACCAATAATCTCGGATTAAAACTCCAGCTAGCAACGATGACTTTTCAAGTGCGATATATATAACGTCCTTAACAGAAGAGGATATCTTGCCCAGCAATAGGGCAGACTTGCAACTTACAATAAAGTATAGTATTGTTATGACCCTTCCATCTATTACAGATACTAACAAGAAGCAGCGTATTATTATTATGGATACTTTCGTAGATTTGACTTTACAATCCGATTCTGGATCGGCAAGACCGACCGCATTCATGGCAGGTGTAAATCGCGACAGATGCGATAGATGCTTTCCTACTTTTTGGCTTTCTTTTCGAGGACCTTGTCAAACTACGCTTGGTTGAACAGTTTGTACGTTATGCAATACGGTGCCACCACTTCCGCGAGCTTCTTCCATTCGACATGCTCCAGTAGTAACTCCAAAGTATAATATATACACGATTTATATTCCAATAAGTCGCGAAAATCTAAAACAATCCTAACAGAGTTACTAGCGGAAAAAGAGTAGAAGTTTAACTAAAGTTACGGAATTAAAACAAAGAGGTATTGGTCGCTCTTATTTTTTTAGGGATTATTCAAAGATAATATCAAGTAAGAATAAGATAAAACTTTTACCGCAGAAATCCATTTCCAAGTTAAACAGATCTTTTTACTAAAGTTTTTTCTCCTTGAACGCGAGATAAGTTCTTGTGTCATATTTTAGGGATCACGAGCGTTTATTTTCAAAATTCTATTAGACATTGATAATTATTGAATAATTTACTTTTGAAAAAAGTTGTTCAAATAATATTAAAAAAATCTATATTACGCTTTATAATTTGCATATACCAGTCGTGTTATGCTTTTATATGGTAGTTCCTAAGATAAGCGTAGAAAGCAAACAAACTCTTATAATTCATAAGTTACAGATTATAAATTAACGTTACTAACAATTTCATAAAGTCAGTAAGTCTTTTACAATGTATGCATACTTTTCTGAGCACGTCTTATAATTGAGTTTTTATTATTCGTTATTATAGCGGTAACACAAATAATTTTTGAAAACTCTAACTATTTAACCGACTTCAAAAAGGAGGGGGTTCTATATTTAGGATATAGGTATTATTTTTTTTATGTTTGTCCATCGATTTCACCGCCGATTGAATACCGACTTTGAATTTATTTTATTTTTTGAAAGTATACTTCCATGTTGGTCCCTATAACACGTAAAACGTTTTACTTGCCACCGGTTTCGAATGTTTTACTTAGCACCAACTTCAAATGTTGTAGAAAATATTCATTTTAAATTTTTATTTCTCTTATTTCGTTTTCGAAGTTTATTTCTTTTTTATTTCCTATTGCAGTTCCTGGGATACAGCTCGCTGACAGACAGACCGACAGACGGACAGAAAAGACTCAATAAAAAGATCTCGTTGGCACCCTTCAAGAGCATAATTCTAAAAAAGGATGTTATAATTCGTTTATGTACGTTTTTTATTTAATCTCATTTGACGTTTCTAATTAATCATATTGAAGGTTTCGTTCATAATAAAGATTCATTCCCCCGCGTTGTTTTTTCAAATTTTTTTTATGACTTCTATCACTTAAAATAAGAAATAGAAAATTACTAATACGTAAAAATAACCCTCTAAAAGAAATGAACAATTTTAAATATAGAATACAATTTTGGATTAAACAAAATTCTTATGTCGATATTGGTGCCAAAAGCTCTCGCAATTTAAGTTTCTCGTAACTTGTTTCTAAGCAAATTCGGAAAGTATCGTAAAATACTTAAAATGTTTCGCTTGATTCTCTTTGATCGAAAACATTTCAAATCAAAGATATTCGACGGAACATTGTAGAGCATTCATGTAATTGGTAAAATTGATGTTTTTTATATGTATATATATAATTCAAATTGAAGTATCAGTTTGTTTTTATTAAAATACAATGTTAATATTATTATTATATTAGTATGTATTCTTTGTCTTTCTGTTCAGGCTAATATTCAAAACACTTTTTGATCGAACCTCTAAAGACAGGTAGACACTCTAAGGAAGTTTCAAAATATGCAAACGAGCAGGCGGAAACGTGGTGTTAAGTAATCACCGCTGTCCATAACATTTGCAGCACCAGAAGAGCTACAAATGTGTAACCAGCATAAAAAGGGACAATGGATGAAAGGGATTAGGAAGCAAGGAAAGGAATAAAGAAGAGTATTAGGCTCGCTCACTCACCGTACGAGACTCAGCTATACTAGCCGTTACGCCTTTCTTCTGCGTGAGTTAAGTACCACGCGAGCTGTAGTGAGTAGATTACAGCTAAACTCTACCTTGGTCCAATATGTGATTAGTCTATATCATAAAGTAAAAAACGAAAAAATTAACTAAACTAAAAGTTTAGCATCCTTAACTAACCAAAATCAACACATGCGAAACTGTATAAATGAACTAGTTTAAAATAAATTCTACGTAATCAAATACGTTTTATCAGAAAACTATTTTCTTTTAGAATTTTAATCTTTGTTTCAAATAATATATTTAAACGTATAGTATTGGTGTGCCTAACATAGTATTGGTGTGCGTTTCAATATATAAATCGAGAGTTAATACACAAGTTAAAAGTAAATAGTCGGACATGGAAGCTGAGCCTGAGTTAATGATAAAACTTTTTTTATTGCAACAATTTATTACTGTCACTAACGGCACTTTATTACGGGTTAGTACGCTCATTGCATTTAAATACTTAATCAACTTAAGTTCAATGCTTGAAATAAGGTGCAAAATTATTTTGATTGAAGTACAGTTTTACAAGCACTTAAATAACTGGTCAAGTGCGAGTAGGACTCGCGCACCGAGGGTTCCGTACAAACTTATAGAAATCTAGATAAGACTAACCCATCTACGCCATTTGTGGTCTTCATCATCACTTCCAACATAAGTTACTATCAAAAATACCTAAATCGGTATAGGCTTGCCTATAATATTTGAGGAGTTCCCTCAATTTATCCAAGATCCCATCATCTGATCCTGACCTGAAGACAATGGGACCACCTTGGAAGTATACCTTTTCAAACAAAAAAAAAATTTGAAAATCGGTACCCAAATGGCGGCGTAATCGGCGAACAAACATAAAAAAAATTAAATACAAGGTCGAATTGAAAACACTCCAAGTCGCATAAATATAATCAAATATTATGTAAATATGGATCACGTCCCAAAAACTATTTGGAAACTACTTAGGAGCACTTTAATTTAAAACACGATCATGGATGCAATCCATGGAAACACAAAATTTTATTTTAAGTACTAATACACCTTATACTTTCAAAAAAAAAGTTATAGCGCGATTCAGGATACACCTAGCGCCATCTCTTGACAATTTCAATGAACTAACTTGTTGACTTTGACATTAACAACATAATTATATTATATTTTATTCTCGTTTTATTTTTATTTATATTCTACTACACTCCACTACCCCTGCACTACGTTCGTAAAATATTTAGATTTACATTATCAATCAAAATATCGAAATATTTATTAGTGTTGCCAAGACGAAAATAATTAGTCCTTAATTCGAACAAAACTAATTGTTTTTTTATAAATAACTAATTATATTACTAATAACCAGAACACTTATATGTGTAGATAAATAAGTAAATTAAATAACTCGATCTGTTTGAATTTAATTTTAAAATTTTCGTACTAAGTCAATACGAGTACTTAAATCAAATCGCGTGAAGCTCTTATATTGAATGTTAATTACGTAATGACGTTATAAATCTACGATAAAACTTTTAAATGAAAAGTTTATTTTATAATTTTTAGCGCGTTTAAATAATAATTAAAATAAAAAAAATTTATTAATCGAGCAGAATTATATCCACAGTTAATGTCATAATGTTGTAATAGATGGCATTAGCTGTACGCTGCATCGCGCTATTATTTTGTTAGCTGCGATATATAGATTGCATTGCGTTGTTTATAAGGGTTTGCTGCTTTTTAATGTTTTCGTATTGATACAAATTCTTCTCAGTGTTTGTAAAATTGTTTTTTTGACCATGGTCAACTTCTATGTTAATTTGTTACAAGTACATATAATTTTAATTCTAAGATTAATATATTTTCCGCTTGATCAATTTACAACTTTATACATTTACGCGTTCCTGAGAAAAAGGTTGAAAGACAGACTTACAAACAGACAAACATACATACAAAAATTTACAGTTTTCAGATTTTTTCCTTAATTTGTGCCATAAGATCTTACTTCTTGCCAAATTTCATCGTGCTAGGTCAATGGGAAGTACCCTATAGGTTTTGATTCCCTTGCGAAAACGCTAAAATGGTCAAAATATACGACATATTTTCCATTATCTTTTGATTGTGTTGACTTAGAACTTTAATATTTTCACGGCCGCATGTCATCGTAGACTTGAGTATATGATATTAATTTCAACATGATACGTCTATGCATTTCTGAGAAAAAAGGGTTGACATCCCGACAGACAGACAGACAGACAGACAGACGGACATCAAAGTGATCCTATAAGGGTTCCGTTTTTCCTTTTAAGGTACGGAACCCTAAAAGTATGCTAAATGATAAATTATAAAATAAGTGCCGTAAGTTTTAATATTTATTATGATAATTTACAAAATTATAACGTTATTTATATACAAAATAAAATTAGAAAATAAATTATTTTTTATATTGGTATAAAATGTTTTTGTGTTAAATGAACAGTCTTTGTTCTGTTCAGTTCACCTTTAGTGGTCATGTAGTGTTAGCATATAAATAATTTTTAAGGTTCGATACGTGAAGGGTCCTAACGGGACCGTATTACTAAGCGTTTTAGATAGATACTTGAAATTTTCACAGAATACATAGGTACGTATGTTTTTGTGCTTCCATACCAAAAAATTAAAAATACATAGACAGTTAAATATAATCTACAGATATTTTAGAAAAAATATATATTTTATGATAATACGGAACTCTTCATGTGTGATAGATTTGCACTAAGCCAGTTTTTACTAAAAAAGTGAAATTAGCCACTGTTTTTCAGATTCAACTTCCGTATTACGTACTTCATAATTCGTATTACGTACTTCAAAGCGAGTGAAATCGCAGCGAACAGCGAGTATTTACGAATTCCTCATTTAACTCCACGCAATTAGACTCAACGTATACCTTTACAAGTCAATGTTACATCTGTACTAATATTATAAAGCTGAAGAGTTTGTTTATTTGTTTGAACGCACTAATCTCAGAAGCTTCTAATTCGAATTTAAAAATTCTTTTTTGTTAAATAGTTTATTTATTAAGGATGACTATAGGCTGTATTACATCACACTACAACTCATAAGAGCGAAGCAGTAACTTAAATTGCTAGTTTAAAATGCTTTAATGCTTCCGCAATAAAAATGGTTGCAATTATTGTAAATAGTGTCTTATCTTGCCCCGCTCACGGCAAACGTGTGTATTGGCCATACGGGTGTTTGGCGTGGTCTGGGTGTTTGTGTTAGTGTTGTGAGTGTTTCCGGACCCGCGACACAAGGTCATGAGATCTTAATGGGGGCCGTTGAGTGTGATACGTTATTATTATATTATAATTTATCTAATTAGTTGTAAAAATGACTCGTCGCATTGGGACTCAATTTTCAAAACTGAATCTAAAAATATTTTTTTTTTTAATTACACTCTTAATATGTATCGATGATTCGATATATCTTTTTAATTTGTTTACTTGAATTATGTTATTTTAGTTAGACGAATGTCTAGGTTTACGTCAAAATACCAAAGAAAAATTCAAGAAAAAAATATTTATTTTTTGTAATAAAATACAAAGTAGTTATATATTAACTACGAAAAACAGAAACGAAATATTTTTGAGAGCACTTCGCTGAAGGCTTGCATAAATTTCGCCGTCTTCACCCGCGTGTAGAGGCACTTTAAAAGCATACAATACATTTTATAGCTTGGAAACTTTAAAGTGTTTCGGCTCATTCGATTTCTACTTATTAAAAAAAGTAAAATCTAAATTACTTTTTTTATTACACACAATTATTTTCGTAAAGATAATAAATAATTAATCTAAAAATTACTATTATAAATGTACTAAATGAAATAATATATGTAGTTAAGTTTCTACATATTACATATAAAAGTGATATTACTACTAATTAAATCAAATTTTATTTTCGTAAAGGATAATTGCAAGTTCAAATCTAGTCTAAGACCAATGATTTTTCAAGTGCCAAAAACATCTCTACAGATTAAATAAAAAAAACCCTGTAAGGGTTTTTCTTTACAGGAAGAAACCATTTTGTACATTATTCTAGATGGTTATGGGCTGTATTTTAGGTACATATACGTATTATTTTAAAATAAAATCTACATTAAAGCGAACAAAACCGAGACCGAAAGGAAGTGTTTAAACAAAATTCATCTCGTGCTCAGTAGTGAAGGAAAATATCCTAAAGAAACCTACAAGTGTCACGAGAAATTTCGTCACGTGTACTCGTAATGCGGAGTTAAACAGCGTGGCGGATTAGCTTCCATTAAATGTGGTGTATACCCTATGGCATTCATTAGTTATATTTGTTAGTATGCACCAGGCATTACAGACGTTGTTTCCATTTAATCACTCACAAGACCATAGCTTTCTACTTATTAGGAAAAGATGACTTTTCTAGAAGTGACAATTACATTATATTGCCATACAGTATACATACAGTCTATTCTGATATTGAGGTAAAATTTGTTTGTTTATATATTTTTTATAAAGGTTAATCTTTGAAACTACTGAATCATTATTCCGATGCTCCTTATATTGACAGAGTGTAGACTATAAAACATCACAATACGAATCGAAGAAGCAAAGCAATAACCACGAACACGAGAATACGCAAGGAGCTAGTATGTAATATAACACACAAGTCATTTAATTTACGACGAAATGTTTTTATCTTGTCCTTATCGTCAAAACAAAAGATCTATTCATTTCATTCGTGTTCTACATCAATATCATTCATTATCCTCACGCCAACGCGTCATTTAAACTCTGGGATGAGTATCCCATAGAAATGAAAGCATATTTTTTATCTCAAACGATATGATTAATAATCTTAGCGCGGGAAGACATCCGTATTTTTCTCACCAAGAGTTATAATTCATTCGTTTATCTTAACATGGATTTGGCAAACCGGTCCACATTTTTCTCTGCCAAGTTTCAGCGTTATCTATTATTATTTTTACATGAAAAAATAAGTAAGTTAATTAAAGTATTATTTTAAAATGATACATCATTAATAATAATTATATAGTATGCTAGCTGGAGCTCGCGACTTCATCTGCTGTCTACGTCATAGCAGCTTTATGCATGCCAAACCTCAACCCGATCAGTTTAAAATTGACGATCCTTTCTTAGCGGATGCCTACGTCATATCATCTATCTGTATGTCAAATTCTAGCCCGATCCGTCCAGTGGTTTGGGCTGTGCATTGTTAGATCACTGTGTCAGTCAGTCTCCTTTGAGTTACATATATTTAGATTTTTTAATTATTAAAAATAACTGTAGAGTAAACGTTTTATAATATAATGTGGAGGAAAACATATCATGAGTATAACAAAAAAAAAAAAAACAAATTATACTATTTTGAGTACTTTAGTGCTTGCTTGCTTAGATTCGCTGAGGTTTAAGACTACGGCTTCGTTCCAATGAGTCGAAGAATGTTGTTTTATGATTTTAATTCCATCAACACATAAAATAAAAAACTTATAAAACAAGGGAACCGACTTCAAAAGCAAACATACGTTATTTCGTTTACTTCAATGATAAACATTTCAGTTTTTAAATCAAACTACTGATTTAATTTTGATGAAAATTCTGTAGGACCAATCAGAGAATATATATAGCATTTAAAAAAAAACCGAATCGGTCCAGTCGTTCTCGCCTAATTGGTAAACATACATAAAGAAAAATCCCCGACGATTTTAGAACCATTTATGGAAGTCGGTTAAAAATATTTTTTCAGATGATTACATTACCTATTAAGTCATTTCAAATTGGCACGTTTAAACGTGTAAAAAAACTTTTCGACCTAATTAAGAAATTAAAAAAAAAATAAGTTAAAAATATATATTTTCAGATTTGTCATGTTTTTAATTTAGCCCGTACAAACAGACAAATAAGCTCTTCGGCTTACTTAAGAAATTAAATAGAATTTGATTTTATTTCAACAAAAAAAGGTTCATTTACAATGTAGCTGTAAATCTAAACTCGATAGATTTTTTTTATTAACCTTTTCCCAATTTGAATAAAAGTAGGTAGTTAAATAAAAAATTATAGCGATCCGTCCCGGCTTCGCACCAGCGCAATGTAGTTTTTTTACATCACGCTGCAACAAAAGGAGCTCGATTTCTAAAAATAAATTATTAGTATATCACCACACCATCTATAGAGCATACATTTTAATTTTCAAGTCAAGTCAAAAACATAGGAATTTCATATAAATTTCTATCCTACGTTTTCACCCTTTAGGGAGTTTCATAAAATATGGTCTTAGCGGATGTCTACATCCTATATGGAACCTACCTGCATTTTAAGTTTATAGTTGTTATAGTTTCTCGGATTTCGGGATTAATTAGTGAGTGGTATTTTTTTATGTACATATATATTAAATGATCTGTTTCTTAATTTTTGCAAACGCAGAGAGGCCGGCACGTTTATCTTATACATTTCGCACGGAGCGGCCTCGTTCTACGTTTTAATTCGCCCGAGGTATAACATGTCGGGAAATTGCGCCTACTCCCCATTACGCAATGATTTTTTTTAAAGCAAAGCTTTCTTTTTTACTGTTCCGCTTTTATTTCATTTACCCGTCCAACTAACTTCAGTTTAATTAATTTTTCTACTTAATTTTTTTTCCGTTAATATAAAGAATTTAAAACATGAAAAAATGGTTGTTAGGTACGCGAATATTTTTAAAACCTTAACAATTTTTAAAATAAAAAACTTTCTTTTTTGTACTATTTTTCTTTGTATTATTTTGTATAGTCCAAGCGGGAACGTTGTAAAATGTGGTGAAATTTAAGGACAAAGCCATACTTTACCAATTTTTGGAAAATTGTTATATAATAAACCAACGGTCTGGCGGTCTGTAACTTAACCATTTTTTTTTTTATAAAAATATAATACTCTTTTTTGTAAAAAAAAAATAAGCATATTTTTTATATGATAAAGTTTAATCGGAAGAATCTTCCCCTACTTGACTCAAGTCTTACCTTAAATTATTGATTCTAGCGACAAATTAACCATATAAGGAATAAAAAAGAATTAAATATCAAAATCATTATAAAAATGACAAAAGTTGAAGAAAATTTTTTATTTTATTTTTTGAAAATCTTAAGAAACCGTCACAAAGAAACTTTCTTCGACATAATTGTACGAATGTACTTTTTAACCAACTTCCAAAAAAGGAGGAGTTTCTCAATTTGTCTCGGACTTTTTTTAATGAATGTTCACCGATTACTCCGCCGATTGTTGACCGATTTTGAAATTTTTTGTTTTTTGCTTGGAACGGTATGCTTCTGGATGATGGGATCGTGGAGAAATGGGAATGCTTCAAATTTATAGACACACCTTTACCGAATTCAGTATTTTTATATCAATTCGTACAAGTCCTCTCAGAAATCAATATTTGGTGAAGTGGAACCGCTGATGAAGATCACAGATGGCCATCGAAACTACTCAATAACAAGTGTGGTATAAGTGAGTCGCAATTCGATTACTTCAATATGACTACTAAGCAGTTTATGGTCCTCTCAATGGATATGGTAAATTGGAGCTGATGGTGCAATACCAGGAAAACTCCTCAATAATGAACAGCCCTGCGTCAGGAAAGGAAATATAATGTCAATGATCATAAGCAGTTGACGTTTAGCTATTGTAATTATATATTTTAAACTTTCGCGATTTATACTATTCATATTTAATATAACGGGTCTTATCGCTGACCAGTCAGCTCGTGACCACGGCGAATGTAACTTCGTCGAAACGTCGGGCAATAAAAAGGTATTACTACTATTAGTTATCGCGATAAGACCCGTTATATTAAATATGAATAGCTATTGTAACTTAGGTATCTACTGCCTTACTTTGAAGATTTTTTTCTTTTAATAAAAATGAACCGACTTCATTAACGAAACTAAAGTAAAAGGCAAAAATTAATATTTTCTACAAGATTTTATTACTGTACGTAAAATAAAGAATCAAAATCAAAATATATATTTTATTTATTCAAGTAGGCTCTCACGAGCACTTTTGAACCGTCAATACACAAAAAAATAATGACAATATTGTTATTATTACACTAATAAGGACTACCACCGGTTCGGATTGCAAATTCTATCGAGAAGTACCGGCAAGAAACTCGATAAATATTTGTACAATACTTATTTTTTTAAAGTTTTATTTTTAAGTTGCATTGTACATATTTCACCCATCGCTTGCTTGCTCGATATTTTAGTATAAACATTCTCATTTTTCAATACAAAATTTTCCTTAACATCGTAGCAGGAGTTCTGGTGAAATTCGTCCAAGTTTTAGCGGTTCACTCGTGGTTTACGGCGCCCAAGCTTGTATTTATCACGCGTGTCTAATTAACTCTGTATTACTGTAACGTCCACTTCGTTAAATAAAGACTTTAATCTTTTATTTCAAAAATAATTTAATGATGTTACTCTGTAACGTCCACCAGTGTCTCAAAATAAGTTGATATTTTTTTCTTCTTGATCTTTCTAGCTGTGCCTGCGACTTCGTTGACGTAAACTACAAGATGCTTGGCATATCTCATGCAAAGCAAGGCTGTATTCTGTGGTGCGTCTTAAGAAAGAGTGATTTCTTTTCTTAATTAAAATTTCTACAATAAAAGCAGTCTAAGCTCCTCCTTCTAAAAGTAGCTATCTGCTAGTAAAGGTCCGTCAAGATCGGTCTAGTTGTTTAAGAGGTCAGCCCGAACAAACAGGCAGACAGACAAAAGTTTTAATATTTTTTTTATACATTTATATATGCTTATATATACTCGTACATTCATATACACTTAGTAAAAACCTATTAATTAGAAAGTACATACAGACACTTCAATTTTATTTTTGTTTGGATTTTTATTATCAACATGCAGAAGTACAATGTTCTAGCCTTAAAAAATCTATAAATAGCAAAAACACAATTCAAATCAATTAATAGTTTTTGAGAAAATCGCAAACATACAAAAATACATACTACATATACACATATATGCATAGGGTCGAATACAGAACCTATCTTTTTTCATTTTCTTTTACATTTTCTTATATAATGTCTTCAACGTAACGAGACATAAAAACATGCTCGTTATGGAATAATGACCTACTATTTTCCTTTACTTTGTTCGAAACATAATTGATGGCCATCGATATCATAGCGGCGTACAACGCATATTGAGCACATCTTTACAATTTACATATTAAATAGCGCGGAAAAACCACCCTTTTGTTTCATCGTCATATTTCACTTGATGGAATAAATCATACGTGATGTTTATGATACATTAGCTTTCATGGTTCAATTGTTTAGTGCTTGTTTGAAATATTTTTCGACAGCATATTTTATTTTGTAATAAACTACTTATTTTTAATGTGTTTTCAATTGGACCTACAATTAAATTTTTTTTATTTTCCAAGTAACTTAATTTTACATACATAATTAACTAGCATAAACTATGTACAATATAGTCGAAAACAAAAAATAATAGAAAATAAAAATGTTATTTTAAAAATAAAAGTACATATAAAATTAAATATAATCATATTAAGCCTAAATAGCTATCGATGTCACGGTGAGCTGACACTGGCGGCATTAACTCTTTGAAAAAAACTTGAAGGCTTTCTAACGAAAGCAACGATATATGTAGTCGGTAGAGGGGGATCAGACGAGGCACATGACTCTAACATTCATTAATCAATTAGCAAAATAATACTTATATATTTCGCAAACGAACCCCTAAATCAAATGATTTTCCATGTTAACCATATTTTAAAACAACCTATCTAACAACATTCTATATCATGAGATAAACGAGAAAAAAAAATACGTTCCCATCTACAGGATCTACCAAAAGATAACATTATTTAAAATATCTTATTGTACCCCTTACGCATACCCCTAGTTAAATATGAAACCATAAAAATTGTTTAAAAAAAAAAAATATTTTACACTTACAACGTACAAAAATCTCACCAAATTTTGTGCTTAAACAAACTTACACAAACGTATATTTTTCACTTATACACAAAAGTTGAATATTTATGAACCTTTTGAATAAAAAGTTAATCATTTCAAATATATTTTAAGTATTGCATAAAGACCGTAACGCGATTTCGGCATACTAAAATTATTGGGCTGTCATTTGATTACATAGAACCCTGTATTACACAGAGAGTAGGCGTAATTAGTGACCACAGATATCCTGCGGTCTCGCTGAGAAATTCCGATATGCAACTATAATTGAATTCTATCAAGTGTTGGGGATTTGTAGTTGACAATATGATTATTGCACATATTTGCTAGATGCTATTTCATGGTAAATAACCTGGTTAAATCAAATGATGGTTTTGGATCGTCTGTGGTTAACTGTCATCGAATACTGAGATTAAGAAAAATATTTATATTCATATTATTGATTTATTTTAATGAATTATTATTTATATGTAGGTTTGTCCCTCCGTGGAGAAGGACATATTAAAACCCTAAGAGTTCGTAAAATAACCTTAGAACTCAAAACATCGTAACTTTTTAACGTTTAATGATTAATGTTACGTAATTCTAGTTGGAACAGAACGATACTATACATAAAACAATGTTTATATATTTGTCATCTATGCGTTCCGAAACCATTGATTGATTGATGTGATGGAACTTCGGTATAGCGTTCTGTATACAGCCAGGAGAGTTCCTGGCCCAAAAAGTCTATATACTTTAAGTGTCATTGCAACGCATGCTGGGTATAGCTAGAATGTATATGAGAAAAGATATGTGTATGTACCCTATCGGCTTTAAAAACGACTGGAGCCATTTTGATGAAATATTTAGACAATCGTCAGATTAGCAGATGGTGACCCTGTGAAGTTAAGTTACGGTCGGATTAACATTTTTTTTTGACTTTTTGCTAGGGGCTTATAAATTATATTTCTACACAAAATACACATGTGCAAAGCGAACAAGTGAGAATACCATTTACATAATTAAACAGA
The DNA here is from genome assembly GCA_037950945.1 of Hypolimnas misippus. Classification (NCBI taxonomy): domain Eukaryota; kingdom Metazoa; phylum Arthropoda; class Insecta; order Lepidoptera; family Nymphalidae; genus Hypolimnas; species Hypolimnas misippus. The sequence goes on along the minus strand of JBBEEQ010000013.1, from coordinate 4,849,818 downwards.
ATTTTAGTCAGCGGCGAGTTTTTGGTGTTATCTCGTTTAGAAACGAGATCACTCAGCCTTTAACCTTTGAAGTTGAATATAATATATATGTATGTTGAATGAATCCCCCCTTGCACGTGTCTGTAGCCTAAACTAGCTGTGAGACCTAATATTGAATATTTATGTATAGTACATGGCGATACACATGTCTCTTAAAATATATGGTCAAATAATTAAGCGCACCTTCATTTTAAGTAGACTTTACATAAGTCTTCTGCTGTTGTCACTTCAAACACGACTTATAAACAGATACAGTTAATGGCTTTTAGTTGTGCCAATTAGACACATTTAAATAGTTTTCAATTTGATTTATATGACGAAAATGAAGAAAATGATCTCATTTTTGTCATCTTTGAAGGTAGACAGGCATTCGCTTATAGCAAAGATAAAATATTTACGAATAAATGAATTTGTTAATCTATAGAAATAAATAAAATTTATGTGGTCGTTTACAATTTCAAAACAATAGCTCTTAACTAAATATATTGAATTATATACGGTACTCACATCAAAAATACATTTCTTTTTAATTTTTATGTGACCGTCTATCGGTTAATCTCTAAAACGGATGGACCGATTTTAATGGAACTTCGACTTACAGATCAGCTATCTTTATAAGGATCAACAAAGGCATCATTTTTTTAATTAATTAATATATAAAAAAATAGTTATGCAAAAATAATATTGAAACCAATGAAATAGCGATCCGATCAAGTAGGGAAAGTAAACATTATATAATTTTTTCTCAAATCAACGCGGGTAAAACCGGGGCACAGCTAGTTTATAACAATACGATTGATAGTTTATATGAAATGAAGAAATTATTTATTTTTCATTATCATTATTTTTACAACATTTAAAAATACAATTCGACCCGTCAAACCAAAGAATATTTGATATTTTCGTTAATTCATTTCGTCAGCGAGAATATTTTATCGAAAAGTAGATATTAAATTCTTTCATCGAGATAAATTCATATTGTTATTTTACATTTAATATTCAATATTAAGGCTCGAGTATTGTTTAACCCTAGTAAATTACACATCGTTCGCCTCTGAATTAATGAATTTTAAATTCGATATTAAAATATTATATTACATATTTTTTATGCAATATACATATCAATAACCTATTTTAAAGTTCTGTTTTTTTTTTTTTTTTATTGAAACTAGAATATAAATTGTCAAAGTAATAGCCAACTTTCCCCACAATTCAAGCTATGTGTTCCAATTAAATCGAATAGGTACAAGAAATATACAGATAATTGTTTCCCTATATATAATATTACTATGAAATTATTTAATTATACTAATTTTTTCAGGTTTTGTTCAAATTTGCGCACGTTTACAAATAGTACAGTTTGAAATTTATATTAATCTTAATATATATTACTTAGGGGTAGCTGACTGGCATATTGATCTATCAACGCACGGCCCAAACCACTGGACGGATGGGGCTAAAATTAGGTAGATTTTAAGACGTAGGCTAAGAAAGGATTTTGATAAATTCTACCGCCAAGAAGATAAAATAGGAAATGAAAGTGTGTATGAAACTTTGTCAAATTTAACCGATCAGTCTGATACTTTGCAGGCATAAAGCTACTATAACGTAGGCATCACAGACATTGCAAACGAAGTCGCGAGCACCAGCTAGTCACATTATAATTTCACATATAACTTAATGGGGATCCAGACGTGAATGAAGGGAAGCCCCCGTCGGGACTCACAATAGACGTCCGTCCTAAGGGTATCTTCTAGTAAGATCGCAAATACAGAGCAGTATAGTAGCTACATAAAGGACTACAAGGAACATTACAAATTGCAAAGGTCATACGTCGCAATGGCGTTGCGGCGCCGTGTGTAAACATCCTTACATTCTGTCAAGACCTCAAGACGACTTCGACCAGTGATTTGGCGTACGAATTCTTACTTTAAAAAGTTTAATTAATTTTCTCCTTTGTATAAAAATGTGTATTAATAAATTTATAATTTTTTAAACGTCAAAAGATTTTAGATTCTACTTCTGAGAAAACCGAGATATAAACCAGCCTTTGTACAAAAGCCGTTGAGCTGTTGAATATAATATTTCAAAGTAATGTTGCCTCGTTAATAATATTAAAAATTAATTTTACAGACACGAGTGATTGAAAATTAAACAACCTTTTCACCTTTATATTAATTTTCGTTTAGTTATATATTTTTACCTGACTGACTCAGCACGAGGGTAATGTTCGCGCTTATGTATGTATAGAAGTATATCTGTTTCGTGTAAAATCCTGTAACTTAAATGGTTTGACGATTTTATAGTGTAAAATGTTATTTATTTATTTTATTTATTGTTGGGAAACAAACAGTATAAACAACACAGCATGATTCTTACGTATAAGGTATTACACAAGCCAACAAAGTTTCCACTTTTACATAGTGTCATGGAGTGAACTTAAAGTAATAACAAAATAAAAAATAAAAATAAATAAAGAATCAAATTAAAATTAAAAACAAACATTGAGAATAATTAAATTATACTTGCTTTTTAAAATCGGAATGACAGCATAAAAACCTGTATTCCCAGTATTTTCTTGGTACAGAAAGAAGACAAAGAAGAAGAAACGAGTCGCCGTGTTTCGGGCTTGGACGCTAATTCCCGGCTCGCGATGTAATGAACTTAGCGCGAGTTGGCGACTCGCGACGGCTAATGAACAACTCGCTGCGAGTGCGGGCTCGAGACGTGCTCCACATCGCAAACAATCTACCGCTTAAAATGTCATGCATTCGTGCTGAGGTTGCTTGTTATAAATTTCCAAATCCTTGCTCGAAAGTGGAACTTTTAAGAAATTCGTGGTTAACATATCTTTTATTTTTACAAATGTTCATTAATTTTTCCTCAAAACGAGCTTTACTTATTCTAAATTTTCTTTTCCAATTTAGTAAATAAAACTTATTTTTCTGCTTTCATTTTATATTTGTTACTAATTTATAAATAAAAAAAATCAATAAAAAGTCTCACTATGAATTGCATCGCTTTTTAATAGTTAAAACAAAAAAGAATCTCATTAAACTTTAAACGAAGTTGTCAAACGAGCTCACGTATAAAATGCAAAACGATTTTAGTAATTAAAACCCTTACCGAGTTTCAAAAAGTCAATATCGAGCCGTTTTTGGTCTATAGGGATTAATCGCAAAGCAATTAAGTAGTTGATGTAGTTTCGAAGTTTTGGATTCGATAGAAATTCGTCTTGGCGTCCCTACACGAAATCAGTTCTAGCTGGATGAGTAATTAGTGATTATGGTAATTATATTAAGTAACATTTGAATATGAGATTCGCTTTGTAATAATTAATTTCATTGAATACTGAATAACACAACTTGTTAACAAGCCACACTGTGATATCCGTATCGCCACTGTTATTTAAATGAATTACAGTGGCCAGTGTCATTAAATAAAGCTGAAATGATGTTCTTATGAAATCATTAAAAAATGAAAATAAACAAAAATTTGTGAATTATATTTCGTGTAAACAAACAGAGAAAAAGAATTCGGCGTTTACAATAAAATACAACCATATAATTGTATATATTGCAACTAAAAATAAAACATGATATTATAGCTATTTTGCCTACCTTAATTATGGAAATTATGGAAAAATAAATTAAAACTTTAACTTAAACTCGTAATTCATAAATAGACATAACTGGATGCTGATAAGCAATAATGTGTCAACTCACCAACATTCAAATTTGGAGATATTTATGTATTCCGATTATGCGTCATGTATTTAACAATATTAAAAAAAATGATCATGAACAGGAGCAACACCGTGGTGAAAATCTTACACATAAATAATTTTAAATGAAATACAAAAATTAAAAATCCTTTGCACGCCAAAACGTCTCAATATAATACACCTTTGCCGCAAAAAGTCCATGAAACCATCTGTGTAATATTACTGAGAAACGTGGTTACTTTAAAATGTTATTTTAGGCTTGGCAAGCACATATCCCGTTTTAACTAGAAAGTATAATAACAATCGAGCGCTTCCGCAGCGCTTTGCGAGTACAATGACTAACATTAAAGTATGTTCTATATCAAGTATTTATTTATTTATTCTTTATTGCACACCAACACAATACAGTATAAAGTACAAAGAGTTAAACTAAACGTTGAAGGTTGCGTTAGGTGCAACAGGCGGCCTTATCGCTAAAACAGCGATCTCTTCCAGGCAACCTTTGGGCAGAGGACTAGTAATAGAATGTTGGGAAGGGGCGCAATATTAAATTCGATTATTGTAAGACATAATAAAAATATTTATAAATTAGAATAAATAAGACTATTTCACTTACATATAAACATAAATACATACATACATACACACATACATACATATACATACATACGTAATATATATTATATATACTCGGAAAATAAAATAATTAACAAGAATGGTAAGCATAGTTAAGGTGATAAATACATTTCTTTGACAAGTTTTTTAAATGTAGTCAGGGATTTAGCGCGTTTTATGGACAAAGGGAGGGTATTCCAAAGGCGACAAGCTTCGACTGTAAATGATTTAGAATAAAATGATGAGGAGTGGGAGGGTATTTTTAAAATTAGGTTATCATTTGAACGGAGAGGCCGTTCATGAGTATCACTAAGAAACTCGAATCTTTTTTTAAGATAAGAAGGAGTAGAAGGATTAAATAAAACAGAGTAGAGAAGAGATAAAATGTGAGTATTCCTGCGAAGGCGAATAGGAAGCCACTTGAGGTTTTTGCGAAATTCAGAAACGTGGTCATATTTGCGAAGTCCAAATATAAACCGTATACAGAGATTTTGTAAGCGCTCAAGTTTATTTAATTGGTCCTCATTTAGATTAACATAACATGTGTCAGCATAGTCAAGAATTGGTAAAAGCAGAGACTGTGCCAGCATAATTTTAGTAGGTATGGGCATAAAGTAACTTAACCTTCTTAGCGATCCCATTATGACAAACAACCTCCTACTCACATCATTTACTTGAGGCACCCAAGAAAGATGTTTATCAAAAATTATACCAAGATTTTCAACTTTGTCTGATATTGGTATACATATTCCATCAAATATAATCGGTGGTAGTTGCGACCAGTCAATGCGTGAAATGAACCTCTGACTACCGATGATAATAGCCTGTGTTTTTGCAGGATTAACTCTTAGTCCATATGAGTTACTCCACCTTTGTATAACCATAAGATCATTGTTCAGTGAAGTAATGCATCCCGGAAGGTCGTTCAGGTGCGATTGTGAGTATATTTGGAGATCGTCCGCATACAAGTGGTAGAGAGAAGAGATGTACTTAGTGACCGAGGAAATGAAAACAGAAAACAAAAGAGGAGACAACACGCCACCTTGCGGAACGCCAGCTTTAATCATACACCAGTCAAAGGAATGACCTTCAACGTATATTCTTTGCCGGCGACCTTGCAAGTAACATAGAAACCAGCCAGTCACCTCAGGAGATATGTTAAGAGAGCTAAGTATGGCAATTAAAATATCAAAGTCAACAGTATTAAAGGCATTAGAGAAATCTAATAAGATTAAGACCGTGACAAGATGATTGTCCATACCTAATCTGATGTTGTCCGTTATATTGACTAAAGCAGTAGTCGTGTTATGACCATGGCGAAAGCCGGACTGGAAAGGATTAAAGAGATTATTTTTTGAAAGAAAAGGAGTCATTTGTTGATAAATAAGACGCTCAAATACTTTTGATAGAAATGGTAGTATAGATATTGGACGAAAATCGGAGAAGCTAGAAGGATTTGACTTTTTAGGTAATGGGATTATTTGAGCATCCTTCCACACAGAAGGGAATGTAGAGGATTCTATGGAAAAGTTAAAGAGAGATGTGATAATGGGAGATATAAGGTCAATAATCGGTATGATCATTTTCCGGCTAATGCAGTCAGAACCAACGGCATCAGAACTGATGTCTAATATATTCTTCTTAACATCACATACAGTGAACTGACTAAAAGTGAAAGCAGGAAAACTTGGAGCAGATGAAGCTCAAACTTGATTAATAGTATTTAATTTAGTTGCACCATCAATGGTAACAGAAGACGAGAAATGCTGGTTAAGCTGATTAAGGTCTAATTTATTTGAATTGATGTCAACACGTGCTTTTCCAACTCCAAATGTTTGTAGAAATTTCCATACCTTAGAAGGATCATCTTCGTCAGTTAAGCGGTTATGAATATGGCGTCGTTGTTTATCTCTACAACGAGTATTGCAGCGATTCCTAAATTTCTTATATTTCTCATGGTTTGCATCACTCGGGTTAGCCCTATATTTAGCCTTTGCCATGCATTTTTTATATTGAAGAGTTTTAATATCATCAGTAAGCCAGGGTGCTGGTAGATGCTTCATAAGTACTGGCCGAATCGGGGCATGAATGTTGTAAAGTTGTATTAAAATTAAATTAAAATTTGTAACCCGTTCGTCAATTGAGTCGGCAGAGAGAACAGGAGACCAATCAATTTTTTCGGTATCTTGACGCAAGCGATCAAGGTCCAACCCACTAAAGTTACGCAGCAGAAGAATCCTTGACTTTGCTTTGGGTGGTCTAATTTTGTAGGATAAGTAAATTAGATCGTGATAGGAAAACGCTAAAGCATTGCACTGACCATATTTTTCAACATGGTCATTAGAAGAAACAACTATTAGGTCAAGAAGAGAGGGAGTAGAATTTGGACAAGAGTGAGTGGCTAAAGGGGAAGGATATGTAAATTAGATGCAGTAATAAGAGAGTTGAGTCTTAAAGATTTATAATCATTTTTTATTAGGCAAGTGTTAAAATCACCCATTAGTATGGTATGATCATATTGAGGTGTAAATTGTTCAAGAAGATTTTCAAGGTGAGAAAAATAGTCAATAGAAAGAGAGGGATTATAGAAAACGCATAAGAGAAGTTTGGAGTGAGAAAAAGTTAATTCAACGAAAAGATGTTCGGTGCAAGGACTGGCCTGAGGTGCTGATGTACTAACAATATTAAAAGGAATGTAAGAGCGTAAATATATGGCAACACCCCCACCAATCCGATTTACGCGATCATTTCGAATTAAATGAAAACCTGGTAAGGAATATGAAGTTGAAGGTAAACATGGTTTCAGCCAGGACTCAGAAACAAGGATAGCATGAAGGTTTTTGTTATCAAATGAGGTTATAAGATCAGGGTAATGAGCAGGAATACTCTGGGCGTTAATATGTACAATGTTAAAGTTTTTCGGTAAACTTGAGAAGTGAGTATTAAGTGATTCACTAAGTGATGGGATACTATAAAAACTGTCGTCGCTCAATACTTCAGAAGAAGAGGAAGAGATAGAAAGAAAGGTATCATTATAATTGCCTATAAAACCATTATCAGTCATATTAAAACTTATCATATAATTATTAATATTATTATAAATAAAATTATCTTAATTAATAATAAAAATAAAAATTAAATATATATATATATATATATATATATATATATATATATATATATATATATATATATATATATATATATATATATAGTATATATATATATATAAAAGTATATATATATATATAAAAGTGACAACAAAATATAATAACAAAAGTTTTATCTGCTTACTCAACATGTGGTTAACAAAGAAAAGATTATATAAGATAAGTACGTTTTAATAATTTGATGATTTATAAGATATTTTTAATCATTTAGCATATCTATTAATAAACGGTAGTTGAAATTTTGTATACAGCGTGATAATATATTATGTACCTATTTAAAATATTAGACTGTAATATCAGTAATGTTCCGAAATAAAATACTGTATATAAAATCTTCTAGATGTCCCTTGTGGTTTCTCTCGCGTGTATTGTTAATGCTTCGCTCCTATAGTCTTTATCTTTCCTGAAACTACCTAACACAAAAATAATTTTTCAATTCGAACCAGTAGTTCCTGAGATTTCGGCGTTCAAACAAGCAAACAAACCCTACAGCTTTATAATATTAGTATAGATAACAGCCGTCTCTTCGATTTTAGTTACAAGCGATAGAGTTTTGACATAAATTTACAAAACGTTATCACTAATATCAAAAATGTTTCTTAATTGAAATGTGTTTTTAACGTACCTATAGATGATCTATTACTATATACGTAATGCATGAATGTGTTGTAGATTAATCTGAACTAATTGAGTTTTCGATTGACCGGTAGCACTTGACATCTTCGCTTCACATTCTAGTTGTTCATTAATGCCTTTGTATGCATTAAATAAATACAACCTATATACTATTCACAGAGTTCTGTAATGTTTCATTACTTCAAATATTGAATAACAAGCAGACTAAAGTCCTTATAATTTAATAATGTATGATGAAAATAATGAACGAAGTATCTTTTCATTTCAATATTATGAAGTGCCTGCTAATTAAGTAAATGCCTCTTGTAACTTTTCATTTTCATTATTAATATGCTTTCAATAATACAGCCTTAGTGTTTGTCCCTGTAATAATAATATTGATTCAGTCGTTAATAAGCTCGCCAGATGGCTAGATAATCTGGAAATATCCCGTTTTGTGTCTTGTTATGTTTGCAGTCATTTGAATTTACTGGCCCGGACATCTAATTTCTACTAGTTTTTTTACAAATGTTTTTTTTTATAAACAATAAACGTAGATTTTCTAAAATATTATTTTTTCACTCTTTTTTTATTTTTGTTTTTCTCAAAAAAGAGTTATTTCTAACTGATAATATTCTAATTTTTTTTTGGTTTTATAGTGTCATTATTAATTACTGAGATATCGACGGTAAAAGACAAGATGAGCTTTTGACGTCAGATATTTTATTGTTAGTTAAAAGTAATTGTTCTTCTACAGTTGAAAAAAAAAGTTTAATAAATGATTTATCTGGTCAACATAATAGTTAATATCATTTAATCATGTAATATCATTTAATAGGGATAAAATATCTGCTTATAATTGATATGTTTTTCCTTTAAAAAAAAAATAATATCATAATAATTGTAGAACTTATATTTTAATATTGAAACCTATATTAACTTGTAAATATGTATAAAACCCAATTTATATTTAAATTATCGCTGAAGTTAAGGCAATAAAATAAATTGTATACTACTAATTTCCTAACGTAAATCAGATTTAATATATTGTATATATACTAAAATACTTACTCGAGATTATATTTCCAAAGAATAAAATAACAGTAGCAAATCGTCGCGTATACTAACAAAACCACGTATCCAGCTTAATTTTATAAAGTCTAAATTTGCAACAAACATTAAATTACATTGAAATCAAACTATTTTAAACGGATTTAAATCGTGTATATTAATTATTTTTATCATCCCGACGTTTCGAGCACTTTACAGCGTTCGTGGTCACGGGTTGACTTTTTATCTTGCATTTTTCGTTTTTAAATACTTCAACCGGCGAATTTTATTTGATGTTTCCAGTCCGTATTGGTTCACATAACGTTGTCTTAGATTTTCACAACTACACTTCCACGAACACTGTAAAGTGCGCGAAACGTCGGGATGATAAAAATATACGCGACTTAAATCCGTTTAAAATAGTTTTATCTCAATGAGTAATAATCGCGAAAATCTAAGACAACATTATTAAATTACACTATTAAATAAAAAAGTCTTATGAGCATTTTACATTACGCAAGGTATTGTTATTCTAGTGCCACCGATGATAAGTCAAAATTTATTTATGTTAAGTATTAATTTTAGAATATCATTTATGTAATTTTTACCCAGCTTGACCTTATTGCAAAAGTTAGTTACGCGGTTTTGCACAATCACCGTCGAAATGAAATAAAAATCAGCAATGCCTCTTTTTAAAGATAACCACAAACATGAAGCTAGTGTTTTATAATATCAAATCAACATGTAGCAGTCTGTAGAATAGGCAGCAGTGTATAATCCCTTACAAGAATTTAATATAACCAAAGACTAGCCGAAAATGATAAAAGGTTTACTTAACGTAAGGTATTTTTATCGAGGGTCCGGATCTTTATTTTATGGGTCTGTTTTCAAACTAAACAGTTTATTACGGTAGGCTGAAACTTAACCGTGAATGGATTTTTATTATTTTCGAAAAAAAAGCGCAATATTGAAATGAAATTCTATTCGTCCCTCACTGACGCTAATATAATTTTATTTTATGAGAAGGACCAAATCTTCCATGGAATAAAACTGAAATGTGTCGAGTTTGAAAAGATTTCGAGAAAAATATTTTATAGCCGTCAACGAGACCGTATTACTAAGCCAACGTCTATCCGGTCATCTTTGTCTGTCTGTCTGACTGTCTATTTGTTTCCACTGAGCCAATTTCGATGAATTTTGGTTTAAATATAGATTTCACCGTGGAGAAGAACATTACTACTACTACTACTATTTATCGTAAAAATAAAACGTAAAACTGGTGAAATATGGACTGAAAAGTGAACAACTAGTGTAATATTGCAGCTATAATAATTGTGGCCATGTAAGCCGTTGTCATAGTTACTCTTATTACATATGTCGAAACCTCCCAAACCAGACTTATTCCGACATAAATTTAAAGACAAATATGAAACACAACATTAAAAGACAACATTACGTATAAAATTTCAACGCATTCACCAATTTCGAGGTTTGCGGACAGGAACATACGGAGGTTAAATTCTTTATAAATAAAGATGACACAAAATAATTCAACAGTAAAACTACATATAAACGTTAAATCCATCGAGCTATATCCAATCAACCGCAGCAGTATACAGTTGAATGCGGTGCATGTTATTCTGCGTGTTTGCTCAGAGGTATGCGCTGGTGGCCTTTGAGCGAAGCATCGCTGAATGAGCCCGAAGTTGTGACGGATCCAGTACGTAAATTATTGTTCAATATTTAATATAAATGCCATGCCGAGTGGAATATTCGTACGAGTGATTTATTTGGTATTAGATATGATTAATGTTTCTGCCAATGATATTTATAACAATAGATATGTTCATATGTAATATAATAACAACAAATGATAATAATACCTTTTTATTGCCCGACGTTTTGACGAAGTCCAGTCAGCTCGTGACCACGACGAATCCAACTTCGTCGAAACGTCGGGCAATAGAAAGGTGTTACTACCATTTGTTATAAAACCAGTTATATTCAATATGAATAGTGTAAATCGCGAAAGTTTAAAATATATAATAGATATGTTAACCATAAAATGTTTACCCATTTAAAACTTTGACAAGTTCGTCAATTGACTCGTTGCAAAGATACTCTCGCCTTTTTTGCTTTTTTGATTACTAGACAACGTCGTTCAAAGTGATTTGCGTTCTAGGTGTCAAAATCCTCCCACTCCCCTGCATTTATTGCAAACGAACAAGCAGGCAAGCGTGGACACCACACTCCCCTCCTGGAGATGATCTCTGATCCTTATGTAATAAATTATAAATTTTTATTCTTTGCTCCCATATTTTGTTATCAATTTACACAAATTGTGTTTCAATTTATCTATTCTTAATTATTATTAACTGAAATCTATAAATTCATAGCTGCGTAAATTTAGATGATGAAGTGTATTACGCTCGTCTAGTTCTCTGAAGCCAAGGCATTAATATTCAATCCTCTATTAGCTACGTATTCAAATCTCTTGCACCTATGGAAATATCTCATAAATTACAATATACAACTAAGTATTACAAAGGTTGATTATAAATTAAAGTTTAATTTTTAGCACTTCATTATTTATCATAAACATTATATTTCTCGAACTATATAAAAAATGTAATTAGTTTTTGTGCTAACTTACATTGAAAACCAAATAACATTATTTTAAATAGTTACCCATTAATTTTGAATACTGTAAATAGTATACTTACATATTGCAACATTAATAATTAAGACGCAAATAAGTCAGATTCAATAAACTAAACAGTATGTAATAATAAGGATTTTACATACGGAATTAGTATTATTTTTTACTTTACTGTTAACGTTTGCTTAACATAGTTGTGCTGTCAGTACTACTTACAGTCAAAAGTCTTTGTAATATTTATAAGGAATAAATATATTTTTATACCAGTATTGTAATGTTATTATGATATTAACAACGTCTAAAATTTACAGCTTCCGTAAATTCCGAACTATTTTAGTTTATACTCTAAACATTAGGAAAACTGTATATAAAGTACCTGGCGCGTATTCTGAATAGTAGGTGCTTCGCGTATAATATACGAAGCAGGTTCTTATGTAAATTTAATATAACAAATTTACATAAATATGTACGTACTTTGTTTAACGCGCATACTCCAGCGTAGCAAGCAAACAATATTGTGTAGTGGACTTTGCTGAAAAATTTATTTCTCTAGCCATATATTAGGGGAAGTTACAGCATCATAACAACACAAGCTTATGTTAATGTTAAACCGCATAAAGCATGATGACACAATCGATAGAAACGTTAATAAAAATTCAGAGAAGTTTCGACGTTTATTGTAACGACGTTTTAAGCATCTTAAGATTCTTTATGAATGTCTTATTTAACATATCCAAATAGATATTCAAATGAAATTTCAAATATGACAAGAACTTTAACAATTTAGTCCCCGCGATTTCATTATATAACTTATAGTAATTATTTTGTATAGGCAATTAATTTCAAGGATTTTTGGGTAACTCAGACAGACTTTCAACCCCTCCAGTCAAGTCAAGTTTTATTTTCGAGACAAAGATTTGACTACGTCCAAGATTAAATCTGTATCTTTACCAAAATTCGTTAAAAGTACTTATTTCAAGTACTTAAACGAAAAAAAAATTCTCTTCTTTCTGGTCGGCTGGTATTTTAGTTTTTATGTCAATTTCAAGTCAGCTGTTACACGCCGCAATTACACTTGAATGGTGTTCAACAAAAACCAAAGAATAATTAGCGAAAGTAGACCTTTTTCTTCGAACTGATTACATAAAATAAAAATATCCTCGAATATCTACTGGGTTCTTGTGATAAATTCCGTACTTTATTTAATAAAATAATTATATTTTACTCACATTATCTTTAATTAGATAATCGTAATAAATAAATACGTTTCACTTTGACACATTTTTACTGTTTTCATTTTACAAAATAATTAAATTTTACAATAAATAATCTAATATTATGAAGAGGTAAAATTTGTTTATAAGTTTATGTGTATGATAATATCTGAGACTAGAAAATCCGTTTTGAAAATTTCTTTTGCGTTGGATAGCCAGTTTAATTGATGATTTTTATTAATTCATAACAGAATTCTAACAGAAAATATTATTATTCAAATCAGTTCATTAAGTGCTAAAGTATATCGTCTAAGTATCAATCTCACTAAAATCATCCCAATTACGATTCTCTTTTTTTGAGGGAGATATGGATGTTGATAAGAAATAATGTCACCACAAAAACTAATATTTTGAGATATTGATGTATTATGATAATGCATAAAGTAGTTAACGTTATTTAAAATTGTTTCAAGTTATCTAACATTAAATTTAATGTTTCAAATATTGAAAGATGCTCCATATTTTACAATATGCAATAATCTCATAAAATTGAAAAACGTATGATTAGTTAAAACGTTTTATTATGCCAATCTGCTTTTAAGTTAGCATAACTTTTATCAAAATAGAAAAAAAAGATAGAAACATATTTTTTGAGTTTTAATAAAATTTTGATTAAGTTTACACTTTTTTGGTTATTAATTTTAAAGTTGAAACATTTAAGCTTTACACAAAAAAACAACAGCCCCATTTCGCGTTTAACTTTGATAATAAATCAAATAATGCACTTGGGCCACATTCCGTGCCGCTGAGTGTATATACGTCATCAAACAAATTGATTTAAGAATACGTTTGACATCTTTAGACGCCATTTTCTCAAAATGAAGTCCGTATGGCTTGACATAGTATTGTTTATCAGCGTCCATTTATCTATTACAAAATATAGATAGTAAGAACTAAAAAAATGTCTCAATTATAAGAAGTTAAGGAACCGTAAAACAACAAATGTAGTTGAATAAGTTTCTTGGTGATCGTCCAAGCCCGGGGGAAGAGATCCCTTGAGGACATTTATCAAGTCTATTTTCTTGTGTTGCGCGTCCTTCGTCATTATAATATCGGTTAAGTGATACTTATAGCTTGGGTCTTAACTTTTACGATTATATCTATCGCTTTCTGAACTGATAACTTTATTAATACTGGGATTTTTTTGGTTTGTTTTCATTTATTTTATTTTTTTATATAATATATATGAATATAGATAGATGATATTAAAAATTATCGAATATGAGAACTATAAATAATTTGCACATCAGCAAACACATCCATAATGTATAGACGTGCCTCAAAATTTAACCTGCGTTAATTTTAATATTTGCTAGATTTATTTTTTGCAATCGTAATCCTATTAATTAATGTAATAATTTCTTAGATTGGGTTAGCGTATTTAAACAAACTATAAGTATTTCTAGTTTACATACTAGTATCTACTCTATTCTTGAATAGAAAGCCTCTATGTAATACAAAAAAATATCCGATTAAAATATAAAAATCTTAACGCAGTAGCGCAACGTTTTCAGAATTACGAAGAAAAATATAAAGCGTGTCAAATATTAAGAAATTATGCATTTGAGTGAGCACATCATGGAGGGGAAATAAATTAGCTATCAGGACTAAATTGAATCTTGCATTTTACCAGATTGTTACTCTGCCTCGAGGTAGAATTACGGAAGGAAAGTGAATATTACATAATCTGAAATACATGTTAATCTAAAATAAGGGTCTAATTCACATCACTTATAATAAATCACTTTCCTCGAAATACGATGCTTTTATCGGTGATAATGTTTTTTTTTTACAAAAATAACACAATGTCATTTTTATAATAAGTTTGTTACCGATTCAAAAGATAAAAAATCTATCACTCGAAGTAATGGCGCTTAAAAAATAATAATAAAATGAAAATACAGATATAAATATTATATTAATCATTTTAATCCAAAAAAATCTTATATTTGCGGGAATATTTCAAAGTTCATCAAATTTCAAAAACGTTTTACGAAAACTAATAGCAGGAACTCGGGAAAAATTTATATAACAACATTTAAAAAAAAAATCTTTTTAAGCCTTCGAGCATCTTAATGTAAAAAGTTTCAATATAGAATTATATTTTGAACCCCAGGAAAAAGTCAACAAGTAAGCAAGAAGGCAATCAAAAGTTGCGTAAACAATTATGTGTCGTCGCTTGCTTGCGTGCACGTTATATTACGGATTTAAAGGAAAATCGTAGACAAACTTTTACTAGTTACGTAAAGATAACAAGAGAAGACGTGAGGGTCTTTTATTGACCTTATTGAGACTGCAGTCTGAATCTAACGGGCATTAGTAACAGCACAATTTTTTGTCCGCGTTCTGAATCGATGGCGAAATTTATGAGTAATAAAACAATCGATGTATATCAAAATAATGACTTAAAATTATTTACAATATAAACGCTTTTTTAGTATTATAAATCTGTCTTTAATATAATTAGTTATTTATAAATAAACAATAAATAGAATATAATTAACACTGTGAAAAGAAATTAAAACAATAAAAATATTAAAAGAAGAATTAAATTAATTAAAGTATTATAAATGTTTTCGTAAAATAACAAACTTCAAACAGAACTATAGTTGGATACATAAACAAACAATTACGGCCATCTTGGATCTCTGTATGTTAATTATTATCGAAGAATTCCCTTGTTTGTATCCGAAGATCTTTATCAGATCCTAATATATTATATACTAATAATAAGCATTTAAATGGCGAAAACCTAATACAAATCGGATCAGTAATTTTTAAGTAAATCAAACCCTAGAACCTCGTGTTTTTTAAGTCGGTTAAAAATAGTATAGAATTGTTAAACTCTGACACCCGATGTATACTTAGGTTTCGTGCGTATTTGCATCGCTCGTGCCTGCGTCACAATATATATACATACATTTAGACTTAACATCCGCCACGATTCTAGTAAGGTAGGGTTAGGTTATAACACGAGTAAAAATGTTGGATTTACGTCGTTATATTTATCTAAACCACTTGAAATGTAAAGATATAGAGTGTAATATAAATATAAGTTTATGTAAAAAGCAATTATGTTAAACGTATCGACTGCACTCTTTGCTCATATTAAACAAAAACTCACTGTATGCATTACCTTTTTTAAAAATAAGCAAGTTTAATATAAATTCTTTATCTTTTATTACTAGCTGCCCCATGCGGTTTCACTCGCGTTTGTGGTTACTGCTTCGCGCCTATGAGTCGTAGTGTGATCTAATATAGCCTATAACCTTCCATAATAAGCGGGCTATCCAATGCAAAACGAATTTTTAAAATCGGATCTGTAGTTTCAGAAATTACCCCCTACATACAAACGTACAAACAAATGTTACATATATATTGTTAAATATTATTTAATAATCTATATAAAAAATAATAATAAACTAGTAAGTATTAAAGATTTTTAACACGATTGTTTAAAATTAAATTCATTCCACGTTCATAAATCGAATAAATCATAATCATTTTGAAATATAGATTACCATCAAATCATTTCAGAGTTTGTAACGAGATTTTTTTATAATTTTTCTACCGTTAATTATGGGCAAGGAAGTCGTTAATTTAATTAAATGATGGATAGCATTGCTGGAGCCGCTGAGGCCTTAAACCGACAAGGCCCTAAGGGACCACTTCGTCTAATTTTACTTTTATTTTAATATCATCCAAGCTCAAGTGAAAGTGATTTTACAGGATAAAAAAGACTACTTAATCTCTCTGATCCTTTTTTATTTTTATATTGTTATAAAGAATTATATATCTTTTTTAATTGGGAAGGAAAACGAGCAAATATTATAGTGTTATTTGAAAAACTTCTTTATTTTATTAAGCCTGACATGACCTAATAGTGTGAATATTTTATATATTTTTATTTATAAGTATAATATATATTTTAGTATATCAGTTAATTATCTATTTTATATATATTTTTATATATTTGTTCAGTTTTTGTATTCTATTGTAATTATTATTATATAAATTTATAACTGAACCACCCTGAAATCGTCTTCCAAACACAATCCTTCTAACAAAAAAATTTGGCTGGAAGTCTTGGCTAATGAGACTTAACACCGCCTATTGTGTCTTTTATTCCATCATAAGTGCAAAACGCATTAACCAATTTAGATGTTGGTTCTAACGCAAGAATATATATGAGTGAGTACAAATTAATTAACGTTTAAATCAAATCAAATCAAAATATACTAAAGTATATTAAAGTAGGCTTTTTCAAGAACTTTTGAGTCGTCAATATAGAAACAAATAAGAAAACAAAAAATCTAATTAATTAATTAGTTTACATTTTTATACAAGTTATTAGTAAGAACATTAAAACATTATATGACGAAGCGACTGTAAGTTATTTAAAAAAATACTAAAACTGAAAATGTATGGAGACTAATATTGAGCGATTTTATTACGCGTAAAAATAAATAGCGATACATTTAATGAATCAAAAATAATTTATATATAAATACATTATAATTATAAGGAACTTAAAACAACTTCACTTTTTACATATTTTCATCTTCATCTATCATGCTTAATATTTATCAACTCACTACTTAATCAAAACAATATTCTATAAAGATTTCTTATTGCGACTTTATCCAATATCGGTTTAGCAATGGATAGTATAATTTGGTACGGAATTGCGAGAATGGAATGGAAATGGCTCGCTGTGTCACGAGAGTTATAAAAGCGGAGTTGTATGTGCTTAAGGCTAGAAGTACACTTTTGTGATGTAGTGTCGTGACGCGTTGATTTCGTACGTGTAGCACAAAACGTTTTGACACTACTGGATGATAATCTAAAGTTGTGTTTCTTAACCGTATAGGGGTTTGCCGTGTTTCCATCATGTCCAAAACATTTAATTATTAAATATTAAATAATAATAATTCACTGCTCTTGTAAATATGGACAAAGTAATTAATTATACATTATACATAATTCCCGGATTTTATGAATAATGCCCAATATGAGCAGGCAATCTTATAATAACTATTGAAATTATGGAATTGCCCAGGCATTATGAACAATGTTACTTTAATAATGCTCTTGGACAGTATAAAAAAGGTCATGTTTTTCGGAATTAACTGATTCAGTTCTATTCAAGATTGACAAATAAGTTCTTTTAACCTAACGATAACTGACATGATTTTACGAAAAAAAATATCAAATAGCCCAGCTACCATGTGATATGCTAAATAGTTCACTTTCAATAATTATTAATCACTTTGCCTTATTTAACTGTACATTATTCAGAATGGCTGGACCTTATAGAAGTAGAAGAAATAACGTCAACCCAAATAATACTAATTTAGTTGCAAAAGTAGCACGGACCTTCACATTAACACAGTGTATTATTTAATATTGATGAAAAAGTTATATTTTGCAGGTAAAATAAATTGTCTAAAATTTATGCCTAAGTGTTTTTTTTTTATTAAGGGAGTCCTTGAAATTGTGCTTGATTTCCTAAAGATTTCTGATCTAAATTAATGTATTGTCGCCGATCCTTGATGGATGTGTAAAGTTTTAATTTAATACGAAATTTTGAAGTGGCCGAATATCACATTCAAAGTTTATGTTACATAAATAAATAGATAAATACACTCTAATAAGTAGAAGTTTATGCAAGCGTTCTTAAAAGATATACTTTTTATGCCTCAGGTGCATACTTTACTTTGTCGTCTATTTTTATTTTATTTATATTTGATAGGCAACTGGTATGTGTTAGACATAGCTAAGGAATTGCTATGTTAGTTTAACATATTAACTATGTTAAAATCAAGCTTAATTTACACTACGAAATTAGTGGTTAATTCTATGTCACTAATTTTATAATGTAAATTGGACTTTATTGACGTACTTTTATTTTAAGACAAGTTATTTATATCATAATGTTTAAAGTTTTCGTCTATTATTTCTTAATATTTTTCTTTTCTCTGTATATACATAAAACATCAAACAAACCTCAGTTTACCAGAATTACTTTATGTTTATGCATAGTTTGTTCTTGGTATTAACATTTAAGATATAAAATAAAGAAAAACAATTTCAATTTATTGATTATCGACTTTACACTGACCTAACTATTGTATTCTTATCAAAACTATTACTGTATAAATTCAAGGTCAAAACAACAAGGTATAAAGTAAACAAACAAGGTATAACGATGCGACGTTGCGTCGTGATACATTACGACGTAATGAAACGTTGAAATCTGCGTCATGAAAATGTACGATGTGTATTATAAAACATCGTGAAAAACGTTTTAACATGGTATCTACAATGATAAATAATTCCTTTATAATCAAACAAAAGATCACGAAGAAAACGAATCACAATCGTTGATTTCTATACGATACACATCAAAGATTTTCACGACGCGACGTAAGGTGTTATGACGTCACCGCAAAAATTTCATGGCGTCATAACGTCGCAACGTGTGTATGTGTTTGACCGTCATTTCAGATTATTTTATAACCTTGATCACTATGAAACTGTTGTTGTATAATGTGTTGATACTAAAACGCTTTAAATATCGCATTTTTCGGAAAAATAAAATTAACTGTGACCCACAAACGCAAGTGTGATTTTGCTTATTGTGTAAACAAACGCAGCCTCGAACGTTTTATATTTCTAAAGTGCACTCCGTTGCGACTTGCGGTGACATTTTTGGATACTTTTGGAAACTTATTTTAAAGGAGTTCAATAACAGATTTCACAATATATTGTACAAATAGAGACTCTTAAGTGCAACTTGGCAATATAATATAAGTAATATGAGTAATACAGTTTTAGGAGATGTTAACCGATTTAACGACTGATTATGACGGGATTTTTACTCACAGATAACCATTGTTATAAGGAGTAACTTAGGCTTTTATTTAAAAATGTATTTAAATTATATATAAAAAAAAAATAATAATAAAATGGTTACGCGAAAATAAAATTGAAAACAATGAAATAGTAAACAATATTTGATTCAAGTAGGGAAGGTATTCAAGTAGGAATTATATAAATATAACTTTTCCTCAAGTTAACGTGGGTGGAACCGCTGGGCACAGTTATAGAGTCTCTAGTATCATCAACCGATGAAAAATGGTAAATAAATATTAAAAATTTATGCTTACTTTCTCCGCTATTATAGATCGTAGCGTGATTTTGAATATACATATAATACTAACCTTTAGCTTTTACGAATACTTTGTTTTAAAATAGACGCATATATGTATGTATAC
The DNA here is from genome assembly GCA_037950945.1 of Hypolimnas misippus. Taxonomy (NCBI): domain Eukaryota; kingdom Metazoa; phylum Arthropoda; class Insecta; order Lepidoptera; family Nymphalidae; genus Hypolimnas; species Hypolimnas misippus. Next base: position 4,829,395 of record JBBEEQ010000013.1, on the reverse strand, counting down.
TGTCATAAATATAGATATAGAATAATGTACGTTTTTTTTTAAATAGCCGGCAAATGAGCAGACGTGACATTTAATATTAAATGTTCACCAATACCCATGAATATTCGCAGTACCAGAGTTGTCGCAAATGCATTGCCAGCTTAAAAGGGAATAAAAAATGAAAGGAATTACGAAGTGAGGAAATGAAGTATGTAAGGAATAAAACTACCCGTTTTTATTTCAATGAATAATAATCGCGAAAATCTAAGACAACGATAAGTATGTAAGGCTTAGGCTTCTGGTTCTCTTATTCAACGCACGAAACCTAGTAACATGAACTACATCACATCGATCTTTAGTGAGGTGACCCGAGCCAGCCCATACGAACTGTAATCAGTGGGCTATAGGTAGACCTCATTACAAGACAAGCAAAGATATGACAATTTATTGAGCAAGATATCGGGTTACTAGGAGTCAAGGCAAAGCAAATCAAAGCAGTAAGTTAAAACGTCACAGCACTGGTGCATAATATGTCCAAAATGTTTTTGTGTAAACTATAAACGTTTTAAATTACTTATACTGAACTATGAATAATCCTGTCTGGTGAGGACAGCCAGACAGGTTTATATATTAATTTTTTACCAACTGTTGACGAGACGGGTTGTCTGGTTGAATTAAACAAGCAAGATATTATTCAAATCTATTTATTTTAACATATTTTAATAAAAGTTTACTTGATTTTTCTTATTACATGTCCGCACCAGAAAATAGTTTTATAACACAAATGAATGCATGTATTTCTGTGTATTTCATCTTATTTCTTTGACATGTCCTGTAATTCTGGCGACATTAGTTTTATGTTTTAAATTTTTAAAGTTAAATACTCGATTTCAGTGGCGTTGATATAGATTTTATTATCAAAAAGTAATTTTTCCGTCAGGACTATAAGTCGTGAGTGCCACTTACTGTAAGTTAAACGTACTATATATAACCTATAACTTTCACGCAAATGCAAACAAAACGTGGAGAAAGTTTTATGTCAGTATGGTATCAAACAAAATACGAACTAAAAACAATTATTAAATTAGATAAAACTAAATATTTAGATGTAATAATTACAAATTGAGCAATATACCAAAGTGAAATAATACAAAAGAAAAACATAATAAGGATAATTTATTACAAAAGATTCTAGTCATTGCATCTAGGTTAAGTTCCTAAAATACTGGCAAAACTGATACTTTGACAGAGGCTACCAGCTCTTGGGTCCCCAGATGACTTTCAAAGTCTCTTTGAGAGGTCCATATATATATTAGATTGGGCTTACATAAGTTTTAAGCATTATAAACTTTGCGGTTTGATATCGTTTACATTAATATTGCCTATCAGCAAGTGTAATTGAAATTTCAAAGCCTCCAGATAATCATCTCGATTTCACAAAAGACCCTAATGAAAACCTAGCCCGAATTGAATATCCTTAGTTAACCTTTCTCTTTGAGATAGTGTAAAGTTATTGATATTAGCTTCTGAATGTATAAAGTGGACCATACGAGTATCTTGAAATGTAGAAAATAATTTTATACAAGATAGTCTACGTGTTTTTATGCTTAGAGCTTTCATTTTCAGTTTTACTTCTTTCAATTTATTGTATCGCAATAAAAATTAACTTATTCACTATTCTGCAAAGTTCGATCTATTACTGTGCCAAGATTCGTCAAAATTCGTTTAGCAGTAAACGTGAAAATGTAACAAACAAACAAAGATACTTTTTTAACTTAAATTATCCATATGGATTTTCACGAAAACTCAGCATTTCGCACATATGCACCAGAGCCGTGACGTTTTAAGTTACTGATTTGCTTTGCCTTGGCTCGTAGGGATCTGTTATCTTCCTCAATAAATTTTCACGTCTTGTCTTGTCTTGTAACGTTTGTGACAGTCATTTAAACCAATAACTTAGGTAAAGCCTGGCTAACGATCACTGATTACATCTCGTAAGAGCTGGCTCAATAAGGCAAAATTGCTGTGTTTCTTACGGTGTGGGAGAGCTGGAAGCCCACCCTGCCCTGCTTACCACTCCTATTCTTACCAATCCTTCTTATTTTTTATTTTTATATAGCAATAGCTGGCAAACAGGAAAGTGGTAAACCTGATGTTAAGTAAAACCCCCGCTCATCGACATTTGCAGTATCAAAGTTATAAGAGATGAATGGGAATAGAAAATAAAGAAAGGAACGGAGAAGGGTGTGAGGCTTCCAGTTTTCTATCTCACCGCACAGAACGTAACTGTATTAGTTATTTTACGTCGATCTTAATTATAATTGAGATATTGCTATGGTCGAGTCAGCTAGCCCCTATACGAGCTGTAGTCAATGGGCTACAACTAAACTTCACCTCAATTACATTTGATAACAATAATGCAAAATACCAAAAAATATTCTGTTTAAAGATGTAAACCTTTTAAATTACTTATACTGAACTATAGTATAGTCTAGACTGAAACTATAGTATGTATATATGTATGTATATTTACCAATAACCTTTGTCTCAGTACTATTTCCCTTCATCCCTTATTTGTAATTTATTTAATGCTAAACGATTATCACTTAAAATCAGGCGAACCGCGTCGTTAGAACAAAAAAATGAATAAAACAAACAAACTCTTCAGTTTTATATATTAGTATAGATAAAACTAAATCAGGTGCCTCCATGTTAATGAAATTATTCATTTTGTTTATATACATCGCATTACCGAAAACCGTATTATAGAAAAACGCAATTCGGTTTATTTAATAAACGATTAAATTTAACAAACCAATTCAGAACAAACAATTATAATGAAAAAGAGAAAACGTATTAAAAAAATTCTAGACATATTTACTAACGATCAATTTTATTTCACTTAAAGCGAAAAATAAACATACTTAGAGCAGAAGGCAATCAAAAGTTGTGTAAACACCTTTTCGGAGCTCACGTAAAGCTCTTTTATAAAATACCATATTGAATTAGAATATAGCTTATTACATAAGCCGCCGTTTAAGTCATTTACATACTATTTTTTTATATTAGAGATTAGTAGACACGGAATAAAATTCTATGTAGATTTATGAGTGTGTATAACATATGTTATTATATTAAGGTAGAGTCTAGCAGCCTATAGTCTATTGTTCTTTTATTGTCTTATTTAGCAGACAAATATAGTGTACTTCTAACCACTCGTAATAGATAACAAATCATCGATAAATTGATTGAACTAAATATTTTATTTATAATGAAAAGTTATATTGAAAATAATGTTCGAATATTCGTGATTTTCGTTTCGGGTATTATTACCAAATAATATATAGTAAAGAAAAACAGACCATACTGATTACAGCTCGAGCTAGCTCGTCTAACTCGATCGGGACAGCTTCGCACTTCCTCAGAATATCGGTCTGAAATACCTAATATAACTGCGTTTCGTACGGTAAGAGAACTGGAAGCGAAACCTCCTTCACTATTCTTTTCCCTACTTTCCTTTTACTACTTTTTAGCTGGCAAATCAAAAACTTAGCTAAAAAACATCAGGTTAGTCACGTGATGTTTTTAGCTACTTTTTTTATGAACGGGCGCTTACGAATGTGCAATAATAGATTTGGATTAACGTTAAAGAAATTACGTCGAACGTTGTATTAAACGTTCACCATGATGAAACCCATTTGAATACTTATTGCAGCCATGAGGTGGAAATGATAATGTAGCCTATAGGCCATATTAACGCGGTATAAACCTTAAGGGAAACGGTTATGGACTCGCCGCTACTAAATATTTATGACAGGGCGACGGATTCGGTTATTGCGATGCGGCAAGTTATTGAAACTTACATAATATAACTCGACCTCTAAATAAACGAATAAATGAATTGAAGGATTTTTGTAACTATAAGATGCTTGTTTTTTTATCGCTTGTACTGTTTATTTATATTGTATATAATTTATTTTTATATTACTTACGTATTATACTTATGTATATCATATTTATCCAACAAAAGTAGGTATATACGAGTACATAAAGTTTTGAAGTAATTAAATAAATAAATACTTAGTATTTAATTATTATGTAGAAATTATAAAATCATATTATTTAACTTTTGGTTAGATCTGATATCATCTCTTCGAGAGAGCTGTTGCTGGCCGTCTCTTTCATGCCTTGATAGCGTGGGTCTAAATCTTTCAGACGAACGATATGAATTTATTATCTTTTCTCTTACCGGGGAAAATAATAGGGCCAAGCAGCGCATCTGACTGAGGTCGGTATGGCGCTGGTCGTAGACCGTATGCTTAGGTTAAGAGTATCTGTCCCCAGAACCAAGGACCTACACGTAATGATCCAAATGCTAGACAGAAAGAATAATATTTTCTTATAAAATAATAGAATTTAAGAACATCAATTTATGATTACAACGTATCAAAATCTTCAAATCAATTCAATTATTTAATTAGTCTTTAATCAAAATATTAAAAGTAAACGGAAGCTGTCATATTGATATAAAAAAAAGAAAAATCATTTCCACCGAAATTAATCTTAAGTAACACGGGACTAAACTTATTCTTATTACCATCGATCTTCGAAAGTAAAATGAACGAGAGAAAAAGCCATCTTAATTGCGAAGTTCGTTAAGATTGTAATTTATCATTTCCTTGTAATAAGAAAACAATATTTTGACTGTATATAGAATATTAGGAAAGTAATTTAATTCCAGTGATAAATAATGTAACGGTGTCAAGTAACGTTTCTTCGCTATTTACTTCCTGATTTATATCGATGGCCCGTAGGATTCATGATATCATTTCGCTTATCGATGTATGTCTTAATATAAGTGGCAATTATATGGTCTATAAATAGTGAAAAATACGTGTATGTTACGTGTATGTTTCATTAAAAAAAGTTTTCTTTTAAAACGTATTAGAATTGATAACTATAAACAAGTTACTAGCACAAAAATTTTGGCACCCAAAATGTCTCCACTTGAAAGACCTAAGTACAATTTGATGCTGATAAGCAATAATGTGTCAACCCACAAAAAGTCAAATTTAGATAGTATTCTGATTATACATCACGTATTTAACAATATTAAGAAAATTGAACTAAATTAAATAATTATGGAAAAAGTTTCTTAATCCAATGTTTAGAATATTAAAGTTTATTTTGGTTTATGCAATAATCGCATATATTTGAAAAACTTACTCTTAGATAAAACTCTTTACTATGCAAATCTGCTTTTAAACAAGTTTAATTATTACCAAAATAGAAAAGAAAAGATAGATATATACCTCTTCAAACTGATTTATTAAGAACAGGTTTGACATCTTTAGACGCCATTTTCTCGAAATGATGTCCGTGTAGCTTGACACAGTATTGCTTATCAGCGTTCAATTATAAGTCCAGTATTCATCTAGAAATGACCATAGATTTTTAAAGACAAATAACATGAACGTAACATAGATATTTATAAAATAATAACTGCTCCTCGCGATTCCACTCGCATTTACTTCTTCGCTCCTGTGAGTCGTAGCGTAATGAAATATAGCCTTTAACCTCCCGCAATAAACAACCTTAAGAAGGCAGAGCGATTATTTCAAATAGAATCAGCAATTTCAGAAATTAACCCATTACATACAATATTACAAACAAATCTTGCCTATATATAAAATTAGTATAGACCAATGATTAAAACATAAGAAGCTCTCAAAATAGAATCTTAATGAAAGACTATAATATAGAATATAATCTCGTTGATACAGAGAATGAAGTACCAATGATTTTGTAAATAAAATTTGTAACTAAAGATTAGGCATCATGCCTACTCGTTGTCAATTTAATTACGACAGTCGCATAAGACTCAGCGTAACCTTGTTTACTGTATCGAAAATAGGAAAATCATAAATATTAATACATGATTTTGCATGTGAAAATGTCATATACGAGTATGAAATTTCCACATTGACCCTCCTTCGGCATAAATCACGGATGGATAGGATTACCTCGACTGTATTTTATGTCGCATTCAGGAAAGGGTCGCTGCCGATGTGAAATATGGTGTACTTAGCCTAAGTAATGCGGGAAAGATGAATTATTTATCATTTCATTCTTCAGAATTGTGAAGGAATTTAATGGCTTCCGCTGTTTGATTGGCAGAAGTACACCTTTTTTATAAATTAATTTATCTTATTTTTTTATTTGAAATTAAACGCATTTTAGTGGGGTTTTTAAAAAACCGATGTCAATTATCATGTTTCCGCGTTGAATGTAATTTATTTGATGCTAGTACAGAGTATTAAAAATAATAAAAAAAATGTGTTTTACTTATTAGCTATTGCAACTTAATAGATTTTTTTTTTGTAAAGAAAATTAAGTAGTATTATAAAAAAAGCAATGTGTAATGTTATAATTCTAAAAAATAATAAAAACTTAATACGTAAAAAGTTAAAGCAACACAACAAATATTTATAAAACATTTTTAGGCGATTTATTATATTTTGCTCTATCCTAATATCCAGTCAAGGTTAAGCCAAGTAAAGTCAAACTCGAGCTTAGGTTTCTGAACTGAAGGAAGAAAACACATTTTTTATGAATACACAACGATCATTGCAAGAACCCGACTGGCACATCAAATCTTTTTTTTAAATACGGATCTCTAATAGAAAAATCAGTTATTATGAATTTTCGGTATTAAACTTCAAAGATAAAGAGCAATATAAGTACTAACTCCAGTTAATAAAGACATATTACTGAACCAACTTCATCTCGTCGTGCAGTTGAATCACGTCGAAGTTTCAAAACTTATTGCAAACTTCAAGTTTTGAAACGGGTAAGTAAATGTTATGAGTGTAACTGAATTCTCTATCACGCACTCAGTTAAGAGTACTTTAAACTACAATCCCAATATCCTTCTTTGAACCTATTTTATTTCATCAATATTTTTAACTTATACCCTTATATATACTGTATATGTTGTCAAAACAACTTTGCAATGAATTACGTAGCTTACGTTATAAATGAGCATTTACAAAGGGAAGTTACATATCGATGTGTCCAGAGTATCCAAGAACACTTTCCAAACCATGGGGTTGATTTATGCTCGCAATTTTAGTTACGTTCTATAATGCTTAGATCAAACAAATTTTCTCAGAAAGTAAGTTTACATTATGGTTATTTAATATCATTACCTTCAACTAGTATAGCACAGAAAAAATCAAAAACATACACAGTAGATGTATACCCATTATGAAAAAAATAACATAAAATATTATTCTACCTCCTCAACTACTAAAAATTGCTGAACATACTTGAAGAATGATTTGAATACCCTCTATACGCCATAAGATCATTAGTAACGACACGAAACACTTGTATGTGAAGATGAACTCACACAAATATACATTCTCGGCTATCGATTGCACACACACAGACAGTTTAAGCGTGAGATATTTGCTTGCCAAGGAACTCAGTAAGCTCATTAGTATCTCCCTACCAGATGGCTCTAGTCCGCCTTACAGAAGTTATAATCGAATAACGAAACGATTCCTTTGCCTACGATCTCTTAGACATTTACGAAATTTCCCTTAAAATTTCAGTCATAAGTTTATTTTAAATTTACTTTTAAACTCGATTAGTATTCGTGTTAAATATTTTATTTCCTAATGAGTAATTAGTATCTGTAAAGTAATATATTAACAAGGGATGTAATTATCTATACCTAATATTATAAAGCTGAAGACTTCGTTTGTTTGAACGCGCTAATCTCAAGTACTACTGATTTGAAAAAATATTTGTGTAATATAGTTCAGTTATTGAGGAAGGCTATAATATATAGGCTATATGGCAGTAACCATAAACACGAGTGACACCGCAAGGGACAGCTAGTTTAAGGATTTAGAGAGAGAGATAGAACTTAAATTTTCTCTACTAAATTGTTCTATTAATTACGTGAATCATCGATCATTACATTAAATAAAATATGGTTGATTTATTATTATGAAACAAAATTAAAACAAACGACTCTGTCGAGGTTAGCCAGATAATCTTACATTTCATCGTCACCAAAGTTCCGTTAATTGCGACAAACATTAGGCATGTGTCACATTACATGATACATAACATTTCCGAGGCAAAGCTTGGCAATGTAAACATGGGCTAAGACAGCAAACTTCTAAAGGCAAATTTATACGTCACAGGTGCCAGTGGCAGACTAAACACATACTGAAATACCACAAAACATAGTATTATGTCGAATGGTATGTAGAATTAGCAGAGTATGGCAGCGAACTAATATAATCAAGAATTAGGTAAGTAATATAGAAAATTCATAATCCAACTGCCCAACAAAAGTATTACATACATTATACCTTATGTCTGTTATGTAACTTTCCATTGGTGAAAGAAAGAAGAGTAGGAGAAGGAAACTCGCGTGCTCGCCGCCGTAGAGCGCGCAGTACACCAGTCAGCTCGTGACCACGACGAATGCAACTTCGTCGAAACGACGGGCAATAAAAAGGTATTATTACCATTAGTTATCGCGATAACATTTATATTAAATATGAATAGTATAAATTGAAAAGTTTAAAATATAGTATGAAAGAAAGAAGTTTTAATATCGGATATGATCTATTTTTATATGGAAAAATAACTGAGTGACATAAATAAACAAGCAGGCAGGACACTTAACGTTATGTGATCAGCGCCGTCCATAGACATTTGGAGCGCTAGCGGAGCCACAAATATGTTCCCAATTTAAAAAGAAATAAGGTATGAAAAGGAATATTAAGTAAGAAAGAGAAGTAAGCAGTTGAGCAAGTTGTTAATTCGTTTAACAGCTCGAAACTCACACTAACAAGAAATGGCTTTACACAAAGCCATCGCTTTACATTGTGAGTGATGCCTGCAACTAAATATGTATTAAGCCTATACTTATGAGTTACAGACACAAGCAGAGTGTTATACAAGCGCTTCGATTAAGACTATAGAAGTGGTTTAGATAGGATACTATTACGCCTATCATAAATTGTCAAACGATACAGTATTAGCTGACATTCTATTTCTCCAACATATAGGTATAATTAACAGTGAATTATAGTTAACAATACTAAACGTCTTACTGAGCGTAATTAGGTAAGACTGTCGCTATTAAAATATGCCATATTTTGGCAGTTAAAGGAGATATTTTAATTCAAAAATTAGAATCAACTATCAGAATCGAATATGGTTTATAGCGATAGATTAACATAATTAGCTTCCAGATATAATATGTAAAACCGTCCAGTACTTCGAATATCGACTGTGAATGTGTTTTTAAGCGAATTATTCACTTTGAAAATCACGCTATTACAATCGGACTTGTCGATTATTGACAGCAGTCCGTGAGATAAATAGTTCGAGTATCAACACAAATAATACCAACTACAATAGATACCTACTAAAAGAAAGCGTTTTTATAATATTTCGTAGTAATTAAGAGCTTAAATAAATGTTCTACTACTGGGAAAAGGAGAAATTTAAGAGCTTAATCGACCACGCTTCATTGCAGATTAGCGGATATACATGTGTCACAATTTTTCCTGGCTCATGCAGGTTTCCTCACTACGTTTTCTTCCATCGCCTAGCACGAGATGATTTTAAAGATAAATTTAGCGTTTGAAAACTCCGCGGCACCAGCCGGGGCTTAAGCCAGCGATCGTCGGTTGATATCGACGTGTTTTAACCACTAGACTTTGGGTCTTTCTATTTGTGCATAACAATACAAAAAAAAATCTGATATGTTAATTTTTAGAACTGATTAACTTATATACTTAAGTATGTAGAATACGTACTGTACTAAATAAATAAATAAAATAATGATATCGGAACCGAATAAGAGTTATGTTAAAATGAGTCTTGCCGAGTTATATACTTTAACGTTGGTAGCTACTAAATCATAATGAGATCAAGCTAAATTAGCTGGTAAAGATCTCTTAAAGAGATAAGCATTTCTTTGTATTTTATTTCTTTGTTGTGCTTTCATATAATGATTTTCTTTTGATTGAAAACAATTATTGTATTTTGAACACACTTAAAAATATTGAAAATATTAGTCATTCGTTTTTAAAATCAATCCACTTAATCAATTTATTTGTCTTCAAAAATAAGCCCAATTATAATTCATTCAAACATCACTCAGTACACGCCAGAGACTTGTGGGTTTTTAATGGAACTCGAATTTCATATTAATTAAGTCTTTAATCCAATTCATTTCACTGGAAATAAATTTATTAGGTAAATGTATTGCCGTCTCCGGGCACGAGATTGAAAATGATAAAAGGATTTTTTATTAGCCGTTTGAAGTGAATTCATAAAGCTTAACGTAAAATATTTTTTAGATTAAAAAATTTAAAACGGACACCATCGGAATATGAAGTCGGTGTAAACCACCTTTATGTTGAAAATGAATTTCAGTATATTGTTAAGGGAAAGCAAAACTTATTTTAAATTATCTAAAATAAATAAAAAATAAATCTTAGATCATCAACTCATCATGTAAATAATTGGACGCTGATATGCAATACTGTGTCAAGCCACACGGACTTCATTTTGAGAAAATGACATCTAAAGATGTCAAACCTATTCTTAACAAATATGTTTGAAGAAATTTATAGCCATCTTTTCTTTTATTTTTTTGATAAAAGAATTAATGAATTAAAAGAAGATTGATATATTTAATATATTATCTAATAAAAAGTTTTTCAAATATTTGAGATTATTGTATAAATTGGAAAATATGGAACGCACTTGAAATTCGAAACAATTAATAAGAAAATTATTCCGTACTTTTTTAGTTTATATGACCTTAATTTTTTTTAATAATGTTAAATTGGTGATGCAGTATCAAAATACATCAATATCCTAGAATTTGACTTTTAGTGGGTTGACACATTATTGCTTATCAGCATCCAATTGAAACAATTAAATGAATAGAACATTAATTTGCGTAATTCAAATACATAACACTTTTTAATAAGCTAGTACATTTTTGTAAATGAATCTCGTTTCCAACAAACCATTTTCTAATATTAAAATTACTCAATATAAAGAGGTCAAAATCATTTAGCTTTTGCCAAATATTTGTTAAATTTAAATGTGGTTTTACACTGAAACAACAGCAAATAGGTGTTTACCGATAATTATTTTAAGTAATATTCATGATAACATTTTTTTATGAGGACTGCTCTGGTATAGTTTTACTGTTGGTGCTGAATACCTCTAACACTGAGGGTTGCGGGTTCAATTCCCGCTTGCTTAAATCTCGGTGTTTGTCCTTGTGAGTCTTGTATGCACGTAAAGCTGTCGGTTCTGTCGTTATCACAATTAATTAATGATGATTGTTAATCTTAGTCGGGAGATATTTCTAGACTAAAGGGTTACTGATCAGGTGGCAGTCACTTTGTATAAAAGTCAGTAAGCTGTCAATATCTGAACTAGAATAATAAGCAGACCCGGGTAAACCCGGGAAAATGCTAGGTTAATGATTCATGCTAACATTTGTATTTGTATAAAACAGTAAAAACATTAACCAGACCAAAATAAATGTTCTCTTAGTCTAGTTCATTGAAAGGGACTAAAGAGCCGTGGATAAATATGATGCGCATAAAAATTTTGTAGGCGCTTCCCCTGTAACGGAATAATACTCGTTTCAGCCAAAATATTAAATCGTAACTACAAATACATATAGCGTGCTGTGATTATTCAATTTTATTTACTATTTCTTTACCCGATTTATGTTATACACATATATGCTTCGTTTTTAAACTTTATCATATTAAGAAAATAAAAATAATCATTAAAAATAATTGTTTTTTTTTTTAATTATGTTAATTTTATTAAAAACGTGTTTTGTAATATAATATTTTAAAAATGAGATATGCAGATAAAACATAATTAACGAATTCTTAACATTAAATAAAACTGATTTCAATAGATTGGCGCCGACGTCATATGATTACACGTTTTTGGATGTTAAACTTCAAATAATCACATATATCGATACCTCCCACGTAAGTTATTGTAAGCCACAAAATTGCCGTTAGCGTTTTTACTGAACACTACACGAATTTGCATTGCTTAATGCATTCAATGTGAAAAAATTCCAAAAATCTTTTTTTTTTTCAAGGAAAGTTACAACAAAATACGCCTGAAAAAAGGCGTATTTTGTTGTAACTTTCAAACTAAAACAGATTTAAAGTGGTCTACTGTAAAATTGTAATTTTGGGGTTACAACAACTTACGTGGGAGGTATCGATATATTTATATAAGAACATTTGATGGCACCCACTTTTGCTCACATCGTCGTATTTAAATAATAACCACACCACGTTCTGTCCGTTTTTCGTTTGATCAGATTTCCATAATGCAATATTCGCACACGATATCTCGAGCCTAAGATAGTGGTTTGCCAAGAAAATGTTGGCACTGAGTCCGAAAACGGAGCCTGCGACGGTTAGTGTCCAATTAAGTGCGGGACATTGCTTAAAACAACTTACACGCTGTGATCACATCGTGAGGATGATATAATTGACATTTGTCTAACATGACAAGATGGTGGTTAAAATACAAATATGTTTTGAAAATGTACATGATCTTTTGTATGTGGGTTTGTACCTTTGTGGCATTATTTAGACCAAGCGCGATTTATCTTCATGGCACAAATATAGCTGATCTTAGAAGATATAAAGAATAAAGAAAAATAGAAATTTGACAAACTATGTCATGTGGGGTATGATCAAATAAGTATTTAAGATTATTTTTAGGTTATTTTATAGTTTTTCAATCAGAATTACTGTTTAGGATCTATAGCGATTTGAAGTTGGTTCGTAACGATTCTCGCTTATATGCGTTTAGTCAGAACTAATATTTTTTCATAAATTTTATTAATTTATCTGGTTATTTTTTATTCTAAAAAAAATAACATCATTGTAATGGCATAGGGTCTTAACGCATCTACAAAGTACTGAGTACATAAACAATGTCTTTAGTACATATAAATACGTCTGGAAATGAGTGAAAATCGAATTGCAAGATTTCATTGCTGAGATAGCGCATGCTCGACTGTGCTGGAAAACACCGCGAGAATATCTATATGTGTCAAAGGAAATTGTAAAACATGTAGTGAGACAGGTACTAATATCCGCCTATTCGCCATAGATCAGCGGATTAAGTTTCTATGCTTCTTATAAATAGACGAAAAGGCCTTTGTCCAGCTGAGTGATATTTGTTATACAATCGCCTAGTGCCTACTAAAACATACAGCTGTTAATTGTACTACTAAGTATGAGTAAATAAAATTAATTTTATTAATTATTAATTTCTTTTAATTTAAGCGTTTCCACTTTAATAGATTTAAAAGTAAAAAAGTAAAGTAACAACTGTATTCTCCCACTGCTAGACAAAGGCCTGGAGAAGAGCCGGTGAGAAACTCAATAGTTACTCTTTTAAAAATATTTTTGTACAATATTGGTGGATACAATAAGCTACAGTTATCCTGCAAGAATGTCATCGCACTATTATTCCACGCTGCTTTATCGTTAATGTAGTCATAAATTAAATAGTATGCTTTTTCTATCAATGATTGTTTTATGTAAACTTTAAATGTGTAAATTGGCGAATTTTATTTCGGGTATTTTATTATAGAAGCATATACTTTGTCCCATAAAAAACATGTTAACTTTGCGCAGTCTGAAACTAGGAGTTATTAGCTTATCTTTACTTCGCGTGTGTATGCATTTGTATATTTGTTTAATATTATAATATTAATTTAAACTCTACATCAATAGATTTTAATTCTTAAAATATTAAAAAATGTCCGTCTCTCTCAAATATATTAAATCTCACAACAGTGCATAGCCTTCGAACAGAAGGCATTGGAAGTCGCAAAATTAATTCCGTGCTTCAATTTCTGGAGCGTATTTCCACTCCAATTTACTGTACACTTTTCCAATATCCCGTTGGAACTTTGTAAAGTTTTGTCTCTGAGGGGTCTTGTGTACAAAGGCACAAATCACGAGCTTGTATGAAAGACGTGCAGAAACTTCTGCGATAGTGAGACCGCGCTAATATGATTTTAAATAGAATTTGTTGTTTTTAAATCATGATTGTATTTTTCTTTTATTGTTTATTCATTCTTAAAATTTAGACTTAAAGTCAAAGATCTTTCAAACCGACCCACATTTATACAGCGTGCAATTCGCGTGCATTTTAGGAACAAAGTGCAGACACCTTTGGACATAACCGCAATTGGTTAGCGAGCAATTAGCGTGTAAGTTACATTGCCTTTTCGCGGACAAACAGTGCGGTTCACATGCATATTAGAAACATAGTCTATACTAATATTACAAGGTAGAATTTGTAGAGGTACAATTTCTGAAACTACCGATCCGGTTAGAAAATAATTTTTGCGTTGTCTCAATAAACATATTGATAAACTTTTTAGGCATATATAGATCACGCTACGACTCATAGGAGCAGAACAGTAACGATAAGCGCGAGTAAAACCGCGAGGAGCAGCTAGTATCAAACATTTTGGATATATTCAGTGTTCACGTGCAACAGTCGAAGCGTAGTCTGCAAACGCATCGTTTGTACGCCGTGCAGTGTGCGCGCATACAACATGACGCACCCAAATCCATTCGATAAAAATTTTTCGTGATTTGATTGAAGAAAATTTAACAATGTATCCTGACTGAAGGTTTAAAGTGAAATGCTCAGATATAAAAAGCTTTTCTGAATTTACGACATTGCCATGAGTTGTACCTATTTAGTGAAAATAATAATGCATGCAATGCATTCATACATAACTTAAATATATGAAATATATGAGAATATTTGTTCGTTCATAATAACCTACTTCAAATTTCTATCAATGTTATCATAAAAGCGCTTGTTCAAACATGACCGTATAAAATAGCTTATTTTAGCTTATCATACCTAAAGTATATTTAAAATTATTCTTATTACATAGAAGCCTGAACAAATGCTCAAGCCGTACTTAATGTAGTTAATATTCCCAAGTTACGAGTAAAATTTAAATAGCAATTTTAATAGCTACTAACTACCCGACCCAGCTTCGCACGAGTGTACTAATTGAGACTAACTCACTTTTTATATACATATATATATAGATTATTAACTGATTTTTTTTTCGTACAATTTTTTTAAAAAAAATCCATACGAACCTTATTCTAATGACATACATAACAAAATCTGTACATATAAAATTACTTATCCTGACTGTATTCATCAACGTAGAGCCTAAACTGCCGGGGTTAAAAACTTAAAATTTTGGCAGTGCCTTTTAGGGTGTAAGCATTCACTAAGAAAGGGTTTTTCGATTTTCCACCCGAGGGTTTAAAGGGGTAAAAACATTTCTATGGAAAATCTTTTTCCTTGGTAACTTAAAATTTAATACAAATACTTCTGGATGATAGTTATGAAATGTGAACCATAGAACACACGAATATCATCTTCTATTGAACTGCTTTGTATGTACAAAATTTATTTTTTTGGCCGATTATTCTTAAACTTAGCATAAATATTCCTTATAGTGAATAAATAAATATCTATCCCCGAATTCAAAAATCATCTCTTATAGTTGTGCTATTAAAGTTGTGTTGGGTATTAAAGTATACGCGGGCAACGCCGCGGGAAACTACTAGTATAATCCTTTTATACAAAAAGCAAAAGCTGACATATTCACCTGAAATTTTACACAAACGTTCCTCTGATAACGAAAGTGTTCATTTAGAAGTGATTTTTGAAAAAATTTTCCCCTAAGTAGTTAAAGGGCAGGCGAAGCTGCGGGGAACTATTAGTAAGATTAATAAGTGTAGCAACTCTAAGCTGATGCGATTATGTACATTTGGCAATTGATTTTGTTTAGATAATACACTAAATGTCCCTTGCGGTTCAACTCGTTACTGCTTCGCTCCTATGAATCGTAGCGTGATGTAATATAGCACATAGCCTTCCTCAATAAATAAACTATCTAACACAAAAATATTTTTTTTAATTCGAACCAGTAGTTCCTGAGATTACCGAATTCGAACAAAAAAACTCTTCAGCTTCATTATATTATTATAGATTTTATGCGAGTATTACACTTGTAACTTTTGCTTTCAGACTTTCATAAAGATTTACATAAGTGGCCAATTCAATTCAATTCTTTGGTTAATGGCTTTTAGTTGTGCCAATTAGACACATTTAATATTTATTTCGCCAATTTAAGGTGGAATGGAGAATTATTTTTCAAACTGAAATATCTATATAATACGTATATTGCATATAACGCTGTTAATTACTAATAAATAAATAAATAAATAAGTAGTTTCTTATTGCTAAACACCTGAAATAATTTACTGTCAATGTCTTATTATTGTCATTAACAGCTTTCGTAACTACTAAAATAGGTAGTATATTCCTTACTAGGTTACAGAGTTGTTTTATATAAATTACGCGAGTAATACTTACTAGTGCAATTCGCGCCTTATTATATATTGTAAAAACGTATGATATACAAATAAAAGTTTTTTATGTTTTTCAGTATCACGTTCAGGTTAACCATTGGTATCTTCCAATGGGCAGCAAAGACAGTTCGGACGAAATGCATTTTTCATGTAGTGAGGGCAACTTCGCCTGGAGTTTTGCGTCGTACTTATACTGTGCTGTTACACTGCTACCTTCGTTCTTAACTCTACGTATATTGACCAACTATTTTACCTGCGTTCTTTTTTATTTGTTTAACTGAAAAATTGAGACTTTTTCAAACAAAAGAAAACAACTTTAAAAACAAGGCACATAATTTCGTTTACTTAGATGAGCTATTTATTCTAGTTACTTCGATTTTGAAAGCAAACTAATGAACCGATTTTGATAAAAACTGTAAGAGACTAAAAAACTTTTCACATATAAAAGGAATATTTCGAATTAGTTAAGAAATTACAGTGTACTGAGATTATAATCATTATAAAGCACTACTAACTGCGAACCTCCTCATTTTCTGACGTCGGTTGATAATTGTAATTTACTAGCTGTCTACTCCGGCTTCGCACCCGTGTTAAGTTAACATTAAATAAAAAAAAAAAAAAACATTATAATATTTCTAATGTAAAATTTTTAGACATATCAAAAATCAGGTTTATTAATGAAAGCTAATTTACATAAGAAAACTTTTTAAATGAATAACTTAAAAAGTATTTCTAAAATATATCCAATTTTACATGCGCTTTAATTTATTAGCATTCTAACAGCAGTGTACGTTATCTTATAAGTAAAACATGATACACAAAAGTTGTTAAGCCACGTTTTTACAGTTTTAAACTACAAAAATATCTTGTTAGAAAACAATACTGCCTGAAAACGGTTTTTTTACTAAACGTGAGCTGGAGGGTTATTATACAGAGCTATTGCCATCGCAACACGATACGTCTTGACAATTGACATTTGGTTTTAGTACAAATTCTGAAATCAACTCTCAAACTGTATCGCGTTGTGATAAATCGCGTTTAAATTTGGACTAACTTAAAAAATAGATAAACGAACGCCCACTAGTAAACACTCGTCGATGTCAACCTACGATCGCGGGTTCAAACCCCAGTTAGCACCGCTGATTTTCAAGTGCTAAGTTTGTGTTTAAATTCATCTCGAGCTCGGCGGTGTAGGAAAATATCGTGAGGACGTGCAGGTTGCATGTGCCGAGAGAAATTCTGATACATATATATCCGCCAACCCGCAGTGGAGTGGCATGGTGGATTAAGCTCTAAACCTTCTCCTTAATAGCAGACGCGACCTTTGCCTAGCAGTTGAGTATTTACAAGCTGTTACTTTAGTTTTACTTTTTTTTTATAAAATAGAATTATAACATTCTTTTATAATGCCAAAATTTAAAAAATCTAATCTCATATTGTTCACTATTAATTTTGTTAAACTTTTATACTCAATATAATGGTATAAAACTACTATAATATAAATTCAACATTTAGGGCTCATCGTTCTCAATCGGCTTCAAAAAGTATAAGCCAATTCAATTCAATTCTTTGGTTCATGACTTGACAAAAAGTAGCAGATTCTCAATACGTAATTTATGTTTTTTAAGCCGCTTTTTTTGAATTATTGACTTACGTGCACGGCTAAACACGCGTAAATATGGCAATCAATAGATTCAGTAAATTAAAAAAAAAAAACATTGAAAATTATATACCATAATGTTTTGCGCTTACATTAGATACTTCGCACAAAAAAAATCCCAGGAGACGTTCAAAATCGATATCGATACTTCACATCCCGAAGTTCAAGTTTGCAACCAGAAAAAAAAATATCCGCTTATACTACTCGTTAGTTTTAATCGATTAAAACCTTTAAAGCTTTAATGATTTTTAAAATTTTCACCCGAGAAACGTAATTGCGATTCAAAGTCCGTCTAGCATTCTTTCCACCATTCAGCGCGGACATGATTTGTACAGTAATTAATAAAAGCAAACATTTAAGTTTCTCTGTTATATAAATATTATATTGTAATTCTATACATTGTTTTCTTGTCATCAATTAATATACCAACCTATAGTTAATCCAAACACTACAAACGATATACAACAGTTGAACAATACAGCTAACAATATTCCACAACAAATAATCATACCCTGAATAGTATTTAATCAATCACAAAACATACAAATTAATACCCAGTTACTTGTTAATGTAGCGGGCTTATGTTAATGTTAATCAAATTATTCGTCATTTGAGAGAAACATCCGAATACGAGTTAAATTATAAACCGCGTATAATATCTGTGTTTGTTATTCAATTAATGTTATAGTAATACTTTGCGGTTCGTTTAATGTATCATTTGTGATTTAAATTTTAACTTGATCGCGTAAATTCGTCATTATAACTGCATAATCAAACTGTAAATATTTTAGTTGCTATTAATATCGTTCAAATAATTTTAATGCTTGCTAAATTAATTATACTTGATTATATTATATGCTTGAACGCATTATATTATAAATTTATTAAATATAAACTGTATCGTTGGAAACTATTTAAATTATTTTGATTAGAATAGACTTTATAATTGCATTGAATCGGCTGTAACTGTGACTGTTAACTATCGGTTTAGAATAGTCTAACAATACGAATCGACAAGAACCTGGCGATTTACTTTTTAATTAAGCAAATAAAAATAAGCAAATTTTAAAAAATATTGATATATATTATTCTTTACACGATTTCCAGCAATATCTATTTAAATTATAATTTGATACACAATTTAATTTTTCATATGACGACCAAATAAAAACTCCAAGAACCCCTTATTAATACGGAATAGACGCACTCAGGCTTTAACTAAACTAAGCTAACACTGATCAAAGATTTATTTTCTTATGCAAAATATATTACCAACATATTCACAATATACACAGCACCTTGTAAAAACACGTACGCTTGTACAGCTGTGCTTTGTTACTGTTAAATATTTGTAAACATCATCTACCAAGCGCTCAAGACCGGCTATGTCGAGAACAAATTGCGCCCGAAGCGATTGCAACAGAATTTAGTCCAGTCAGCGTTAACCGAACTCGGCATCACCGTCTAATCTCATCCGATACGCAGTCACGTTTCAGTTTCATACATTTCAGATCGAAATGGTGTCGAAAATATCTTTCCCTCTCTCCATATCAACAATCCGTGGGAGAAAATTGTTTTTATGGATTCGATATGCTTCAATTTCAATCGGATGTTCCGTATTCGTTGCTGGCGCGAAATCAAATTTTGTCGGATTATATCTGTGTAGTTTAGAAAAACTTCTAACGCCCTTTTATTGAACGAATATCGCTTATGTTTATTGTGAACAATTAAAAAGTATGTAGTTTCGTTGATGGATGTAATATGTTGATGTTTTCTTAGGATCTTTACTAGCACTTTCGTTTACGCAGTGACTACTTAAAGCAATGATATTACAATTGTTTGACTTGAATTGCAAAACTTCAATTTTTAATTCTGTTAAGATACACTTTTCTAAAGTCAATAGTAACAGTATATTTGTAGGGTCTAAGAAATTATACGACTTTACAGTTAACAAATGTATACATATACAAAATTGTTTTCTTTTATTTTTTAGAAAAGTTTTTAAAATATTTGCAATCGTGAAATCTCAAATCCGTTTAATTCCAACTGTTAATTACAATACATAATTGATTCCGTAATTAACTTTATACTTTAGTTTGTAAAACACATTTTCCGTATCAACTTATTCCGAACTTCGGAATTTCTGATAAGAATAAATTTAAATAAATTAAGTCTCAAGAACCAAGAATAGTAAGCGTCTGTTGATCGTAAGACTGTAACATCGGCTTTGCCCTCGCAAAACAGAATATAAACAGACCCATGTCTGACCTCTGAAACTAATTCCTGCAATATTTGCATAAATCGCTTATTTTACGTATAAAAGGAGAACAAAATATTTAACAAAGGTTATTTCTATCGAGAAGGTAATCCAACTTTACCCATTAAGCAGTCGAAAGCCAGAGGAAAACGGTTAATAGATAAACAGTGGAACATTCACTGTATATATTATGTTCTAAAGTATTTTGTTGTGTGTTCGATTTTTAATTTTAAGTACTTTATATTACGGCCATCATCAGGCGCGTGATATAAAAGGTTGAGAATCTCTGATTTAGAATAATTTAGCTTTCAAACGGTGACATAATTTTAAAAATAGGATTAATGTTCCAGAGTTTATTTATTGTATAACATACGAAGTAGTGTATAAACATAAAGTGTTTAAATAAAAATATCGTGTTTATTATCTCTACGTTAATATTGATCATGTTATCTGGGATCATAACACGTATGTATTTTCCAATACCTTAACCGATTTATATGTGTGCGGTTTCACTGAATCCATACATTATTTGTCGCAGAAATTAGACGAGTGAGTGCATTGGTGTTTTCATATCCATTTTTTTCACACACACACACACACACACGCGCGCGCACAAACGCACGCACGCATGCACGCACGCACGCACGTACGCACACACACACACACACACACACATACACACAGACGTTTGAGCTTCAGTCTTCAGTCAGTTGCAGTGACCACTGCGTTAACCTTTCTGTCGACGGTTATGCACCAGACATTGTATAAAAATAGGCTATAACAAGAAACCCAACTATAAAACCTCTGGCAATCGTTGACAATAACCTTTTTTGATGTACCAGTACTTAATAATATGAATATTATGAATCAAAACTTTTGATACATTTGCAATAATTAAATAATATATACAATTTCAACCAATTATTTGTTATATTTATCTTGAACGATTATTTATTTTAATGTACAAATAAATTTGATATGCCAATTATTTTCAGTACACCTGCCGATGGTAATAATACAACAACAAAGAAACATTGTAATTTATTTATTCAACTATAAATATAATTTACGTATGGGTTAAAACTATAAATTATGATGATGCGACAATTCACGATGATATGACAGCGAGGTAATTACATTCTATCGCTATCAAAATCTTACGGACTCTTAACTTCTGGTTTTTGTATGAATTTCTTTTACAGTTTAAATGTGGGATTTTACGATAGAAATAGTTTAACACATGGTACGCATCGTGACAAATGAGGGAGGAATCTAAAAAATAAAACGTGACGTTCTTTATGGATAGTATTTTTAATATTGGTTTACCTTTTGCCACATTTATAAATTGAATATATTTTTTCTATTATTTTTTATTTGTCTTTATTCATGTACAACTTACCCTTCCCAAAATAGAAAAAAAGTCCTCGACGAATTGAGAACCTCCTCCATTTTGGAAGTCAGTTAAAAAATTTATTGATCCGATCGCTACCAAACTTCACAGGATTAACAACCGATAAACTGAAAGTTGCTTAAAATTTAATCGTTTTGGATCGCATGGGAAACAACACATACATCTCGATATTTATAAATATACACAAATTAATTATAAGATAGTCAAGATAATAAACTGATGCTTAAAGTGTTAAGCCAGCAGGTCTAAAGCAGGGAAAAGTAAGAATTTCACCTGGTTCATATCGGTTTCTTCTTCAAATCACAGAAATGCCCAATTTTAAATCCACGAGTCTCGATTTATATCATTTTCTTAATACCTGTATACATATTACTTCTCAATGTTATTTTTTGTCGGAATGATATACCGCCCTTAATCAAAATGAATGTTTACGAAAGTAATTACTTATATATTTATTTTGACTGACACGTTGGCGCAGTGGTCACTCCAAATGACTGAAGTGCTAACAGTCGCGGGTTCGATCCCCGCTCGCGGCAAACGTCTCTATTGGCCATAAGGATGTTTGTCGCGGTCTGGGTGATTGTGTCAGTGTTGTGTGTGTTTCCGGGCCCTCGACACAAGGTCATGAGATCTTAATGGAAGCCGTTGAGTGTGATGCGTTTATTTATTGTTTATTTATTATTAATTAACTATACAATATACTTGCAATGGTCACCTAATTTGATTTAATTACTAAAATATAAAACGTAATTATGTTCAATCCATAACACGATCATTCATAAATAATAATTAAACGTCGGAACCTTAAGATTTTCTTTTCTCCTTGTTATAAGTAAAAGCGATGTTCGTTAATTTAATGTTAAATTGCAGCCTTTATGAAATTCTTATAGCATTATTTCCACTGGCCGCCTCCGTGGTTTACAGCTGAAAGCCTGGAAACAACAAGAGCTAGAATTAATTCTATTATATTTTAATAATGTAACGTTTAATTAAATTTGCCGTTGTATCCGATTAATTATGCATGTTTCCTCTTTAATATTTAGTTGAAAGCAGAAAATATTTCGTTTAAATATTTCACGCTGCACATTTATTAAAATTATGAAATAAATTAATTTCGTCTTTTGTCCTGTTGTTAGCATTTTTGAATAAAATAAATGATATTGATGTTGTAAAATGTTGATTAATATTGCATAAACCTGTGGGAGCAAGTCATACTGCATATTCATTGTGTTTTATGTAATACCTGCTGTACACGGAATGCTTTGCAATGTCACCTAAAGTATATAGATTTTTTGAGTCCGGAACCTTTGTCGTTTTTATTTATTAGATTTATAAATGATTATGTGATTATCGCTCTGGTGTAGTGGTGCTGAATGTACCTCTAACGCCGACGGCTGCGGGTTCGATCCCCGCTCGGGGCAGATATTTATTATTGGTATACATATTTGTTCCTAGGTCTGGATGTTTGTCCTTGTGGGTGTCCCCACCGTGCCTCGGAGAGCACGTAAAGCTGTCGCTCCCGGTTGTTATCACAATAACCTGATAATGATCGTTACTCGTAGTAGGGAAATTGTTCTAGTCTAAATGGTTACTGGCTTGCCTTCAGAGGTTGCAGAGTTCAGATGGCAATCGCTCTGTGTAAAAATCAGTGACTCGTCAATATCTGGACTAGAATAGAAAGCCGACCCTGGTATAACCGGGAAAATGCTATACAGATAATGATATGTGTTTATCTGACGGCGTATCCCTTGATAAACAAAAACTAGTCAGTAAGTACTTTATATATTTTAGTTTTTAGTCTGTAGTTCAGTCAAATTGTTTTTAAAATAATTATTTATATAAACGAAAATAAAATTCAATCAAAAATTGCTATACAACGTGATTTGATCTCGCACATTCCTGCATACCGTACCAGGTTAACACAAAAATATTAAAAGAATAATTCACAATCATTGAATAAAACTTCAAAGAACTGCTAAACTAACTATAATAGTGGACATTAAATTTTCAACCGATTTTAAGATTGACCACTAATAATCCATTCTCAATTTGACTTGACACAGACTTTAACAATAAACAAATATGCGTGTGTGTGTCGAAATATGTGGTTGTGTGTGTTTTTTTTTATTTATTGACTACCTTCCGCCCGCAACTTCGTCCGCGTGGAATAGTTACTTTGGGCTAATAATGCATTATAATAATAAAGGTTGTAGTGAGCTAACCTTAAAAGATAGACATATGCTGTCACGGGTTTTTTTTAGAACTTTTAAAGGGGAACATTCTGTCATACATTATTTTTGCGAAACTTTAACTGTTTACGCAGCGTAAGCTCTCTCAATAGGAAAATATTCCCCGATTTCAAAACATTCTTCATTGGTGCTCCGCTCCTTTTGGTCTTGGCGTAATAATATATAGCCTATAGCCTTCCTCGATAAATGGGCTATCTAACACTGAAAGAATTTTTCAAATCGGACCCGTAGTTCCTGAGATTAGCGCGTTCAATCAAACAAACAAACAAACTCTTCAGCTTTATAATATTAGTATAAATTTAATGTATTTTTATGTATAAAGTAAAAAAAACTATTACCTTCTCTATATAAACTGGACGCTGATAAGCAATACTGTGTCAAGCCACACGGACTTCGTTTTGAAAAAATGGCGTTTAAAGATGTCAAACCTATTCTTAATAAATTTGTTTGAAGACGTACATATATATTCATCTTTTCTTTTCTATTTTGATAAAATGTAAATTGAATCGAAAGCAGATAGATTTATTTAATATGTTATGTAATAATAGGTTTTTAAATATTTAAGATTATTTTATAAATTGCAAAATATGGAACGTACCTGAAATTCGAAGCATTGAGCTAAGAAACTTTTTTCATAATTATTTATTTTAGATGATTTGAATTTCTTTTAATGTTAAATAGGTGACATAGTATCAAAATACATCAATATCTCTAAATTTGACTTTTGTGGGTTAATATATTATTGCTTATCAGCATCCAACTATAAGTGCGAAATTTCATACACCGTCCGCGCAATTATCGTAAAAATGGGTAAAAGTTTTTCCTTCACGTATTCATATATAAATATCACGAGGTTACAGTTTTATATTAAATAGGAAATTCACTGCAATATCCATTCTCTTATAATTGTATTAGTTGAAATACTTGTGCAGCAAGACGTGATTAGTCGAGAACTAATGCACTTAGGCGCTGGTTGACCGGCGTCTTGGATCCCAACTAATGGCCCACCGCCGTGAATAATTCGATTGCTTCGTTGGCAATTCCTTCCCCAGTGAACCCTAATTAACTAAAAACTGGCAAAGGCTTTTTGAAACTGAAATTTAATTAAAGATTAACGAAACTATACTGAGATCGTAGCTCGTATATATTCGTTTTTAGCCTCGGACTATCGAACCCGTTATTATAAAAAGTGCTAATTAGAGTGGAAACGTTATCCGTATATTGTACACAATATAATGCTTTTAATCCAGATTGGCATAAAAACTGTTATAATATTACCGTAAAAATACAAAGAACTATCTTCTACCCACTGATTTGCTCGAGAATTTGATTTATCCAAAAAATCTAATCCGTCTAATATTATGAATGCGAAAGTAACTCTGTCTGTGTGTTACGCAATCAAGCCTAAACAACTGAACCGATTTTAATAAAATTTGGTACAGAGATAGTCCAGAGCCTGTGAAAGACTTTAAATTCAAAAGAAGGTTGAAATAGGGGACAAAAATTTGTAGGGAAATGATCGTAGAAGCTTGAAACATGTTTCAGGCTTTTGATATAAATAAATACGACATTCATAGTTTATAAGAATCTATTTCGAAACTTGCAGGCGAAACTGCTAGCAACTACTAGTGTATAAAGTGTTTGTTAACGATATTTAAACTCTCATTTTACGTTCTACCCCTTAAATTATTATTTTTCTCGAAATAACTTTTGTAATAAATAATGTAACTGTATAGTATTATTTATATAATGTCGCTATAGAAGATAACACATTTACTTTAGCAAATCTGAAATAATCGTCACTTTAAAATAAATTTCTAATTACATAATCAATTATCATTATTTATCAAATTATGAGCGAAGCACATAAGCGGATATATGTACGTAACCGACTGACGTATGGACAGATGGAATTTTACATAACAATAAGCAAACAAATAATTAGAGCACGCTCATTGTTATTAAATTATACGCCAGCGCGCTTTTAATTAATTAATTCAATAAAATCTAATTCGTGTATTAATTTGCGAGTATTCGTGTGAATATGTATTTGTAAATAACATGTTTCGGAATCGTCATGAATACGGAAGGTAAACACACACACTACAACAATATTTAGAACGGAAATACAAATGGGGTGCTAAAACATTTGTGCAAACGAAAATTAATCTCCATTTGTCATTCAATCGTTCAGCGAATCATTGAATGACTAAATGTTTATGGTAGAATTCACTTTAAGCACGCCAACACGTTCGTTCTGCTGTTAGAGCTCCTAAAGCATTTTGTTTGAAATTAATATGGTTTTCTATAACGCATTGATGACAACGTAAAGTTAAATTTATCTTATATTTTATGGATATTGAAACAACATAAAAACTTAACCAACTTTAAAAACGAAACAAGTAAACTTAGAAGCAAAAAATAAATACAAAATTTGGAAGTCAGTGACAAATAAATTCTTTTTATCTGTTATTCACTGAACAAAGATACCTCCATACCATACCTCCTCCATTTTCGATGTCGGTTAAAAATACAAATTAATGTTACGAACTTAAAAATTTGATTTGAGCTGATAGTACAGTATAGCTTTCGCGCGTAACTAAGGCTTACTATAGCTTCATATAATAGCACTAACGGCACTAACGGTAAAACTTAAAACACCTTAATGTTAAATGATTTCTATATAATTTGACGCTGCCAGATTGTATAGAAACTTCTAAATCGACAACAAACTTTCAATCATATTATTATTAGTTCTCTATCTCTAATGTTTGCCCTCGTCGCGTAGAATGCTGAATTTTAACTATATATTTCATACATATTGAAACAAAAGCAATTTTCAAAAAAAAATATTGTTAGCAAAATGGTGTCCAGCTAGAACGTGCCAAAACGTATTTCGACAATTCATCTGTGACCTATCTCCGCTATCATATCATATTCTACCGCGCTGAAAGTGAAATAAAAACATAACGTTGCGGTAAAAATAGAAGAAAAAGTTACAAAAGTTTAGCTTTTTGGGAAATAAATTGTTTTTATTCCTTTCTAATCCTATATTTCAGTGAAAAAAGGTGAAAAATATTAAATAAATAACCAGTATGGAACTCCTCATACTCAACAGCATAAACCGAACTCAACGTGGGACACACATAAATGTATCACAAAGACCCCGTCCATGTTAGTACAACCCACAAAATATATTAAGCGGTAAACATTCGATCAGCGAGAATATAGAAGATAAAATAAAATATAGAAGTATCGATGCAAGCCAAAAGGGATATTATGCGAAGCGATCGCTATCACAGTTGGAAACATTTTAAAAGTTTATTAATTTTGTTTTTCTACAAAAATCAGAATAACTGTCATAATTTATCGCGTTGCGATAGCGGTACCTAACCGCAATTAGCCTGCAGTTCCAGTGACACAATCTTAATAAGCAAACAAATTTTATTTTGTATGGTACCAAGGAAATTTACGCCGAAACAACTTACATGAACTATAAAATCTCTCTCACCGGAAGTCTAACAATGAAATGCAATCTCAGATTCGATTTAGAACATTATGTTACATTACTTCTTCAATAACTGGCGAGCATTCATCTGTAATGGTTTCATGAAGCCCCGATGACATAGTGGTAAAAATACGTCAAGCCCCGGCTAGCACCGCTGAATTCTCAAGTGCTAAATTTGTGTTGTAAATTGTAAATTCATCTCGAGCCCGGCGGTGAAGGAAAACATCGTGAGGAAACCTCCATGTGCCGGACACATGTATATTCGCCAACCCGCAAGTGGTTTAAACTCTAAACCTTTTCGTTGATAGGAGAGGAGGCCTTTGACGAGTTGTGCAACACTTACAGGCTGTTACTTCACTTTACGCTTATGTACCTGTAATTTAAAAATCCGAATACGATTTTGAGTGTACGTCTAAAGTCGGATCAATTATTTTTATAATGTCGGAAGATCATTTTGGATCACATTGTATCAAGGGTGCTACTACTTCTATTATTACACATTTCGCACTATAACGCTCAATATCTCTTATATAATGCTCAAATCTGAACTATTACAGTACAGGGTAACCCACCTAGTAACGCGCCTTAAGTGTCAAGTAGCCCTGCAGATATAGCCCTTAACTTATAATGGTGTATATATTTTAAACTTTCACCTTTTTTACTATTCATATTTTCTGTAACGGGTCTAATATAACACGGGTCTAATATAATAATCGCGATAACTAATGTTAGTGATACCTTTTTATTGCCGTTTCGACGAAGTTGCATCCGTCGTGGCCACGAGCTGACTGATGTACTGCGCGGCCTCTGGCGGCGAGTTTAGGGTAGGCGAAGAAATAAGACAAGTTATATAAAATATGGATATACTGTAGTGTAACTGAACGCATATTTGGTATCTACTTTACATTACTATATACTACTACTATGGCATACATGAAACGTTTGTGTGTTAGAGGTTACTATAATATTAAAGATTTCATAAATGATGACACACCTTGGGAATAATGCGATCGCTTCCAGGCTCTCTCAAAATATTTAACGTATTGTAACCAATCTTGACGTTGTTAAAAAAAAAACTAACAAAAAAAAGTCCTGCTGAGTTTCTTTCGCGATTTCTTCTCAGGCCTGAGGTTATACTTTTCCGAAACCGTGGTAGATTCATTTTCTTGACGTCCAAAAAGAGAATGTAAATTCCTATTTTGAATAAAAATATTTTGATTTTTGTTTTTTTTTTTTTGATTAATATAACCTTATTTAGATGTAATATTCGGGCATCAGAATATTTTTTAATAAAAAAAAATTTTTTCTTGATAAACTTTTCCATTTCGAAATCCTCTGTAAAATACCTATTCGTATGAAACAAACCGACAATGAAGTGTCATGATAAGTGTTGTTTTTTCTCACATTTGGCACGGAACCACGAAAACACCTATCAAGTGCAGGAGTGATGCAACGAGTTCCGTGGACCGCCACAATGACGTTATTTTAAAACTTATTAAACTTACTTCCCAGATAGTCGGAATTCTGAGTTTTAAAAAATATTTTCGTGATTTAACTACTTTTTTCATAGATATTTTAGCACGATTACTGAAAGTTGTGCAAGATTGTTGAAAGATTAACATGAACACGAATAACTGCCTAGCGGATAAAGGAAAAATGTTTGAATGTTGTGAAGTCACGTGGTTAAATTGTTATTTATTTTTGCGTCAAGTTAGTTAGGTAGCTGTGTGATTTGATAGTCGGCTCTCTCAATTTTATTGTGACACCTCATTCAGCGAGCTAATTACCTTTTTTTCAACACTGGCAAATGCATCCCGCCCGAGAATTCAGGCGAGTATGTAGAACTCCAGACACTAATAGATACATCACACTACCCACTTAAACCCAGCGATGCACTCATCATCTTAGATGGGCGCCACGGAATAGTTTACGCATGCTACCATGAACGAACTAATTACCTACTGTGGGCCATCGATATCGCAACACGATACATTTTGACAATTGATTTCTGATTTTTGTACTAAAACGAAACAAATCAACCGTCAAAATATATCGCAGTGGGATAGCAACAGTTCACCGTAATAACCCGCCTGGTCCTTGATATAGTACTATACTATACGAACTGCGAAAAGCGATAGTCGACATTTGACCTAGGTACGGTCCCGCATATTACAACCCTTTAGGGTCATTTAAAAAGACCTTTAAACTGAAACAAGCGAAGATAATTATAATATATATATATATATATTTTTTATTTAATTTAATATATTAATTACGTTACAGCGAGCTGCAACAAAAATACTAGACATAATAACGCGTAATCTTCTTTTTAACTGTCCCGTGTTCCACTTCGCCGAAATCCACGGCTTTCGAATGATGTCAAGTACACTTTTTACCGAGGTTGAAAAACAACTTTGTGAATCAGAGTCTATTCTTGTCACCCTCGACAATGGTAAAATAATACACAATATTGTTGGTTTTAATTATGCATAATACAATGGAATTTTGGTTTCATGCTTATTTTAGAGATAGGGTTATGTTATTCGCGCTATGTCTGTTCCGAGTAGTAGCCGCATCGGCTAGGTCAATTTTGAATTATAAGTCATTAAGTGTCAAAGTATATATGGACGCTGATAAGCAATACTGTGTCAAGCCACACGAACTTCATTGTGAGAAAATCGCGTCTAAAGATGTCAAACACATTCTTAATGAATTTGTTTGAATAAGTATTTATGCATATTTTCTTTTCTTTTTTGACAAAAGGATAACGTTTTAAAAGCAGGTTGATATATTTAATATATTATGTAATAAAGTTTTTTTTTAAATATATGAGATTATTGTATCAATTACAAAATATGGAATAACCTTGAAATTCGAAACAATTAATTAAAAATCTGTTTTCCGTACTTCTTTTGTTTATATGACTTTGTTTTTTATTGAATAATGTTAAATAGGTGATGCAGTATCAAAATACATCAATATCTCCAAATTTGACTTCTAGTGGGTTGACACATTATTGCATATCAGCATCCATATATAGTGTAAATGAAAAATTAATATAGCGTATGTGAACTATCAAAATTGACGAACCGTTGTGTCGTCTTGTAACCTAAACAGTTTAACCAATTTGGAAGCGTGAGGTTATTAGGCAGACGGGTTTTTATATTTTTTAATTACTTAAGTCTTGTTTATTACAATACAATGGCACCTTACTTACCTAATGGTATATACACGCATTGATATGAGATTTTGTATTGTAGCGTTTAACCAAATCTTACCTAACCTATGTTAATTATGATTTGACAAGATGAGATTATAATAGATGAGTTAACTAACATTAATCGATCACCATGGGTATCTACACCACCAGAGAAACCCCAAAAGCGTTTTCGGCATTAAAAAACAAGAAGAAAAATTGTAGGTAAGATAATCACAATAAGATTGACTACTTTATGAGATTAATTTAAAACCATACTATAAAACACCATTCACATCACCAAATTGAAATTATTTAAATCAAAACGAACTATAGTCAAAAATACTTTACGTCAAGAACTTGGCGTATTCACTTTAAAATAAGTGAAATTGAGATGATATTTTTCGTCACATACGAGAGAAAAATCTTTTTTTCAATCTCTTTGACCAAATAAAACGCAAACAGTCTAGACACGTATTCGATTGACGAATAGTTGACATTTAACGACAAAACGGACAGAAACTAGAGGAAACTGAATATTTTTAAAGTTG
The DNA here is from genome assembly GCA_037950945.1 of Hypolimnas misippus. NCBI lineage: Eukaryota > Metazoa > Arthropoda > Insecta > Lepidoptera > Nymphalidae > Hypolimnas > Hypolimnas misippus. The sequence continues at coordinate 4,798,058 of JBBEEQ010000013.1, read as the reverse complement.
AAAAATAGACAACGGTGACTCCAGTTCACGCAGCGGAGATATTTTTTTTTTAAATAGCAGGCAAATGAACAAACGGGTGACCTGATATTAAATGATCCCGTCCACGTTGTGTGGTACGAGTATTCAATAAAATAATAATATGAATCGCGAAAGCTAAAAATATACAATGATTAATCCTAATAACCATGTTATAAGTATCAAAAAAGATGTTCGATAAAATATATCTTAATTTAAAATTACACGTACTTATAGTTACTGATTTTCGACCCGGGCTCCAAACAGAACATTTTTAGAAAGAGATGTTTAATTAAATCAAAAAGCCAGACAAGTTGTCTATTTCCTTCAACAACATAATAAACAAATAAGGAAATTAAATTTTCGTGTATATCGTAAAACCCTTAAACATTTATTTTAAAAGAAATGGTTTTATTGTTACTCTGTGATAACATCAGACCGCAGAGACGGCGCAAGAAGCTCTGTAAATCATCAAAGGAAGACCTTCCACGTCCCAAGACAGTATTTTGAAATGCGAAACTATATTTTCCTTGTTTCAAGTAAAGCATGAAGATAAAATAAAATAATTTCCAAATTTATTATTATCTGATAGAGTTAGGGACTGTAAAATAACGCAAACAAAAAAATATATATATACCGACTTCGAAACTAAAATATGACATTTCCCTTGCATGAGTGACGCACTAATTTTGATTTAAAAACCATCGAATTTGATGAAAAAATAAAAAAAAAAATTTTAAAATCGGTTATAAATGACGGAGTAAAATTTGAAACAAGTCGCTTTATTTTACAGCTTGATGAGAGTGGATTAGTCCGGATTATTCTGTTCACAAAAGTTTCAATGGATTACAGTATTCATAGAGATCAGTCGCATAACATACAATTCGCAAAATAAAATTTTACTATTTATTAATTGATAACTTTAATAAAAATTTAATAAACAAATTTCGTTGCTTATTTTTTTACGTTTTCGAAGCCACTCCTGCAACCTCTGCAACAAAGGCCAAGCGAATAAACTTTTAGATTAGGATCATTTATTTACCAAAAATAAAGATCTTTATTATATATTTTCAGGATCTACAGTTATATATGCTCTCCGAGGTACAGTCTAGAGACCCAAGGACCCAGACCTAAAAACAAATATTTGGACAAATAAAATCGATATCCAAAATTCGACGTTAAAAACACAATGACACTGAACTCACTAGTCTTGACACGATATCCATTATATTAACATTCATAAGTATCGTTTATACTATACTAACGACCCGGCCCTACCCAAAAAAATCATTCTATTAATCCGATCGCAACAAAACACAGGATCGACCGCGGAGATAATCTTAAAATTGCATAATTTGACTAATAGAAAATTGATCAAAATCACTTCGGAACATATGCACACATGTAAATCTATTCAAATATTTTTTTATATAATACAAAAACATAAAAAAGAAACATTTAAGTTTCCATTTTTGTGCATATTATATTGTAACGTTACAAATTAGATGAATTGGTATAAAAAAAAGAATTTAAACAACGATGTTCCCGTACAATTTTTAATAGCGAGATGAAAGACATATTCAAATACTCAGCCTTATTTGCGTTAGCTGATTTCATCTAATTGAATGAGCACATTGCCCTTATAACGGCACGTTTGCCAATTTACGATTTGTCCTTTTAAATTTATGAGTGTGATTCAATCGGGCACCATTACGATGAGCAAATTATTTCGATACGTATTCATATAAAAAGCGACGCCGACTGAACACAAATAATTAATCACTCGTGCGTATCAATAGACATAAATATAATTATTTATACTCTTGTTGAATTTACGCCGTTCGAAATTAGTATTTCGCCTTAAATCATAGAATCAAAATGTAATTAACGCCATTATGACATTTTTCTTCGATTTGAAAGTTTAAGAAGCCGTCTTTTGAAGTTTGAAGAAGCTCATTATTTTCGTTTTCGTTTACACTACTTATTTCAGAATAATTGATATAAATACCTATTAACAAAACTATTTACGATAATTGTTTTTTATATAAAAGTAACTGCCAAACGAGCAGATGGCAAACCTGATGTTAAGCGAACACCGCCGCCCATGCACATATGCAATACCAGATGAGATAAAAATGAAAGAAAAATGAAAAAAAAAGTTTATTAACAAAAACAGCATTACATCATTCGATATACCGATGGTACCAACACAAGGTATTCCTGTATCGTAGATACCTAAAATGCGTTGCCGTCTTAAAAAAAATAAGGAACGAAAGAGAATAGGAAGTAAGTTAAGGAATTGGGAAAGAGTTAGTCTTCCGGGTCTCTTACTCACCGTTCGAAACCGAGCTATGTTAGCGACTTCACCGATCTTCCGTGAGAGTGAGATACTGCCAGAGTCGAACCAGCCCGTATCTGATCTATAATCAGTAGATTAACCTAGCTGGTTGTATCTTAGTAGGTAGACACGTATTATTTACGTCTAACGTATTCTAAATAGTGAAATCAAAAAATATAACTAAAAAACTCCCTTTTTATTAATTGACACTTCATTCTCTGTTCAATACGAAATCAAGTTAAGCACAATATTGCCAATCCTCTGTAATCAACTTACGTATAACCAAAAAAACTACACAGAAGAGTTCGCAGTAAATATTAGGCATAGCGTATAAATTGAAATACAGGGTGTGCTAATTCAATTTCTGGAGGGACGAACCGGGGAGGGCGGGCCGTCTGCCTTATCCTGCCAATTAATGTACCTGCGTCACGGGAAATTCACTCTGTTGGATGTGAATCGTATATAATTACCTCGTTAATACTTCAGTCAAACGACTTTCTAATTTTGCTACCTTATCGAAAGGCTTAAATACGCTTTGATACATGTTACATTTGCTTTTGAAATGTATTAATATTGTAAAATGAAATTAATGTTTCATTTATGTATAAACTTTATATTAAGCAAATGTTTATATTTGACTAAAGGTTATTTAAACGCTTATGTCTAAAATTATACTAAGATAATATTTTGATTGGTATCATAGTAACTGCAGATAGTTTCAGCAACCACGGTCGCAGATTCAAACCCCGGTCATGGCAAATATGTATTTGTATACCAATAAGATGTTGGAAGTCAAGATGCAGAAACATTTTAATCTGCATATTCGGACCACCGACAGAGAACCCCATTGTAATGGCGGCCGTTGAGAATGAAGGGCTTTTTAGACATTTCATTTTTTTATTTCTTATTAGTAAACATCACCAACTTAGTGTATGTATTAGAAGGACTTTTCCGACTTAGAGTTCATACACAACAACATATAATAGAGGATGACAACTGCCGTCATAATGCTATAGTAAAATGCCTCTCATATGTACGATCCTAATCGTTATAATTTGACTTAATTTTTTCGTCAAAATTTATTAATATATAAGCTATTTTAATGTTCTTTTCATTATTGTAGTTTATATCATCGAAATTTTATTAGTAGTTCTTTCACAAAAGAGCAATTTCATACATTTTCAGAAATTTTCTTATTTAGAATTGAACAATACCATTTTTTATAAAGTAACAAATATACCTTACATATTAAATTTCTCTTAATAATAATTATACTGGAGTTTGGTTTAATAATATTGAATTTTCGACACTAATTACAATTCGCCGCACGAACATTGTGATCGAGAGATTTAACAGTTGATCAATCCAGCGTTAACAAATTATCGGTTTAGAGACTATAATACTACAGAATAAAACTAATATAAATAAATAAATAAATAAATGAACGCATCACTCTCAACGGCCCCCATTATGATCGCGCGATCTTGTGTCGGGTAAACACTCACAACACTAACACAAACACCCAGACCACGACAAACATCCGTATGGCCAATACAGATATTTGCCGTGAGCGGGGATCGAACCCGCGACCGTTAACGCTTGAGTCAATTGCAGTGATTACTACACCAACATGTCTGTATAATATATAAAGCTGTTTTTTTATTTCAATATACTAACTTAGAATTTATTAAAACGTATCATTTATCAAAATCGGCCCACGCGCTTAGTCTAAATAGTGCCACAAAGGTACAAATCCACATACATACATACATAAAAAGTCTGATAAACATTTTAACCTTATTTGCGTCGTGTACAGTTAAACTACTGAAAACAGTTCAAGGGATCTATCGCTCTGACTGTGTGTGTGCAGTTGACGATTGAGTGACAGTTGAGTGCGTTGCGTGACATTGACGCGTGCTGTTTATCGAAACGAAAATCGTAGATAAAAGAAATCGTTGCATGAAAGTAAAGTGTAAAGTCAATTGGACGCTGATAAGCAATTGTTTGCACAGTATTACTGCGTCAAGCCACACGGACTCCATTTTGAGAAAATGGCGTCTAAAGATGTCAAACGTATTCTTAATAAATTTGTTTAAAGAAATATATCCATCTTTTCTTTTATTTTTTGATAAAAGGTATAGGAATTAAAATAAAATCGATATATTTAATATATTGTCTAATAAACAAATTTTCAAATATTTTATATTATTGTATAAATTGCAAAATATGGAACGCACTTGAAATTCGAACCAAGTGCATAACTTTTTTCCGTACTTATTTAGTTTATATGACTTCATTTTTTTTAATAATAGTAAATAGGTGATGCAGTATCAAAATACATCAATATCTCCGAATTTAACTCTTTGTGGGTTGACACATTATTGCTTATCAGCATCCAATTATAACTGCACATAACATGCAGTTTATGTAATAATATCAACTGCAAGCGTAATGATCGTCTGAAGGAGCCCTTAGTATTTTACCCCGTTGTAGACAAACAAATTTTTTCGAATGATATACATAAAATAATTTTAGATATTACAAATAAATTTATCTTCTAAAAATAGAACTTCATTTAATTACAATAATTGATACACGTCTACTTACTTACGCCGAATTAATATTCCTGAGGTTTGCGATAAATAATTAGTGTCTTATAATTCGAGCAGAACAACGCAGAATCTACGAGGATATACCCGGAAACATAAATATTTATGTACACTACAGAAGCAATGTTGTTTGGCGCAAGTGATGCATGATCGAATACTGAATAAATTGATGTATACTCTAAAATAATATACAAATACACTATATAAAGCTAAATAATGTATTGTTTTATTCGAACGCGCTAAATCTCAAAACGTATTTATAGTATCAAATATACAGACTGAATTTTTTACTTGGGCGTGGTAGGTCAAATCCGAAAATATGAGGAATATGATACAATACTTAAAGGACGCATTTTGATGCAGCTTATAAAAATTGTTTAAAATAATACAATGTTTTTTCTAGTCATACCCGGTTTTGGTTATTGTACCTACCCGCATTTAGTGCTGCAACATAATATGTATTCTAGTTTCATATTTTCGCTCTTGAATGTTGATCATTTCTTGGAAGAATTAACTACTTAAGGTGTAATTCAATACTATTTTGTTAAAATAAGACTTTTCCTTTAGTTTGCCGCATATAATTACTTCCCAGAAGTTTATCCTTATAAGTAACATTATCAGTTGGTGCATGATATAGGATTTTTATTTAAAAATCAGCGGGTTTATTTCCTGCCTAGGAAAATGACTTTTTAAAAAAACTAAAGACGCACTTTTGTTTTTCATCAAAATGTATATGCAGATTGCAGGTGATAATATTACGATGCCAAATAAACAGTTGGACAGAGCGCGTTAAATTTCATGAAATAACTAATTTTGACCACTCCTGAGAAACTTCATTACTTTCGAGCACCAAATGACAGCACTAATGTATGTATATAAGATCCGAGGTTACTCTACGCCTTGAAGACACTTCACTTCTGAAGCACACATGTATGTAGTCGCTTCCTAGTAAAGCAACAAGGAAGAATAAGCTTCTTAAACTTATCTTTAACAGGAAATGTTCTTTACTTAGAAATAAGACATTTACAGAACTGCATAACATATGCTTCACACATACATACGAGTACTAATATCTAAATATATATAACTCAAAAGTGACTGACTGACTAACATAGTCAGTCAGTCACTTTTGAGTTATATATATCTATCAAACCACAGCCCAAACCACTGGATGGATCGGGCTGAAATTTCACATGCAGGCAAAGGTTGTGACATAAGCATCCGCTAAAAGGATTTTGATTAATTCTAACCCCAAGGGGATAAAATATGGGATGAAAATTTGTATGAAACTTTGTCATTTTTAAACCGATCGGGCTGAGACTGCACGCATAAAGCTACTATGACGAAGGCATCCCCTAAAAAAGGATTTTGATAAAATCCAGTGAGTTGTGCGAAATATATACGTGTGAAATAAGTAGAAAAAAATCTTGCTATCTGCGAGTTATTCTGGCGTGCGCTGCAAAAACTGTTACAGTGACACCTATGTAATTGACAATAAAAATGTTTATCTTAAATTTTCCTACAAAATAGCCGTAACAGCATACATCTATCTTTTATGTGTAACCTATTATCGTCAAAACTATTCCTGCGCAGACGAAGTCGCGAGCACCAACTAATACATCATGCGAGCAAGCGACTACAGTAGCTTACTTACGCAGAGTGTGGTACTTCAACGAGGTGGAGTAGTTTGGCTATGACTATATCTAGTCTCTACCACACTTTAAGCCTATGAAAGAAAAGTTATGTAGAAAAATCATGTATGGATGCTGATAAGCAATAGAGTGTCAACCAACAAAATGTGGAATTCGTAGATTTTGATGTATTTTGATACTGCGTCACCTACGAGTATTTAACATTTTTCTAAAAAATTTCAATTCATCTAACCTCAATAAGTACAGAAAAAAGTTTCTTAATTTATGTTTCGAATTTCAAGTGCGTTCCATATTTTGCAATCTATACAACAATCTCAAATATTTGGAAACTTGTTATTAGATAAAATTTATAATTATATCAATCTGATTTTAATTCATTATAACTTTTATCAAAACAGAAAAGAAAAGATGGATATCGCTTATTAAAGAAAATTAAGAATAGGTTTTATATCCATAGACGCCATTTTCTCAAAATGAAGTCTGAAGTGAATATTTAATATTTATTTGGTTGCGTGTATTCATTAATTATATTGTTCATTGATATTGTCTTCGCTGTGAAATTATTCAACGTTGGAAACTATTTTGGCTAATGATGTATTACTGTTAACTATACCTTTGTGAAATATATAAGCTATATGTTACTTTCAATAAATAAAAAAAATCTCACATCACTTTATTTAACATTCAATAAATTGTATTTTACAATATTACGTCGTGTTAATCCGTTAACCTCTTTAATCCTTATGAGTACACAATAGTCTTTAGCTTCTTACGATCTTGAATAATTTGACAACATTCAGATTACTTCTCGGTTGTTTAGGATTATAATAATGCCAACACAATGAAACAGATAAGATTTATTATGAAATATCTGTGTCACAAAATTATGATGAAGCTCGATAAGAAACTTCGTCTGAAGAAAAATATATTAGTAAGATAGAGCCTAGTTGTAGTCCATTGCCTACAATTCGTACACGAGCAGTACCCCACTCTCACAGAACGCACTTCCATCCCTTATTATTTTATTTATTTTTATAAAATATACAACTCATAATATCCCTAGAATGGTAAAACCCATACCCGTTTAAACCTTTTGAAACAAAAAAAAAACGATAACATAGTACGAGGTAAATAGGAAAGGGTTATAATTACGAAATAGTTTAGTTCCTTGGACCAAAACTCCTAGCAGGTGGTCAGAGTAATACGTGAGTGGCGTACTAACGGGATCACGGCTGCGATTTAAAACAACACTCGGGTGGGTCCGAGCGACAAAGACTGCGAAGCGTGTTTTAAATTAGGCATATTGAATTTTCCTCACATTTTATTAACTTTCGTGGATCTAGCTACAGTCGACGTAATGAATTTTATCTTCAGGGTATTAAAACATTTTTTAAGTAGTATATCATAGTGAAATGTATAAATGTAATATGTGATATTCACGACCGTTTCCTTAAAACAATCTATATATATAAATCAGAACTTATTGATTGACATATTGACGGACTGATCGATCAACGCAGAGCTGAAACAGCTCTGGGTTGATCGATCAGTCAGTGAGAGCGCCCTCTAGAAACATGAAATTTCGCACAAACTTTTTTAGAAATCGTAAGTATGTACTGAGAAAGGATTTTTGAAAATCCATCCCCTGAGGGGTTAAAAAGAAGGTTGAATGTTTGTTAGGTATCTAATTCCTAAATATACGCGGACTCTGCGAGGAACTGCTCGTAATAAAAAAAATTATGACATTAATTTAACCATCAAATAACAATATATCCCTGTTATATATATAAACATATATATACCTGTTTATGTAACAAGAAAACGATAGATAAAAACAATTTTTACCTATTTAAAAAGTTATATCAAAACAGTAGTAAAATTTGTTTGTTAAATACTTTACAAATTAAAAGAAAACGTAAAAATAAAACTTAAACGTTTATTTTAATTATTTCGGTTCAAAATTCTCAAGAATGGTTATGTTTTTATTTATCACTTTTGCCCGAGGGAGCTGTTGCGTAAAACTTTGTAAAAGAACCATCATCGCTATTCTTTGAGGCATCAACTGACCGTAAGTCTAAGAGATTTTTCTTTAAAAGAATGTTAGACTTTCAGATACTTATTTTAAGGGGACGTACTTGGGATTTTTTTTTATTTTATTTTTGGAATTAGAATTACAATTAAACATCGGTCTGACCAATCAAAATTGTCTTTAAAATCAGATTATTCAAAACGGCTCAATAGATTAAGTTATTTTTTTTATTTGAAAGGCTAAAACCTCCTAATGGTTCCACAGAATTTCAACTAAAATCGATTTTGTAGTTCGGTTTTAAAATCAAAATAACTGGAATAGGAATGTCATTAAATTAAATAAATTACGTCAATTAACAATTTAAGAAAATAGTTTTTTTTTTAAATCTTGTATACAGTTATTTTCGATGCACTTCGTAGATTTCCACTTCATGCTCTTAAGTAACCGAAAAATTTTTAGTACTACATCCTGTATAAATTACATATTGATTGCAAATATTAGCCATAGGGAGTATTTAGCTAATGATGGCCTATATCAAGTATACATATCATATACCAAGTACACTGTCGACGATGACTCGAAGGTTTACCATCTCTACACTACATAATAATCATAGAAATGTATTTAAGTAATTCGCTCGTACATTGATTAAAGTAAAAATACACAAGAATAAAAAAAACTGATATGTTTAATATATGTAAACGTGACATCGTGTGGCACAGCTTCCCTGAATATGAAAATGTAATGGCCTCAAAGCAGCTGCTACTATTATTTGCATAATAATCAGACTTTTTCGTGGTTTAAAGGTACAAACACGCTAAGATTGAAGGTATAACTCCAACCGTAACGTATGCAAATGTTTTGTGGTAATGATTGGACTTTTCGCGTGAAAGGATTTTTTTCGGTATATTGCCATGCATTTGCGTAACTTATTTAATTATATATTTTAAAGTTTCGCGTGGTCTCGTGATCTTAACGGATGCAACTTCGTGGAAAAGTCGGGAAATAAAAAGGTAGTATTCCGATAAGTTATCTATATAAAATATGAATATCTGATTTAAATCGATGAAGTTAATAGATTTTACATGAAACATTTACCAAATTTTTATATCAATATTGACGTTAGATTCAAATCTTCTCACCGACACTACTTCATCAGTGCTAGTATCTCGCGATTTCTTCAGCTTCTTAGCACGCATTCATAACCTGACGTTAATGGTTACTTAATCGTTCCTATGAATCTTAGCATACTTATATATGCCTATAAACGTTTCCAATATACGGTCTAACAAATGGAATCAAACTTTTCAAATCGTACTGAGTTACTAAAATAAGCGTGTGTTTAGCTTAATACAAAATAATTTTATGTTATGTATAAATAAATAGGTAAAAGTTATAAAAAATTAATTACTAATTTAATTACATTCAAACAAACTATATCTTAATATCTAAGGCATAATTGGCAAACGACCCAGAATAACACATTGCGATGTCTATCCCAAACAATAGAAATAATGTGTGTTCTAAAATATGTATAATGAAGCTACTGGTCTGTCTTAAAAACTCGATACGTTTTAAATCGGTTTGATTTCAAATCGATTTTAAATTTCTGGCCAGCATGCGTACACGACATGTTATACGGGTTAAGTTTTTTACTAGGCGTGGTAGGTCAAATCCGAAACTTTGAGGTATATGGAAAAAACACTTAAAAGACTCTGGAGGCCGATTTTGATGAAAACTAAAACTGCATCATTACTTTTTTGAAAAGTTCAATTTCCTAGCCAGGAACCGGACCCGTTGCTTTAGAAAAAAAAACAGCCTATATTATTGCACTATCTCATGGTTTTACTTATAAGGATCAATTACTGTGAAGTAATAGTATACGAAAAACTCAAGGAAAAAGCTTATTATTAACAAAATGCTATTAAATTTATACACTAATATCATATTAAAAAAACAAAAACTCACCTGAATATTGACAGTCGATTTGTTCCGTTATAGTACATAATAGTAAATCAAAAATCAGCAGTCAATTCAGCTCACCGTAATTAGCCTGCTGGATTAGATTTCGGAAAAGCTAACAGCATCGACTGACGGTCGAAAGTCCGGAATAGGAGAGAAATCGTTATATTTTTACTATAGTAATAATGCGGTGACATTATTACTATAGTAAAAATGGAACATCCACAATGTTGAACTACTGGAGTTTTAAATATTGGAGAACCCAAATGGAAAGTTTCAGACTAGTTTAACATAATCCCCAGTGAATCACAAGGTTGTTGCTGGCACAATTACTACGTAATGAGATAGGTAAAGAGATTGTACAAGATTCAATTAACCAAAGCGATAGAAGCAAACAGATAGTACCTTCAACTGAAGTTAATCAAATTATAAATAACATACATAATATCTAAATTCAAATTCAAAATATATTTTAGTTAAGCTAGCTTTTATAACTTTTAAACCGTTATTTACAAAAAAAGTCTTTTCACTTTTAAGCTTCCACCGATTCGGGCATTAATATGTACCGAAAAGAAACTAAAAATTTATTGAGTATTTTCTTAGGCTTTTTTTAATATAAACTAGTTTGTCGATGAGATACCTGATATTGATGCTTCATCAAATACAAAATAAATCTACAAATGCGTTGCCAGCTTCAAGAAGAATTACGAATAAAAGGAAATAGGAAGAATAAAGAGAAATGGGGGAGAGGTTAAGTCTTCCTAACTAGTTCTCTTAGTCAGCGTACGAAGATTTCGCGACTACTAAATATTATCATAAAATTCTATTAACATGTAATAGTCTATTATATGTATTAGGTACATTTTTATATGTTTATCGCCATAGCGTCTACGTGACCACGATCGCTGTGATAATAAAAATGATTAATGATATACACAACTTAAATCCATTTCAAGTAGTTCTATTAATATCAATAGTTACTTTTTCAAAATCGATTAAGTATTCACGCATATTAATATATTTCCGATGATATACATAGGTTTAATAATGAATGAATGACGACGATGCAATTTAAATAAAATATATGTAATACACGTATACTTATTATTAACAAAATCTACTAATAATATAATCATCATTGACTTAACATAAGAGGAAAATTACTCTTATAAGATTTGCTCTCAGACTTTCATATAGATTTACATAAGTTATATTTCACTGCTTTAAATCTGAAAGAATTTACTGTAAGCGTTTTATATCGCACACGAGAGTAAAAATTACAAATTTAATTCTCGTCTAATGTAATTCAAGCATAGGGAATGTTTGAATTACACTGAAAGCCGAAAGGCTTTCACTATAACATTAAGAAGTTTACTTGTATCTGCATCAAAACTTACGCCAATGCAAGCTGTTTCAACGTATGTGAATATTTCCAGACAAAATACAATTTTTGAAGTGTAAAGGTTATGTATTCTGGGGTTTTCGCGCCGACAGTCACAACCCTTTGTCCGTCGGCACGAATATTTGTTATGAAAATCGCGGTGTGCTTGCTGCATGACGAACTCTAGACGGCATTGATATTTTCTTTGTTCTGATATTTCGTATGAAAACATATTTAATTTAAATATGAAAGTGTTCCTGGGTAGCAATAAATGTAAAACTCAGATATCTCATTCATACAATATTTACAAAGAGTAATTGTAAAAAACGACAAAATGAAAAAGAATAGGCTGGTTATTAATAACAAACGCTTAAAACTTCATAAAAAAATTAATATAATTTGTAATTTGAAATTTAGGAAAAAAATCTGATAATTCCATCGCTATCTACTTTACAAAGTCACTTGATAAATTCTTAAGTCGTTTTGTAATCCATACATAAACATCGAATTATTTATTTTATATATATAGATTACTTAATATCTAACTAATGCATGGAATGCTAAACATAATATACTCATAACTCCTTACTCGCACTTATTTAAATAATCCTCGTCTTTATCTAACTGACGTCGTCATAATGGTCTAAAAAATACAGATTTGAATATAGTGATAATGTAACCTAAATCCGTGAAGAAAATTGATGAAAAGTAAAACGAATCGAATCGAACCCGATGATTTTAGAAAAAAAAACACACTCTATATTATTGTACCATCTGATAACGTTACTTATAAGGATCAAGTTCTGGGAAGTAATGGTGTACGAACTAAAGGAAAAGGCTTATTTTTTACAAAATGCTATTAATCTCATACATTAATATCATATTAAATTTATACCTTCAGACAATTCTTCAAGGTGAAAAGTAAATTCCTCAAAGAAATCAACAGTTCATTTAAAAAACTCACTCTTGTTTACTTTTTTGTTTTACTATTCACTTACTAGCATACGTAAGATTGCCTGGGCAACTGTTACCAGGTTTGTTTTATATCAGTTACAAAAGTATAACTTTCAAGTGTAATTCTCGCCTTAAATATCTGCAAAACACTCAGGTCACTGAAGGCCAACGCAGGAACGTCTGTAATGTGACAAGCAACACCAGTTATGTCCAAACTTAGTTATCACCGAAGAAACTTCGCAGTCTCTCGGTGACTTAAACATAAAAAGTATAATACCGTCGGACAGTTTTATAGATCTTAGTGTCAATTTGAAGTTGCTATTAAATCTGTTTTTCATATCCGGAACATGGAAGAATGAAAATTAAAAGCAATTAAAATAGCATATGGACATATAACACTAGGTATAAGCTGATATTGATTCATTTATTAAGAAATGTGACTATTCTTAATGGATAAGGTATTGGTGTACCTACCCATTTTTTTCCCCGACTTTTCGAGAGTTTCACCCGTCGTAATTACGAGCTAACTGAAGCACCGCGCGCCCTCCGGGAGCGAGTGCGCGAATTTCCTTCAACGACAGATGCATCTGTGCCGAAACGTCGAGCAACAAGACTTGAAAAAAAGGGAATCGATTTTAAATTAAATAAGTACTTTCAATTATTTAAATGACATACTGATTCCAGTTATTTTGATTTTAAAACCAAACTACTAAACTGATTTTGATGAAAATTCTCCGGGACTAATCTGACAATATACCCTTCCAAAAAATGAAATCAAAATACAATTTTCATTCAAGATACTATTTTTTTGAAAAATATATTTAATTAATAAATAATACATAATCACTATCAAAGTATGACTGACACATTCAGTCAGTTAACTGGGTTGTATCATTCGTGAATGACAGAATTAAAAGACTTTTAGTTAAATGATAGTAATAACTGTATTCGATTAGCCTGCTGATCCTAACTGTAAACTAATAAAACTTTTAATTGCTAATTTTATTGACTATAAAATCAGTAATTTAAGGAAATAAACTAAGCTTTATCACCGTACTCGTAACTTCTTCACCCTGCGGACTATTTAAAGGTACCCATGTCTCATCATTAAAATCCTTATCTATTCCGGTCGCCATAGACAAAGGCAATGTTGTAAAAATAAATATATAGTAATACGAACGATATTATATAACTATAGATCTATACTAATATTATAAAGAGTTAAAGTTTGTTTGTAAGTTTGCACATAGGAGAAAATCTACGGAAACTCTGGTCCAATTCTTAAAATTTTGTCATTGATAGAAAGCAACATTTTTTAAAGTGCCATAGGCTATAAATTATTTCTGTATCATGCATATTAGCTGTTATCACAATTTTCATCTAGCAAGTCGGAAAAAAATTCCTCTTAAAAAGAATTATTTACATTCACTTCCCCAAAAGTAACTCATAATTGAAAACAATGTATGACAATCTGATTCGTCTTAAATAATTCTTCAAAAAATCTTTGACACTATATTTCTATCTTTTATATTTAAGTAGATATAGTAATTTATTTATATATGTAAAAGTGAAAGGTCACTCATTCACTCATAACGAAATTTTAAAAACTACAAGTGGTAGGAGTTTTAAATTTTGCATGGGGGTTGAGAACGTTACTGCTTACTAAGAAGGGATTTTACAAAATTCGACTCCTAAGTTGGTAAAATAGAGGTTTGAAGTTTGTATGAAAGTCCTATGTTAAGTTTAAGTGAAACCCCAAGGAGCCGCTAGTATGTTATAAGTTATGGATTTTGGTACCTACTGTGAAATATCGACCACTTTAGACGATGTTGCCTAGCAACCAGCTAGCGACTAAGTATGATTTATGAGATTATTTTTATACCTACAAGTCAATTGACAATACAGATTTTTAACGTCAAATAATGTAAACGTAACATAAATATTGTTATAACACAATATTATGACATAGCATTAGATGGTACTTAAATATAAAAAATATTGTAATTTTTGTTACTTTTTTTTAAATATAATGTTTTATAATAAACATTTTCCTATAATTTAATACGTGTAAGATAATCATTATCGCTCGTCAACAATATCGCTGACTCTGTCGTAATAATACGGTTATACTAAAAGCTTGCATTTGAGCCTAATTAATTATTACCCTAAGGAGGGGTTATCATCAGGTTTAAGTACGTAATTGATTAGAATTGCGAATGTTCTATTAATTAGAGATTAGATGTTAATTATATTACAGTTTATAAATATGTATTGTTAGTTAAATAATTTGATGGTGAGTCAAACACAATTACAATAAAACGATGAAATCTAAGCTTTAAAATGGCAATGCTAATTTCTACAAAAGTATCATAGTCCATTTGACGTTATAGAAAGTCCTTACTTTAAATATGTGCAGGATATTAAGGAAATTTCCACAATCGGATCAAAATGCTATAAGAGTATTTAAGTACACTGAAAGACAAACTAAAAGAAACTTATTAGAAAAAGAATAAATCAGAATTTATTAAACAGTCATCATGTTTCAACGAAGTTGCATCCATCGTGGTCACGAGCAGACTCGACTGACGGATATAACTTCGTCGAAACGTCGAGCAATAAAAAGGTATTACTACCATTACTTATCGCGATAAGACCCGTTAAATAAAATATGAATAGTATAAATCGCGAAAGTTTAAAATATATAAATATATTATACTTATTACATTTTACTTTTTGTGTTTTATCCGTGCTAATAATCCCAATTGAACCTAAATATTTCATACAGTTAGTGTTTATATTGATGTTAAGTTTCAAATTATACTATATAAACGATCCTAATTTCGTCTGGCCCTTAAAGAAATCCCGATTTGCACTCACAGCGCCTGTATATTAAAACAAAGCGGTACGCTGCTCATTCCTTAATCTTATAACTTATTCAGCGGGGTCCATTTCCTGCCTCCCGCTCAGTTCTGCCTCTTAAGGCTGCAACTCACTATTGTTTATCCGATTTACGATGTTTAAGCTATGGAATTTCGAATAAAAGATTATTTATGATTTAAAATTGTATAATTTCAAATTTTACAATAAATATTTCATTGAAAATAAAATTACAATATGATATATACTTGAAACAGATAACAATTTATAAATCGATATCAGATTTTATACACAAAGTTCAAAGTTATCGTAATAGTAACAACGCTAGGGATTAATTTTGTTGATACTTTTCGTGAAATTAGGCGTTAAGTTTGTTATTTGAAATTCTGAGTTTGTAACAATTCAATTTTTTCTGCCTAAAACCTTAGAATGTGGAATCAAGCTTTGAATATTCTTTATAAACCATTAAAAACTTAAAGCTATTTTAATAAAGAAAAATATATTGATTTATCTTTTACATAAATTCTAAAAGAAAAAAAATTAAAGTATAAGTTACAAGAAAATAAACAATGCACTTTATTAAAATACTACAGTGAAATTTAAAAATTGCATTTTTGTCGTCCCGATTTATCATCTTTTTCTTTTCAAGAACGCAACACAACTTACAAATTGATAAATAAAAGTCTTTCAAGTAAATTGAATACCCATTTTATTTGACACAAAAATATTATGCAAAGATATTGCACGGGAAACTGCAAACTACTTATATCGGGTTATATAAGAAGCTCAAGCTGAACTTTTTCATTCCATGTGTTCTACAAGACTTTTATATGTTAGCGACGGGTGAGCCGTCATCCTTCATTACGCTGGCTTTACCCTCCGGGCGACGTTAGGGTTAACATACAGAAAAACCAACGCAGAGGGCATAAAAGAGTAATCTTCAAAAACCTTGAATATAATCGTATTCATATAAGAGCTATTAATTAAACGATTTTCAATTAATGAATATTAATTTGTGACAATTTGACACACCTATAATTAATATAATATAGAAATATATATAAAAAAATAAGTTTGTATTTAGAGGGGAATCACGGTAACTGGTAACCCGATTTAAAAAATTCAATTTGCATTAAATAGATTATCAAGGAATTTTATAAGCTATATTACGTTACGCTGCAACTCGTAGGAGTCATAAATGCGAGTAAAACCGTGAGAGCCAGATAGTCTAATACATAAAAATTAATATTTTTCATTTGTTCGTATCTAATGCGCTGACATAAAATGTGATAAAATGTAGCCGCTTATTGTTTGCACTTGCGAGAAGGTTATAAGTACCGTAAACTTCCAGTAGGTGGCGCGTGTCTTACAGACCAAACAGACAAAGTTTTTGACAGTCGTCCGCCTAAACTTTTTGGTTTTCAAAGCTAATGCAAATAAACAATGCAAGTGAATGTTTACTTAAAAAAAAAAAAAAAAAAAAAAAAAAAAAAAAAAAAAAAAAAAAAAAAAAAACAATTAAATAAATACCCGGATATTTATTTAAACGTTTATTTACATAATGTATGAAACCAATACCTTTTAAATATTAATAACACATCACATTTCTACAAATAAACCCGACATCGTATTTCAAAATAAAATATATATTTTAGTGAACGGAAGTTTTAATTTCATAAACATTTAACGGTGAAACAAACAAGTTCATATGGAATCTATAAAATTTTATAACAGACACTTCAAACTGGCGGACACAATATTTTTATCTCGTACAGGAAATATTATTGTTGAACAACACAAGAAAGCTACTTAGAAAATTTCTCCAGAACAACGATCGTTTTAAACGTAAGAAGTTTTTTAAAGTTTTTTCATTACACTTAACAAGTAGAGTATTTCTTTGTTGTGAAAACGACCACAGAGCAAATTGCAATTAACGTAGTGCGCCTTACTCCATCGAATGTATTGGGCCGTCTTATATTACTGGCGTCTCCACTTTTGTGTTACTATTTTGACTCCGAAGTCGGTTTATCCAAGCGATTCCATTAGTAGATATCGATCAGATTTTCTGGCTTTGTCTTTTAGATAATATAATTAACTTAATTAACGCTTTGTTCAATAGCTAGTAGTGGATTGACTCGGTATGTAGCATTATTTATCTGTAAAAGCTAACAATACATTAAGTCTTATATAATCCTTAAAAAAATGTTAGTAGTAAAGTAAGATATAAGGAATTGTTTTATACATTTGAGACTTTAAAGTTAGGTACCATTGTGGCTCCTGAGCAACAAAGGTACCTGTACCTTCGTTGCTCTGGATCTTACAATAAAATATAGGAATATGAAAAGGAAGAGAAATCTTTAATGATGTTAGTTTTAAAGAAGTTTTATACATTGAAATAAAAGACCTTGTTTAGTGGATTAGTTAAGCAGTATTTTTAAGGTTCCATGTTCAGCTGTATATTTTTTTAAGTACATCGCCAAGAAGGGGTAGAAATTTTTTAAAGAATTTGTCGTATATACATATATATAATATATAAATTTTGTTTTTGTAATTATATTAATCTGTCACTGCATAATATATTTCAAATAAAAGGTCTTGTTTAGAGAAACAGTTTAGCGATATTTTTAAGTGACTTCGAAGCAGAAAAAGATTTTATGTTCAACTGTATGTTAATGTTTTTAGCACGTCACCAAGAAGGAAGAAAATTCTCGCTGTTAAAATATAAAACATTCTTAAGTAAAAGGTGCATTTCATTCTGTACTAAAATGACAGAAATTTGTGACAATTTATCACTAACGTAGTAGCTGTGACATTGTCAATCAACCAACAGAATAATAAAACGACACGATAGCGATACTTTATTAAAATTATCCCCCAGGGGACTATTTCATCACAGTTAATTCGTTTTAGTACACAATAATGACTAAAATGAATATTGCATATTCTTATGATAGCGATTCTCTTTAATAATTGTCAATACTATACACATATGTATGTCTCTGAAACTATTCATGGACAGTTTGACATCTCACTTGATCACAGAGTTGCCTTAAATGCCTTTACAATCACTGAATGTATTGTTACTAAAGCTACTTTTAAAATAAAAATAGCCTCATTGTACACATCGTTTAGGATTTAATATCCAAAAATTATTATATAATAAATAAACGCATCATACTCAACAGAGCCCCCAATAGGATCAAAAGAACGTGACAAACATCGGTATGATCAATACAGACGTTTGCAGTGAGTGGGGATTGAACCCGCGACCGTTAGGGCTTCAGTCAGAACACACAATAATAAGTCATATACTTCAAGAATTTACTATTTTAAAGAAACTCGCGCCATAGAACCTTATGTAGGTTATAATTATAAAATAGCACCATCTCAAAAAGATCTCTCAACCTATTTTTGGAAGATAAATAAAACTAATCGTCCGCCATACAAGTATAAAACGTCCGTTAAAAGTTCAAATTCTATAAACATCTAACGGTTATTCAACGAACTGAAACCAAGTAAAATTTTATGTTCCGCAGTCGGCACTTTGGTCGATCTCAAGGGTGCAATGGGAAGAGCGCCAAGCCGCTGCATCTAGAAACTCGGTAACTTTGTTTCAACCGGCTAATTCCTTGTTGGACATCCTCAACTAACTATTTTAAACTTTTAAAAAGGTACTCAATTGAATTTTTTACTTGTGTTTCTTGTTAGCGAGACTCTAGCCTTTAAAATAGAGTATTAAAACAGCGTTTGTTGTTTTTACAGATTAAATAAATGTCAACGTGACTTTTTTTAAATTAGCGGGCCAAGGAGCGGAAGGATCACTTGATGGTAAGCGATCATATTTGCGGCATCAGAAGGGTCACAAAACCGTTGCCAACTTAAAAAGGAATTAGTGATAAGGGGAGTACGAAGTATGAAAATGTAAATAGGGTTTAGCTTCCGGCTCTCTTAATCATGTTAGGAGTCCCAGTTTTATCAGTTACTATTATGTGTGTGAGTGTGTACACGGTCAAACCAGGCCGTGTAAGTAAATGAGCGGTTTAGCAGTACACTATTACTAGTAGTAAGTATACTCTAAAACAGTCAATTAATTTTATACACTTTTAATTGATTTTTTATTGTTTTTATTAATAATTATTAACAGCAATTTTATTTCACATTATTTCTGTTACAATTTTATATCGAGAATTCGAGGATTTCAAATAAAAATGTATAACGAAATAAATCTTAAATATATGAACATACGTTTAAAAGAAATAAATTTTATGTCCTATATTCACATTACACAAATCACTCTATGATGAAAGTGAATAGAAAGCCTTATATATATGTCTGTAAACGATTGCATCGTGCACGTTTCTATAAAGAAACTTAAAAAGAAACAAAGTGAGACGATGCATTTAAAAATACCAGTATATTCAGATATCGGAGAACGATGCATGTGAAGAATATAGAATCCGCCGACGTAGAGTATTCTTGGACTAAAAGTCTGAAACATATTATTGGACGAAGCTGGCAATCGCAACTAATGAACACGACTAATTGACACAGTCCAACTATGAAAAAAGAACTTTTTCAAGAATTTTACGTGGTTCCGAAATTCCGTGGTGCGTTGGTTCCGAAATCAAAAATGAAAAAGTCATATCACTCACCAATTTCTCGCAAAGTCATATTAAAATATAAACATCTTCAAAAACAACTCGATTGGTCTGAATAATTAGCAGAAGTTTTTTTTATCAAAATAAGAGAGACATGCGGGAACGATTTTAGGGATATATAGAGAATAAAAGAATTCATAACAACTAAATAAGGAAGAAATGTGTGCGATTTAATTAGGTAGAGTTACTGGAGTCCAGACAATTGGCGAAAAGATCCCGCTATCTCGCTCAAATACACACCATTCAGCCTTAGTATGCATGAGGATGCGCTCACCGCTCGACTACCTCAAACATCTCTGGTGGAAAAAAATCACACGGTTTCACAACTTCGTTAAGCTTCCTCGTCTGGTAAATACACAAGTGTACACCTTTAATTTTCATAAAGCGTCAACTGTGGTAATGAGCTGTGATAACATACTGTATGTTACAATTGCTTTGTGCTATGATATAAGTTGTGTCAGTCAGTCGTGATTGTAAGTCGTTACCGATAATACGTTTCAAAGTTAAACATTTTTGTATTCAATATACAATGAACGAAGAGAGTTTTAATAATAAAAAAAAAACTTTGATAGCGAGATGCACTTGCATTTTTTTTTGTTTCAATTGATTTTCTTATACTATAACAATATTTCAATAATATTCATTTTTATGTTTTATAAACATGAGAAAAAATGAACGTTCGTATTAAATGGTTAACGTCACATTGGCGACATGTCTCTATTTAGCACAACTAAAAACGATTAACCAAAGAATCGAATTAAATCTGGCAGCACGATATTTAATAGCTACTTACAATTAGTGCCATTTTAAAAGGTAGAGTATACAGCTTAATTTTTAAAATATAATTTTCAAGAACACGGCTCGGCCCGTAAACGATAGCCGCAAAAGATCCACTACGAAGAAAACTTGATATGTGCATAAATAAACTATTGGCTTTCCGCAGTCGAGTGAAATATGAATACCAAACACGACTTTATTTTCGCAAACAAAGGAAAGCGCATCAAAATTTCAAATATAGTTCTCAATAGATCGAGGTCGACAGAATTCTCTCAAACTTGCGTTGAATAAATATGTTACGAAGGAAAGCTGTCGTACGCATTGTGCGCCCCGAATCTGGATTTCTTTTCAAACTATAACTAACATGAAACGTTTTTCAATCATAAACTGACATTTAGGTTCATTGATGGGTAAGAGGTAAGATCAATGTGATTTTTTCTTCCATCGATGAACAAATATTCAAGTTATTTATATTTATCAAAAATCATAACGTTGTCTTAGATTTTCGCGATTATTACTCATTGAAATAAAACTATTTTAAACGGAATAACGTGCAACCGGAACGTTATTCGAGATGCCAACTAAGAAACCGTTGGCGGTAGTTCTAAATAATATTTTTCTTAAACCTCAAATAGACAAATGTCATCTTAGTCAACCCGTGACCACGAACGCTGTAAAGTGCTCGAAACGTCGGGATGATAAAAATAATTAATATACGCGATTTAAATCCGTTTAAAATAGTTTTATTTCAATCAAAAATCAGTTATTATGTATTTGATGAGCCGAGATGGCCTAGTGGTTGGAACAGATCGATCTCAACAGATAATCACGGGTTCAAACCCCGGCTAGCACCGCTGATTTTTTAAGTGCTAAATTAGTGTTTAAATTCATCTCGAGCTCAGCGGTGTAGAAAAACATTGTGAGGAAACATGCGTGTGCCGGGAGAAATTCTGTCACATGTGTATCCGCCAACCCACAGTGCAGCAGCGTGGTGAATTAAGCCTTTGCCCAGCTGTGGAATATTTACAAGCTGTTACTTTACTTTACTTTTTTATTATGCATTCTAATTATATGCGGTAGACCTGCGAAGTGCGAGGGTTGAAGATTCATGAATAAAAACTATATGTACAAATGTATGTATGTATGTACAAATTATGTTTAATGGTTGATAAAAGAATAAGTTGGTATACAATTTAGCTGTATTATTTATTCAAATATTTCAAAAAGTGTTGTGATTTTTTTTATTTACTGTTATCTATATTTTAAAAATAATGTTATTATATCATTTGAATGGTATGTCTAAATCGTTAAGCCTATGTATACATTCATCTTTTGTAAAATATTGTATTGATTCTGGATTCCAAACATTTGGATACGAAAATTTGCTATGCAGATTGTATCGTGTTTAATTTTAAATATGGTGTTTAATATAAATAAAATCAATTTCTATATGGCTACCTATTTGGCTAATTCTTTAATATTTTTTTAGAATTGTCAGTATAGGTTTTTGTATGAAAATTTAAATCAACGTAAAATTTATGCTGTAGTATCATCTGTATCAGCGGAATACACAACTTCTCGTCGATTTACAGCAGAAATAGCGTGTAGCTCGTTAAAATAATCTCAAAAATTCGATTGTCGGTTTATTTATTTTCAATATTATCTTGTTGTCCCTTATTTTTGAATTTAGTATAAAACACCAAAACTAGATAAACGTGTAAAAATTTTACTTTCTAAATGGAATTCTATGTTTTCGACACCGGGGTCGTAAACAATTTTGAGTTCGTGTTTCAAATTGTTTAAATATTTTCTAAGAGGTAATACTGTACAGGCACGTAATTATTGTCCTAATTTAATGTACTATTGACACGAACTTACAATGTTTGGGAACAATAAGTGTTGTTTCAAGTAACTTCACAAAAGCCTTAATTTCGTATATAAATTATATCTACGTGCTTATTGTTAATTGCCATGCCACTATTACCTGAAATAGCGAATATTTTTCAAAAAAAGTCTAAGAAAAAAATGATTAAATATATTATAACGGATTTTAATGAAATTTATAATTACATATGTATTTTAAAGTTTTGCAATATATATTATTTATATTTTAAATAACCGGTTATTTTCTTATCGATCGATATCGCGATTACTAGTGATATTTTTTATTGCCCTGAAGTTGCATCCCTCGTGGTCACGAGCTGACGGTTGTACCGTGAGTGCGCGAGTTTTCTTCGCCTACCCTCAAAGTATTAATATTGTATTTACCGTTATTATAATGCTGATAACACACTACTCTAACACAATCGGTTCGCGTGAATGCGGTCTTAGTGTAGTGTGTTCCAAA
The DNA here is from genome assembly GCA_037950945.1 of Hypolimnas misippus. Taxonomy (NCBI): domain Eukaryota; kingdom Metazoa; phylum Arthropoda; class Insecta; order Lepidoptera; family Nymphalidae; genus Hypolimnas; species Hypolimnas misippus. The sequence goes on along the minus strand of JBBEEQ010000013.1, from coordinate 4,774,459 downwards.
CATTATATTATTATAAAAATATGAAGCTTATATCTTATAGCAACAAAGAATATCTATAATGATATATATTTATGTGTTACATTATATAAAGAGTAATTTTATACCGATTTTAATTTAACGTACCATATAAATTTTGATATAAAATGTATACATATATAATAAAGAGAGAATGTTTATTGTTCGAAGTAAACTCCGGAACCACTCAAATTAACTAAATCTACATTAACGCGAGTGAAATCCACTTAAAAGCTAGTATAAACAAGATATAGGATAATCTAATAAACTACATTAAGACATCAAGTATTATCATTTGTATATATTTATTGCTTACATTTTAAAACGGCGGTGAAATACGCAATGCTACGACAACAATTTATGTCATGAATAAGTCATCAAGCTTACGATATATGCGCGTTAATAAAAATATATACTTCATATTATTTTCGAGCGCATGTGTCAAAGTGAACTCGAGCCGAAAATCGCTAAATTGTGTTGAGTTGAAAATATATCTTTGCGTTTGCAATTTATTCAAGTGAATACAATCTACTAATCTTTAATTTTAAAAGGATACGGAATTTATAATTCGCCGTATGTCATCACTTCCTAGTGGTTTATGCTTAATAGTGACAGGTGATGTATTAATACAGGTTATGTTTCTTATTCAAAATTAACTAGTGCGTCCTGGCTAGGAAAATAAAATTTTGCAAAAAATCGAAAATCGCTCCCGGGATGTATTCATTTGAGTATTTTTGATATTCCCTATAGTTTCGAAAACACATAATTGGGAAATTAAATCGGTATCAGTATGACATAAAATAATACTTAAACTCGGTCGGTTTAACATTATGCTACACTACGCTGCCCCTCGTGTTGATGGTTACTGATTCGCTCTTGAGTCGTGGCGTGATGTTGTAAAACCTATAATCCTCAAAAAACAAGCTTTTCCATCACAAAAGGTATAACTCAAATTGGATAAGTAGTTTCAGTGATTACCCTCTACATACTTTCAAACGAAAAAACAATTTTACCTCTCTATAATATTAGTATGGCTAAGCAAGATCCAGTATTCCGGTATAGGGAGTGAGGAATATTTTTTTCTTAATATACTTTGGGTACGAAAAAAAAATTAGCTAATTCCATTTAAAACAAAGGTATACATAATGTAGCAACCCTTTTATGATATGACTATCTTACTATAAAAATAAATAACGTACAAATATGTACGTTATTTATTTTTAACTTCATTTGTCGGATTTTTTATCTTCTTTAACCTTTTATGGCTAAAGTATTGAAAACATTTTAATACTGCGGTCACACATATTACAAGAAGAAAAACAAGATCATAAGTGGATGCTGTTAAGCAATACACAAGACAAAAAGTTAAATTCGAAGATATTGATTTATTTGATTTATTTTTATAATGCGTCACCTATTTAACATTATCCTAAAAATTTTTAGGTGATTTAAACTTAATAAATACGAAAAAAAGTTTATTCATTTAATGTTTCGAATTTCAAGTGCATTCCATATTTTTCTATTTATACAATAATCTTATACTCTATAAAAACCTATTATTAGATAAAACATTATATTATACCAATTTTTTTTAATTCACATTTACTTTTATCAAAATAGAAAAGAAAAGATGGATATATACTTATTTAAACTAATTTATTAAGAATAGGTTTGACATCTTTAGACGCCATTTTCTCAAAAAAAAAGTCAATGTGGCTTGATACACTATTGCTTGCCAGCGTCCAAGTATTTGTCGACGTGTGACTAATTTAATTTACGAAGGGATGGTACTTTTGAATGTGTTTGATATACCGTGAAATGGAATGGCGCACTGCGGGTCGGTGCACTTGACAATAAAATAGAATTAAACAGTTCTCTACGACGTTTATGAAGACTGACGTCAACTTTTATTGCTCGGACGATGCTGCAGTCATTACTTTACCTCATCCCATAACAGAGAATCCAATTTTAATATTAGGTATGATATTAGCTTGTACGAACGACCGCACTGTGAATATGGCAAAGGAATTTGATTACTTCATAGTAATTTGATAATTTGACTGTTATAATTCGATTATGTTCGGTTAATCGACCCACGATTAATTACGATGTACGGGAAACGCTAAATATAATATAGATGAGTAAGTTCGTAGTTTATGTGTGTGTAAGCAATTATTATGACATAGTTATTATTTTCTAGCTGCGCCACGCGATTTTACTGACAGGATGAGAAGTGGTTTTTGTATTAATCCAGAATATTGTAAGCTATCATCACCAACCTAAACATTCACATCTATTGTCTCGTTATAACAGGCAGACATATTAATTCATAATCTTCTTAATTTATGATTATAGTTTAATTTTAATTTTTGTTCTTTGAGTCTATTAAAATGAAGATATTTTATTACATAAAATAAATGTCAAACGACATCACTTATGTGTTATTTCTATTTTTTCTACTAAAATGAATATATATATATATATATATATATATATATATATATATATATATATATATATATATATATATATATATATATCACTGCGATATTGTAGCTCACCTTATTAACCCTCCAGATTATTAATCCAAAAATTTTGTTATTAATATACGACTTATTTTTGAATAAATACACCTATGTATTTATACAAGATTAATTTGTCTTAAGTTATTATTTTAAAATGAAAAATTTTTCGATACAATTGAGACAGTTTCGCGACTTTGCCTCGGCGTTTGCCGCGGACAGTGATCGATTGTTTGTCAAAACAACGAGTTTCGGCGCAAATATTTACGAGACTCCGCGAAGATGTCCCGTTTCGTTGACTTTCGACACATTTCTTAGGAAATATAAAGCTAACAAAATATATCAACAGATATGAACTTATCTCCAGTTAGATGACATCCAAAATAACTTTAGCCAATGATTTATTTCACTGCGAACTATAAACAACAACTGCTTCGCGAGATAAATATTATTTTTCTAGACGGTGTGATATTAAACTGTAGATTGATATATTTTTATAATGAAACGGGGTTTTAATGAATTACAATTTTCAGAGTCTTACTGGAAGATAAGAGCGTTACGATTTTGTCCTTCTGTCAAGATATTTTCTTCGGTGTTTACAGTTTTTACCTGATCCCCTTAATGTTCATTTGTTTTTGTTTGTTCGTTTAAAATAAAAGAATTAAAAATAATAAAGTTTTATTAAAATAAAAAATAAAAAACCATTGAATAAATTGATTTTAAAACAGAGCCTACGCTATATCGGTGCATTGCATATTCATTGAAGAGCATTACCTTTGTAGACATTTTAGTCGTTACTGCATCCACATAAACATTTTTTTTATTATTTTCTGTCATTTCATACAAGCAAAACCTACAAAATAACAACAAAATTATTTGAGTAGCAGATATCTTACAATCTAACAAAACTTAACTAAACATTTACAACTGAAATTTTAAGAATTATTACGGTATAAATATTGTGCGCGTGAAATGGTGGCAAGAATGCTTGCAGCATTTTCTCGCCGAAACGCAATTCCGATGTTCAGAGCGAAAAATGAACCAGCCGTCCCGTCACCGGTGGAGGCAATGAGACGACGAGTTAAATCTTTTCGACACTTTTTGTGCTATTACTCCTAGATACAAGTGTTCCAACTGCAAACGGAATCTGGGTCAACGTGAAGAACACTTATCGCGCGAAATAAAAGGGCTCCCGGGGTATATAATAAAAGGACTACGAGTATATAAGCTTCTTAAATATACTTGTTAAAAAATTATTAATGAAAGTGAATTATTTGTAATCGCATTTGATATTAAGCGAGAATTACATTTGTAAGTTTTACTTGCGAAACCGCTTTGAAACAACTCTGTAACCTTGTAACAGATACGCCGTGAGTAGTTACGAAATTTGTAAATTTTAATAATAAGGACATAGACATTAAATTTTTTTAGGTGTAAAGCAACTAGAAATAACTTATGCACATCTTTATGAAAGTCTAAGTGCAGAACTTAGAAGTGTAATTCTCGCCTTGTTATATAATATTGAAAATTAAAAAAACAACCAACAATCTATACATTAAAACCGTTTTAATGAACCAATACTTCTGCTGTAAGTTGGTGAGGAGTTTTGTATCCTGCTGATCCCAATGAATCTGCAGAATCAGGTCAAGATTACGCAATAGAATATGCAATAGTATAGTAAATTTCGACTCAATTAGACCAGTAGAAGTAGCTCCGATCCTTTCAACAAGCATAAAAGAACTTATAACTTTCAAACGTCTAAACAGATCTTCATATAAAGAGCCGGAAGCCTTAATCCCTTCACTATTGCTGTCCCTACTTCCTATTCACTTTCATCCTTTTTAAGCTAGTATTGATCCCCGAATGCTACAAATGTCCATGGGCGGAGATGATGAATTAAGTGTCCCTCCTGGTCGTTTGCCTGCTATTTTTTTTATAAAAAAAAGAAGAAGAACCCATACAATCAAAGAAAAAAAATAAAGACATAATTCCGCGAATGCAAGCTAGAGGAATTTTCAGTGTCTTTTTTCGCTATTTATAAGTCTCTGCGCTCCGCGGAATAGTGTCGATCAGGAATTTCCAGCGAGGGTATCTCCAGCGAGCTCCGAGTCATCGTTTTTATCCAATCTGCTTACAAATCGGTTGCAATTTTCTTGAGTGCACATCTATTAGGTGGTTGGTCGATTCTATCTTAAATATATATTCATATCGTACTCATTATTTAAAAATGTTAAAACGAAGAACTCTATTCTATATTCGGGTGTAATTTAATTTATTAATTAGGTCATGTGCTATGCCATCTGTTAATTCGATCCATTCGATTCGATTCGAACTATCTGCAATAAAATTTATTTTTGACCGACTTCCAAAAGGATGAGGTTCTCAATTCGTCGGGGACATAGTTATTCTTAGATTACTGGAAAAAAACCTCAACAGAAATGGTTAATTGTTTTTTGTTTGAAACAGTATTATACACTTTCGTTGGTCCTATAAATTTTTATCTAATTCGGTTCAATAGTTTGGTATTAAAATCAAAATAACTGGAATAAGTAAGTTTCTACGTGACCAAGTAATCGAAATAACGTATTTTGCTTCAGAAGTGGTTTGCTTTTTTCCTAAAAAACTTGTTCATGTAACGTCATTACGTATATCAGATACCTATTTATTGCGATATACTTGTATTATAAATAACCTAATAACCTTAAAAATATATGGACCAAGATAAAAATATTTTTACCTACTAGAAGCGGACATGGTTTTGTAGGCATATAAGTATATATATTATAGGTGTATAAGTCGAAATTATTGTTCATTGGTATTAAATTATTATTAAATCAAGATGAAAGCAAATTTAGATCAATGCAACTTTTAGTTAAACATAGTTAAAAATGTGATAAAAGTCTATAAAATATAATTTATGCATGCAATAGCGCTTAATGGAAATATTATTTTGATAAGCAATAATATGTGAACCCGCAAAATGTCAAATTCTATATATTGGTGTAGTCTAATAATCTGTCAAGTATTTAACATTATTAAAAGAAATTAAACGCATATAAACGAAATAACTATGGAAAAAGTTTCTTAATTTATAGTTTCGTGAAGTGTGTTAATAATATATAATAAGTTTATATATTTAAAGAACATATTATTAGATAAAACTTTTAATGATATCAATCTGCTTTTAATTCATTACAGTTTTTATCAAAATGGATAAGCTTATTCAAACAAATTTGTAAATGATAAGTTAGATATCTTTAGACGCCATTTTCTTAATGAAGTATGTGTGTTGACATCAAGGGCGGATCCAGTTCGTCACCATGGGGGGGGGGGGGTTGGTCAAAAAGTAATATTTTAAGTTTGATAGCCCTTCATGACCCCCATGACCCCCCTGAAACCGCCCTTGGTTGACATAGTGTTGCCTACCAGCGTCCAAATATACATGAAAATTTTAGAAGCCGTATGTAGTGTGTAACCGCAGTAATTATGAAGCTAACAATCACGGCAATAAATTTTTAGGACTCCAAATATATTTATACTGAGTCAATATTTTACCATTGTCCGACCAACATGCGACACTGTTTTAATGAATTATAAATAGATTAATTATTTTTACAACTATTTGATATGTTACGAAATTATTATAAACTAGAAACGCATTGCAGTGTGCGGTGTTTTTGATCAAATAATTTAAGTATTAAGGTTAACTAACTATAAGTAATGTTACAAAAATATTACGTCTATTTTATTTATATAAGAATACGTACCTAAATTTAATTAGGACAAGTTAAATAAAAGCTTGTAAAACTTCATGTAATATTTTTTTTACCCAACAACGGAGAGGCCATAAGAAGGGTAATGATTTTGGGAGTCAATGTATGTATGTTTTTATATTTCACCGTAGTGCCTAAACTACTGAATCGATTTTGATAAATGAGATGTTCATAGATACGTAATAATGGACCGAGTAATAACATATTTTAAACTTTCGCGATTTATACTATTCATATTATCACAACTCACAATATTAATATTAATATTAATATTAATATTGTGAGGGTAGGCGAAGAAAACTCGCGCACTCGTCGCCGGAGGGCGCGCGATACACCAGTCAGCTCGTGACCACGACGAATGTAACTTCGTCGAAACATTGGGCAATAAAAACGTTACTACCATTAGTTATCACGATAAGACTCGTTATATTAAATGGACGCTGATAAGCAATAATGTGTTAACCCACACGGACTTCATTTTGAGAAAATGGCGTCTAAAGATGTCAAACCTATTCTTACTTAATTTGTTTAAAGAAGTTTATATCCATCTTTGCTTTTGATTTTGTTTAAAAAGTATAATGAATTAAAAGTAAATTGATTATATTTAATATATTATCTAATAAAATATTTTTCAAATATTTCAGATTATTCTATAAATTGCAAAATATGGAACGCACTTAGAATACGAAACAATTATTAAGACACTTTTTTCCGTACTTATTTAGTATATGTTACTCAATTTTTTTTTAATAATGTTGAATAGTTGATGCAGTATCAAAATACATCAATATCTCCAAATTTCACTTTTTGTGGGTTGACACATTATTGCTTATCAGCATCCAAATAAGACCGAGTAATAGGCTATATAGATGACTTGATTTTTTAAATAATGTTAAATACGTGACGAATTATCATAATACGTTAATATCTCCGAATTCGACTTTTTGTGGGTTGACACATAATTGCTTATCAACCATATATGAATTTTATTAAAATTTTATATGATAAAATTTATTCACGTAGTCGGGTTATAGTTTTTTATTAACTTTTTGTCTTGTTATGAATTTAAAATTCATAAGAACTTTTCTTCCCAACAAAGATATTAATGCATTGTTCATGTAGGTAGGTATAAAACACGATCTAACGCGATGGTCACATAATTGTTTTAAGCCTGGTTTCTCTGACTTTTCAGATGCGTTTGTTTTTAAATTCATTTCGAATTTTCAATCATGGAATTTTCGACTTTTTTTTTCATTATAATTTTACATTATAAAAAATGATTTAGTTCAATCATACAATTGATAATGTTGTATCAAACTGTTATGTGTGGCTAGAAATACGCATTTATCTGCTAAATAACACAAGTAAAGAAAAATAGACTATACATGATACATTTATGTAAATAATAACTTCTAAACACGAGTCGTTTTCCCAAATTTACTATTAATGTATTAAAATGCAAAAATAATTCCTAGTTCCTAAAAAGGTAGTAAGTTCCTAAAAAATTAAAAATAATTTATATATAACCCGATCTGATATGAATCTAATTTTAATACGAGTAAGTGTATAAAATTAACTCCTTCCGTGACGTCATTATCGTATGTTAAGTACGGCGCGGAAATTAGATGATAGTAATTTGGCAACGCTGGCTTCTAGTTCAAATAAGTTCATTCTGTACAACGCCGCTTATATTATATAATGCACTTATTTTATAAATCTTCCCCTTTATATTTTTAGAAATATTCATTTACTAAGTTCGTATCACTTGAATTAATAAATGTGTTAAATTAATAACAGTTTTGAGTTTTCAAGTACTAATTTGGTGAAGAAATTCTGACAAATGAACGAGTATAACCGCCAATCTGCAATGGAGAAGCGTGGTGGATTAAGCTCTAAACCTTCTCCTTAAATAAGAGGAGACGTTTACACAGCAGTGGAACATTTATAGGCTGTTACTTTGCTTACTTTATTAGTAATTCTATACTAAATAGATTTTTGTCACTATTTTTCCATTTTTTTCCGATTAATATTTATTCTGCTTTTCATAATGAAAATACATGCATTATTAGTTAAACTTTTATAAATAAATAAAATAAACTGGCAAAAGAGCAACCTGCTCGACACCTGATGTTAAGTGATTACCGTTGCACATGGACATTTGTAGCACCAGAGGAGACACATGCGCCGCTAGCTTAAAAAAGGAACCTTTCCTTTTCTTCCTTCGTTTCCTGAAGAAGAGAAACCCAAGTTTTTACCTTTCTGTACCATTTTCTCGATCATATTGTCATTTAATTTTATTCTTGCTTTTATACAAACTTTATCCTGAAAATTACAAGCACAAAAAACAATTAGCCAGTTCAGGCGTTCTAAAATGATGTGCTTTTATACATCCCGCAATGAAAACCGGTTGTGAATTATTAGTTTCACCTGTATTTTTTTTTTCATGCTATAACCGAAATTTCATTTCCATCAAATTCTGCACGAATCTTAATCAAACAAACGAAATCCTTCGAAAGAATTTAAAAAATCGTATCTTAAAAATTTTTGAAATAACGTCGAATGCTCGAATGTGAAGGTTTTCAATCGCAAAATGAAAATATTTTCCACAATTTTTCCTCGGCGTTCGCCGTGGACAGTGATCGATTGTGTGCCAAAACAACGGGTTGCTGCAGTTATATTTTTACGAAATTTCTTAAGAATCTTTTGTTATAAATATAGATTATAAGAGTATAGATTATAAATATAAGAGCGACGACTCTATTAAGAATTTTTAGTATAGGTATTTTGTTAATTTTTTTTACAGTCATATTTTTATATAGATGAGAAAAATTAGTGATAACATTGTAGCCTCGGTATTTGTTAGGTTTTATTTTTATGATCTATTAATTTTAAAATGAAAACTTAGTTTTTCTTTCTTATTTTACTTAACTTTGAAAAAAAACAATATTTTATTTTCTTCCTTCAATTAATAAGTTTTTATGTCTATTTTTATATATTTTTATATGTATTTTTGTTTCGTTTTATTTCAACACTAATAATACATTGTCTAAATTATTACATGTGTATAATGTATACAGATTACTTTAAATCGAATACAACCAATTTTGCGAGTTATAACTATTCCATGTTTTTAGTGTAAAATCTATTGCTATGTTTCAAATACTCCAATATTTAGCAGGAAGTATTTAATTAAATAATAATTAATAAAGCGTATAATTATAATTCATTTATGCTGTGGAATTATTAATACATATTCAATGTTTTAATATATGTTTAATTAAAACATGTTTTAATTTTAAATACTTAATATATCAAAACAAAATCACTTTTCTGAGTAAAGTAATTTGTTTAGGTAAAATTAAAAAGACTACACTAAAAGTCACCGAAGTGAAACATAAATCTTGGATTCAAATCATTATTTGAGTCAATTGAGTCAGCGAGATTTAATTTAAACTACTTAGTCCGGGTTCCCTGGCCTATTTTTTCACTTGATTAGTAACAAGCTAATTTTCCGTGAGCTTCGTTTCAATGAGATGCCCAACTTTTTCCTGTGCGAAAATTGTCGTTTGTGGTAGGTAACAGGGGTAGCAGGGATAAAAGATGTTGACTTGATGATTCTCACAAATTTATTACTAACTGGATTTTTTTTTTTTTGTAAAATCTAATGATAATTATCTAAATTATTCGAAAAAAATTTTGTCGTACAAAATGTATGACTCCCTTAGGGATGTATTTAAGAAGATAGATATTCTCACGGTTGCGTCACAATACATTTACGTTAATATTTTATATATCTGTCAAAATAGTGATTGTTTTCCTAAGAACAGTGACAGGCATTGTGTAAACACTAGAAGAAAAAATAAACTTTTCATACCAAACTTTCGTCTTCATAAAGTCAGTTCATCGTTTCTGGGGTTTGGTATTCGCATCTATAATAAAATCCCGCAAACAGTTTTACATTTGCCACTTAATAAGTTTAAAGCCTACGTTAAAAAATCTTTAATAAATAAAGCATATTATACCATACAAGAATATTTTGACGACAAAGAGGCGTGGATTTGATAAGCGTTGATTTTCTATCCGGATAACATAATTAAAATGTAATAAAAATACATTATGTATAAATGATTTTAAAAGAGTTACTATCGAGTTTCTTGCCGGTTCTTCTCGGTAGAGACTACATTCCGAACCGGTGGTAGCTTTATAAAAATCAAAATTAAAATATGACATGTAACTTGACGATTCGAAAGTGCTGTAAAAGCCCATTTGAATAAAGTATATTTTGAGTTTGAGTTGAACTTAACATACTTTTTAAATTTCTAGTACAACAAATAGGAAAACGAAAAAATGGCAATTCTTGTAGGACTAGTAATAGATACCTGTTTTTTTGTAGGACATTGTTTCATTTGGGCAGAGAACACACTAATCTATTATGTAATATTTTTGTCCTACAGTTAGTAATGAAAAAGATGGTATTGTGGTATTAACCATTTCGGAGTGTAGGACCGGGATAACGTACCATGCAATATGTAGGACAATATAAATATAATAAAACGATGTGAAAAACCTAAACATGATTTTGAATAACTATCCAACGATACCTCATTTTATATAGTTCGTCGATTTTTATTTTTTTCTTTTTCACATAATGACGTAAAAAAACGCCATTTTGATTTTTTCTAATTTATATGCTTTCTATGACATTCGACGCGCCATCATTACAAATCAATCGACGTGTAATTGATCAAAATTGATCCCCTCGTTTGGTCTAAATATTGCCATTTGTGGTACAAACCCACATACATACATACATACATAGACTGATAAACACATTACCCTCCTTTGCGTCGCTATGTTGGATAAAAAAGGCCTCTTCATTAAGAGTGTTAACACATCTAGCGTGTTTTCAGCGTACTTAAGCATTTTCGTACGCTTGTACATATAGTCATTGTACGCTCGAACATCCACTTTTCGCTAGTAACACTCGACTTTGAAATCGAGTGAAGAAAATCACTCGTCGAGTCATGCACGAGTTCGCGCGTACCTTAACGCTGAAAATGTTCAGTGTATAAACGCCCTAAAGCATATGTTAGAAAATCACTATTAGGTAAATATTCCAAATTATTTTTACCTTTCGAACTTTATCCTGTGGTAATTAAAAATAAACATGCTTAGTCAAAGAAAATGATTATTTAAAGCGATCAGAAAAAGTCAATTTGAATCAAACATACCCGTGAATTTTTTTTCTCGAGGTAAAGCCGCGGGTGCAGTACTTTTATAATCAATACTTCTATAATAATATTATAAAGCAGGAATATCTCTGAAACTACTGATCCGATATGAAAAATAATTTTCACATTAGATAGCCCGTTCAATTAGGAAAGAACATGGTTACATCACGATCAGAGCCGAGACGGCCTAGTGGTTAGAATACGTCGATCTTTACCGATGATCGCGGGTTCACACCCCGGCTAGTACCGCTGATTTTTCAAGTGCTAAATTGGTGTTTAAATTTATCTCGAGCTCGGCAGTTAAGGAAAACATCGTGAGGAAACTTGCATGTGTCGGGAGAAATTCTGACACTTGTATATCCGCCAACCCGCAGTAGAGCAGCATGGTGGATTAAGCTCTAAACCTTCTCCTTAGGGAGAGGAGGTCTTAGCCCAGCAATGGGACATATACAGGCTGTTACATTACTTTACTACTTTATTACATCACGCTACAACTCACAGGAAAGAAGCAGTAACCAGAAACGCGAGTAAAACATTCAGATCGACATCAACCATAAAACAGAGAATACACTCTAGAAGTTCCGTTTACGATCATTGGTCGTGTCACAAATACATTCGTCCTCTAACGCTCCGTAGCACGATTTACTCAATAATTGATGTAATATTTCAGAGATAGAGTAACAAAATCTGTTATACAGAGTGATTAAAAATAATTTATCCGATTTTAACGTCTTATATCTTTAAGTCTATTATGACAACTCTTTTTTTGACCAATTGAATGAACACATTTTAGCCCCCATCGAAACTAGAGAGGTTTTATAACTTTAACGTGTGTTTAAGTAAACCTCCCTGTTACATCATAACTGCTAACGAATGCACAAAATTTAATTTCGTTTACATTGAGTTATTGCTAGTTCATCGTGATTAACTAAGTGACAGCGTGATAACAATTTACAAAATGGCGACTAACCTAATTAACAGAATATATTCGGTGTGAATAAAATGAAAAGACTAAATTCATTACTAACACGCAGTGTAGATCAAGAAGTCAGTAAAACATACACCCATCAATCAGTCCCTTTGTAATCACCCTGTATACATGTACACAAGCTGTTGTACATTCAGAAACACAAATCCTACAGACCCCGAATGACAGTGAGAGTTACTAAATAATTGATGTAATATCTTAGAGATGGGGCAATAAAGACAATTATATTTGTGTGCCCCAACCAGGATTATTTGTTGATCTTTACACACAGATATATCTTAATCCCGACGGGATCCCACAAACATAGCCGACAAATGACATATCATGTCATTTGTCGGTTAACGATGAATTCAAATTACACTGTGAAATAATAACGCCAATGGGGTTTTCTACGAAAACAATTACTAATAATAATGTATATACACATATTATTATTAGTAATTGTTTGTTTTGTTGTTATTTAATTAAATAATTGTTTTTGTAGAAAAAGTATAACCTACATCAAACAGAACTGTTGTTATATGTATAGACTAGCTGTGCCCGCGACTTCGTTCGCGTGGATTACAGAATGCTTGGTATGTCTCCTGCAAAGCAAGGTTATAATAGTCTGCGGTGCTGCTCAAGAGAAGAGCTTTTTAATTTGAATCTGGGAACTTTCTGGTTGTATTTATAAGCAGACACTAACTCAGATTTGGTATTCCTCCACGGTTTTCACTATAAATGTTGAAGAAAAGTTGTATTGTGCTAGTCTTTAAAATATCGACTGCAAAACAGTAAGTTCGCACCTAGGTTCTCCTTGTATTATATATCGGGTGACTTTTCTACTGGGCTTAATAGGCCAAATCCGGAACTATAAGGAATCGCGAAAGATACTTAATGGAGTCTCGTGTCCGATTTTGAAAAAATCTAAAACTGCATCATAATTTTTTTTTTATTTCATGATTTTCCTGGCCTGAAATAGAACCCACTAATTAAACAAAAATACATTCTGTATTATTGCACCACCTAATAGTGTGACTTGTAAAGATCAACTTTTAGAAAGTAAAAGTAAGAGACAAATTAAAGGAAAAGGTTTTTTTTTTACAAAATAACATTAAATCTATACATTAATTAAATTAAGTATTCGATTCTACATAGACATAATCAAATATGTGGGTTAAATCATGGGTTCCGGTAAGTTTAGAAAAAAATGTGCGTTACTTCGAACGATTTCTTTATAAATTGCATCAAAATGCTAGTTACCTACTAAAGTGAGGAAGAGTGTGAACAATATAATCGAAAATATAAAAAATGAATTACTCACAGTAACTTCTTTTATGTTTGTCTTTTTTTTCTATGTGAGTTATACAAAGTTGATAGAATGTCACGTTTGTTTTGGTCCCCGTTATCTACTCAGTTACCTAGGTAGGCTTAGATAATTCTTAAAAAAGATGAATCAATTTGTTGAAAATCTACATTTCACTGGACTCGGCTATTGTACTCACCCGCTATTAGCGTTACAACATCCCGTTGCTAAAGATTTAATTAATGTAAGAATTTGATAGAATTTTGTAAAAAAAAATATCCTTTTCTTTTTGTTGCAGTTTAGTGTATAGTATTACCTCACTAAAGTTGATCTTTATAATGTGTGAAGGTATCAGATGGTGCAATACTACAGAATGTTATTTTTTTGCAAAATCAACGTGTTCGTTTCTGGCTAGGAAAACTTATTTTTCAAAAAACTAATGATGCAGTTTTAGTTTTAATCAAAATCGGCTCTGTGACTTAAATTATTTTTCGCTTTTGCTTATAGTTTCGGTTTTGTTCTGTCATATCCAGTAAAAAAATTACCCAGTAAATATATTATTTTTTAAAATGATTATATTAATATAATATATATCTTCCCTATTTGAATCAGATATTATTCACTATTTCATTGGTTTCAATTTTGTTCCTTCTAAAATTGGCTTTCTGCTAGTGAAAGTTTCATCAAAATCGGTCCAGCTGTTTCAGATATTAGCCGAAACAAACCGAGTGACAGATAGACAGTCAAAAATTTTCAAATTGGTAATTTTATTGTAAGTACCCTGTATACTTTCATATGCATTTATTTAAAATTACAAACAGACACATCAATTTTATTTATTTGTATAGATGTATACCTTCCCTTCTTAAATCGGAAAATGCTCACTATTTTATTGGTTTCTCCAATATTTTGTTATCGTGTAATTCTCTTTTTTACTTATTGATTAAAATAAATATATTTTTTTAATATAAGTAGCCCAATTTAATCCTTATAATATTAACTATAGGGGCTGCTGTAATGTTTTTAAGAACTTTTTAGACTTTGTGATATTTTGTGATTGTTTTCTTCCATTCCCACTCCCTTCTCTGGGCCTCACGTGATTAATGGACATCCTCTAACTGCGAGTGAAAGTCCCATCAAATTTGATTCAGCTGTTTCAGAGATTAGTCGTAAGAAACAAACTTATATCAAGTACTGTCAGTACTTGATATAAGTACTTTCATGCATTTAGTGAAAATCACAAAATAATGTTCGACGTGACCCCATAAGTTGACATATCTTTTTAGCGGACACAAACGCACAGATAAACAGACAAACAGACAAGAATTCTAACAAATTTTGTTTTGGGTTATATTGCGTAGGTAAAGGCCTCTAATATTTTTTTTCATATATCTTACATGTACAGACAGCGACCCGTTAGAATTTTTTTCATATATATAGATTTAAAAATATCTAAAATAGAAGTAACCCCAAGTCACTCCTTATAACATTTGCTAACTGCAAAAAGTACCATCAGAACCGGTTAAGTCGTTTCAGAGATTAGTCGGAACAAACAGATAGACAGACAGACTGACAGACAAAATTTTTAAAAATGTATTTTTTTATGTAAGTACTGTATATACTTTCATGTATTTAGTTATAAACACAAAAAAAAATGTTCAACCTGATTCCTTAAATTGACATAACTTCTTTATTTATGGATTGACATGAAACAAACCCTAAATGTTAAGTGAAGCTTACTACAATATATTAGTGAAAACCGCATCTAAATCGGATTAGCCGTTTCTGAGATTAGCCTGCACAAACGCACAGATAAACAGACAAACAGACAAACAGACAAACAGACAAACAGACAAACAGATAAGAATTCTAAAAATCATTGTTTTGGGTTCTATTGTGTTGGTATAGGCCCCCTATAATATTTTTTTTCATATATCTTCCATGTACAGACAGCGACCCGCTAGAATTTTATTATTAGTATAGATATAGATAGACAAACGATCGCAGGTCATTTACTTATTGAAATTTAAATAGTCAAAATATAAATTACATAGTTTTTGAGAAAATCGCGGCCATACATAAATACATACGGGACTGCTACGGAACTTCCTTTTTTTTGAGATCATTTGAAAAGTATATTTACACATCACAATTTTTTTTATTATTGTTGATATGTTATTTCTACGGAAAAATCAGGATGAAATATGGATCCCTTACTGTATGAAGTTTGATGACATTTCCAAAAATGTAATTACTATGGAGTAAGAAATAATTGATTTCTGATTTTTGTACTAAAACGAAACAAATCAACTGTTAAAATGGGTCGCGTTGTGATAGAGATAGTTCCTCGTAATAGCCCTCCAGAACATAGTCATCCCACGGGCACAGTGTCCTCAAATAGATTTCATCACTGTTTGTCCTTCCGTCGCATCGCATTCATTAGCTAGCATTGTTGCAAGTTCGTTAGCTTGCCGGCAAATAAATGTAATTGGCGAGGTTAAAATTGCTGAATTTTAGAAATGATCAAAGATAGTTAATTCTCAGATTTTAATTTTTATTGACATTCGAATATTACAAGTATTTTACAGTTCCCGACGAAATTATTGTTAATTAAATTCTAGTACTGAATTTACTTCGTCTGTCAGTAATCGAACTTGGACCTAATTCTCTTTAATAAAAATATAAGTCTATAAGTACACAGTTCTTTACCTATTTAACTCTACGCTGCGTAAAAACTGCGTATCAAGTCAAAATACATACTTTAAATGGATGCTGATAAGCAATAATGTGTCAACCCACAAAAAGTCAAATTCGGAGATATTGATGTATTTTGATACTACATCACCTATTTAACATTATGAAAAAAAATTGTAGTCATATTAATTAAATAAATACAGAAAAAGTTTCTTAATTCATTGGTTCGAATTTCAAGTGCATTCCATTTTTTGCAAATAATACAATGATCTCAAATATTTAACTAATTTTTTATTAGATAATATAGTAAATGTATCATTCTGATTTAAATTCATTATACCTTTTATCAAAAAATAATATAAATCATGGATATATACTTCTTTAAACATATTTACTAAGAATATGTTTGACATCTTTAGACGCCATTTTCTCAAAATGAAATCCGTATGGCTTGACAAAGTATTGATTATCAGCGTCAAAATGTACTATTACTATTATATTTATTAAATCAGTAATGATTATATGAGAATTTCTATAAAAAGCAATTAATTTAATATATACCTAACGGTTTTTTTAATATTAATCCATCTAAATACCCTTAAGCAAATATGTCTTAGGGTAATTTACTCGTCATAATAGTATGTTAGATATCGCCTCCACAGAGGACTATCACACGAGATTAATTAATAGCTCGTTAGGAGCACACAACTAGAAACAGATCTATAACTAAACTGTTATTTCAGTATATCTATAGATTGTGTTTAGTACATAATGTCTATTACGTTTACAATAACACACTTTACATATTAATATTATACTTGCGAAAGTAGTTCTCTTTGTATGTTTTCACGCGTGAGCCGCTGACCTAATTTGATTAAATTTGGTATATGTATAGATTGGACCATGGAGAAGGAAAAATCAAAACTTTAAAGACGCTACGCTTTATAATTGGACGCTGATAAGCGATACTGTGTCAAGCCACACAGAATCAGTTTTGATAAAATGGCATCTAAAGATGTCAAGCCTATTGTTAAAAAAGTTGTTTGAAGACGTATAAGTCCATCTTTTCTTTTTTATTTTTATAAAAGGTATAATAAATTAAAAGCAGTATTATATATTTAAAGTACTATTTAATAAAAAGTTTTGCAAATATCTGAGATTATTGTATAAATTGCAAAATATGAAACGCTCTTAAAATTTGAAACATTAAATTGAGAAACTTTTTTCTGTACTTATTTAGTTTATATGACTTGATTTTTTTTAATAATGTTAAATAGGTGACGTAGTATCGTAATACATCAGTATCTCCGAATTTGAGTTTTTGTGGGTTGACACATTATTGCTTATCAGCATCCAATTGTAGTTATTGCCTTCATTAATATGTAAAGCTGAAAAGTTGATTTTTTGTTCTTTAATCGCAAACAAATCGAGTATGTCATTCCTGAAATACGTAATTCAGGTACTATCTATCTGATTTGAATAATAAATTTTAAGTTAAGTTATTCATTGGAAAGCTTATATGCTACACTAGCTTTTGCCTGCGACTTCGTCCGCGTTTTCGTAAAAAAGTAGCGTATGTCCTTCCTCAGGGTTCAGTGGTTTTGATGTGACAGACAGATCGTATTTTGGTAGGGAAATATAATATGTCAATCCACAATACTTGATTTCTATGATTTTTTTTATTGAATAGGTAATAATGTTAACTTTTTTAAGTTAGGGATGAGTCTTATAAACGTAAGAGTAAACAAATATAATCAGAATGCTCCGAACTGCTAAGCTATCAGGAGTTACACGTGTTATTGTGATTGTCAACCATAAAAGATAGACATATACTGTTGCGGGATATTTTTTAGAAAATTTTATGTAGAATATTTCTGTCATACATGATTTCTATGTAACTTTAACCATTAAGGCTGCATACGCGA
The DNA here is from genome assembly GCA_037950945.1 of Hypolimnas misippus. Classification (NCBI taxonomy): domain Eukaryota; kingdom Metazoa; phylum Arthropoda; class Insecta; order Lepidoptera; family Nymphalidae; genus Hypolimnas; species Hypolimnas misippus. Next base: position 4,756,026 of record JBBEEQ010000013.1, on the reverse strand, counting down.
CGGAAGCTTAAAAATCTAAATTAACATCTCCCGTTTTCCCAAAGTTTCCCTTCACTACTCTGCTCCTATTGATTGTAACGTGATGAAAAGTATACTATAACCTGCGCAGGAGTGTAAAGAATAATTGTACTAAGTTTCGTTAAAATCCGTCGAGTAGTTTTTGTTTCTATAAGGAACATACAGACAGACAAAAATTTTACTGATTGCATTTTTGGCATCAGTATCGATCACTAATCACCCCCTGATAGTTATTTTGAAAATATATTTCATGTACAGAATTGACCTCTCTACAGATTTATTATAAGTAAATAGAAGAGTAACATTATGACCTACAAGAGAAAAGCAGTACATATCGGTAAAAAAGGCACAATAAATGTCAATAAACTGGGTCTGTAACGCAATAATATATTTATAATGACAGTGATAGTTCCCAAAATTATCATTTTCAAATAATAAACTCTTAAATTTAAGACTATCTAAACTTTAGTCTTTAACATAACTATAGAACATTCAATCAATTCAACAATATTTAACATTAAATACAACAAAAACATCAAACAATATAAATCAATCTCAAAAGAATGTATACAAAGCCGTTTATATGTATTACAGAATCCGCTTAAGATCAATATCACGTAAGGACAAAACGTAAGATCTGTATAAATAATTTCTTATAAAAATGTTACCATTTATCATCGCATTGTCTACGTAGAAATGAAAGTTTACTCAGATTGCTACAATTTATCGTCGTGTGTGCCGTTCGTAGGAACTTAGTAGGGTATCACATTTGCCCTCTAACTTGTTACATAAAGACTGACATCTGTAGGTAATAGTCAGGTAAGTTTTTTTACACGTATACGTTATTTTTTATGAAAAAAATGGGATACTTGATGTAACAAATTAAGGAAAACGTGATAAAAAGATTTTTGATGAGATTTTACTCTACACTAACTTTGTTTTACTAAACTAGTGATTGACTAAACTTATTTTTTGTTTATTTTTTAAATAATATATTTGACAATCTTATAACTGAATTAAACATTTAAAATACATCGCAAGTCACACAATTAGAATTTTTAATTAAATTTTTAAGAAATCATTTTTCTCAAAAAAAAAAACATTTTTGAAAAAAATGTGACTAAAAGTGGTGTTTGTAATGACTGATTCAATTATTATTGCAAGGTAAAATGTGCTCGGCTCTGGTGCGGCTGAAATGGGAAGAGGGGGTCGTTAATAAAAAAAAAATCCACTTAATTAGACTTTGTTATTTGATCTCAACCAAGTTTTTACACACCTTAACGTAGAAAATGATCTCTCTGATATCGCACCCCTTGTGAAGGATCGGTAGAATTTTAGAATAACGTAACGTAACGAGGGATAGAATATTATTTTTTTTGTTTTTATATTTTTCGTAATTTTTAAAAGATTTTTTTTACTCACCGTAGACGATTTTGGGAGAGGGTCATTTCTACTGTGACCTTCGTTCCGCTGGTTCGCCTGAGGTGAGTTTTATAAAAAGATTTTTTGATAAATGTAATATCGCATAGCATAAAGGGCCCAAGATAGTCGCACAGATGATCCTACAGACTATTGTCGCATTATGACACGTTCGATTGCGGACTCGTAATCTTGATACTATATATATATATAATTCGGTTAACGATTCATATAACAACGTTTTACGCTTTATACTTTTCATTTTTCACGTAAAATTTTACATTAAAAAGACCTACGACAGTCTATTCAATCAACGAAACCCAACGTTCCTTCTGGCGTGAGTTTGGTGAGATGTTGTGTGGGTGACTGATTCCAGATGTTGCAGCATCAGGTCAAGGTTGCGTAACTATATTACTTAAACATCGTATAGTAAATTTCCTTTCAACAAGCTAGGCCTTCAAATGTCTAAACAAATCATAAATTTTAGCGAAGAAACATCTCGATATATAGTTAATGTACAGCTTTAAAATAATGTGTTAAAATTTCATTCTTTAGGGAGCTATGGTTCCGCCGACAGATAAACAGATACACACACGTCAAACTTATAAAACTTTTTGAATCGAGGATTGAAAAAGGCAAATCGTTAACACAAATACTAGAAAACAAATTGGATTTATATTTGTATACAAGATAAGAACATAATATATTTCAAAATCGAGAACTGAATCAAACATTTTTAAAAATAATATCCTTCAACTTCACGTCACCGAGTTATTCTCATAAAAGCTGTGTATCTAGATCGAAGATGCACTCGTTTAGAAAATCGGAAAGAACGGCGATAAATTCGCAGACATAAATCCGTGTTTACTAAGAAAACATATAAATCACCGACACGTAAAGACGATGTGACGTAAAATTGAATACCTAATGCTGTAAATAACAGACAAATCAAATTCGGTTTGTAAGTATGAAATATACTTAAAGGTAACTTAAGACACAGGGCCAGATTAGGAGAGGGCATCCGGAACTAAATATCGAAGCCTTCACAAAACAAGGACCTAAAAAGATTTTTAAGAAAAGAATTCGTTTCAAAGGGATTAGCAACTTATTAATTCAGTCTTTAATTGATTTTATTTTTGTCGCAATATATAGTAACAATATATATATATATATATATATATATTACAACAATTACAATATATATATATATATATATATATATATATATATATATATATATATATATATATATATATATTTTAATTGTTGACAGAAAAAAAATATCCCTTAAATTCGAAAAATAATTAGGAACTTCCACTCCAATGCCTGAAGTCTTTCAAATCCGGCCCTGCTTAGCGCGCGATTGATGGCCAATTCTTAATAAATTATTAACCTCGTATCGGACGTTAAGTTTGAACGTGTCAGTCTCGAAGGCACCAGTCTTTCGGATATCCGAGAACCTAAGATCACGTTCTTTCATATTTTCGACAAGATATGACATAAATTGCATCCGTGACTGTAAGTTACGCTGTCACGTCCGATAATGTGTTTGAAAGTTTACTGCAGGTAGACAGACACGTGATTGCTTTATCCGAGTCCAAAATAGGAACAACTTGTAGATATTTCTGAAACCTAAAGTGATATTTATGTAATGGTAAAAATCTTGTTGAAATTGATCTCATACTTTTTAAAACTGGTTAACAGACCTTTTACCCATAACTCGAAATCAAAAATCAAAATCAAAACGTACTTGATTCAAGTAGGTTCTCACGAGTACTTTTGAATCGTCAAGACATCAAAGTAATGATAATAATATTATTATTACACTAATAAGGAAGCTACCACCAGTTTGGAATGTAGATTCTACCGAGAAGAACCGGCAAGAAACTTGATACTTTTTTAAAATTAAGTCAATGCACATTTTTATGGAGTACTAATTCATTAAATACCTTGTATAAAATCAGCGTATTAAAATAAAAAGTAAAATACTAACGATTTACATTTTTTAATATCATCAATCTTAGACAACATTTTAAACTACAAATTTTTATAGTTAAAAATGAAAGATTACTTTAAAAGACATGAGAGAGATGTACTTAAAACATGTATAATTTAATTTGATAAGTACTAAAAAACCGAATTTAAGTTACCATATTTTAACCCAGTTTTCCTCAATTTAAAAGCAGTTACTGTGACTTATCTGCAAATAGGGTAATATATGTTGTCGAGAACTTTTCTGTAAAAGTTTATTAGATCTTTCCTCTTACAAAGTTTTAGTAAATTTGTTACCGTTGTATTCGCCATTCGCTTCGAAAGCTACTGGATCAGTGATTTTCTTTCTTTCCATATTTTATATAACGGATCTTATCGCAATAACTAATCGTAATAATACCTTTTTATTGTCCGACGTTTTACATACAAGACCCGTTACATGAGATATGAATAATAGAAATCACGAAAGTCTAAAATATATAATTTATTTCTTCCATCAATGTAAATTTTTACTAGTATAAGTTACAAAGCACTGAAAACATATATTAATAACTACAATAATAATCTACATACTATAAATTATCATAAATTTTTACATTATCTATTAGAGAATAATATATAGTAAAGTAAAGTAAAGTAACAGTTTTTAAATATCCCACTGCTGAGCAAAGGCCTCCTTTCCTATCAAGGACGAAGCTATAAACCATAGCTTAATCCACCATGCTGCTCCATTGCGAGATAGCAGTATACATGTATCAGAATTTCTCCCAGCGCATGTTTCCTTCTTCTCGATGTTTTCCTTCACCGCCGAGCTCGAGATGAATTTAAAGAATATAAAATTTTATGTGAGTTGTCAACATAAAAAGCAAAATTTTATATTTATAATATCAGTAGAATTAAATTCCAGTACATATTTTAGCAACCAATTTATTTCAGCTGTAATGTTCAGTCAAACAAAGTTGAAAAAAGTATAATGATAAAACGATACCTGTGGTCAGACCAAGGGACACCAACGGATTAATATTATTTTACTGAAAAGTAATCTCTATTTATTTAAATGAAATATTATGAAACATCTCATAATATTTTAAAAAACTACTGAAAAAGCAAAATACGCTATTTCATTTATTATAACGATACACATAAACCTATTATTTCATTCTTAAAACTAAATACTATATATAAATCGATTTCTACTTCAAATTACTAAATCGATGAATTCTCAGTGAGACCAATCGGAAAGTTCATCCTTTAAAAACAAAAGAATTTTCAAAATGGTGTAATAAATGACGGAGTTATGAATAAAGAAACATGACAAAAAATTTCGCTCATCTTTTTCTTAAGTCGATTTAAAACATTAAACTTCACGACACAAAGGGAACTAATTCTCTTAATATAAATGTAGTAGCTCAGTCATTTCACACGTCTAATTCATTTAGCCCGCCGCAATGCAGCCATCGCCTAAGAACACGTGTATTAATTCTAAAGTGCAATTTGCCCCCACAAGTGTTTTCCTAATTGAATAAAATGATTACCACGTTATAAGACCATCCAACGTTTAAATACATCTTTCGTTCTTATCTTAATAAGAAAATTTAAATAATCCCTGATATCTTGTGACTTCATGTGTAGCCGGAAATATTCATGTTTGCACAAAACCATGACATCTGAAAGTGATTTCACTTAATTATTTGCCATGTCATTAGCTATAGCGGGAGCCAGGACGGCAGAAGTGGCAATGACGGGTATGCCAGTAGTGAACTAGCAATAGCCTGAAATACACATATCATCATAATGGGTATTTAGTATATTATACTACATATAAGTATTTAGCATACCAGAAAATGACATCCCGTAGATATCACGTACATTTGCCATTTCATGTCTTTTGGTATATCTTTTACTTCACGTCGCCATTACATGTGGCATGCAAAATCAACTCTACCTCAATGCCATCTAAAAAAATATTATTTACTGTTAAGCAGAATGAACCATTTTAATAGCATCTGTATTTGAGGATTATTAAAAAAAATGGGGAATAAAAAAAATTAAAATGTCTATGCCGAAAAGCTATAAGCATGTCAAATATAATTGGCCAATTATATAGATGAATATCGTAATAAGAGCTATCGATATCGTCAGTCGTTATCATCGTATCGAATGCAAATCGAGATAATGTTCCTTTTTCGAGTTTCGTCGATCTGTAGAAATAGATGAAGAAAAATATTCAACGCGAGCTCAGTATTTTGCAATTACGCTTTTTTATCCTATCAGCTATCTTCCCATCCAATCCTACAGGACGTTGCATTTAATTATTTTATTCTATCTGATCCGGTTCGAACGTTGTTAATTTAAAATATTTATATTTAATAAATATTGAACCAATTTTATTTATTAACATTTTAATCATTCACCGACATTTATTTATTCTTCAGTTTTGCTGACAAATAATAAAAATACATTTTTTATAAAAAATGTAAAGGAATTTCAGTTAAAATATTTTCTGAGTGTGTTTTTTTTAAATCCATACAATAAAGAATTGCAACTCATAGTGAATGTTTTTAGGGTTCTGTAACCGGAGAGTGCCCACGAAGACCCTATTACGAAGCCTTTGCTGCCCTTCTGTGTCTGTCCGTCCATCTATGCATCCGTTTGTTAACGGGCTGTATCTTATGAATCGCAATAGGTAGAGAAATGAAATTTAACAGGCTATACATATATTGCCACTAGAAGGATAATTAATAAAAATTGGTCAAGTGCGAGTCGTATAATAAACGACGGGAAGCACGCGGGTCGTTTATTATATATTATTATAGTTGTTCTCTAGTTAACCGTAATAGATAGATAATTAAAATTTTTAGAGAATGTTTACTACAACAACAAATTTCAAATAATGGCTTATATATTGTATATTGTTATAAAGCCCATCTAATTTCTTTTACATAAATATAAAAAGGACATAGATACTTATCTTGTGTGATGGTACACTTAATGTGCGGGTCCGAATCGCACTTGACATCTTTTACTTTTAAAGTTAACGCACAAATTAATAGTCAGGAAATAAGAAATAGTCATATTGGTCTCTGTATTATTATTATCAAAGCTTATATTATTATCATTCTTAGTAAAAGAAGGAAGAGCCTAAAATATATTTTTGACCTAGAATCACGATCGTCTGCGATCTCAAGTTCATCTCTGCGACTTATTGCTGACATGTTTTGGCCACATGAATCATTGGTTCGACCGTAACTTTTCTACATTCGCTACTGATAGACGCCAATAAAACTATACTATGTATTATCAATTACTTTCGACTCTTTGTCGCGTATAATGAAATATTTAAGATTTTATTTTATTTTGTCTTATTACGTTTTATAGCCTGTGCCATATTTTTTTATTCAAAAGCACATTTATACGTAAATAGTAGTAACAAGATACCGATTCCAATGTTAAGAAAACGATAGGACGGCATCAAAGAGCGTGCTAGGGGATGCTGTGGCGGGATACCGATGACGGGACATGGGACGGGAGGTAATGGCACTTTGCAAAAGCGCGCAACGGCAGGCGGCTTATCTTGGAATACGACAGCATTCTACTGCATGCCATGGCAAAGTCCCCTGCTCTGCCCTGTGCCCATCGTGTGCTGGCTCTCGTTATGCACAGAACGTCTCGGTAGCCAACAACATCTGTGACATCCAATAGGTCGCTTACATCATCAGTTGCCCTTGCCTTGTCTCGTATGAGTGCAGGCCATTATTTTCGAGCTATTAGAAGCTTTGTACCCAATACGTATATATAGGAAAATATTATAAAAAAATAAAACAGGTTATTTCATGTGAGTAATATTCACTTATACGACAACTTTATCAATTTATAACTACAGATCTTCCGAAAACTTTTTAGGCAAGAAGTTAAGCGAACATGTGAGCACAAACGATCTAACGAGGCCCGAGAATATTTTATAAATCCCGGCAACTATTGTGTGTGTTTATATAGAAGTGAAAGTTTTTTCTCAGATAATAAGTGTTATCGTTACAAGATTAAATCAAGTATGACGAAATCTTGAACTTAATAATACAAATTTACACGTTTCTTTCATTATACATATACCTACATACCCATAATAATATTGATTTTTTGAGAGAAATAATGACTCGCATAGTATTAACACAAGAAGAAAGGATAAACTCATAACACCAAGTTTTCGTCTTCGCAAAGTAAATGTTTCCTTTCTGGTTCAAGGTGTCCGTTTTTATAACAAAATACTACAGAAATTTCTGCAGTTTTTAATGAATAAGTTTAAACTGTATTTTAAAAAGTCTTTAATAGCTGAATATGCATATTATTCTGTACAAGATAATATAGATAAATGGATTAAGAATAACTGGATTTTATACAGGATGTTTAACGTACACATTTGTAACTTACTTAACTTGCCGGCTCTCCTTGATAGAATCTACATTCCGAACCGGCGGTAGTTTTTTCTTAATTTCATTACTTGTTTGTTTTGACGATTCAAATGTGCTTTTAAAAGCCTACTTGAATTAAGTATATTTTGACGTTGATTTTTGTTTAAAAATAAAATGTTTAAATATTTATAAGATTTCATATTTATTTCTTTTTTTATTTAAAATTGCGACAGATTCCCATCGAGCCGTCGATTCTTGTTAAATATGTAGTCAGTTAGACAACATGATTTCATTAATGAGCGATTTGACGTCATTTACTGAGAATTTCTTTTCTTGACTACCCCATCGGATTTTATAGTCACATACAACTTTTTCTTTTTCAAAAATTATATATGGACGCTGATATGCAATACTGTGTCAAGCAACACGGACGTCATTTCGAAAAAATGGCGGCTAAAGGTATCGAACCTATTTTTTACCCAACTGTATGAAGAAGCATATATCCATCTTTTCTTGTCTATTTTGATAAAAAAGTATAATTAATTAGTAGGTTAGTAAAGAATTTTATCTCATACTAAGTTTTTCAAATATATGTAATTATTGCATAATTCTCACTTCAAGGTTCTAAACATTAGATTAAGAAACTTTTTTATGTACTTATTTGATTCAGATAACTTGAAAAATTTTCGTATAATGTTAAATACGAAATGCATTATCAAAATAAATAAATATATCTAAATTTGACTTTATGACACAATTTTGCTTATCAGCATCCATATAATATAGAGCCTCGAATTGTACATAAAAAACGGTTGCTTGATACGATTTTTTAAAACAGAAAGATGACAAAAAAGTACTGACTTTATCATATAATTTACTTATTTCATTGAATCAAGTACCACATTTAGTATGCTAAGCATTGAAAAAAAGCTGAGAAACCACACGGACTTTATTTAAAAAAAATGGCGTCTAAAGATGTCGAACCTACTTTTAATAATTATGTTTGAAAAATATAAATCTATCTTTTCTTTCCTATTTTTATAAAAGGTATAATGAAATAAAAGCGGATTAATATAATCAAAAGTTTATATAGTTTATAAGTTTAAGTTATTGTATATTTCCAAATATGGAAAACACTTCATTATTCAAAACATTATTTATTACTTTTATTCGTACTTGGTTAGTTTATATGACTTTATTTTTTTTAAAATCTATACATATAAAATAACTTGTCCTGACTGATTCATCAACGCAGAGCCTAAACCGCTGGGGTTACAAACTTGAAATTTTGGCAGTAGGTGCCTTTTAGAGTGTAAGCATCCACTAAGAAAGGGTTTTTTTAGTTGTGATAGGGTATATTATAGTATATGCAAGCTAGTGAACTGGAACTGCTAGTGTTAAATACGTGACACATTATTAGAATACATAAATCGAATTTGACTTTTTGTAGGATGACACATTATTGCTTATCAGCGCACATTTATGAAAATAAGTTGAATAACCTTAATAAACGATAACAATTGTAAATACTTGTTCAAAACGATTGATTGAACTTAGCACAGGAGAGTTCATTACCCTCATTATTATTGTTTTGGTATCACCAATTAAAGTTGTGACCAATATATTTGTTGTTGGATCGAAGTCCCCGGAAAGAGTTTAATTACATTTCACCCAAGTAATACGAAAGTTGATCCGGGTCTAATTAAACGAATGATCCTTGTACACTGGTTCAAAATAAATAGACAACGAATAAAAATATTGTATATACATTTTTGTTATTGCACTATTGTATTTAAAAAGTGTACCTCAGTTTTACAAGTTATATAATTTTTCCGTATGATTTTTTTTCCGAACGTTTGTGAAATTCATTTATTGTATTAAATATTTCTAGTTATTTGTTTCATTCATTTGTAACTACTTTGTATAGCTCTTTTTGTTTAAATATTTTTCCAATAATGGAAATTTAAAAGTAGGTTTGTTCAGCGAATACTTTTTTTTATTTAACTATCGTTTTAGAAACTACATATAAAAAATTGAATATAATTTTGTTGTATCTGTGAAATGAACCTTACGAGAGATAACCTAGTCATTCCATTTAATCCTTAAAAAAAGATAAAATCCTTAAATAAACAATAAGAATCTTAAAAACAAATTCAGCATGGAGGCATCATGAGAATTAACCAAATTAGAGAATAACGAAAAGCTAATTACGAACATGAAACTCCGCCGCAAGTTAAACAAGGGGCCTCGTGTGCGAGGAGCCGGGCGTGTACAAAATGACTTCGTAATTACAATTACATAAAGCACCCGTACACTATCGACGAAGACACTTGTATTGACACAAAAAAAGAAACGTTTACTTAATATTAAACGTATGTTGTATAGGACTCATGAGTATTACACGAACTTGCGACATTTATAAGTAAAAAAATTAAGAAAATATTAAAATATTATACACATATACAGAAACAACCAATACAATTAAGATTGAGGCTAGCGATATCACAAAAATTGTAGTCACTAGATATGTCAGCTATCTTATTTTCAAAAAGTCATTACTATAACGTATCCTATATGAAATCAAATCAGTATTTAAGTACAAGACAATCGCTTATAAATGGAGTACAATTAACTTAGTAATTTTTACTAGTAGTCCAGTAAAAATTATGTCATTGTAAAATATTTTATTTCTTGATTCATATCTTTATGGCAAAAGGAGATTTATCACATTTTAAATATGGTGGTGCTTTGAAAATGAAAATTTATCTTTGTCTCCTGTAGCTCTATTTAACTTTATATTATTTATTTTTATTTATCAAACTCGTAAAAGTCTGTAAATGTCCCACAGCTGGGGAAAGGTCTCCTCTCATATTAAGGACAATTTTAAGTGCTTAATCCTAGAAATTAGCCCGAGTGAAACCGCGAGACGCAACTATACACAGCCAATATATAATACAATTTAAGAAAATATGAATAATAGTAGATTCTTCATTAAAAAACTTTACAAACAGTTTTAATTTATTAGTTTAAGCGATCATTTTGACGCATATGTGAAAAAACCCTTAAGCACAAAAACCTATACGCTCTGTACAACAGAACAAAAAGTTAAGTAAGCGAAGAGTCGACATCAAAGCCCTTTGTTTAATAACTTCATTTATAAACAATTACATTTGACTCATTAATCTTTACTAAACTCATAGGGAGCATAAGTTTTGTATTTTACTTAAATATCACAATGTAGTAAAACGACAAGACGACGAGTTCAGCGTAAACTAATTAAAATAATAATGATACTTGTTGATATCTAAACTTTCATAATTACATATGTACATAAGTCGTTATAACTCTGAAGTCTTATTACTATTAATAAAAACATTTGTCAATTTAACTGAGAACTTTTTAAATTCAATTTATAAGTTATCGCTATGCTATCAATTTACAAAAACAGTTGAAATCTGATTTTTACTTTTTAAAAACATGACTACTTCAATTAACGAGGTTGAAAACTGATATATGCTCTATTTAGATGCGATGTGATTATCAGTTTTTATTTTAAAATAAAACATCATGTAAGGCGTGAATTACATTTGTAAGTTTTGCTCTCGTAATTGAAATAAATTTGACAGACGCGTTGGCGCAATGGTCACTGCAACTGACTAAAGCGCTAACGGTCGCGGGTTCGATCCCCGCTCACGGCAATCGTGTGTGGTCATACAGATGTTTGTCGTGGTCTGGGTGTTTGTGTTAGTGTTGTGAGTGTTACTGGACGCCCGACACAAGGTCATGAGATCTTAATGGTGTGATGCGTTACTTATTTTTTTATTTATAAATAAAGCAACTCTGTAACTTGGTCACAGTTACCTACTTAACCTTACGAAAACTGTTGCTGTTTAAAATAAAAGCACTGGTAGTAAATTATTTCAGGTGTATAACAATGATAAACAACTTATTTAAATTTTCATAAAAGTCTAAGAGCAAATCTTATAAACGTAATTCTCGCCTTAGACCTGAAACTTATTATAAATCTTATGAAAACACTGAAGGTAAACCTGAGTTGCCATATCAACTTTTTCAAAACAGTTGGTTTCAATGGGGTCTAAATCAAATTCCTATCGTTACTGTGACCAACCTGAAATACCTAGGTATTTCATAATCAATAGTGCAAAATCACGGACATCGGCTCTCAATAGCAGAGGCGTCGCGTAACATATACACATAAAAACACATTCGAACCAAATACCGACCTCTTTATGGCAGTTGGTGGAATATAATGTCATTAAATGTTTGACAAAGTAAAGAAAAATAAATGGAAGCCAGCATAAACCGATCGAGTTCACGGCATCCACACGGCATCAATGCTAAAAGGGACCGCAGAAAGGCGATACACATTAATGTTTTACACCCAAAAGCTTTTAGCTCCTGTATATTTTGGGCTGCACGTGGTTTTACAGCGTTACAAATTTTTTATAGCACCCATTAGCGGTATTTTCACCTATGATATTACAGAGTTTCGACTATAAATATTTAAAACGTTGTTATCATTATTTTGTAAAGTGTGACTGATTTATGAACCTAATAATACAACACAGACACTAAAGGTAACAAAACTAATATTATTAAAATTGTGAGTGGACGAATGTGTTTATTGTTGATGTATCGCCTGAACAAAGAGCGTAGTCCGAAATGGAAGTAACTTATATACTTAATAAAATGACAGGATTCATTTTTAATCCCGATAGTGAAACAATGCCCCACGCAGCTAGTTCATAATAAATGGTACAGCCTAGCTACATCAGGCTACAGCTCGTATATGGTCTCGACCGGGGCAGTACCTCACTCTCACAGTAGTTCGGGAAATAATTATCATGGCTGCGTTTCGTCGTGTGGAGAGCCGGAAGCCTATATTTCTCCCCAATTTCTTATATTTTTTCCTATTTAGTAGCTATTAAAACATCTTCAACGTCTACTGGTGTTGCAAATGTTTTTTGGCGTCGGTGATAACTTGATATCAGTTCAGGATCATTTATCAGCTATTATTGTATATAAAAACGCTTTAAAAGTATTGGGCCCCACCAAAAAAATATTCTATCATGAGTTCGGAAACACAGTGCACAACATAGAAATAGATATATGTCTACGACAGTTATCGATATAATCTATTAAGAATTTTAAAAAAAATCTGCAACTAACGACAGTAGTTTTTTGGTACATCAAAAATTTTGAAATTTTCTCTACAAGAATATACATCTATTATACATATAAACCTTCCTCCTGAATTGCTCTATTCATTTATTAAAACCACATTAAAATCCGTTGCCAAACGGCGACGCAGAGGGCGAGAAGCCTCATCCTTTTACTATACTGTGTAAAGAAAAGTAATATATATATTTATTAAATATTATTATATATTTATATCCATATTTATTTCCTGTCGTAAAGTAACCTTTTATATATTATTGTACAAAATAATTTTGATGTTCCCCATGTGCAAGACGACCCGCGACGGCTCATATTTTTTTATACACACTAGATGGGTCTAGTCCATCTAGTCAGGAGCAGTCACATGTCCTTCTCTTAGGTTAAATCTATCTATACCGAATATTATAAAATTGCTTCGGAAGTGTAGGATTTAAAATGTTTTGTTACGTTTTAAAGCCTACACTTCTTTTCCAACAGACAGACAGAGTTGCTTCCGCATTTATAAACATAATATGAATTAATTATATAGATACAAACACAAACGATATATCGCAGCACTTAAAAAGACACATTTTTAATTCGTACACTATTAAAACAAAACAATTCATATAATTCTATGGTTCATAGTTTATGATTTTGAAAAAAAAAATCTCAAGAACTTAAAATCTAAGTAAACCGCCGAAGTTCCAAGTGCAAAACGTTTTTAAATTCGTTCTCTTTAATTAAGAATATACACATTTTAAGCGTGCGATATGTATCTCAATATCCTTAAGTCTAATGTGCAAACGTAATCATTTTATTACGATATTAAATATTTATAAAATACAAAGTACGATGTGTGTTAAACCTTAATCATCCATTAACATAATCGTATTATTCATGTATTCATATCTCGCACCAGCTCGTGTCAACTTTTTATATTAAACATTGGATGAAAAGTTCAATTTTTAATAAAAACTTGCTTCTTTTTTTAGATTTGATGACTGAGACATATGTTATATATATATATATATATATATATTTATTACTGTATTTCAAAAATGGCAGGATCTATATTCTACTATATATATTTTAAGAAACTAATTTCATTATAAGAAATCAAATATGAAAAAAAAGATTTTTATTTGTAATTCTCTGTAAAACATATGAAATAAAAACATTTTAAAAATTGCCATTAAACGCGAGTACATTCACCTATCCTAATCCATTGCCTGAACGGGGAGCGGATGGCGTTTAAAATTACATTTTTTCCTACGCTCACCTCTCCGCCTGAATGAGGGATAACGACCAAGTTCGGATATTTATGACTAACGAGCCTATTCACGGGCGCACAGCTTCCAAATGGAGATTTATGAAACAGAAAATGTCGAACAACGTATGTCTTGAGCATAATTTGTAGACGGCGGTGCAGGCAGACTGGCGTGGAGGCTGCGCAATCTCCAAAATGGCGTCCGATTTGGGAATACTGCTGCTATATCACAGAGTAAATAGTCCGTAGAGAACACGTGCTATCGAGCATTGACGTCGACAGGGACGCTCGTACGTCTTAGTAAGCGTTTCTATTACATTGATCGTTCCAAACTTTCTGCTTTTTACCTTCATACGTAAGTCCGTACAACGTCAACAGATATTGCGATGAAACTTTTTTATTTACACAAGTCTACATTTACCGTCTAATCCATACATATAAAAATCAGTAAAACCTCTAAAACCAATATTCATCAATTAACTAAATCTAATAAAATTCAATAGGAAACATTTGTAGAAAATTGCAAACCCTAAACCGAAAGAGCCGATTTGCATTTTATTAGCATGAGAGTGGAATAAAAATGTGTTTATTCTGGATTGAAAGCGAGATGGGTCGCTGTAAAAAGATCGAGTGGCGTTCCGGATAAAAAAACGCTATTATTTGGAAACGTATTAACACTTAAAAGCACTTTAAAATATAACTGCTCGAGTTAATTCAAATTCAATCTATTCTACGTCTATAAGCTGTTTGATAGTCATGTGTGATAGTTTAGTTAAAATTACATCTTGATAAGAAGCGGTATTCAAATTATTATTGGAATATAGAATTATGCCGAATGTATATAAGCGGATTACTGTTCCAAATACATATATGGATAATTATTATTTTTTTTATAATTATAACTAGATGACCAGGCGAACTTCGTATCGCCTGAAAATCAATATATGTTGTGTTAACTTATCATACAAAATGTACGATAAAATGATTTTTTTTTTAAATAAAATGTTTAAATAGCTGTTTATACATATGTATTCTTCTATTCGTGGAAACAAACCCAATTAATCAAACGTTATAAAAATCTGTTTAGCAGTTCTTGAACTAACCCGACTTTGTTATACACAAACACATACACACTCATATATATAATTATATGAGTATACTACATACATATATACATATATATGCAAGCAGACTGCTAGTTTTTTATATAAATCTGAATTTGAAAAGTTTACCCATTTCTCCAAACCCAAACCCTAGCATCGGCGCAGTAAATAATATCTTATGCTAAAGGGATCTTTTATTGGCACCCTTTCGTTTTATGCAACGATTATGTCACTTTTATGAACGCTTCGACGCTATTTACGGATATGCTTTATAGGCTAAAGGGAATCTTATGCAAATAAGAATAGCCAAGTGCCCGTACTAACAGTCCCTATTAAATAAAATTTTTATACTATAAAACCACATTGTATTAGACACTACATCTTTTAAGTAAATGTATTGTACCAGTACATGCTTTTTTTGTAGCGTTTTTCATGCCATATTACTAGGAAATAATTGTTTATCTTAAATTATATAAATGTTGTAATATCTGTAATGAGATTATAAAAAAGTTATTCTTTTTTTGAAAATGTTTCTGTTTTATTTTATGTCAATAGTTAAACAGATTGTGAAAACGCCTGCAATTTTAATATCCCTAAACGCATTACTTTAAATCCTTTAAACGCTTCCTGTAATACAGTTTTCATAAAGTAATTCAATTATAAAGTTAAACAGCAAAACGAAAAGTTTCCAATACTTCAATATAAACTTTCCATTGCTTAAAAACGTATAATTTACCATAAAACGTCAATAGTGATTGATGTATTCTTGACATGATGATACTACGAGGAGTGACAAAACATAGAAGGAAAGTAATTTTGTAAAGTAAACACGAATTAAACTTTTATTTTGTATTTCAACAACTTTGACTGTTAGAACAATTGATCAATGTCAAAGACCATATTATTCAAAGTAAATTGCTTACAGTCGAGATTTCTGGTGATATAGTTTATAGAAATACTTTGAATCAAATTATAAACATAATTATTTTAATTTAAAACCTAATAAGATTTAAAGTTTAGAATTTCATACAGGATGTTTAATCAATTAGTAATTCATAAAATATTTTAGTGATATAATTTTAAAAGAGTAACTATTGAGTTTCTTGACGGTTCTTCTCGGTTGAATCTACATTCCGAACCGGTGGTAGCTTCATTATTGTTTTTTTTTTGCATTGACGATTCAAAACTGTTCGTGAGAGCCTATTTGAAGAAAAAATATTTTGATTTTGTTTTGTAGCTTAATTAAACGTTGTATCTATATAAAAAATTTACAATCGTTAACTTTTATATGATGTGTCTAAAACTTATTCTACTAGAATTTTTCAAGTTTTGGTAAACGTAGAATTTTTTACATGGTTAACATAGTTTTTTGTATTCGCTATAAACCCTTATATGTGTAATTGTTTATAGCAAATAAAATAACTTTAACCACTATCTCAAACTATTGTGCACATGATATGTACAACGACATCAACATTATGAATACAATCGACAATAAAGATAAACCATCGAACATAACCTTTGTGTAATAATAATACAAACTATTAAAATCTTAAAACTATAACGGGAAAAAACTCATTTTCATAAAAACACCGATAACAATTAAAATAAATGACACTCAAATGCTCGCCGCGGAGACAATCGTAAAAGGATTTCTAGATTTTCTATTACACCTTCCACTCCATTAGCTTTTACTGGCAACAATAAAATGACACTCCGTCTAGATAATCCTCTTTAAAAATATTAGCTTTATAGGGACTTAAACCTTTAAGAGTACTATTATATTATAGGATAAGGATAATGTTGCCAGAAATTGAATTAAAACGAGTTTTAAAGTGATTGAAATGTTCAGCAAAATTATGAGTTCAATAAAGTTTATATGGGACTTTATATGAAGTATATTTTTAAAAGAATTATCGTTGCAAAACATAATGTTTGATACAGGTATTACTTAGTAATTAAAATATAGTTTCAATCTATGTACATATGGCAGACTATTGAAAAGATAAAAACTATTTTTATGTATCGTGTATAAACGATAGGATTAGTCAAAGATATGTAACTACAAAAACAACACAAAAAAATATTTAAAATACAATTTGACAGAAAGATTTTCTTTGCTATAATTTTGTTATCAGCAATACGATACGATAAGATAAAAAAATATACAATCGAACATAGAACCTTCTCCTTTAGTCGGTTAATATAAATATATTGTTCATGTTCTTCAATTTCTCGTATATCATAACATTTTATGAAACGTATAAGAAACTTTCGTGGCTTGTATCATGAGGTTGTTAACATGCAGTGAGTTCAAACAGCTGTTATACAAAGTTTCGATGTAAGACTCATACGAAATGACAAAATAGTATCATATATAACTTGCCTCGTGACGTCAACGAGCTGGCAGCCCACTTCAGCCATTTATCTACTCGAGACGTATACAAATAGCAGATTATTTGAACTTTAGTTAGAGCCTTTGACAAATACTGCAACCATTCAGCCGCTCGGTGAGCCGTAAGGAATGAATTTTCTAGGTACCGCTTACAGAACATGTTGAATAGATATTAGTGAGTACAGTAATAGGTTGATTTGCAAGGCGGTATTCTCCTATTAAGGAGCAGGATATGGAGCTTAATCCACAAAGCGGCTCTACTGATAAATGTCTCCAAATTTCTTCCAACATTTTCCTCGTAATATTCCCGCACATAATAAATTTAAACGTAGCATTTAATATACTACTATTTTGTTATATGTTCATATGATTTAAAATAATAAATAAATTTCAGAAAACAATTTATTGAATTATAGAAACTTTAAAGTATTATAAAAATGCATAAATAATTACATATTCAACGATATCCTTATTTGTGTATATTTTTAATTAAGTCATAGCATCAGTACGTTTTAAATTACACTGTGATATAAATCAACTTCATTTGTTACTTTGTGTGTACGCACTAATTAATGTTATTTTATCAAATAAGTTCGTCTATATCATACTAGTGAGTTTGCTACGCCATTTGCGCCCACAGCTACGCAATGGCTACACGGTTACGTGCGCTACGACTCAGAAACGAAATCTTAGATCTTTCTAATGCTTTAGTTTCATAGAAGTGTGGTCCGTCAAATCATGGGCGCTATACTATGGGCGCGAAGACAACTCAACGTTTTTGAAATAAATGGTATTATTGTATAAATTACAAAATTTGGGACACACTTGAAATTTCAAACAATAAACTAAGAAACTTTTTTGTACTATTTTAGTTTACATGACTTGATTTTTTTTTAATAATTTTTAATGCATAACGCATTTTTAGAAAACATCAATATTTCCTAATGGGTTGACACATTATTGCTTATCAGCGTCCAAATATACATTGATGATTTAATTTATTTAAAAGCAATCAAATCGAATTAACATTGTAACATAGTATCTTGAGTGAAATAGCCTCTTCTACTGACACCTTTTCATTTTATGCTGCGATTATATCGTTTTTATGAGGGCTTTATCGCTATTTGTATATTTTATTGCCAAACTGAGATATTCCACCGATAGCAATAAAATACTCTCAAAGAGTATATTCATAATCTAACAATAATATTTTCATGAAAAAAAAATTAATAAAATCGATTCACAATATTTAATTTCCAGCTGTATATAGTTACGTATATATTTACGTTTCTATAAGCATCACGTGACTGGCAAATATCTTTTGATGTTAGAAAGCGGCCGCTAAATAACGTTTACTGCGATGCAATGATACGTCAGTCTATGTGTATGCATATATCTGCAGTCGATATGGAGATGAGTAATATTGAGGTTTATAAAATCACTTATATAATAATAATAATTTTACTAACATACCGACTTGTTAGTTTTTTTATTTAGTAGTTTCACTTACTCCTATGAGCCATAGTCTGATGTAATATAGCCTATAACGTTCCTCAACAAATGGACTAAGCAACGCAAATAGAGTTTTTTAAATCGATTTAATAGTTTCGGAGTCTATTCTATGCAGACAAGCAATTAAATATTTCTTTTTATAATATCAGTTCAAATAATGAGGTTTGCGAAATAACGATAGTGCGATAAACTTAGAAAATCGTATAACATTGCTTACGATAAGCGTTGATTTTCTATCCGGATAACATAATTAAAATGTAATAAAAATACATTCTGTATAAATGATTTTAAAAGAGTTACTATCGAGTTTCTTGCCGGTTCTTCTCGGTAGAGACTACATTCCGAACCGGTGGTAGCTTTATAAAAATTAAAAATGAAAATATGACATGTAACTTGACGATTCGAAAGTACTGTTAAAGCCCATTTGAATAAAGTATATTTTGAGTTTGAGTTTGAGTACGTAATTTACAACAAAAACAATATGTATCCCTGTATTTTCATCATATGGTTAAATTTATATTCTTTATATTTATCTTAATAATTTGTTAGTGACACGATATTAACTGTCTCGCTAAGGGAAAGAGGGTGAAGTCTCTACACACGATTACACTTATATGTATATTGTTATCTATAATTCAATCTAAATTAAGACAAGAGAAGGCTATATTAGGGAGCATGCTTATTCTTATTCCTATACTTATAAACAAAACTTAAGCCGTTGATTATTTGAATTCAAGAGACCCACTGATTTTTTTAAGGATATTATTATTAATTATATAACAAATTCGCCACAGCAGGCGATCAATAAACATAAAATCAATTAAAAAATCAATAGATATTTGTAAATACAAGCCTTAATTAATTAAAAAATTAAAATGCCCACTGAAAGCGCATAAAATCCGCCAAAATCAGTGAAACTGTTGAGTTATAAGAGAACATAAGAACGTACATACGCACATATACAGTGCAGGTCACTCACAAAACTACTGTTACTAGAACTGAAATATTTTTTTTATTTTTTAATCTGTACAATAAAAATGTGCCCCGCGGCACACGCGCAGAAGAAAGCAATATACAAATATTAAACCAGGATGCAATCCCCTTTCATTCACACAAATCCTTTACTTTACTTTGCATGAGAAAATTCTATTCTAATTTTTAACATCGAGATTGAACCCGCTATTTGAAATAGCAAATAATTAATTGTAATATGAATCTTTAATAGTCGGAAACTCTACAAAGATTGCACTATATTGACAGCACTTCGATCGCTTAAGACCGAATACAAAAATCATATCACTGATTTAACTTCTAGTACTATGCGACGCATAGCCAAATAGGTAGAACACCAAGCATTGTTCGCCAGATTGAGCTTAAACCTCGCTATATTGCATTTCGTTTTTTTTTTATATTGTACTTAAAATTTAAATAACATTTTCTTAATTAAATAAAAAAATAATAATTAAAACATATAAAACTAAGATTTTATAGCTACTGTCTGGAATGCTTTTACTCAAATAAATTGAAAACATTTAAATCTCGTTGTAAAACTAAATTCAAAACATTTTAGTTGTAATCAGTCCAATAGTTACTCCTTGATTTATATTAAAATTTGATTTACTTAATTAATTTAGAATTCAATTTGTTTACAAATAATCTCGAAATTTATATAAAATATTTATAAAATATTAATGTACATTTCGATTACTAATATTTTATGTAAATGTAAATCCATACAAGATGTGTTAGCATTTATGAGAGTATATATCGCAGCCAACTAGCTTAATTAGACGTTCTATTAACAGCCTAGCCTTTTTATTATACGCCGCCATTAAACTAGCGGCCTGAATAATTTTCATCTGCAGCGTCTATTACAATATTTAATCAACTGGCTGGTTAATACTTAGTGTGACAATAAATTGGCTGTTAATAGAACGGTTGGTTAAGCTAGTTGGCTGTGACAAATACACAAGGTTATTCTAAAGGCTACCCTAGGTACTACAAAGGCTCTGTCTACAACCATTTTGTTCAAGAAAACACTTACTGGTGGAGGGCGCACAGGACATAGCCTAAACCTTTACAACTTCTTGTCTTTCTTTTTAATTTCTTTATATAACGCACGTTTCTTTATTATATCCTCCTGGATCAGTGGGTCTTATTAAAAACGCTACATGGATATTCGCATTAGATCCTGACGGTATATAGTATATAAATAAACTTGTCTTAAAAAATAAGACCGAATTCCAGAGAGTCAAGCTCACCGCTAATCCGAAGTTCATCTGTGATTCTTTATTCTATTCAGTACGAAGTCATATGTATATTGTACATGTTGACGCGTTGTGCAGGTGGAGGTAAGTTTAATTTCATATTACTACACACAAATGACAGAAGATTCAGTACTCTAAGCTAAATTATTTATATAAGAAAATTCAGCTTTTATGCCAGCATACAATTTTGTTCGGTTGAGATCCAGGAGGATATAAAATCAATAGAAAAAATTCAAGTAAAAATTAAGTAAAGTGTTTTTTTATAATCTATATCCAACGTAGGTTCTATATGTGAACAAAATTTGTATGAAATTGTATGGCACACTTTTATTTAAGGTTAAGAACGTAGAAATTGTTATTTAACCATTAAATTATAATTTTATTTAACAATAATTGTGCTTAATGTTCAATAAAGCATACTTTCTTTTTTCCTTTGCTGAATTAATTCAAGGTATTGAAGTATTAAAATATTAACAGATTCCACAACGACTCGACCTAAATCCTTACACCTATTAGTGTCTAGCGACTCTCGTGAGAGCAACGTTGGCAGCCATCTTAACACGTACGACCAGCGCCATCTTTGTTTTGGCTTATCGACTAGATGGTGTCACGATAAGCTACTCATTCTATCAAGAAAGCATTTCAACTCTAATATTCTATTTGCCTATCTAACCAACAGTATACGTTACTATATATATTACTTTATTGAACGCAGTATATAAGTGACCAAATTTAAAAATTCGCATTATATATTTTAAACTTTCGCGATTTATACTATTTATATTTTATATAACGGGTCTGTTAAGTATTAGAATAGAAAAACTCACATATTTGCGAAATCACAAAAACGTTTTGCATTTGGATTTTCGCAAGTTTATTCATTCTTTAATTTCACGAAATGTGGATAGTAGAGTATTTTTTTATTTAAAATTCATATATTATGAGCTTCAAAGTTATGTGAAACTATACTATGCGTATAGCAGTTTAGCTAAATTGTTTCAGAGACATTTTTAATTCAGTCACTTTAATACTCAGCTTGCCTTATGTTCTTTGGTGATTTAATGGTGGCATGACTTAACAATGTGGTACCAATATATTAATATAGTGCATTCTTATTTGCCACTTTTTATAAAAATGCATTACAGTAACTACTTCTTATGGATTCGATAATAATAATCTGAGACAAATTGCGAAAAACTGTCTGTTATAATTTATTGATTAATAAGTTAACAGCAGAGGAACCACTAACATGGATTTCCGTACACCTCCTAACCGTTTTATTCAATCTCATATCCTTTGCCCAAAGATTGTCTGGAAGAGATCGCTGTTTTAGCGATAAGAGCACCTTTTGTACATTCTTTATTTCTATCTATATTCTGTATCTATTGTGTTTTTTTTTTTGTTTTGGTGTACAATAAAGAATATTTGTATTGTATTTATATTGTATTGTATTGTAACATGGATACAGAAACTCCACTTTTAAATATAACAATCACCAATAATAAAATAATTTTAGTATGAAGAACTACTAAATTCAATCTCAGTCAAATATTTCATTAAAGATCAATCCAATTTGAATGAACCTTTACTGTTATAAGACTATCTCTGTCTTTACTGTGATAAGACTGGCTCTCACCTACTGACTACAACTCTTATAAGGGATAAATGGGGACAGTAACACACACAATATAATGGACCTTAACGATTTCATTAATTGAAGCCAATTTATTATTGGAAAATCGTCTTTTAAAATTATGATTAAAAGAAACTCAGCTAGATGTATAAATATGCCATTAGCATAGAATTTAGAACTCATCGATATGTTTATTAATTTATTATTCAAACTCCCATTCATCATCAAACGAACATGCGAAATATAGTGACCTATAATTATAATCACCTTTTTGGACAAAATAAAGATTTTTGAATACTTTTTAACCGACTTCGAAAAAGGAGGAGGTTCTATGTTCGGCTGTATGTATTTTTTTATGTTATATAAATTTAAATCACGATGAAAATAATGTTCTCAAAATCTTACAATTTCCAACTGTGGCATGATAATATTTTACTTATTATATATTAAGAGCCTCTTACGCATCATAAATGTATAAAAGTTTTTTTAGTTAGTATTTTTAAATTCATGTATTAAATAGCTGGTTAAGTGCGAATAGGACTCGCGCACCGAGGGTTCCGTAAAAACTTGTAGAAATATATATAAGACCAACCCTAGGTGGGTTCGAGAATGTAACTTTATAAATGGTGTTCTTACTTGTAGCCAAAGTGCAAATTTGCGAAAAAAAATTAGTCATCAAAGGGCACAATGGATGCGACGTCTCAGCCTTCCATAAACATGTAGAAATAATAGGTATACAAATAAAAATAGTTGTTCAATTACGGAAATTAAATATCGAAGATTTTTCCGCTTTTTAATTAACGTAACCCTTTTTTTATTTTCGCAGGAGAAAACTTCGAAAGATATCCGATTCCGTAAAGAATACCAAATGTATTATTTCTTTTTTTGTTAACGAAAGCTATATGCAATTTCATTTTTTAAACAATAAAATAAAAATCGTGAATATTTGCAGAAATACAAATAATAATATTGTTTTTAAATGACAAATATATCACATAAATATAATTAATTATTATAAACATAATTAAATTATATTCTATTAATATTTTTTTATTTATATTCTACTACACTACACTTTCAGTACACTACGTTCGTAAAATATTTAGATTTACATTATCAATCAAAATATATATTAGTGTTGCCAAGACGAAAATAAGTAGTCCTTAATTCGAATAAAACTAATTGTTTATTTATAAATAACTAATTATATTACTAATAACCAGAAGACTTATATGAGTAGATAAAGAAGTAAATTAAAAAACTTGATCTGTTTAAATTTAATTTTAAAATTTTCGGACTAAGTTCGCGACATGACACCACAAGGTGTTCACTGTTTTTTTTTTATTTGTATTGCTCATTTGTAATTTATACTAATATAATTTAAAAAAATGTATCGACCTAACTTCAAAAGAGTAACTACCGAGTTTCTTACGGTTCTTCTCGGTAGAATCTACATTCCGAACCGGTGGTAGCTTCCTTAGTATTGTATGTTTTTTGTGTTTATTGCTGCTAGTGAGAGCCTACTTGAATGAAGTATATTTTGATTTTTGTATTCTTCGGAGATAGACAATGAAACCTCAATAACTAAAAGGATATGACCCGCGATTGCTACGATCAGCAATTATTAAAATTATAGTGTCACTTAAAAAGGTTCGGCTATATGTTATGTATAAGACACATGTAGTATAGGTAATACTACATATGTCTTATAAAGAAATCAAAATCCATATTAATGCGAGTGAACATAATAAATAATATGTTACAAAAGTGATAGTTTTTGTGTAACCGTAACGAATAATCAATTATGTCATCCCTGATCTAACCCAATGTCCATCTGCGTACCATTTATGAACGTTAGAGTTAATCGTGTTATAGTACATAGGAAAATAAACTTTAATTCTTCTCAATTAAGATCTGGAGTCGAATAAAAAAATTATTCTCTCACATACATAGTTTTGCCAAAACAGCTATTAATAAGATAAAACCCACAATAAATCATTACTACGTAGCAATGACTGAGATGTACAAATGAATACTTTAAATCGAATTATCTTATCTATATAAATAAAAATGAATTGCTGTGTGTCTGAAAGTTCAGTTATTTTTTTTTTATGAATATATCAGGCAAACGAGCAGGCAAGTCGTCTCACGTAAAATGATCACAACCGCTCATGAAGATTCAAAGCTTCAAATGCTTATGAATCAATCAAAAATCAAAATCAGCTTATGAATCAATGAGGGAAAAAAAATAATTTGGGAGTAAGAGAAAGGATGAACGGGTTGAGATTACGGCTCTGCCATTTAATGTATGAAACACAACGATATTAGGTATTTATATCGATTTTTCTGAGAGTGTATTACTGTCCCTATTTATCCCTTATACGAGTTGTAGTCAGTTGGTGAAAGCCAATCTGATCACAGTATAGAGAGAGATAGTCTTATAACAGTAAAGGTTTATTCAAATTGGCTTGATCATTATTGAAATATTTGACTGAAATTGAATTTAGTAGTTCTTTATCAAATGTTGCTTTCATTACCTAAATAACAAATTCCGAATTCATTTTCTTGATCAATAAATAACTCCCGTGCGAAGCCGGCATGGGTTCCTAAGGTCATAATAAATAATTTAACTTATTGTAACTACAATGGTCATTGTAATTGAAATATTAATCGTTATTACATGACATAAAAAACATTATGGGTGGCTCGGCCAGGTCAGTACTACATTATCACAGAATGTCGACATGCTAGCTAATATGGCTTCGCTTCGTACGTTGAGTAAAAGAGCCGAAAGCTTAATCCCGTCCCCCATTTCTTTTCCTTAATTCCTTCTTTCTTTCATGCCTCATTCCTTTCAAACCGGCAACGTAATATGGTTCCTCTGGGACTGTTAATATCCATGGGCGGCGGTGATCACATAACATCAAGTGCCCACTCATTTTGCAGTAATTTTTATTAAAAAAAAACAATAACAATATTATAGCTCTCCACATCACTGTGATCTATTTACAAATGTAAAATATGTACATAAAAAACACAATTCACATGTTACAACAAAACGCAAATCGAGTATAGAAAACCCCTCCAGTTTTATTTGTCAAAGCTCA
Organism: Hypolimnas misippus; assembly: GCA_037950945.1. Taxonomy (NCBI): domain Eukaryota; kingdom Metazoa; phylum Arthropoda; class Insecta; order Lepidoptera; family Nymphalidae; genus Hypolimnas; species Hypolimnas misippus. The sequence continues at coordinate 4,729,723 of JBBEEQ010000013.1, read as the reverse complement.
ATTCGTAACGCAATATACGTCAGCGAAACTCGAATTTCCCGTTGCGGAGGGAAATATAATAAAACGCACAATTTTCTGCAGCACAATATTTTATTCCAATTTTTATTTCAATTCAGATTATATTTCAATATCGTCTATAAAATAAATCGAGTTTAGCATCGACTACGTCTCATTTATAATACACGATCGAAGTGACATGTGCACGCAGAAAATATTGTTGTTCCCGTTTCAAAACAAGGCTAAATTACGTACTTTGTTACAACTTAATACCGCTATCAAGAAAAGGCTTTTGTAGTCAAGTAAGACATTAATAAGATGTTTCGCTAAGACTTAAATTCTAGTACATTTTAGAAGAAAGCGCTATGTTCGATAATAGAGTTCGAAGCTTAGTATAGTCGGTCTGAATCTATTCTTTTATTAAGCAAGCACATGCCGACAATGCATTGAACTATTCCAAGCTAAATCCTCGGTGCAAGTGTTCCGCAGTGATAGCGCAGCTCTCGCTAATACTCGGCAAGTCTGAGCCGCTCCCCTGAGACTGCCGCTTGCAATATCTCCAAACCAAACTGCCGGTATATGTAATGAAGTGCCTATAGAGGTAAAGAGAGCAAGAATTCATCTAAAATTTTAGTGTTTCCGACTGAATAGAAATGCATTTCGCTTCATATTCGCCTGAAAGAGAATGGATGGTATGAACATAAAAAATATATATAAAGTAATTAATTTTCAGTAAAAGACATTGTGCGTTACAAGCAGAAAGATCATAATAAACTATAATATTTTATTTAATTAATACCTTTGTAAATCCTTAATTAAAATTCAGAACGTTAAATAACATTTTGCACTCGTACATTAAAAAGTATCTTTAAACAAATTAAAATATTAATTGAGTAATTTAATACCTCAATACTATTTTGTTTTAATAAATAATATATATACACGTAGATATTACTTTATTATATTATATATCATCTGCTTACAATGAATATAAAATGTCCTATTTTAAACACCGGCTCAAAACACAATAGGTAAGATATCGGTGTACATTTATTCGGCCGTTTCAACAAAGTTACATCTAACGTGGCCACACTGGACTGGAGTATCTATTACGCGCTCTTCAGCGACGCACGAATTTTATGCCTTGGTCAAACAGAGAACGGGTGCGAGATGACGACGCGACGCTAACACGAAATGAGCAGTTGTAACTGGTATACTAATTAATATAGAAAATGTTACGCAGAGCAGTCAGTCGAAAGCCAAGCTCGTACCGTCCCGTCCGCTATCTGACCAAGGCTCTCTTCTTCTTCTCTCACAATATTGAAATAACTTTACAGTTATGTTAATGCTAAAAGCAAACAACACTGTTGGTTATCACAATCGGTTTACGCCAACATATAAAACGCGACTTTAAAATATACAAATATAATTCTTATAATTTTTATTGATTAATACATAAAAGCAAATATAGTCGAGTTGTATCACGTAAAAGTTAAAGCCGAAAAAAGATGTAAAAATATTTTTGATCACTTAGCAAAAGGTGAAATTCAATATAAAAACATTCGTGAATTCACTTTTAAAAACTTTAAAAAAAATTAGCCAGACCGAATCTGTAAGTTCTTAAAAGTGAATTTGCTCAAATCAGGATTTGAGCCCGCAACAATTGGTTGAAATCGACGCATTCAAGCCACTGGACTATGATAGCTTGTGAAAATGATATCACTCTAATATTTTGGCAAGGTGCCGGAAAAATGTTTTAAAGTTACTAGTTTTCCAGAATTGTTTGAAAGTTCAATCTTAGAAAAGGATACAAAGAACAAAGCAAAAGCTTCTAAAAGGGTTTTCCGGACTAACTTTAGGAGTTTAAATTTTATAAAAAACTGTATTACGTTACGACCGTTTTCGTTAAACGATAACCATTATTAATATTTTTATTCAACTAACTTTTGTTTCAAACTCCAGCTATTAAAAATAACAAGCGCTTTATATATTTGTACCTATTATATGTCTATAAATTCAAATTCAAAATATACTTTATTCAAAAAAGCTTTTTAAAGTCCTTTCGAATTAAAGCATAAGAATTCGTTTGTTAAACATGAAAAACATGAATTACAGATTCTACGGCTCTGGATTCAAAAAATCTATTAGTATTGGTATAACCTGCTTATCGGAAAAACCTCTACAGGCTACAAAATCTTACGACTCATAGGATATAAAAAATATCCATAAACTTTATTACTATTAATTTCGCAAGTGGCAAAAATTTAACTCGAGGAAAACTGAAGAGCGTATTTAGTTTTAAAACATTCCATCCTACTTAATACGACCTAAGCAAGTCCATATTCTATTATACACGTAATTATTTTACAAATGTACTGAAAATAACCGAAATATATGTGTTAAAAGAACATAAAGAAACTTGATGTTGTTGTCATATCGCTTTATGTCGTAATCCTTGTCGTAAAGCTAAGTGTCAATGATAAGTTCAACTGACAAACCCTACTCTTCAAAGTGACAACAAATCGATCGATCATCGAGAGCTAAAGGACATACGGATCTATAGAATCAAAAGCCAGAAAAAACCTTCACAAAAAATTTTAAAATATGACGCGGATGATTTTTTTCCAAATATGAAGACGGAAAGAAAATATTTACATTATTTACTGATCAATGAATTAGGCAAAAGATTTTTTTACCATGGCTACACAGACTAGTTCCTAACATATAGTGTATTCCAAAAATAATTCCTTTATGGACTTATATTTTTTTTATATAAATTTAGCTACCAAACGCGCAAGTGGAGCTTGTGGTGTTAATGATCACCGCTGACCATGACTATTGCAGCTCCAGACGAGCCACAAATAAAAAGGAATAAGATGAAAAGTAAAAAGGAAGTAAGGAGAGGAATATGAAATGAGGTTATGCTTCCGGCTCTCTCTCTCCCTCTCCATAAGAAACGTAGTTATATTAGCTACCTCACGCCAATTTAAAAAAAAACTGGATCGTTTAACTGGAGCAACTGTGTGTAGAATAAGTTTTCTTTGTAAAAGGCTCGAGGGGAGGACGCTTTTTCAGAACACGAAAAATGCATTTGTGATTCAGTCATAAACGTTTCTTTAACGAATGACGTACGTGTCTATAGCACTCGCGATTTGTGACACACTTTTATTGAATTCTTATTCTTGCTTCGATTCAAATGTATGCACATAATATCACAGCGTTGTAAAAAATAAATCAACAGGAATACTCTTAATAAGGAATGACAGGTCTTGAGACGTTTCCAGTTGAAAAATTTAAATATTTTGTAGATGTGAAAAAAAGAAGCCACATAATCAAATCAATATATAATTTAAGATTTGGTCGTATTTTATTAGTGTAAGACTATTATACTGTTACTCTTGTTATAGACTAACGATGAATTTAACTTATTAATGGTTTGAAAATTACTATTTCAATTTCTAAAAATTGTTGCTATTATCACAATCACCTGGCAATGTTCTTTATTAGCAGGTGATTGTGATAACGTGGGGGAATAATGTGAAACAATTACTCTAGTTTAAATAATAATAATTATGACGTCATTTTGATCAACCTAATTGTGTAAAATTATTGCTATAAAAAGCAATATTTTGACAGTTGATTTTGATTTTTATACTAAAACGCCTCCTTTGACTGTCAAATATTTTGACAGCGATAAGTCCCTGTTTAAAAAAATGTAATAGTATGTAATATAGTAATATTTGAGGGTCGAAATGTGAAAATACAATATGACTTGGACTTTGTGATTCTATGCACTTAGTATTTTTGGTTTGCTAATACGATTAATCAATCTCCTTTGATCTCGTACTTGTTTTATCACTAGCAGAATCGAATTCATTCAAAAGGATTTAGTATTACAATTTTCTATTATTAATACGGATTTGAGTAAACAAATTGCAGTCATTATCTTCAAGGAAAGGTTAATAGGAACAGACCGAAACAAACGACGTCTATCCATCTTTGTTCAGTTCGACCTTTAGCTAAATAAGATTTCACTGCGGATTGAGGATAATCTTTATCGATACAATGGGTAGTTCATTTATTACTAACAAGAATATAGCTTCCTTAAAATTTTATTTCCTACTGTTTTTAATCTGGAACTCATGACAATTCTATAAATAATTTAATTTAGTCTATCACGCGTATTTACTACAATGTGTACATGTTATGAGCAAAGTGTTTGGGTATTATATATAATGCTTATTAAATCGGGTAAAGTGTTTAATTGTGATTTAAAGTGCATTATTTATCATAGTGCCCGGGTATTATGAATAATGCTACATGCTAGTTGGGCAACGGCTTTAACGGAGATGAAAGTGGTGGTGACGTTTGCGTTGGCGTTGGTAATGACATTGGCTCTGGCTTTGGAAATTTAAAAGTTGGTGTAATCGACATGGTTATCAGCTTTTATTGAAAGGATTTAAGCAGTTTCAACTGGTTTTCCTTATTCGATATACAAGTACATACATTCATATGTTCCTATAAATGCTTTAACTACAAATTCATTAATAAATGTAATGGTGAAAAGTGCATTTAGAAATATTGCTCTCAGACTTTCATGAAGATTTACATAAGTTGTTTGTCCTTGCTTTACACCTAAAAAAGTTATTTTACGTACATTATTTTTAGTAGCTTTCGTAACTACTTACGACTTATCTTTTAGGTTGTTTTATATCAGTTGTTTTATACAGTTTACACAGTTGTTTTATATCAGTTACAACAGTAAAACTTACAATATAATTCTTGGCTAAAAATTATCGAAAAGAAAACTCAACTTAGTGAAATCAATGAATTAGTCTAAATCAATTATACAAACAAATTTGGTTAATTAAATGACTATACAGTCAAAGTCTACATAAAAATAACTGTTTTTAAACCGCAACAAGCTACGTCTGTCGTGAGACAAGTAATTTCCCGACAACAAAGCAAGTGGGAGCTACCGAGGACTATACATGCTTAATTAGAATAGTTACTGTAATGGGTTCCTTTACTGAATTAATTTTAACTTCTGCTGTAGAGATTGAAAGTGTACTAAAGTTTTAATGTTACTGGTTAAACGTGTTACTAAGTCGTTCTTAACTAATTGCAATTAGTCCAACTAAATTAGCTGTGGAGCACATAACAAATGACCTGTTTTGACCAGTCATGTGTTGAAATTATTTTAGTTATTTTATACAAGAAGCTCGTGAGTAACTTATGTATAGTTGTTAAACTTTCAATGTGTATACTCAATTGAACGTTAGTTCTTAATATGACTGAGTTTAAATGTGGTATTTGTAACAAGTAGACTTTGTTAAAAAAAAACATTTAAAATAATTAAAATAAACATAAAAAAGGCCCTATATAACCCTGTATACTCACATAATTACTCGTGAAATAGTTACCTGCCTTACAAAAATTGTGTCTGACAAAAATAAAGGCACTGACCGTACATTCTTTCTAACGCAAATATACAAATACAAACAACTTAAATCGTAATAGAAATTACTTTATTATTAATATACCTTAAAAATGTAAAATATCAAGGTACTGCGTTTAATTTTATTCTACGAATATGTATAGAATGATTCAAACAAGATATCTAAGCTATAGAATTGAATTTGTATTGTCAACATAATAGTGAACTAAGAAGGATATAAATAAATAATTTGAAACGTTCAGAAATTGTGATGACGAGGACATATAACAACAAACGCTAAAAATATTTTTTTAAAGTAATATTTTAAAACATAATTAAAATAAACTTGATGACAAAAGATATTAATATTACTGACGTTCACGTGAACTAATAACTTAATAAGCTAGTCTTTAAGGTATTTTGTTAGAAACATAAAAAAGAAACGGAATGCCAAATACTATTAACTTTACGAGCCCTGAGATTTCCCTGTAGGAATTTCGACACTGCAATAGACCAATCCCATTTCTGCTTTATTACACTTTTTTGTTCAACGAAAAATTTTCTGACGTGATCTTTGAATGAATTTAAATATATTTCGCTTAAAATGATACCTTGTTTTATGTATAATGTTAAAGATTATATAAAAAAATATAATATTAAAATATTTTTGTATCGAACCTCTTCCCCCATTTATCTCTTATTTAATTTTTAAGCTAGCGATGCATTTATAGCTACTCCAGTGACGCAAATGTCTATGGAGGGCAGTAACTATTAAACATCAAGTTTGCAATCAAATCAAACAAACTTAATATTCTTGGCATTCTTACTTGTACACATATTTTAGTGAATGATAATAAACTAACCAATTAAAAAGATAACCAATTAGATTTCATATAAATAAATCACTACAAATTATTGGTTACAATTTACAACATTATTTTTACAATGCTATTATTGCTATATTTAACAATACATAAACATAACAAATTCAAACAGTAAAATACCTATGGATATCGCAAAAATTCTAAATTAAACTATCAATTAAGTACTTAAGCATAACAAACACAGCCGCAATTTATCTCACAAATTTTAAGGTAAAATAGTCGAAATCACTATGATTAAGTCTTTTAGGCGCTTCATTACAAATACCGACATTTTGGTTTGCAGATATTGCAAGCACCGTCCCGCGGGAACAGAACAGACTTGCCGAGTATTAGTGAGAACTGCGCTATCTCTGTAGAACACTTGGACTAAGGAATTAGACTAGCATAGATCAAAGATGTCGGCAGCTATGTAGTATGTATATCGTAATTTAAAAATGGTAATTATTCTACACTAAAATATGATAAACATTTAGGATTTATAAGTATTTATTTGCCTAAAATAACATAGACCTAAAAGATTTATATAAGTTATGTAAAAATTATCTAAATATATAAAATTACTTGTCCTGGCATACTGTTTCTTCAAGACACAGTCTCAAATATTGGAGCTAAAAACTTGTAATTCCGAGTATGTCTGTGTTTTGAATGTAAGCATACATAAAACAAATTGATATTTCAACCATAAGAGGGTAAAAAGGGGGAAAAACGTTTGAACGGAAAATATAATTCCGTAGTCGTATTAACCCTTAAATGCATGATTTTTTTTTAATTTATCAGAATAAAAAACAATTTTTATAAGCAGATTAACCAGTAGCTTTATGAAACAGTTAAAAAATCAGTATATATTGTTGTATTATAGGACACGAAAAATATAAACATACAGCTAAGTCAATTAAAAATGTTACTAAACGTCCAGTTTAGTAACTTTTTTAATTGACAGTAGGCTTTGAATAAACATTTCATTTTTGATGGAAGAAAAGAAAAAGAAATATACTGCAAGTGACGCCGCAAGGAACTGCTAGTACTTACCATAAATATTAATAGATAGCTGTTTCTTTAATTTTTAAGCATTTGACGAGCACGCCCCATTTAAAAACTTTTTCTCCCCATCTTTTCTTTCAGTATTACAATAAATTATAATCTACTTTTCTTTTTATCTGTTAAACTTTCTCGTTCTTTAATTTTTCTTCCATTATTGTTATTTCATTAATGTTTACTAATGAACAATTAATTCTTTTTGCTTGCTTTATGCTTAAATAATTACCTTATTGTAAAGTATTAAAGCCTCGTAAAAACCTATATCGAACGTTTTTCTAACAGCCTTTATTTAAATCAACACAACAATGAAAAACGATTTTCTTTTATCTCACTAGCCTCCGCCCACGACTTCGCGGTATGTTGCTATTGTCAAGTTTCATCAAAGTTGGTACAGTTACATCCAAACATCGATCCATCCTATCAAACTTTCGCATTTATAAGAGGAGTACGATTATCTGATACAATTTGATGATTTAAATGTGTTTAATATTTTTACTATTTACAGTAATTGTTATACGAAATATTTTTAAAACTTATTTAATGGTATTTTGAACATTGCCACATTTTTTGATTACGTAAATTATTTTTTAGTTTTTTTATATCAAGATAATACTTCGACGTTTAATTATTAATTCCACGCTCGCCTTATAATTACTATAATGTCGATTAAAATTTATAATGAAATCGGAGCATGTCAAGACCACATCATATTAATAATTGAATTTTCAGTACCTCGAATGAATATTACAGAAAATCAGGTCTTGTTCAATTCATTTTAAACTTAATTGTTTATGATTATTTTATATTGGTATAACAGTGCATTACTCAGTTATTTTCATTCGTTTTAAAAGTCATCGACTGTGTACTATAAGATATTAAAAGAAATTATGGTTAATGCTTCGCTCCTATGAGTCGTAGCGTTATGTAATATAGCCTAAAGCCTTCCTCAATATTTATTGAGTTTATTTAAACTATTTAACACAAAAGGAATTTTTCAATTCGAACCAGTAGTTCTTGAGACTAGCGAGTTCAAACAAACAAACAAATTCTTCAGCTCTATACTATTAGTACAGATACTGAATTACTCAATTTTACTTTGTAAATGTAAGATGATAATATTAATGCGAAAGTAACTATGTATGTTTGTTACGCAATCACGCCTAAAACATAAATGGAAAATGTAAATGATTGGGTACAGAGATAGTCTAGCCTGAGAAAGGAAATAGGCACTTTTAAACGTGAAGGACTGGAAGGGGTGGAAATTGGGGTAAAAATAAAAATAATAATAATTAGTAGTAAATAATCCTTTCAACAAAATATTTTAAACACACTAAATTACATCTAAAAGACTTGTAAATTGGCGATGCAAAGGTGCTTTAGAAGGCTACTGAATTAAAATATAATTTGAATCACTTTATGTTCATAAATAATTTATTCTTAATATTTTTAATTTTAATCCGACCAAGTCTATACTAATATCAAAAAAAGGTAAAATTTGTTTGTAAGTTTTTTTGTAGGTGTAATTTCTCATTTGCATTAAAAAGCCTGTGCATTGAGAATGGTTATAGGCTATATTACATCACGCTATAATTCATAGAAGCGTAGCAATAACCATAAACACGAGTAAAACTGCAAGGTTTAGCTAGTTAAGTAATAACTGTCTTAAATTCTAAACATTATAATGCATTTTTTTTTTTCAATTAACACATATTTATGCATTGGTAATTATTTTAAAAGCATCAACGGTAAAGTGTATAAAAATTATATCGTAGGTATTATGTTTAATATCCTATAATGATCCACTGTAATAAAAGAAAGTAGTCGCAGAAAGCCTTTCAGAGCACTCGGCCTAACAACGTTATAACTGAAAGTTCGTTGAAAAATGCAGAAACAATTTCCATCAAAAAAGTGAATTATGTATTTTTATTTCTTGGCGAATGTCGACGTCTTAACAGAATGTCTGTACAATTTGTGGTTTTAAATCACATTCGAAGGGACGATTAAGATTTTCGATATAGAACTATTTATTTTTAAAATTTAACCATGTTTATTTATTACCATCATTTTGTTGCATTTGAAATTCTTTGTAGACGTATTTATTCATTACCTTCAGTGTGGACTATGATTTAAATACACGAAAATACTTTTGTCATTTTGAAAAATTATTGTCATTTCGTTTTTTGTAATAACGTCGTGTCGAGTGATCGAGTGAAAAAATATTCTTTTCAAAAAATATTGTATGTAAATATTTGTTCTGAATCTATAATATGATGTTAAGTAAAGTAATTAATCACAATTTTTCCCTTCACCGCGACCATGAGATGAATTTTAAACACAAATATGGCACTTGAAAACTTAGCCGCGCTAACGGGGTTTGAACCCACGATCGTCGGTTGATATCAACGTGGTCTACCTACAAGGCGATCTCTAAGGCACTTTAATTAATAATAAATCGTAAAATTTTATTGTAGTCAAGACATACAAAAAATAATTAATACCATCGAATCCATTTCAATGTCACAAAACATCAAGATTTTTTTCCACTCTGCACGTGTTGAGACGTTGATAAAAATCATTTGTACCTCAGCTGTACGCTCCACTAAACAAAGACAAATGAACACCATTCCTTTCGACTTACGCCCATTAACCTTACTCTTAAGATAATGTCCGGCTTGTTACTCAGTCGCAATCGTAATCAATATTGTTAATCTTGTAAATCTATTGAAATCACTTTCACTGTCTATTCAGATATAACTGCCAAAACATTAAGATTTTAACTGTGGAAATTATTTACACCAATAACGGTATCTATATTTATAAAAAGAATAGAAAAATTGTTCGAATAAAAATATGTATATATATAGGTTCATATAAAAATATATAAAAAATATATATTAATTACGGCCAAAACTCGTACAGACGTTACGACGTCGCATCGTAAAAATCTACAAAGTCCTTCGTCAATAAAGCTGTTTATAAAGAACGATACGAAGCCGCATCGCATAATGGTTTTTTTTGTTTCATTTTAAATAAAAAATATTTTATCATCGTACCGAGGAGGGTGGTGTAACTTCCATAGCCAAGAACAAGACTAAAACGGGTACGCTAAAGTGCTATGGCGGCATTTTTTTTTAATTAGCAAGCAAAGGCAACTTAGCATTGTGTAACTCTGAGGTATGTTTTGACCCTTAAATGAACCGTTGTAAAAATATTACATGCTCGTCAACCAAGCGTGACGGTTTACGAGTATGTTGTCTATAACCTGTAGCTTCATAAGAGAGAAGTCGACCAATTTCACAAAATATTTGTGCATGATTTTTACTTCTTATTACAATTTAAAACAAAATCATTCATAAATAGTTGCAAAAACATTTGATTAACCGAACGTTTGATTACATAACGAAACAAAACGCATTCATGTTCTTTGAATTCCTATAGGGAAACTTTAAGAAATTTTGTTAATCAAAACTGTTTCATTTTTAAGTTTAGAAAAAAAGCGTCGTAAAAGTTGAAAAGTTAAATGAAATAAAATATTAAAAAGATATGAAATATTTTTTTACAGTTGTTGTCCAGTGTAGTCTTGATTAAAGATGTTCGATTCGAATAAAATATAAGTGTTTCCAATGTAAGTACCAACAATTTTTATCAATATTACAACTCAAAGTGTTATATTATTAAATACCATGTTTTATAACGAAATTTAAATAAATAAAAAATATCATAAGAAACCCTAATACTTCCTTGTCTCTAAAAAGATTTCCATCCATTTTTCATACATATATGGCAGACATATGTATATACATGCGTATATCTGCCAACTTGTAATAGAGCATTGTGAATAAACATCTATTTTCTAAAACTACCACAAAATTATCTTTTGTCGAAGGAACGGTAACCCAATACAAGAATATAACCAGCCAAGCTATAACAATCTTTCCAAGCTGCAAAGGACCACCGCCACCTAATCATGAAATTAAATAATACAATTTTAATTAACAGAAAGCATGTAACACCCGATGATCATAAAGAATCATAAATAACCAATAAGCCATCATAAAACTACACTGACATCCATCAGTTTCCTGATGTACAGAATCCAATGAAATAAAATTATGCATTCTGCATACACGCGACGCCCCGGCGCAAACATTGTTACCTGCATCCAATTAGTTCACCAGAGCTGAATTGTAAATCCGCGAGACGATGTCCATGGCCGCCACGTAATACAATTTACAGTTTTATGCTGCCGGTCGTTGTTTTTTTTTTTTTTCAAATGAAACCTACTTTATCCAACCTACTTTGTTGTACTAAAACGATTATGAAGAATGTAAAAGTGAATACATGTTCGAAAATTTTTAAATTTTAAAGCTTATTAACGTCCTGTGATAAATTGTTTTATAAATAAACATCGAAATAAAATTTCTAAAAAGAAATTACTTGTTATATCACATAGAAGAAATACCCACTAATTAATTTATAATTAGATTTCTCATGGTAACATAATTTTGTATTTGGCTTATATAAATATGTTTTTCACACTTTTTAAAAGTACTATTACTTAATTTGAAATTAAATGTTATTTCGCTATTCGGCGAACACTGTTTCTGTAGAACAGTAGATTTGTATGGAATTTACTCTACGAAGATTCTCAAAGTACTGAGCTCGAAGAATTTAACAAGTGACTGCAAGAGAAGATATTTTATTCGACGATGGTTTTTCCGGACATTCCTACTGTATAATGAAAACTACCAACAAACTAACGAGACAACTGAGAAACATTATTAAATTCAGACATTTTTATTTAAGTACTAAACTTACATATTTTTGTACCGATGGTAGAAAATGTCGTAATAAGCAGTCGTTTGAAAAGAGCAATAAAACATTACAAGCCAGCACCGCACGCGAACAGCAGTGTCAAGAAGGTGACTTTACTAATCTCGTCTTACTAAAATTGATTCTCGTATGTACATTCAAATTATCATAATTAAAAAGTACATTGTTTACAATTTAACTTCAACAATGTTTTCGAACGGATTTGAACATTGATCGGATTGGAAGCAAATGTTTTTTATACAAACTAAAGTTGATGATAGAATAAGAATAAATTGGTTTTGCACATGCGGTAAAGCTGATCCACAAACGAGCATGCGGGTCACCTGATGTTAAGTGATCACCGCAGTGAACGTTTGCAGCACCACAGCCACAACTGGGTGGCCGGGTTAAATGAGAATAAGGGATTTAAAGAAATAGGAAGAAATAAAACGAGTCACCGTATGAAACACAGCTATATTACTTTACTCGTAGGTCAATTACCTATTATATTGTGTTAAATAATGAAATATAATTAAATTAAAGTATGTTAAATAAAATTAAATGAAATAAAAATTTTCAAGTATTTTTAAATTATATAAAATTAGATTACAAATTAATTTTGTATTAAATTAGTAATTATATATGAGTAATTACTAATTAGAACTTCCAACTAAAAATCGCGTGTCTTCCAACTAAAAAATAAACTATTATTCTAAGCCTTCATTATAAGTGAATGCTAATAAGCAATAATACCAACCCATTTGAAATTTTAATTTTAATCACTTATTTTGATACTCCCTCACCTATTTAACATTATTCAATAAAACATAATGTCATATAACCTTAATTTATTGTTTCGAATTTCGAGTATGTTCCATATTTTGTAATTTATACAACAATCTCATGTTTAATATCTTTTTATTAGATAATATATTAATTATATCAACCTTTATTATTACACACCTTTACTGAAAAAGAAAAGAATATATGGATAAATACTTATTCAAACAGATTTATTAAGAATAGGTTTGACATCTTTAGACGCCATTTTCTCAAAATGAAGTTCGTTTGGCTTCACACAGTATTGCTTATCAGCGTACAAATGTGGTACTATCCCGGTTGGGTCAGCCGTATACGGTTAATGGACAGCTAGGTTCTACACAGCAAAATGTACATTATTCAATATTAAAATTTATTCTTCATAGGTATATTGGTTCATCAGAACATTGCTTTGAAAAGTGAGGTGATAAACGCACCTTTTAGTGAAAATATGGTGAAGACATCACTTTAATAGATATTACTGTGTTATTATTGCAGGTGTTTATGGTCACCCGACTCATGATCACATCCCTATAGAGCTGTTGAAAGAGAAATGTGTAGCATTTATTATCGCTACTTGAAATAATGAGTGCTTCCGAAGAATAATGTGTATATGTACTCTTACTACACTGTCTATTATCCATATTATCGACACGTCTATTCATTTATAACCAAATTTTGTTCTTTACTCAGATAAAATCATTTGACCTTTTTTTTCTTTTACTGTCTCACTAGACTTACTAGCGCCTTGATATTTTCAAGTTTTAAAATTCAAGTTGGCGTCGAAGAAATTGTATAAACTCGATAGAAAAGACATTTGGAGCGTGTGCTCCGTATTTGAGATGAAACACGTAGCAGATGAGAACATAAAACTTTGTAAAATACTATCACGACATTACCGACTGTGTAATGAAATAAAATCTTATCTCTTCCAAACTTATGCTCGAATCAGAGTCTAACACGTGACAATTTTTATACAAAAAAAAAACTACTTTTTGCTCGCGGTTTTGTTTCGGTGAAGGTGATGTTGATTTTGTTATTACGGATGACGTACTAAAACTTATTTTTCTGTCTGACCGATAAGTCACCCGCGCCACTTCTGGAATTTAATTGTACTCTTCTCGCAAGCGCGAACACTAAGTTCGCAATCGCGTGAATGGCAAATGCACAAACAAAGCATTGATTTTTAAATACATACTAGATTACGATCATTAACGTGGAAAACTTAACTGTGCATAGGTATTATTAAAATTAATTTATCTATTAAAGATATCAAACTTACCTAGATAGCCTACATACGTCTATTAAGTCTTAGTCTGTCTATCTGTCTACCTTAAAAGGGCGTGTCTTATAAACCGTAATGGACATCTGGGAGGAATTTCATAGAGTATGAGTTATTATAACAAATACATAATAATTATAAAAACTTGTCATGCATAATAACACATGATAATATGGCTCAGAATTTGTATGAAACTTCAGTAAGTATTATATTTGCCTTTACATTTTAAATGGATGTGGACGTCATAAATAAAAAATAATATAGTTACCGAATGAATAAAAACAATTATCATGTGATTTACAATGACGTACTGACGGATTGACGTATCCCGTTAATCTCACCGAAATTGAGTCCCCTTTAGAGAGCTCTCGATTCCATTTTGATAGCAGCTTTCACAGATTACATTATCTCGTTCAACGTTTGATCGATACCACGATGGTTGCATTTTACAAAAAAAAAAGGATTTAAAAAAAAAGAAGTCTGAATGGCGTCAATGCCTCAACTTTACCTTTTCTCTAGAAAAAAGCAAAGAAGGGATTTAATTAAGAAGTATAAAAAATCAGACGTTATAATTTTTTATACATAGAATATAATTATAAAAGCACATCGGCATCGTGTACCACATTCATCATTATTTATGTATTTATTTATTTATTTATTTATTTATAAAGGGTTACCAACAAGACACACAATCGTTACATGGATAAAAACAAGACATCATAACATATTTATAAAAATGCGCCTTAATTATAGGTAACACTACATTTACCATATCAACGAAATTTAATATGTAAAAAGTGACAGAATAAAATAAAATAAAATTATAGTTAATTAAATTAAAATTAAATAAGCCTAAATTAAATAATATAAGTCATGAAAGAAAACATAAATAAAACAATAGAGACAAATATACTAATCAACGAAATAAAATAATTACTATTCATGCTTGGTAAATAATAATGACCGTAAACATTTTTTAAATTTAATATTGTTTACACCAAAAATATCAATATTGCAGGTTTTTGACAAACAGTTATATGATCGAGTTATTCTAGTAATGGGGGCATTATGTCCTAGGTTCGATTTAACTATTTTACTATGAAACAATGAAAATTTATTAGATCTTGGCAATCTTAATGGTGTAGAAATGTTAACAAGGGAAAGTAATTATTATAAGTAATTATACAAAATTAATTAGACAAAAAGTAAAGGGGCAATAATAAAATTATTATTTTTTACAATTTTGTAACGATGTACAAGTATATAAGCAGGTCAATGTGCAATCGAATTGGTTAAAACGTTTTAAGACGCTAATTTTCTCATCGAAAGTAGGAACTTTAATTAATTTTTACATTCAAATTGATAGAGCAGAAGTACTCTTTAATTAAAACAAAGGTATTGTAAATTCAGATTACTGCAAAGCAATTTAACACATTCCGCGCGATATCAGAACTCCGTTTGAAAGTATTTTAAATACATCAAAAGTTTTATGAAAATTATTAGTCTTTTAAATTTTACAGAAAATCCCAATTAACTGAGAATGTAAATTTCAAATTTAAATAAAAACATTTCAATATAGATTTTGAACAAATTTTATTATAGTATCAGTAATTAATTTATTTCTCTATAATATTGTATACATCTGAGAAGTTTGTTTGTTTCAACTCACTTATCTCAAGAACCATCCGAGTAAACTCTTTTGGTTTAGATAACCCGTTTATTGCTAAGGTTATGGCAACATAACACATCACTACGACCCATGTGAGCAGAGCAGTAACCATAAACGCACAAGTAACCCGGATAAAACCGCGAGGCACATAAACATAGTTTTTATATAAAAGACGTTAAAATATAGTGTTTATTTTTAAGGAGCTTCTCGAGGCTTCGTTCGCGTACCATTGGAATTTAGTACCTTTCAAATGGCACCATAATTTTTAAATAGATAAAGTATGTCCGGAATTTACTTCGCACATACAAAATTCACTCTCTCTTAATTAGTAAAGATTAGTTAATAGTAATGTAATGGTAATGTAATACTAATGTATAGATTAATCAATGCGTTGAAGTGGCTTGAGTATTTTATTCTACATATACGTAATACTCATTTTGTTGTTATACAAAATTAATTATTCAAAGACTTTCATCGTAGAGATTGTCTGTTCCAAAACATCAGCGTACAAAGACTAATTAATATATATCATTGTACAAAGGCGACGTCTCGTCACTGATGTTTGTATGAAAGTTTAGTTTGAGCGCCGCCAGACAGAAGTAAGACGTCAACTAAGTATGCAGATTTCGAAGACATGTTTACAATCTTTGGCGGCGTAACGTCTGAAATTGACATAAGACCCGAGTCGCGAGCAAAGCAGTTAGGAATAAAATATTCCACTGCAGTCTATTGTGCGTTTTATTTTATTTCCTTACTTCGGCTACGGGAAATCTTAGTTCGCTGACATATATTGAGTTACTAGACGAGTTTTGTCACATAAAACCGGCGTGTTTTTCGTTGCTTGGCTTGCGGGCTGTTGAATCGTATGATACTCGAATCTTTTCACCTTTGTCAGTCGTATATTTTTCAATCTAGAAGTTACCGCCAACAGTGGTTATGTAACGTACGAAGTTTTGAAAATATGTTCCGACCGATACTACCCCGGTACGTCTCAAACGTCTAAACTTCGTAAATCTTGGCGCGGTCGTGATGGAAGATTATAGTAACAGTTTCGAGAATGATAAATTAAGTTGCTCACTAAAATATAGTCTGAGTGCAATATAATGTTACCGCATATTTTATTTTGACTTATACTATACCATATTTTGTTCGAAACTATTTTTTTTTACACCATTTAATTGTAAATCACTATTTGATACATCCATTTCTGTTAAAGCTCATTTTAAAATAATTTAACATTAAGACCGATAGTAATTCAGTTAATAATGATTCATTATGTAATGTAATTAATAATAGTTTAATTACGGATACTGTATAATGTATTATAGCTGTTATATGTGTGACGGACAGACGATTATTGCACGTACAGTTATGTAAAGCAAGCGTGACGTTTATAAATTGCACGCAGATGGACACTGGGTTAGATCAGGAATGACATAATTGATGGCCGTGGTCGCGGCTTATATAAAGGGATCCTTTACATAGCTCTTATGTACTTCCTCATAAATATTCACATAACGGATAGAAGATAAATGTTCAACGCAACAAAAGATCGTGTTTATTTGCACATTGGGCAATATGCGGCAAGGTCGCTGTTTGTAAATAAAATTTAGTGAAACTAGACGCGTCAGGCTGGAATTACACTAGTAAATTTTACTCCTGTATTTGATATGAAATAACTACGTAACTTGGTAACAGTTACCTTGGTTACCCATATGTAAGCTGTTAGTATCAATAAATATGTCTTTGATGGTAAAGATTTAAGGGTAAAAGCAATGATGAACAGCTTATGTAAATCTTTATAAAAGTCTTAGGCGAGAATTACACTAATACGTTTTGCTCTCAGACTTTCATAAAGATAAGTTGTTTATTATTGCTTAACACGTGAAAGAATTTACTGAATATACTTTATTTTATTACGAGAGTAAAACTTAATAATATAATTTCCCCTTAGAGCATAATATGTATATAAGTGTAATTCTAACCTAAAACCCTCAAGTACCCTGACAACAATTCTACGAAATTGTATATAAATTGATATATTCTACAAAATTGTATATCAATTTATATACAATTTTGTAGAATTGTTGTCAGGGATACAGAAAATAACCTTTTATGTAAATAAAACTACTATTCCCGTGTGATAAAAATTAACTTTGCATTGCCATCTGGCATAACAAAATCCACATGAATGCATGCGAAGCTGCGGACAAGAGCTAATAATAATATAATTATCGAAAATGTTTATCTAGACTCGAGTTAACTAGATACTATTTGAGCTTCGTGTGCTAAAGTTAGTGCTTTTACTGACCCGGCGTATTTTCTAATTTCGTGTTCAGAATAATATATTATAACGAGCGGCCGCCCCTTTATTACCTCCAAAGGGGGGGTTGATTTCTAAAGACGTATTATATGTACACCTCCACACTATCTATAGATCATACATTTTTAATTTCAAGTCTCTTACTTCAAAAACATAGAACTTACATACAAACTTCCAACCACAGTTTATCCCTCTTAGGGGTGGAGTTTCGTAACATCCGTTCTTTGCGGATGTCAACACCCTTTAAGGAACCTATCTACCAAATTTAAAGTTTGTAGTGTCACAGTTTCTGTGATTTCTTGATTAATCAGTGAGTGGTATTTCGTTTTTATATAATTATTATATACATTAATTTTGATATGTCGGGCTATTCTGTAAATATTCTGTCTGGCCGGTACGACACGCACGACATCTAGAGTATCGTGCCTAAAACCTTCTCGCAAGTTCAAGCAATAAGTCGACAAAGTTTTATCGCAGTCGGATGAATGGCGTAGAGGATGCGAACAAACGAATATTATTTTTATACATTAGATAAACGACCAAAGTATTTTTCTGATCCTTTTATTCACTAAAAGGAGAATATTCGTCAGGGACTTTTTTACGTACGTCCACCGATTACTCAAAAAAGTTAGAGTGATTTCGTTAATAATTAATAATAAATTTTGTTTAAAAGAGTATACGTCAAACCATTTCCGTAGTTTGGTTTTAAAATCAAAATAACTGGAATAAGTATATGAAGTTCAAGAAAACGAAATTTTGTGTTTTTGAAATAAACCAATTTACGTATTTTCGTACGTTTTTAAAGTTCCCCTTTTATAAAAGTTTAAGTTAAAATCGCATACCAATTTCACATTCACATAACTTGGGAATAAGTACATGTTAGATACACACAGTGTGATAGTACGCAAACACTAAGCGCCATGCCTCATAAGCTTGGCCGTGCGTAATATTAAGGCATAAGCCAGATTCCTACGTGACTCGCCAGACGGTGTAGCGAAACGGGTCGGGTCAACTAATCTCGCCCCAGTGCAATACGGGTCAAACAATCTAGCCCCTCAGAACGCTATTGTAACGCAAATTAAATGTTTTATGAGATTCTACTTTGAGCTATCATAAAAGCTTTGTGAGGAGATGTAACCACATATTAAATTATG
Organism: Hypolimnas misippus; assembly: GCA_037950945.1. NCBI lineage: Eukaryota > Metazoa > Arthropoda > Insecta > Lepidoptera > Nymphalidae > Hypolimnas > Hypolimnas misippus. Next base: position 4,710,308 of record JBBEEQ010000013.1, on the reverse strand, counting down.
TTCCTGAATTGTGATTCGGTTTCGAAGTTTGGGAAGTGAATTCTTTTTTAAGCGTTACAAAATCACTCTATGAATTTTTAAATACAATTTTGTTAAAATTTACAAAGATATTGTTCAGTAAAATCTTTCATGTTTTCTTTCAGAATATTTTATGAAATGTTTTGTCTGTAAATTTTCCAGTGCTGATAAAAAGGAATATTTCTGATAAAAAAAACATAGTGAGGAAGCATGTATGTGTTAGGGGGAATTAACAGATGTACATACATACATATATCCACAAATCTAAAGCATAGCGTAGCAGATTAAGATCTTTTAACATGGAGAATAATTGGATGTTGATAGGCAATAATGTGTCAACCCACATAAAGTAAAGTTCGGAGATATTGATGTATTTTGATACTGCATCAACTATTCAACATTATTAAAAAAATCAAGTAATATAAACAAAATAAGTTCGGAAAAAAGTGCCTTATTTCAAGTGTGTTCCATATTTTGCAATTGTTTCGTATTTTAAGTGTGTCCCATATTTTGCAATTTATAGAATAATCTGAAATATTTGAAAAACTTTTTAGTAGATAATATATTAAATATATCAATATACATACTTTTAATTCATTGTACTTTAAAAAAAAAAGAAAAGGGAAGATGGATATAAACTTCTTTAAACGAATTAAGTAAGAATAAGTTTTACATCTTTAAACGCCATTTTCTCAAAATGAAGTTCGTGTGGTCAACCCACACCCACATTATTGCTTATCAGCGTCCAATTTAGCCAACAGTGGGATCTGATCTGAATCTACAAGCTGCTATTTATGTGTGCTCAATATAAACAAAGCCTTAAAATATCACGTGCATGACACCGATAATATTTAATAATAGATTGCATTATTTTCGAACATTCTGTATATATGTAAATAAGTTTTATCTTAAAACCATAAATGTTTGTGAGGATGGCTGGATGTCTGTTGCTCTTTAGCACAAAAGCTACTGAACAGATTTTAATAAAACTTTATAGTAATATACCTTATAAATTAGAATTAGAAAAAGGCTACTTTTTGTCAACGTAACTGGACAAAACCTTAGGAGATAGCTAGTCATGTAATAAATTACGATTTACAATGAAACCTATAAATTCAATCGAGTACATAACACGTCTAATATTCAACCTCATTTCGTTCTACCTCCTAAAGGGATCATTGGATTAACTTGTTTATGTGTGGCTTATATAGTTTTAGCAGCGAATTATCATACATATTACGACTTTAATCCTAGCAACAGACTTAACATTGACCCTACTTTGTTAATGTCCATCATTTTGACGGTGTACACCCAATTTGAATAGGATTCACGTGGACATAAAGGCGAGTTACGGAGTCAAAATTGTATTTCAAGTTGTAATTGAGTAACAAGCACTGTATACGTCTAGACGTGCTGTCGTGTCCCTTTATTCATTAAACCTCTCCACACTTCGCTGTTCTGACACTTTTCGTCAGAACTCGTAACCAATGCTGGAGACGGTTTACATTAAATATAATAAATATTATTATAAACAAAATATATATATTTTTTAATGCAAGCGTGTATCAGTCAATGCTACCGCTGCATTGATCTTAATGTGGGAGGGCCCGACTCTCATTGCGACGTTTATAAGCCGGTATTGTGTGATTTACGCCGTTTATATATGGATCGACGCTCTTTCCGCTTCGTACAAGATTCTCCTGAGGAGACCTCAGAGAGTGATAATGGTGAGAGCGATACTCTAAGCGAGCGAATCCTCGCGATTGATTCGCCTATGGAGCTTCAGTCGGTGTTGTTTGCGGGAATGTACCGATTCCGAGCGAGCATCACTGCGAAGGGAGAGCGTCTGAATGCAGAATACTGAGGATCAGACCTCTTGCCTAGAGAATCCTGATCGTCATCACATGGTAGAATTAAAGAGTTAAAATTTGTTCGTAAGTTTATATGTAAAGATAATCTCTAAAACTACTGGTACGATTTGAAGAACTATTGCGTTGGATCATCTATTCATTGAGGTAGTTAATTTATCGGTTAGGCTTCCGACTCTCTTACTCACCGTGCGAAACGCAGCTTTGTTGTTGCAGCTACTTGAGTCAGTGCCAGGCTGTATACGAGCTTTAGTAAGTCGGTCACAACTAGGCTCAATTCCAATAGACAATACTCTTAATAAATAAAAGTAACATTAAAATTATTTATTAATATTTTACTAAAAAATTCCTTTTAAATTTGATTTGATTCACAGAAAAATTATTGTAAATAATATTTTTATTTAATTTTCATATAAAAATACAAACAATATAATTAAAACAACTACAATATAAGAGAAATCAAATATTTTCTCTTCACGACACGGTATAAACGAGGCTCAACATTTCAGAGCCGCCAGGGCCCGAATCGCGTTAACTCACGGCACTGGCGGTGTTTCAATTTACACGCTACGGCTAATTTGGCGCGCTCGACTTGCCACGTATTATAACGAGAAATATGTTATACGTTGTAAAAACTTAGCCGAAATATGTTTACTCAATTATGATGATTTATTACAAATATGTATGGAGATAGCTCTCATTATTTTTCTCATTATATTTATAATATTCTCATTATTATTAATATGCTTTTCTGAACGTATAAAGTTGAGACTGAAACTTGAATACGTAAATATAAACGCGGTAATCTTGTATGAATATTAACAATAATATTTTAATAACACAACCCTTATTCTACTACTATTGTTTTTAAGGACGAATTTTAAAATGAAAATTAATTTTTACAAATATAAAGAGAGATGGAAAGCGAAACACGAAATTTGTGTTTGAAAAGCAAGGCAATTTTGTTGCTAAGTGTTTACGAGTATGTGGGAAGATTACTTCCCCACCTTATTAGGTAATTCACAATATCAATAATTCAGTTTATTATTTGATTTTTTTTATTTTGGTGTAAACGAAGGTATATTTTTGTAAATTATAACATAAATATTATCTACTTATAACTTTAATTTAAAAAATAATAATTTCAGGTAATTTCACGAAAATTCCGTAGAAACGCCACATACAACGAAAAAGATTGATCCTTATGACAATTTTTTTTTAGATATGTTACGCTTATAACTTTATACTATTAAACATTAAAAATCTTCACCCATTTCCAACCTTAATAAGTACCGTCAATTGTTTTGTTGACCCAAAAACACTCTCAGCTATCATACTCAGCTGGTAACAACTTAGCTGGTTGCTAGGCAACCTCGTCCAATGTGGTCGGTACTAAAATATCATTGAACCATACTAAAAATAATAAGATGTCGCCATGTACAAGTTTTATTATTAACTGAGACTTCCTTTTAAGAATATAATTTATATTTCACGCTCATACTTAACATGGTAGAAACGAAACAAAAACAAATTACATTTAATATTATCGTTGTCTAAACAACGTTGCGCCGTCACAAGGAACCACGCAAAAGCATCAAATAAAATATCCTCTGTTGCAGTCACTTGCCACAATTTCTTTGTGCTACGAGCTTTGAGAATCTTAATTGAATAGATGCCCTCCGGCCACCAACTCGAATACTACTTTAAACATGTATTTATTCGTAGAAGTAAAAATATGAAACAGATTTTGTATATTTGGATTTTTAAGTAAATAAACAAGATTATAATATCAACACAAACTTAACTTTTAAAAATATTCTCCACCGTTCTGTGTCCCTCGAAGACTACTGAAAAGGTTTTAATTATTTTACCACGCAAAAATATGAAGGATATTTTTACGGAAAAGTCTTTTTTTTCCATTACGCCATAAACAATATCTATACCGATATTATAAAGCTGAAGAGTTTGATTGAACGCGCTATTCCCAAAAACTACTGGTTCGAATTGAAAAATTCTTAGTGTTATATAGTTAATTTATTGAGGAAGGCTATAGGCTATATTACATCACGCTACGACTCATAGAAGCGAAGCAGTAGCCACAAATGTGAGTGAAACCGCAAGGGACAGCTAGTATCAATATATTTATCGACGACGAAAACGAAGTTAAACGAGTTTAAGACAACAACTATTTTTTAAAATAGATCAAAGAGTAGAAAAAAAATACGCGAAAATACCAATCAGCCGTAAGAGTGCTGACACAAAAATCTCACGCTTACTTGTTTTCTTTTTATGGTTCCCTACCCGTACGGAGAATATTGTAACATATTAATAACAAATAATAATAACCAGTCAAATACGATTAGAATTTTGCAATTTGCAAATTTTGTTATCACTCCTCTTTTGTTCCTTTTACAAAGTACCTGCGCAGTAAAATAGTAAACTAAAGTAACAGCCTGTAAATATCCCACAGCTGGGCAAAGGCCTCCTCTCCTATTAAAGAGAAGGTTTTAGAGTTTAATCCACCACGCTGCTCCACTGCGGGTTGGCGGATATACATGTGTCAGAATTTCTTCCGGCACATGCAGGTTTATTCACGATGTTTTCCGTCATCGCCGAATTTAAACACTAAGCATTTGAAAAATCAGCGGTGCTAGCCGGGGTTTGAATCCACGATCATCGGTCGAGATCGACGTGTTTTAACCACTAGGCCATCTCGGCTCTCCTACCTACGCAGTCTTACATCTTATATATAATGTTTTTTTACTTACACTCTAGCCTGGGATGTGTAAACACGTAACAATATAATTAATAACTTTTTTTGACCCACAATATACTAAGTATGGATGAGTTAAGAAGTAAATTATAACATAATAAATAAGGTATAAATACATCGAAAAAGGTATAACATCGAGAATAATCACTTAAATTAAACCGCCGACGACAAACAAAAATTTCCTTTTTAACAATACCATTGTTTTGTTACGATTATCTATCATTTCAATTGTTAATTCTTAAATGTATTACTGTTGTGAGTTGCAATTCTAATGTTTCGCGATATAAAAGAATCGAAAACAACAATTCAGACGGGAATTGTTTTCAGAAATAAGCATTTAAACGGGAATCATTTAAAATCGTCTTTCTCATTTTAAAGGACATTAGCGTAAAGGTTTGTAACTACATAATTATATCACAAGTACAAATATTTAATAATACTCATTATACCTATAATTCACTCGTTAAACAATAGCATTCTATTAATCAAAATTTAATTAACAATTTCGTCAATTAAATTAAAATTATAGCGTAATGAATAAATTGGGACGAACTAACAAACTCCGAAATGAATTTATTAAATAGTTAAAATGTTGAAATTACCCAAAACAAACGTAGCAACTTTGCGTTTTAATTATATTATTCTCAAACTAATATGTCCCTTATTAACTTACTGCGAACTCATAGATTGTTGAAAGGGTTGGTTAGGGGACAAAGACTAGGGCCGGTCACGTCCCATCGGTGTTAGGAGTGAAATATTTTACCGTCGCGTCGCCAGCATGAGGAAACTAAATGTGATTACGTACAATAGCCGACGTGTTCGCACGTAAATATATAGAATACCGAAGACAACATGAATCAAGGTTATGCTTTAATATCTCTTTGATATTTTTGTTGATTTAGCGAATTATTGTTGCTACACATAAATTTCACTCTCGTAATTGAAATAAAACAACTCCTGTAACAGTTACCTAGGTAGCCTTACGAAAGTTTTTGCTATCAAAAAGGCAGTGACAGAAAATTCTATCAGGTGTAAAGCAATAAAAAATAATGAAACAAAAATAAAAAAATGATTTATTTAACGTTTGATACAGTGGTTTCGTTTTCTAAGCATTGAGATCTGTACCTTGTTACCACTAGTTACATATGAATTTATGTTGTATAAAAAAATACTTTGTCGTTTCGTCTCATCTTTACAGGTATTAAATATACCGTTATAACAAAATAACATTATGCAAGTAAAATAGTTCTAATTTAGATCTGTGTTTGATAAAGTGATACAATTACTAAGAAATAAATTGGCAATCAGTTGATGAAATATATGTAATAATAATTAGATTACTACAGGACCTCATGTTCGAGTGAATCACTCTACTTTTGTTAACTCGACGGATTTCTAGCTTAAGCCTTATTTTAAAAAGGGAAACTGACTTCAAAAGTAAATACTTAATTTCTTTTACTTAAATAACAGACTTATTCAAGTTATTTTGATTTTAAAAGTACACTACTGAACCGAAATGCACTAATGTATTTTTTGATGAAAATTCTAAGGGACTAATAATATAACTGAGAATAGGTATATCCATTCAAACAAAAAAAAAATATCCGTTTTCGAGTGAACATACATAAAAAAGTCTCCGACGAATTAAGAATCACCTTTTTGAATAAAATTACATTTTTTCGTAATTTTAAAAAACCTATTCATATTTTAAACATCCAAGAATATATTATGAAATCAATTCCATATATTCAGTCACACACAACGTTTCATCTATTTGTTTCATTTGAAACAAAGGACTTTTTAATGAAAAATCTTATGATTTCGATTTGTAACATATAAATTCAATCTCCAAGACCATTAAGTTTGCTTCGCGGAAGCATAAACTTCAAACTCTCTCCTTGGCAGAGAATGTATATTGTGTCCAGCGCTGCGATTCGTATAACTTTTCTAGTTTTTAGTTTATACATTTGAAGGTACATAAGTTATACAACATAAGTACAAAACTCTCAAATTTAAAGAGCGTAAAGAACAATATAATTTGGATTAAATGTATAAAGATAAGAATATTTTCTTAATTTACTTTTGTTGTAAAATATTTAGAGAGTAATGAACCCTCTATAGACATTATATATTTTTCTTTATAATAATAATAATGGTTTATTTGCTCTAATATGGGTTTACAAGGATGTTTATTACAAAGGTCAACATATTCTGCCATATCGGCATGCAAATTTTTAAAATATATAATATAAAGTGAACTAATTACAATTACACTAATATAAAAACTATTATATGATGTTAAACATAAAATAAAATTAAACATTTCATTGATACATAAAAAATACAGTTTTAAATAATATAAAAAGTTTAAAATTTAAATTAGGCATAATCAATTTCTTCATCATTCAATTGTTTTCAAATATTAATTAAATTAAATAATTTATACATTAAAATTTGTTATTTAAAAATTCATTTAAACTATAATACATTTTATTAATCAGTAATTTAAAACAAAATTTCTTAAATAAATTTAAAGATAGTTCTTTACAATTTCCAGGCAGATGGTTGTATATTCGTATGGCTGTACAGTTAATACTATTGTGATATAAAACTAGTCGAGCTGGAACGTACAATTCGTTTCGAAATCTGCTACGCGTATTAATCATTTAAGAATTGCATTTAAATAAATGGATTTTTTTTATGCACAAATACACAAATCTCATATATGTTTAGGCAAGAAACCGGTAAAATATTCAGACTTTTAAATACTGGTTTACAACTATCATTGGAATGGATATTACAAATAGCCCTCAAACATTTTTTTTGTGTTTTAAATGCAATATACGAGTTACAGATGATTAGATAACAGAATTTCCCCATATTACGACCCCATATCTCAGCAATGATCCAACATAACCATGGTAGGCTGTGATCGCTGCCGCCACAGACATTATTTGGCGTATAAGCCTCAATGCATAAATAAATTTATCAATCTTAATACAAAGACCTTCAATATGATTCTTCCAATTACAATACTTATCTACTATTATGCCTAAAAAATTTGTATTCTCAGCTTCTTTTTTTGTATTTGTATTCTTATTATGTCAGTGTTGTTAAATTTGATTTTAATGGGTTGTAATTTACTTTTATAAGTTTGAAATCGAATAAAATTTGTTTTACTTAGATTAATTTTTAAATTATTTGCGCTTAGCCAATCGATTACATTTTTGAGAGCAGTTTTTAATTTTTCTTCAAAGCAAAAATTATTCTCACACTTTATCAAAATAGTGGTGTCGTCAGCAAAAAGAATACTTTCATGATTAATATTGTCAGGGAGATCACTGATATATAAAAGAAATAATAATGATCCTAAAATAGTGCCTCGAGGTACTCCGATATTTTTACTATAATTTGATTTATGACCTATTTTATATTTATTTGCTACATTATCTAGTAGAACACACTGCTTACGATCTTTTATATATGATTCTAACCATTTAATTGCGTTTTTAATACCGTAAAAATAAAGTTTGTCTAGTAAAATTTTATGGTTTACATGATCGAAAGCTTTGCTCATATCAAGAAATAAAGCAACTGAAAAAATACCGGCGTTCATGCTTTCTGTGATACTTCTAACTAGGGAAAAACATTCTTGTGTTATAGAACTGTTTCTTTTAGAGCCATATTGTGCTGATTATTAATTTTTTTTAGGAAATAATAAAATTGTTAATTTTGTCATACATATTTTTTTCGAATATTTTAGATATGGTTGAAATCAGTGTAATGGCCGATTATAGATGAACAATAAAATAATATATAATTTTTTTACACCTATAAAATCTTGCAAATAAAATATTTGAATTTGAATAATGTCTGTGTTGAAAATATTCAAGCTGAGCTGGTTTTGTTTTCGATTGACCGGTAATAAATCCCAACTGCTTCGCTTCATATTCTAGATATATTTAATACCTAAAAAAATTGTAATTGTAAATATATACATATGTATGTATTACTGAAAGATTGAATGAATGAATTTCATTGGTAAGTTTTACGTAACTGATATAATAACACTATTCTGTAGTTACAAAATCTGTGGCTGTTAAAAATAGGGCACTCGAACTACAGCGTAGAGCAATAACAAAATGAGGTCCATGTGGCTTGTCATGTGTCATTACTCATCATCGTCCATTTACGACACACAATTCAAACACAACGTCCTATCATTCACACAACACATATGATGTTCAATCAGCCATAAGGAATCTCAAAGTTTCAAATTTAAGTTCAGAGTATAATTCTATAGCGAGTACAGTTAACAATCTAACAGGCGGCGGGACAAAAGGGGCGAGTTGGGAGCAACGTTCGTTAGCATTTCCACAAGTTAAATACTATTTCTCGGAGCAACTGCTAGATTTGGGGTCGAATTAACGAGCGCCATATTGTCAATTAATGTGTACTTAATTTCGAGGCTTGAGGTCTCACGCGGTTTATTAGATGTTGCGTCGAGGGAACTAAAAGTCATTATAACTGTTCCAATATTAGTCGTTCCAATAGTGACGAAAATTTACATCCTCGTTCACTTGTCTAAAGGATTCATTTGTTTAACAATTTTATTGTATGGCTTCTTAAAAACTGACCATAAGTCTCTTTTCGATTTGTTTCTGTATAATTATATGTTAAAAGGTTAGTTATATTGTGTTTCTGGTTATTTTATTTTGTTTATTTATTTGAAAATATATTCGTAGTGTGTATAACATAGATATAAACAAAAGACAGCATAACACATTTATAAAAAGGCGCCTTAATTATACGTATAGGAATAAATTGAAATAAAATTATGGTGAAATTCTATTTATTATGTTTATATATTGAAATTTTATTATTACCGCCTTCATCATTTTCTGTTTGGTCTAAAGGTTAACTGGCAGAGAATCCCTTCGGGCATTAAGTCCACCTTTTTTTACAATTTTGTTTATCAATAAAGTATTTAAATAACTAAATAAAATAAATGAATAATAGGACATTCAAATAGGACTGAAAGTTCCAAATATCACGTGTACAAGGAAATCGTTTTTTTGCTTAACATATAAACTAGCCACCCAAGAAACGTTATCCTGCCCAATATTATCGCTACCTATGATAAAAATTTTATAAATAACCGGTCAAGTAGTTCAGGAAGAATTCATTTAAATAGGAAACACGGAGCGAAGAACTCTACTTACATAAAAAAAATCAATTAAACAATTTTTATCTGTCCGCCTGTTTATTCCGATTAATCTCTGAAATGGCTGGTCCGATTTTTACGAGCGACGCGTAACTAAGGCTACTTTGTCTTTAGAAATTTTATTGTTCTTAATTTTTCGCAGACGAAGTCGCAGGCATCAGTTTGTAATATAGATAAAAAATTAAATGCAAGTAAAATATTCGAAACTTTCGAATAGTATTTAATGAACTGAACCATTTCATTAAATACTTCGAACTCTAATATTCATAAAGAAAGAAAGGCCCTTAATTGGAAATTGAATTGTCCGTGCCGATAGCAATATGCCAGCCAGACGCTATTGTTTCAACGGTCGATACTGATTTCCAATGCCTTACCTATCTTTTTTTCCGACAGATGTAATTAGTGAAAGGTGAAATGAGAGAAATTAATTGCGAATATATTTTATAGTCATATCAAATTTTCTCCGCTCTTCAACCGACTTCAATAACAAGGAAGTTCTTGAATAGGTATACTTTCAATAAAGAATTTGATAAATTAACAACAGATTGTCGATAATCGGCTCAGTAGCTTGGTTTTAAAATGTAAATAACTGGTATAAGTGTGTTGACCTCGGCATTGAATATATACAGGATGTCCCGAAAGTCAACGATTAAATTGAAATGGGATATAGGCCAGGTCATAACGAGTCTGTAGACAAAATATCGTTTTTGTAAAAGTCCCTTAGTTTCTGAGATAGGAGCCATTATGTGAAAAGTACGAAAAATGTCTATATTACGCACCGACATTCCCGGATCAACCTCGATTTGTTCGAAAATTTGTTCACCGACAACCAAACTAGGTCTTCCTAGACCGCCCCACGCTTCTAGGAAATACGCCTTCTGTTAAAGAACAATGCGGGTTGATGAAAACTCTATAGTCTGGATATCGATGATCATTGGGGTTTCCAAATCAAAAAGCAAAATCGAAGTTCAAATAAATGTTAGCCAAAGTCAAAAAAGCAATTCCAGTAACTCCGTATAACAGAACCAACAAATCCAGAAGAAAATAGCGTCTACAATCAAGAATAAAATCAGTTTTCTTTTTCTTTTTATGGCATTAATCCGCGGTACTAATGAGCAAAATATTCGGCCAGTGTTTCACATTTTTTTAATTACGTCAACAACTAGATAAATAATAATAAAACAGTAAAAATAATCAAAATTAATTACTATTTCAATTTTCAATACCAACTTAAACAATTAAAAAGAAAAATTTCAAAATTCCGTCTTAAGAAAATTTCTTAGACATATGGTACCTTCTGTAATCAATTATCAATATCTTTTTTTCAATGATTCAATGTGGTTTCTTTTCAGCACTTTGGTTTCTACTTTAAATGCGCCAATTTTTGAGATAACTTGCATATTCTGTGTAGTACATTTTTTTTAGTGTTAGTTTTCAAAATATTAGTGATGCAAAAGACAAAAACCTTTAAATTGAAATTCAAGTGACTTTTTTTCGCACATGATAGACTCAGAGCCCTGAAACTTTATTTATTTGATAAATACATTATTTAGCTTTAAGGAACAGTAACAACGATTGAGAAAGGTTTAAATTAGTAGCCATGGCAGTCAAAAAACCTACTTAAGAAGTCATTTTTCGTACTTTTCACGTAATGGCTCCTACCTCAGAAACCAAGGGACTTTTACAAATACGATTTTTGTCTAGAGACTCGTTATGACCTGGCCTATATCCCATTTCAATTTAATCGTTGACTTTCGGGACACCCTGTATATATAAATATAGTGATTAGTACATCGATCTTAAACGATTATCGCAGGTTCCAAAATAAGGACACTGACAGTAGATTCTTTTAGATGTAAAGCAATGACAAACAACTGTTACAAATTTTCTAACCTTAACATTGTTACAGTAACAATTATTTGATACTAGTTACAGTTTCTATAAGCACAGTAAGCCGAAGTATCAATACAGCAGATATGTAAACAACTCCATTCCGAATTTCATTCTAATCCGTTGATCAGTAATTGGCGTAAGCGGATACAATCATGTGCATTTGCAGGTTTATTTACTTTATCACGATACCATTTTTATCCGACTACATGCGTACGTGTATATTTCTTTGCCACATTCTTTAGCCTGAACCGAAAGACGGATTTCAAGATATACGGTGTCATTTAATTCACTTCAGTCGTAAGAGTGACATGAAATACATATATTAATTCCTAGAAAATCCACGCAAACGGAAATTACGCGAGAAATACCGACCTACAATACCACCGACCCAATTCCCACCGGTGGAAATTTAAATAATAGATCTATAACATTTTTAACACTTTCTTTTGGCAGTCGGGTTTTTTTTTAATTTTTTTTGTATTAAGTTTTGTTTGTATCATAAATTTTAAATTATCCTAAAAATGTAGCGGCAATTGACTAAATAATTATTTGTTATTTTATTATTTTAATTTCTTATCATATCTCTTGCTATCTCCATTTTAGAGTAAACTTAATGTCTACTTAAAATTAAGGAACATTCGAGTATTAAGCTCAATATGAACTTCTGGTATTATATTTAATGGAAGAAAATCTCCCTCACAAGGTTTACTATAAGTTGTAACAGCAGGTAAGAATTAACAAGCATTGTTATGGTGTTAGTTAAATTGATTCATCAGTTTGATAGTTATCTCTGCTAAGTCTGCGAGCGGTTGCCATACGACTATACTCGACCCGAAAGGTCGTATTGTTGATAGCTAAAACCATTCTAAAGCTTATCTAAGTAGGGCCATGAAATAAACGTTGTGTAAGACCTGGGTTAAAAATGTTTTTTTTTTTTTTCTGAAAAATATTAAAAATTTAATTTAATCTTTCGCGATTTATACTATTCATATTTAAAATAACGTTCGTTAGCTAAAGTTCGTCAAAACGTCGGGCAACTAAAAGGTATTACTACTATTAGTTATCGCGATAAGACCCGTTAAATTAAATATGAAAAATAGTAAAATCAAAAGACAAAAGGTTAAGTCTATTTATTTACGCTATTTAAATTCTATATATAACCTATTGGATCTATTTTGATAATATTTTCAATTAAAAATCATATCAGTTGACTTAAATACTTACATACAAACTTACAAACAAATTTTACCATTTTATAATATTAGTATATATTTTATAGGGATTTAATCATATCATAATTTTAAATTAAAAAGCGTTTCTGCATAGTACGATATTGTACGACAGAAAAATAGAAACACTTTTCTATTACGCATAAGTTTTAGAAAACGCCAATTTCGTAGGTGTACGTATAATCCTGTACGCTACATCCGAGTCGCTTAGTAACCAACGCCGTTGTATCCACTCTCCCCACAACAAAGTCAGAGATCAGATGTCTTCCTCGACGATATATTTGGATTAATCTCAAATATATATTCCGAATAAATACAAAGAACTAACACCTAACATGGCAATTCATAAAAATGTTTCATTTCAAATACGTTTTGTTGATTTGTTTATATATTTAAATAAATCGATATCGAAAATACTTTAAAAAAGGTGTCTTTTCTGAAAATCATAATCGGTATAATTAAAAAGTTGATGATATGACCTGTACTGGTTTCATTAAATTTCCAGGTAAAAATTAACTTAAATAAAAATACAATATTTTATAAATGATATGTTGATAACCTAAGTTCTTATATATCCCGAAACCTCAATTAATATTAATTATTCTTTTATATATAAACATCATTTGAATGTGTTTTCACAACAATCTAACGAGGCAATTGTTCATCAGAAATAACCGTTAATGAACTCCAAAGAAATTACCTTTCGAAAGTAAACATCCTATCACAGAGTAGATATACCGGTTAATTTAAACTTTATTCACTTTTCCAACCTAAGAGCTTGAAAACAAAGAGAATGAAATAAAATTGCCCTCTCCGAACTCCTATTCCTTATTGTTACGGAACACCGGATCAGACTTAAGACCGAGTAAACCATAACTGAGTCGTTGTAGCAAAAGTTGAATCATTCCAATTTAGAAACTGTATAAGTTTGTTACAATTGTATGATTTGATAACTTAGGCCTTGCTTATAGTATTTGATATGACTCTCGCGTGTCTCTTAGCGCTTATCCTGTATTAAAAGCGATAAATTATTTGGGATTCGGCTGACTATGCAAGAGTACAGTAAGACATCATCTACCTCGCATTTTTCCCGGTTATACCAGGGTCTGCTTTCTATTCTAGTCCAGATATTGATGAGTTACTGATTTTTACACAGAGCGATTGCCATCTGATCTCTGCAACCTCTGAAGGAAAGCCAGTAATCATTTAGCCTAGACTAATTTGCTTACTATGAATGACGATCACTATCAGGTGATTTAGATAACAACCGGGACCGACAGCTTAACGTGCTCTCCGAGGTACGGTGGGGAGACCCACAAGGACAAACACCCAGACCTAGGAACAAATAATTATACAAATATGTACATATATCTGTCCCGAGCGGGAATCGAACCCGCAACCGTCGGCGTTAGAGGTACCACTACACCAGAGCGGTCGTCGCGAAGGTAAAGTAAGTGTTAAGATTAAATTTTCCGAAGGAATTTACAAATATTAATAATCTGCTTATTATAAATATTAATAATAGCGTACATTTTCAACCGAAATCCAATAGATAGAACACTTTACATAAAACATTTCATAGCTCATGGATGCTAATCCATGAGCTATGAAATGTTTTATGTATAAATTGATCGCTTCCTCGGCGGTAAAAACATAGTGGAGATCCTTCAAGAAATAGTTATATCTGCCAGTCCATAATGGAACGATATGGTTGATTAAACTATTTTCCTAATTGGAGAAAAGTGGAATAAAACAACTCACTCTGAAACTTAACTTTTTTTTTAGATAATCGTTTAAAAATCACGTCTTACACTATTTTACGTTTTGTCTAATAAAATGTGAACAATAAGATAAGTACTTAAACATTACTTACAAAATAATGTGCAAATTTTTACTTATATAATATACTCAGAATTAAAAGTTACGCTCTAACCCATTTTCACCGATCTTAAAAATCATTTCATAAAATTAAAAAAAAAAATCCTTTTTATTACTAAAATGTCAGCAGACATCTTCTTAAATATTTTGCTGATGCTCCATTATTTTTACGATCGTATAATGACCTCCTATAAGAACCTCGTAAGCAGAGGTCAGTAAGAAAGCCTTTAAAGTGCCCGTAAAATCTTGACGTGGGCTAAGATGGCCTAATGACATAACCAAAGATCGTTAAAAGGAAAAATCTTTGCTGAAAAGCAAAAGAGAATTTTTTAGACTTCATAAACCATTCAAATAGAGCTCGATTATAATGAAGGAAATTTTTCATCGTATAATTAATTTTGGTATTGTTTACTCGTTCAATTTACGCCTCAGAATTAATCAAATAAAATGTATACAGTAATAGCCATTACGTTAAAAACAAAATTAAGAAATCTGAATTATAAAAATAATTTAACGATAACTTGACTCGAATAAACATTTCAATATTCTTTGTCACCGTGGTAATCATCATCAGTGTCTGAATAAGACTATTTATTACATTCATATTTGTATTAAGTACACATTATTTATTTAAATTACTAAAACGCTGTCCTCGATAAACAGACAAGCGTGTAAGTCGCCAAAATAAAACCGAAAAAGACCAGCGTAAAATGTTGGCAACAGCAATATTTTACGTCTTGAACCTTTTAAATCGTAAACATCGGCGGCTGGCTCGTTGCGAGCTGCAAGAAAAACCAACTTGCGGTTAGGGTAAGTAATGAAGTTTTAAGATTTATGTTTTTAGAAAGTGCTTCCCGCGGATTCGAGCCACTTTCGTAGAAACTCTGCCTTTTTGAGCTCCGCTAAACATTTTGCGGTTACCTTTTTGCTCACTTGTACCGTCTTTCGCTCATATACGCCCACGATACGACTCCATTAATTTCAGCGGCTTTAATAAAACTTGTGATTATTGAAGCTTATTTACCTGTCTACACTTTTATTGATTGATGAATTTAAATCACATAGAATACATGTTTTTGGATATATAGTTCATTTTCCTTTACTTGTCCTATTTAGCAGACAAATGTCGCGTATTTCTAGGCACACATAAGAGTTTCATTACAAATTATTAATTGAATTATTGAACTGAATCTGTTTTTATAATACAAAATTATAATGAAAAATAATAAAACGATAATTCGTTAAGATAAATAGACTATTTGTATATTATTTCCCATTTTTAGGGTTCCGTACCTTAAAAGGAAAAATGGAACCCTTATAGGATCACTTTGTTGTCCATCTGTCTGTCTATCTGTCTGTCTGGCTGTCAAGACCTTTTTCTCAGCATTGCAGGACGTATCATATAGAAATTAATATCATATACTCAAGTCTACGATGACTTACGGCTGTGAAAAAACTAAAGTTCTAAGTCAACGCAATCAAAAGATAATGGAAAATATGTCGTATATTTTAACCATTTTAGAGTTTTCGCAGGGGAATCAAAACCTATAGGGTACTTCCCATTGACCTAGCAAGATGAAATTTAGCAAGAAATAAGATCTAATGTTACAAATAAAGGAAAAAATCTGAAAACTGTAAATATCTGTATGTATGTTTGTCTGTATGTAAGTTTGTCTTTCAACCTTTTCCTCAGAAACGCGTGAAGGTAACACATTTTTTATCAATGTCAAGTACTCAGAGCTGAAATTACTAAGAGCTGTGAAAAAATCTTACTTGTAAGTTAACACAATCAAAATACAGTCATTTATATAACATATTTTAAGTATATTAGCGTTTTTAACGTTTTCGCAAGGGAATCAAAACCTATAAGGTACTTCCCATTGACTTATAATCATGAAATTTGGCCAGGAGCAAGGTCCTTCAGAATACATAAAGGAAAAAATCCGAAAACTGTAAATTTTTGTTCGTGTGTCTGTCAGTCTGTACGTCTGTCTTTCAACCTTTTTCTCAGGATCGCGTAAATGTATCAAGTTGTAAATTGATTAAGTAGAAAATATATTAATCTTAGAATTAAAATTTTATGTAATTGTATATTAACACAAAAGTTAACCATGGTCAAAAACAATCTTACAAACACTGAAGAGAAATTTGTATCAATACGAAAACATTAAAAAGCAGAACTTTTATAAACAACGCAATGCAATCTATATATCGCGGCTAACAAAATGATAGCGCGATGTAAGGTACAGCCAA
The DNA here is from genome assembly GCA_037950945.1 of Hypolimnas misippus. Taxonomy (NCBI): domain Eukaryota; kingdom Metazoa; phylum Arthropoda; class Insecta; order Lepidoptera; family Nymphalidae; genus Hypolimnas; species Hypolimnas misippus. The sequence continues at coordinate 4,693,172 of JBBEEQ010000013.1, read as the reverse complement.
CGCCATCTCTTACAATATTATGACATTAACTGTGATATAATTCTGCTCGATTAATAAAATTTTAAAACTTTAAAAGTTTTATCATCGATTTATAACGTTATTACGTAATTAACACATTATTATTAGATATATACTATTGATTCATAATGTAAATCTAAATATTTTACTAACGTAATGTAGTGAAAGTGAAGTGTAGTAGAATATAATAGTAATGTATATAATATATTATAGTAATGTATATAATAATTGATTATTTTTAAGCGACTTCAAAAAAAGGAGTGTTCTTAATTCGACCGTGTATTTATTTTATTTATTTTTTATGTTTGTTCGCCGATTACTCCGTCATTTGTGGATCGATTTAAAAAAAAATTTGGTTTGAAAAGGTATACTTCAAAGGTGGTCCCATTGTCTTCAAGTCAGGATCTGGTGATGGGATCCTGGAGAAACTGATGGAACTCCTCAAATATTATAGGCACACCTAAACCGATTTAGGTATTTTTGATAGTATCTTATGTATTTACCTTCAGAAAATCACTTTTGGTGAAATGGAACTGACGATGAAGACCACAGATGACCACCAAAACTACTCAATAACAAGTATTTCACGGCTTGCGATTCGATTATTTTCGATAAAAATGCTAAACATTTTACGCTCGTCACAATGCATATGGTGAAGTGTAGCTGATGATACAACACCAGAGGAACTCCTCAATAATCAGCAGCCCTGCATTGGGAAAAGATATATATTGTTGACGGCAATGAACAGTTGGCATTAGGCTATTGTAACTTAGGTAAATCACTTAATCTTACTATATTCGTAACTTAAAAGTTTAAAATAATTTTTCTTTTCAAAAAATTAAACCGACTTCAAAAACGAACCTAAGAGATAGATACAAATGAACTAAAAGGCATAAAACAAATGTTTTCTACAATGTTGTTTATTTTTTTTGTTTTTATTTCTACAATATGTTGTTGTATTATTTACTGACACCGACTTCAAAATGCGGTAGAAAATATGTATTTATTTTTTACTTTTTAGTTTACTTGTGTCGGTGTCGAAGTCGGTTTGTTTTTTTCAAAAAGTTTTTATTTATATACCTATTATTTCTAGCCGACACGGCTAAAGCGGCTACAAATGGTTTGAGTTTATGGAGGGCTGAGACGTCGCATCCGTTGGTGTGCCCTTTGATAACTAATTTTTTTCGCAAATGTGCTCTTTGGCTATAAGTAAGAACACTATTTACATATTTTCGAAGCATACATAGGTGGGTTGGTCTTATATATATTTCTACAAGTTTGTACGGAACCCTCGGTGCGCGAGTCCTACGCACTTGACCAGTTATTTATTATGTAATTATATTGATATTGAAAAATATATAGTTTATACTATTCGTATTTAATATATCGGGTCTTATCGTGATAACTAATGGTAGTAATACCTTTTTATTGCTCGACGTTTCGACGAAATTGCATTCGTCGTGGTCATGAGCTGACACAGTCAGCCGTTATATTAAATATGAATTGAAATATATATTATTATAAATGTTTTTATGTTATACAAAACTTTCTGGAATACAATGAAACAGGCAATATTTTTTTTTCGCTACAGAGGCACAATTTTCTAATTTTGGCAGTTTTAAACACATGTTCGCAATAACCGACAAGCGTGTTAGCCCCATCGCGTCCCAACGTGCCCCAACATTTCCGAGCCGCGGTCAAACGATGGCGAACAACGCAATAAAATAATACGCCCTTAACTTTAACGTATTAATTTGTTTAAATTTGGAACATTTCTTTTCATATATTTAAAACATAGTGCAATAAAAAACTTCTTTTCAAATTATACACTTTTCTAATCAAGTCTTGAAGTCAACGTTATATAAACGTGGGCACATTGATTATACTAACTACGAATCTTACAATTAGATAGGAGAATTGAGTTGATTTGCTTGGTGTCGAAATAATCAGCATGTAGTCAGGGTTGCGATGTCTATTATCTATATGTTTAATGTTTATACTTAACCAGCTGCCTGTCTCGGCTTTGTACTACCAGACTTATCCATTTTTATATGAAATTTTTTTGTTTACTCTTTTTCGTCCCTTTTGTATATATTTTTATATATATATTTTTTTGTAAATAAAAGAGGTTTCATACAAATTTTAACTTTTTTATTTATATTATAGCTATTTTCATAGAAAATTTTGTATGAAAGAAAATAAGGTCAAAAAACTGGTTCCAATATCGGTGCTTCCGTAAAAGATAAGAGGTGGTAATATAGTAATTCGGAAAGAGCATGCAAAAATCTATAGGATCAACAATTTTTAAAACTTTCGAAAATCTTTCAAGGTAGAACAACCAAATGACTGTACAACAAATAGGGGCAGGGTTCTGAAGTGGTGCGCCGAAGTACATTCGACAATTGATATATTAATCTGAAGACTTTGTCACTTGTAACGCAATAGCTTCAGGAATTTACATTTTTTTAAGATAGCTTGTTTTTAAGACACATTACATTACGTCGTATATTCTAAGAGCATAGCATTAACAACAAATCAAATAAGTACAAAGATATATTTGACTATTGGTTTTTTAAACAATAGTCAAATATAATCCTACAATGAATGCATATATAAAACTTTATCAGAGCCTTAAGAATAAATTAAAATAATACTTCTATTTAATAAGCTCTCCATCCGAAAAATTGCATCTTTCTTTTCAACGAGTTCATTCCATTTTCACAGTTTGTAATATTTACATTTTTTTTAATTCATTTAATGTATTTTTTTAGGCAACCCTAATGTAGTGATGGAAACACGTCACATATGTTATCTCCAAACTGATTTGTAGCTCGCTGATTGTAACCGCGACATGTGAATGGAACCTAATCAAGCCATTGTGTAAATCATATCCCCTTGGTAATAAGCTTTGTTATGCTACAAATTACCGTTATTAATTCCATTACACGCGATTCCGTTGTAATTATTACGAGCTATTGTTCTTCGAAGAATAATGTACCTACCAGGCATTAAATTGACGTCTGAAATAAATTGTGACTAATCTATAATTAACAACTTCCTATTAACACAATAGTAACCTAATTAACTAGCGAACCAAAGGGGGTAAGTGGAACCCTCTCCCCTCTCCTCCTTTCTTGTATACAAAAAGTATAAATTTGTTGAACGTAAGTCTACCTAAGGGGTAACACTAGGTTAATGTTTTGGACCACAAAGATATTATTTTTATGTGTATAAAGTATTATGTAAGAGGAAAAATCCCCCTTCCATTTAAAAAAAATCAACTTCTTATTTAACGAATACTTATTGTATTCTAAAAGTTTTCGCAACAAATTTACATATAAATTTGTAAATAGCCATTTAAGCAAATAAAATATTAAGAAAACACTGTACCACAATAAACTAAGTGAATTAGTGCTAACGATATATTAATTATATCAATTGTAAGAATGGTCTTAAAAAATAAAGACGTCTTCTTTTAATAAATTGACTTGTATCCCATTTCCTCCCAAACAAAGATGGATGTTGGTTCGTTTCGATTTGCCGCCATTAACCTATCCTTAAGATTGTATTGGATTCCAGTCCAACCTAACTCCAAATGCTGTTACTTGTTAGTACCGATATGTTCTTGTTTTGTTAATTTATAGCGGCCATTAGAAACTCCCTACCAGGGTATCGGTGTATTGGTAGTATATTACCTATAATTAAAGCAAAACACGTAATTACGTAGACATTCTGAATAAATATAGGCCTTAATTCTTACAACACTTTTCAATTATACGAGATATCTACGTAATGAAAAGCTTGATCCTTAGGCAAGAATTACATTTGTGAGTTTTATTCTCAAGAGGAATATAAAATAACTCTGTAAGCTAGTAGCAGATATGTCATAAGTATGTAAGTAGATACAAAAGCTGTGAATATCACATAAGTTACTAACAGTAAATTGTTTTAAGTGTAAAGCAATGAGAATTAACTTACATAAATCGTTTTGAAAGTCTACAATCAAAACTAACAATCTTATCTTTGTAATATAATCTCAGATCTTATCTATACTAATTTTATAAAGCGTAAGAAAAAACGTCAAACTTTTATCGGCTCATGGAAACACACCTATAAAAGTGATCTGGTAAATTAACGCGAAAAACAAGGTTGAATCCCCAACACACAGTTGGAGTCCCTTACCCACTAGCGTTTTTCCATCGTAGGCGTTCGATAAACGCGACAACGCAACGCTATCGCTGCCGCTAGAGAAACGTTAGTGTGAAGGGGCTTTTAGTATCGCATTTACAATTTAACAAATAACTTATAATTTTGTGGTCCTAGCCTCCTAGTAGAAAAAATAATGAAATAAATAATAATGTCATGTGAATTTAATACGACATAAAGAAGTGAAAATATAAATTTAATTTGTATTGGCGGATAATAAGATTCAACTTGCATAAACTTCAAGTAGGTATATTTTTAGTACTTAAAAATATTTTTTTTATTATTTTAAATTTAGGTATCTTTGTAGTAATGACAAAAAAAAATACTATTTTAAAATTTATTTAGATTGACGTTGATAAGCTGTACTGTGTCAAGCTACACGGACTTTATTTTGAGAAAATGGCATCTAAAAATGGAAAGCCTATTCTTCATAAATTTGTTTGAAGAAATATATATCCATCTTCTCTTCTATTTTAATAAAAATGAATTAAAATTAGATTGGTATAATTAAAAGATTTATCTAATAATAAGTTTTTTTAATATATGACATTATTTTATAGGTAAATTACAAAATATGGAACGCACTTGAAATTCAAAAAATTAAATTAAGAATTTTTTTTTCCTAATTATTTAGTTTAAATCACTTAAAATTGTTTAATATAATGTTAAATAGGTGAACCGTTATCAAAATACATCTATATCTCCAAATTTGGAGATTGGCAAAGCCAAGAATGAATGTGGTTTGACACATTATTGCTCATCAGCAACCAGATAAGCTTTTAAGTTTCAATAGTAAAGTAGTAAAGTAACAGCCTGTTAATATCCCACTGCTGGGCAAAGGCCTCCTCTCCTATTAAGGAGAAGGTTTAGAGCTTAATCCACCATACTGCTCCACAGCGAGTTGGCGGATATAAATGTGTCAGAATTTCTCCTTTCACATGCAGGTTTTCTCAGTATGCTTTCCTTCACTGCCGAGCTGGAAACAAAAATTTAGCACTTGAAAATTTAGTGGGGCTAGCCGGGTTTTGAAACCGCGATCATCGGTTGAGATCGACGTGTTATGCCACCTCTAGGCCATCTCGGCTCAAGTTTAAATATTAAAAGTCATTTCATATAGAAATTTAATCGTTTTTTCATCAGTATTTTACATTCCAAACCTATATAAACTCTACCATTCGAACTTTAAAGTGTATATCCATGATCCCTGAATGCTACTTTAAATATCTTCACATTTCCATATAAAGTACACTTTGAACTTCGCAAGAGACTAATTATGAATAAATCGGTCTGGTTAATGGTAACTCTATTACAAACGCACTTTGAGACTTTAGGAGATTACAGTTTGCTGTCTTTGATAGACTTTAGAACTGCCAACAATATCTATAAAATTATATATATTATTTCTCAAGGGCATTTATTGTCATTATGAAAAATCTCTCTTAATACTGCATAAATTTTATGTTCTTATTAAAAAGTAATGTAGAGTAAGGTAAAAGCCTGTAAACATCCCATTACTGGGCAAATACCTACTCTCCTATAAAGGAGAAGGTTTAGAACTTAATCCTTCACGCTGCTCCACCGCGTTCGTGGACATATGTCAGAATTCTCCTGACACGTGCAGGTTTCCTTACCAAGGTTTCCTCCACCACCGAGCACGAAATTAATTCAAACTGATATATGACACCTAAAAGCTCAGCGATGCTAGCCAGGATTTAAACCTGATCATCGGTTGAGATCGACGCGTTCTAACCACAAGGTTATCTCGGCAAATAATATTAATTCAACATATTTCAACTGAGGCGCAACAACGCGTGGGTCTGCAAGTAGGCAAATAATATTCTTTATCAATATCAAAATCATATCTTTTAAACACTTTAAACCAGAGAACGAAGGGCTTATTTATTATCACTGTGTTGGATATGAAGCACTCTTCTTTATTGTGCGACGAAATTAGGTAAGACAGAAAATTAATAAGTTTTTTTACTTACGTATTTAGATAAGTGTAAATGAAATATACACTTTTACAACACGTATCCAAATTTTATTTCAACATTTTAAGATGAATTGTAAATGCAACGTAAAGATATCACCGATATCTAAATGGGCAGATTATAAAAATAAAAAAATATATAAATAACATATAATTTTCTACAAAACGAAGATTTTCTACATTTTTTACAAAACTAAAAATTTTCTACAAAACAAAGACTTTTAAATTCTAATAAACGTCGCTTGCTACAAAATATAAATTAATTCGCTGAAGAAGGCAGTTCTCGTAACTGTTTTAATTGAGTACGTACGTCGCAGTCCTTCGTAACGCCTTGGAGCGAGGGAATTAGCATAGCCCTGACAGCCGTATAAGAGGCCGTGAAATTGCCTTGGTGTAACTCACAGAATAGGGGCCAATTGAAATGATAGAAACCTGGAAATAATAATGCTGGTTTTTTAAATACATTTGTTAACGCTCAAAGTTAGTCCGAAACTTGTTATTTAATCAATTTTTTTAATTAAAATCACTTATAGCCATATCCAAGTTCTTTAACGAGTTATCGTAGACACATCCTGTTAAAATAATAATTAATTTGTTAAAATAACGACTGAAATAGGCTATTAATGTATGTTATATTATCAACTATTACTTTAACCTCAAACTAATTATTTGAAGATATAAAATAATTTGGAAAAAAATTCAAAAATTATCATTGTAAATTATTATATCCTGACAATACATAAATTAACGAAATTAGTAATAATATCATCACAGTTTGTAACGTAAATACGAGTACGTAAATAAATTCCGTCATATAAATTATTGACAAAATCTATACGGGCTAATTCATACGGGCCATTATTACACATCTATTGATACCACATTAATTTAAATAGGTTCAGTAGTTTAACCGCAACGGTAGATTATACAAACATATATACATAAAATGCCAAAATCATTACACATCCTCGGTTTCGCTAGAGTAGGGTAAAAATTTGTCTTTACCTATTGGACCGTACCTCTTCTATTTGTCTTCTCTTCTAAGGTTTCACCTGCTATTAGTTACGTGTAGACTTTGTAATTACATTGGCTGTAACTTAATCGTTTGCATACCGTTCGAGTGTCAATCATTATTTATTAGTTAAGTATAAAAACATCATGATCAAACAGAATATACTTAATTATATACAAAGAAAACATACAAAACAAATTAACAAGAGGCGGCCTTATCGCTAAAACGACGATCTCTTCCAAGCAGCATCAGATATAGGAGAGAAACAGTATGCCCGCCTTGCAATGCAAGTAGTGATCACCTTTCAATTGCTTTTAAGTACAACATCCGACTACGAATGCCGCCGACTTCTCCCCAAAAACCACAAGAAAAACATCACCCACACATCTATACTAACATTATAAAGAGAAAAGGCTTGCTTGTTTGTTTGTTTGCAATGAATAGGTTTCGAAACTGGATCGATTTTTAAAAAATGCGTCGGTTAGCCTGTTTATTTAGGAAGGTTTTAGGCTATATTAAATCACGCTATGACTCACAGAAGCGAAGATAAACGCACATAATACCTTTCTAAAAGTAAGTACGAATAAGTATCATAACATATACTATAATATAGTATATTTCCACAAAACAATTACCATTCAAGATTGTGAAGAATCGCAAATAAAATACGAGTTGAACTATAATTATGGTTATCTATGAATTCTCGTCGAAAGATTTTACAAGCCGCAAGCGTAAATTAAAGAACTTTAAGCTAAGTTCGTAAATGAATGGTTCAATTAGTTTATAAGTTATGGCAAGTTTCATAACTATACCCGAGGTATAGGAAGTTGTTAATAGATGTTAAAATCTGTATTATGTTACGAGTGAACTATACAGAGCGTGCAGAATCAGCACTGTTCGGGCGGAATTGACTTTACACTGAATTAGAATAGAATCTACAGAGGTCTTGCTCTCTCTACTGACCATTATATTATTCGTTCAGCAAAGTTGTATTTGATTATTAAACCAGGTACAGCTCAGTTGCAGTCTTGTTATAAACTACTAGCTGCCCTACCCAGTTTCATTCGCAATTATGATGCAGCGTGGTGGATTCAGCTCTAAACCTTCATCATCTTCTAGAGAAGGCCTTTGTCCTGCAGTGGGACATTTACAGGCTGTTACTTTACTTTATATATGTGGATGTTTTCCAAATAAAACATGGGTGCAAAATGCAATTTTGTCTAACAATTTGTAAATAAGACTAAGATAAATTAAATATTTACAGAAATTTGCATAAAATTTGGTTCACGTCCTTTTCGAAGTCATACACTACGTGTATATGAAAACGGGTAATATTGATAAAGAATAATACTGAAGATTAAATACTACTTTAGTAACAAATATCTACCAACTTCCCATCCCAGTTCGTAATTAAAAAGTCACTATCTATAATCAACAATCGAATGTGGGCGAATCCCAAGTTGTCAGCCAGCGTAACGGACGGATTTTATCAGTAATCCCAAACTGTCCTAAACGAAGCGCATATGTGGAAAACCAGACTAAATTGTACGTTTACTTTTATATTGTAATTAGAATTGTTATGTTTTGATTTAGTTTTATTATAAAATTAGAAAATTACATAGGTACATAAAGCTTTAGATGGTATAAAACAAACACAACATCTCTTCGTTACACTTAGACCTTGCTAAGCAACGGATTTTAATACGATTTTCAACAATAAACCGAGAAATTCAAAAGGAAGGTTTATATGTATTGCACGTTATAGTAAAGAAAAGCCATGAATTAAAACATTTGTACTGTGATGTCCAAGAAACTTAACATCATCCGTGCGAAGCAAGGGCAGGTCTCTAGTATATTATAATATCAATTAAAAGGAAACTGCGACTGAATGACTGATCTCTCAACGCATAGCTCAAACCACTACAGATAAGGTTGATATTTGACACAAAATGTTATTATGACGTATCAAGGCAACCTCTAAAAACGAATTTTTGAATTGCTCTAAATGGTTGAAACATAAGTTCAAAAATTTGGAAAAAATATACCTGGCGCGTACGAAGCCTCGAATCATTAAGAAGCAGATAAGTAAAACTTTAAACTGTTAAAAAATCGACATACCATACTAGTCTTATGATATAAAGCTTAATTATTACATATTTAACATCTGCTAATTGCTAACATAATCGCTATCACACTAATTGTCAAACATCCGTAATTTTGGAGCAAAATTAATCGGTAATTCATATTTTAATAGCTATCATTTTCAACTGATTTCAAAAATAATGAGGTTCTCAATTCGTAGTGTATTTTTTTAATGTTTCTTACTTCAGAAATCCGTCATTTCTTAAGCAATTTTTTAAATTCTTGTTATTTAAAAGTGAATTCAAACTACTAAGAATACGACCATTATCACGTGGTTGTGATATCAACCAGGACCTACTGCTCTCCGAGCTCCACGAAGCTCGGTGACCGGCAGACCCATAGGGACAAACTCCAAGACCTAGGAAGAAAAATTTATACAAATACATATATCAACATCTATATCTACCCGAGCGGGAATCAAACCCGCAGCCGTCGGCGTAAGTGGTACATTCAGTACCACTATACCAGAACAATCGTCATCTTATTTAAAAGCGTAGGTATATTAAATTAATTCTATAGCTTTTTTATCAGAATCGGTTCAGTAAATTGGCGTTAAACTTAAAATAACTGATATATGTAAGTGTGTCATCCGCGTGAAAGAAATTGCATATTTTGCTTTTGAAGTCAGTCATTTTTTTACACAATTACAATGAAAGTACATCGCTAAACACAAGCATACATGAAAATATTGATGGGGTATCAGTCTCCAACAATTAATTACTATAAAATAATAACTGAAGCGAGTTCGGTGACAGTATTTGTCTTTTTTCTCCAAGCCTAGGTTTGGGGATATTGACGTCACTGATGAACCGTGACTAGTCAGTATCCTGAGAAGGGAAAATTATGATCACTGTGTCTCTTACTGTTTTTTGCACTTTCTCAACCATTTTTTTAACAGTTCGCTATAGGATGTCAGTCAAGTTAATCAAAGTTAATCAAAGGACATACCATAATAACACGAGAAATACATTTGGAGTTTTACTATGGAGAGCGATATAAAACAACCCTAGTACTAGATAAGTCGTAAGTAATTATCAGCTTTCATAACTACTTACGACTTATCTGATGTCTATTATGAATGTCTAAAATAAGACGCTGACAGTTAATTGTTTCAGGTCTAAATGCGAAATAACTTATGTAAATCTTTATGAAAGTCTGAGAACAAAACTTGTAAGTGTAATTCTCGTCTAACATTTACAAGCCACGTTGACATTAGTACTTTGCATTGGTAAGTCGTTTCTTTATTTCATAGGAAATTGTATAAAATAAAATACAACATTAAATCGCTTACATTTTCAATTAGATTAGAATTATATTTATAGCCGCCTTGGCATAGCAATCTCGATTGCCGGGGCTCGCTCGAAACTGTCAGCTTGCAAAATACATTTTATCAGTAAGCCCGTGCTATCGGCGGCCACCGCAAATACGCACAAATAAGCAATTTACAATTCTGATCCGCGGAACGAGCTCACCTATTCATCATTAAGATTTATAGTCCTCTTATCTAGCCGATCTGTTTTCTTGTTTAATTAATGGAAAGAAGATCTTAAGCATGGAATTCTGAATGGCCCATTGTTTACACAAGATTAGTTCTTATCTACTTACTTTTAATTGTACAATACTTAATTAAAGGACTTAATATTGATGTAATTATTTTGTTCACAATATATTAAAACTAAAAAAAAGGTTCTTTAATTATTCGTTACCCTAATTAAGCCCTTTTTTCCTCTTTGTGTATTTGATTACGAAACTTACTTTAACGCAAAACGGACAATAGGTAAACATCCGACAAGTAAATAAATCAAAACTAACATATTTTTTCGTTATATTGCCCATACGTTGGCAGTTTAGCTTTCACTATTGATATGTAAATCTGAACGGAGAGTAACCATAAACACCAGGATACGGTTACGCGATCACGTGAGCAAAACCGCGAAGTCCAGATAATGTAAAACACAGGTATATAATTTATATAGTGGTAGATTCATTAGTAGTATACATTACGAGAGTGAAACTTACAAATGTCATTCTCGTCTAATAAAATATTCTTCCTAATTAAAGTGGAACGAAACAAAATTATTTGCAGTAAAATACGATGTTACCTGGAAAATGTCAAGTAAAGTTTAAATTACTGTTTATCATAGTATAACTACATTTTAACTTGGGTACTTAATACAATAAAGCTGTGGTCAGATCTCGACCGCTATTACTCCCCGGGGACCTGAGACTGTTAACATTTATTTCATACACAAGCAGGTAAATTGTGACTTTAGTACGTACGTAATTGCTGTTCCAAGTTTATTAGATTATTGCCTTTGTTCTGAAAGTGAAAGGATTTTCACATGATTTTTCGAAGAATTATAATCCTTTTCTTTATGTGTATTCGTGATGTTGGCAGTACGAACTACACTGAAATTGATAAAATACTAGCAGTGCCACGCGAATCATCAGAGTTAAACGGTCGCTCTCGATACTCTGCTCAAATCCCCTCCAACCTACCCAAATGATACTGAATTCACTTCTAACAAATCTAAAATAAGGCATAATATCATTATTCAATATTCAACGAAGTCCTCGACCAAAATTTTCCCCTCTGTTTCAGGAATTTGGTTAGAGGAGCAACCAAAATTCTGAGGCCTCAAAATGAAATCCTGGATCCGCAATTTCAAATTATACCAATAATGATTTCATTTTTTTGTTTTAAATAATATTATTATTACTATTTATATAAAGTTCAGTTGTCCATAAAATTAGGAAATGCACGATCGTAATGTAAATGTTAGACGAGAATTACACTTATAAGTTTTGTTCTCAGACTTTCATAAAGATTTACATAAGTTATTTCGCATTTAGACCTGAAACAATTAACTGGCAGCGTCTTATTTTAGACATTCATAATAGACATCAGATAAGTCGTAAGTAGTTATGAAAACTGATAACTACTTACGACTCAAAACATCGATTAGAGTAATAATTTATTTGAATTTAATAACTATTGTTTGCCTCGGCAAATTTTAGGTTATTACAGACGTGGGATGTAGCTCTAAACTGTGAGCGAGCGCATCTCTTGCTTTTACTAGCATGTAAAAAATAATCTTTACTGAGCTTATTACCAGAGCTAAGTTGAAGTGTAAAAATCAAGTGATTCTATTAGTGAGATTCATACACATTAATAACGTATCAACCTAGCAAATTTTTGATAGACAGCCTTAAAAGGTGGTACTATAAAGAAAATACCAATATATTTTCTTATAATTTATTTTGCGTTCTGTTTTATTTACAAAAAAATAGTTTGTAACAGTTACACCATTTTATAAACTATTTTAATTGAAATTACAAATCCCACATTCAATCTTTGTAAGGTATTATATAAAAATATTTTAATTAAACAATGATCACTAAATGCATTGGACAATAACATACACATTTTTGTAGGATATCGTTTAGAACAAAATTCTTACAATTTAATATAAAAAATTAAATTTTATAGAAAATAATAATACCGACGATAATTATTTAAAGAATTAAAAATTTTAAAAATAAAAGTAATGTTTTTTTTTAGTTCTAAACATACCTATTTTATTTCCGTATTTTTAAACTTTATAAAAAGTAATATGAATAATTATTAAATAAAAGGTAATTTTGCGCTTCGCTTATAATCTATTTCTTTCTTATAAAATTTTAGCCGCAAAAATAAATATAAACATTTAATATTCACTGAATTTCCTTACTAAAACAAAAACGTAATTTTATCGTATAAATAAATACTTTGTTCAAGATTATTTTCAATATATTTTTGTAGGAAGATATGCACGAGTTTAATTTCATACAAGGAATACAACACCATAAACAAAAATAATTTTTAAAAATCTATAAAAAAATTTACACATAAACGATGATTTTTATAATGCTCGTCAATCAAATAAATTATAAAGTGGTTTCACTATGAAAGTCTAAACTTATTTATATTATTTTCTCAAAACAAAATATTAATTTAGAAAATAATTGCGTGTGATGCCAAAAGCATTTACAAAATTCGCACTAAATGCAACAATTTATACAAAGTCACGAAAAATAACTGGTCTAATTAATAAATACATTTGAACGGAGTAAAATGAAAAAATGAATCTCTTAAATTAACATTTAGCACAGAAACTGATTTGAAAACAAACGTATCCATGTACGGACTGTGCGTTCCAGCATACGCAATTGTTGATACATATATATTGATACTTATGTACGGAATTGGACGAGCCTAAACTAGAGATCAATTAAATCTAAATAAACCAAAATTAACACAGGTGCAAAAGTAACTGTCGATGGATGGATGGTATGATTGGAGTCTAATTATTGAAAAGTAACGCAATCGAAGGAGGCGTATTTGTATAAAAAATTGACTCAAATTCTCTCAATGTTGCATTACTTTGAAATAGTTTTCAATAATTATTGTAGATCCTAATGATCACTTGACTGTCACTTTCTGATCTGTGTTAAATTCTCTTTATTTGGACAATGTCTTGAATGATTTGCTTAAACTTCAGTTTAGAATTGCCTAGTTGTAAAGGAAGCATTTCAGTTAAACAGAAAACTCAAACTTTGAGAATATTGAATGTTTTAATAGAGATGGTTTTCAACCATTAGATCCTTGGCAAGCGTGACATGTGCAGTCAAAATGTATAATCGTTTTTCAAAAGTACAAATAATGCGTTCTAATGTACGCGTACCGAACCACGCGTGCTTGGGAACGCGCAGTCCATACATGGCTTAAAATGTAATTGTGCATTAGAAGTAATGATATGAATGTATTAATACCGAAACATACCCGTTTATTAAATCAGTGCTTGACTAAATTCAGTGAAAGGCCATTTTGTTTATTAACCTCATAAAGCCCATTGCGTCCCTGTTACTTATTCTATTACGATCTTAACTATCAACAAAACGACTTAAAATTTATATTTGTGCAAAAATTTCATAAAACGCCTAACTACTCAGCTGTAAACGCCAATATTTACAATAACATGGCACCATAAGAGATTTAATATTGTACTATTTGCTAATTCTGAATCGTTGTTCAACACTTGACTCGATTTCAATTGCTATTAGCACCTGTTACTCATAAAATTGTTTTAAGTACTAACATTTTATATAGGTATTGCAAATTTAGAATAAACGACAGCAATTATACGTGACGTAGAAAATTATAATTTAAAATTCGAAGGTCATTGATGCCGTCAGTCTAACGTTTTTTTATAAAATGGCAACAAAAATCCCTTAAAGAAATATTTTATCTATGGTACAGATAATAAATGTAAAGCTATGATTCACTGGCCCATTTTTCGTGTAACGCCTTAAGGTGGTCGTGCGCTCTTTTTGTAATATTTAATGTTGGTACTATTTCGAGCAAACCATTTTCACCAATTAAACTAAGACCTGCCAGTCCTAGATATGTATGCATAGGATCGGTACATGTATCCGGCCACTTAGAAAATCCTCCAACCACATAATCTTGAGTCTCGTACACATAATTTCTGTTATTCGCGTAATTCGATAAATGTAACGTGTCCAAAATCTTTAATGACGCTCCTACCCAGAAACTGTAACATGTGTCCACGGGTTTATTGGGCCTGCCTTGAAAACCGTCTATCTGCCTAAAGAGTAACCAGCGTTTTAAACGTTCTATTTGATATTCAGTCAGTTTGTCTAGCTGATTTGTTAGACTTAACGTCGCTAGCGCACAAAATGTTGTACCACCATGTGACTCCAATTCCGGACATTGTGCAATTCCATAATCGTAACCCTGAAACAATTATTATTCTTTATTAACTTTGTATTTTGTGGTATAATTTTAAATAAAAAAATTCCATAATTTATGTGAATAATATTATATAATATATAATGGCCCAATTCTCAAAAGCTGCTTAATTTAAGATTATTATAACATCTGGGGCTATATTTGTTTAAGTAAAAAAGTAAAGTAACAGCCTGTAAATGTCCCACTGCTCGGCAAAGGCCTCTTCTCCTATTAAGGAGAAAGTTTAGAACTTAATCTACCACGCTGCTTCGGGTTGGTAGAAATACATACATACATGTGGAAGGATTTCTACCGGCACATGCAGGTTTCCTCGCGATGTTTACCTTCACCGCCGAGCTTGAGATGAATTTAGATTTTAAGGTATACTTCATAACTTTAATTAGAAGACGTATAAAATAAATATCAACGCAAGGTATTTACCCAGTAAAACCAATTATTATAGCATACTTACTATAGATTTAATAATATAATCTGTGGCTCGTTTTATGTTGAACCCAGACCAGTCGTTGAGTATATAGCTTATGCAAGCTGCGCAATAAACAAAGCGCATGTCTGACTCACACCCCGATAGAGTTGCGGCGAAGTTACCTTCTTCTGTTTGGAGAGCTTTTACCCCTAAAATAATTTAAGTTAATATAGAAATTTTGTATAAAAATGCTTCTTGCCTGAGAAAAAGTGGTGACGTTTTAGAGTACATGTAATCTCTTTCTTTGTAATAAGATTCCATTTTATTGTTTAACCTTAATCTACAAATCACAGCAACATTTTATGCAAATAAGAAGTCTACAGACGTAAAAGTCAATCAGAACAAAAAAAAGATTTTACAGCACTAATACAATACATTTAAGCATTACATTATTATGTACTCAGGTCATTTGCACTATAAGTTAAAAATTTTATAAACTTTACCTGCAATTAAAGCTTTTCTATTAACCTTCGATAAGTCGTCGCCTAAAGTCAATAAAATACACAGGCCCGTATATGTCATAGCCAAATGACCGCAGCGGTAGTGGCTGTTACCCAAGTCGAAGTCTATATTTATAGTCGAAGAACCCTGGAACCCGCATGCCGACATATCACCATCTTAAAGAGAAACAATAATCAAAATATATTTTTAAAAATTTTGAACACGTATCACAAAATGGGGCACATCAGGACGTAAATGCAACGCTGAGTGCTGAGCTATTACGGTCCGTTTTCTACCCACAAAGATGTATTGTCGTTAATACAAACTTATTAAGAACTAAATATTTAATACTGAAACAAATTTGAATTAAGCCATTTACTGTGGCTGTAGGCTTCAAAACACCACACTGGAATTCATAGAAGTTGAGCACTAAACATCAAACCATCAATCTAGCAAATTGCAAATAAATAATAAAATAGATCAAATAATTAATATGTAATCCGTTAACTAATTGTTATTTAGAATTATTTTTTATTTTCATGCTATTCGTCCTTTGGAATGACAATAAAAGATATTAACCTTTATTGTAATAATTAATTACAGAAATTGTACAGAAAACTGTACAAATATAAAATTTCATCTAAACAATACAATGCGATGGAGATAATGAACGCATTTGTTATATACATCAATGGAAACAATAAATAATTGCTGTGTTTTATTATTTGTTTCAGATATCAATAAGGTCATCAAAAGGTCTTTTAAAGGTTGGAACATGCGAATAAATTATTAATGTACTAATCTATAAAGAATTAATCCATCCGTATAGGCAGACCAAACAACGGCCGTGGGCTGTGCAATACAATAAGTTTTTCTATATATATATATATATATATATATATATATATATATATATATATATATATATATATATATATCATATAAAAATAGCTGGCAATCGAGCAGGCGGAACACCTATGTTAAATGATCACCGCCGCCCATGGACATTTGCAGCACCACAGGAACAAGAAAACGAACTCACGGCATCAAACGTTCGTTCTAATAAAAATTGGAGTCTGTACTGTGTTACCCTTCATTATGAATGAATTAACGTTGAATAAAAAAAAATCTCTTATATCAGGCCATAAGGAAGGAATGGAAATAGGAAGTAAGGAATGGAATGGATTAGGCTTCCGGCCTGGATGGATAAGATGTGATAAATACACAAGATATTTTTCTTAATTAAAGATAGTTTCTACTTGCAAAAATAAACTCACGGTCGAAAGCTGCTAAATAATTGAAAAAACTACGCCTTCTGATTTCCTAAATAAATACAGTATGCATAAGAAAAATATCTATTCCACTTTTTGTTCATTTTTGTTTAAAAAAATAATGGTAATTATTTTAATATAAGAAATAATGAACTAAAAATTTTTTTTTTCTTGTCATAATTAACTGACATCATACATAAATAATAAGAATAAAATTCTTATCAAGTACAAATTAAATTAATAAACATATTAAATATACTTTTCGATAAGAAACAGTAGGAACTATGTTATTTGCGTATTTTATTATTGTTTTAGTCTATCTTTAACGTAATTAAACCAAAAGCCTTAGTATAGCTTGATTCGTAACAAGCCCATAAAAAGGTAGTAAAAGATTTAAAATATTAAATATATTCTTAAACGGGATGATAATTAAGATTTTAAGTCTGTACAAACGAAGGTTGACTCAAATAATTTTTATTATATTATACGTGTGTAAATATGGGGATATTTTTTGCTACTACTAAGGTAGTTGTTAGTAATACATTGTTTAGACTTCTTAAGTCGTATTATTATATACAGCCTACCTATAGCCAGGGCAGTATCACACTCTCAGAAAATCTTTTTTTAAATGACTAATATACCCCCATTTCCTAAAAAATCACCGGAAGCCTGGCTTCTCCATTCCTTCCCTTTATTCTCGTCTTTATTTCCTTATTCCTATTTAAGCCGGCACGGCATTTGTACTTCCCTGATGCTGTAAGTGTTTACAGGCGGATGTTTTTCATCACCTCCCAATCCCATTTACAAGCTAAATAAACTTTTTTAATAGATAAGTAAAAGTCTTTACCTTTAAGTAGGTACATAAATTATAAGGATATTAACAAGAATTATGAATCAAGATAATATATTTCTCCTTATACTAATGTCAACGATTCTAACATTTTTTACGCAGATGTGGTTGTAAAAACGTCGCCTTATTATTAGGCGAGAATTATCTAAAATTGTCATAAAGATTTGCAGTTGTTTATCATTGCTTTACAACAAAAAGAATTTCACCGTCTGTGCCTTTATTTGTGACAGCAAGTTTTCTTAAGGTTACTTAGGTAATTGTTACTAAGTTACATAGCTTTTTTATATCATCTATAGTATTTTCTCAAATTTTAATGATACATCAAATTAAGACTACTTGAAATGGATTTCATTCACATATATTAATTATTTGTATCCTTCTGATGTTTCAAATACTTAACAACCGTCATAGTCTCGGGTGGTGATACTTAAATATATTTTATTTTAATATGTACCAAAAGTATACTGTTCGATAAAAAATATTACGCAAAAAATTAAATTTATAATAGTCATTACTAATTATGATTTCAATCATAAAAAATAAATTCAGTTATTACTCATAAGTATCTCAATAACAATAAATTAGTCATCATCTTCAAAAGAGGTAATGATTATACTTGTATTTTGCATAACATACTTGTAGGATGATTATATATTAAATAATAAATTTTTTCATACCTATTGATTTACATTAATAATTTTAAATCTTCACTACATTATACAAGACATTACATACCATGAATTTTTTATTCTCATCTACTTCATAATTTCTATAAAATTTCTTCATAATTAAACTTAACATAATATAATTTAACTGGCTGTGCCCCGCGGTTTCATTTGTGTTTTTACTTTCCCTACTTGAATCATATATTATTCACTATTTAATTGGTATCAATTTTGTTTTTGCATAATACTCTCTTTTAGTTATTTTTTTTTTTTTATAGCCTAAGTTATTATTTATAAGATTAGCTATCTGTGAGTGAAAGTCCTGTCAAAATCGGTCCAGCCATTTCAGAGATTATCGGGAACAGAAAGAAAGACAAATAAATATGTCAAAAATTGTGTTTTTGATCCTAGTACTATATACACTTTCATTTGCTTTTAGTTAAAAGCTGTTAATTTGAAATTACAAACAGACACTTCAATTTTATTTATTTGTACAGACATGATATAAAAGGAAATGTATATATATTAGTAATATTGCTGTATTTATGAATTTTATCCATAATTATTAATATTTAGTACTTAGGAAATTACTTGATTGAAATAGTTACTGATCTGTTTCAGGATGATATTTTATGGCCTGTTTTATCTAAGAATTCCTGAGCCCATTGCATTCAAAGAAATAAATTCTATGTAACAATTATTTATAATAAAAAAGTATTAGAAACTGTTTCAATTTCATTAAATGTTATTATTTATAAAAAAATACTATAATACATACTTTCTTTATTAGGATGCACTTGCAAATGATACAGCCATTCAATTATTCTGGACTGCAATTCTAAAGATATTGATGTTATGGATCCTAGTACATCCAGGCCTGATACTGAGAAATATGCTATTGTAACCCTGGAAACAGAAAATATACACATTGTATTGTTATGCATATAGCATAATAAACATTATTAAACTGTAGAAAGTTATAGTGCTTTATGCTTAACAATTATAATGCTTTATACTTATTCTAGATTTATACCCTACATAAATAAAAACTATACAATATTTTAATTTTTTTTTATAAATATAAACTGTATAATATACACATTATAAAACTGTATTACTTTCATATTCAAGACTTTTTTTTAATACTATACCCAGTAATTATATGATAAAATGCAAATTTTATGTTCATGAATAAATAAAACGTAGTAGCCAAGAAGTATATAAAACATTTTGAAAATTATATCTGACTCAGAATTTCATGAGTTTTAATTCAATTCAATTCTTTGGTTATTGGCTTTTAGTTGTGCCAATTAGACATATGTTATTTTCATAAGTTTTAAACTACCAACTCGAACTCATATTTTTTTCCATAAGTCAATTGTAAAAAAACTAATTTTGCAGGTGCAGATTTTAAATCAATTTTTATTCAATTCTCTCTTACTCATAAAAAGTTATGACTGTGTTTTAGGAAACAATGTTAAAATTTCAAAACTTTTAAAAGTAATAAATCTCAATTTCTAATATATTATTAATTTAAATATAACCTTGACTATAAACTCAATAAAGTTAAGCTTAATTTCTATACCTTATGTCTTAAAAACAACAATCGATTATGTTTAGTGACCTCAAACCACTTTCAAGTATCTGAGGTCAAATATGACTTAAAAAAAAAATAATAACTGTACCTGGTGGTATCATGGGATGACAGAGACGATGGCAAAACATTCAAGAATCTCATAAAGTATTTAACATGCTGCCTGTGCGCCAAATTTTTGTTTTCCTCGTTGTTCATGATTAATAATATGTTTTCGAATACTTAATTAACTTACTTAACTTCTTAAAAAATCGTATAAAATCAATTAATGACAACTCTTGTTAATACTAAGATTTAAACAAAGTTTTTAATATACCCCAATATTCATTTAGACAATAATTCACGTAAAACACTGGTTTCAAAATGATACCGATACAACAAATTACAGGCGGGTTTATAATAAATTTTAATGTTACTGACTGAAATTTAGTAAAATATGATAAGGATGTCAGGTGTATGTCATGATAACGTTAACGTCATTGTATTGAAATGTCAAGTTGTCAAATGTGACAGAAAATCCACAGCATAAAATAAATCTAGATTTCTAAAATAAATAAATAGAGAAATATGTTCCTTATTAACCAGTGATATTTTATTTATAGCTATAAACATATGTTATGTTCATATTATTTAACAGTAAAAATCTAACAACTTTGATAACTGATTGCTATTCAACGACTTTCACTTTATGTAAAAGACATTTTGGGCACCAAAATTTATACGCTAGTAAAAAAATCTGTAGTTATTAAATAAAATTGTTTGTAACTAACATTATATATTAAAAGTTTATTAAATGCTTGTCGTTTTATAATTATTTATGTAATTATTATTGCAATATTTGTTGATAGTGTAAGCTGATACAAAATCAATATTGTACATGTGAAAGAAGCCTATATGCGTTTTTAATTGACGGTTGTCTGTTCTATATAATCTCTGGTTCTTTTTCATGGCTGACGTTCGAAGGAGCTAACTGCAGTCATGAAGGTTCTCAAAAAGTGTTTAATAAATAGTTAAATAAACTGTATTAAAATGAAATCACGATTTCACTAATTCCTTGACATCTTCTAGTATTTATCTTAAATGATTTTAAGTAAATACGCGATGTGATTAATTTGAAAAACTTTGATAAAAACAGCCGTGTCGCTAAGAGTGAAACTCATGCCCATATAAATATCATTTTTGCAATTAAAAATATAACGTGGTTATTATTAAAGTGGATATTATTTAGGGCTACGTTTTCTGAGTTGTGCGTAGTAACGTAAGTAAGTGTTGTGTATCGATAGTGTGTTATAACCTCCTTTTGTTTTTTAGCTGAACGTTTCCTACCCGGCAACGGGATGTCAAAAGTTATTCGAAGTAGTGGACGAGCACAAGCTCCGTATCTTCTACGAGAAGCGCATGGGCGCAGAAGTGGAGGCTGACCAGCTAGGTGATGAATGGAAGGGCTATATCCTCCGTGTAGCAGGCGGCAACGACAAGCAAGGTTTCCCCATGAAACAGGGTGTCCTCACCAACAGTAAGTCAATTATCATAAACTTTCAATTCTAACTCAAGCTTATTGTTTTATTTACTTTTTAGTTAGTGATTTATTTTAAGTTCATATACATTGGAGATTAGCTGTATCTGTATTATTTTAAGGTTACATATAAGATAATCGACCATGTTTTTAATTTGACATGAAAATAAGTTTAAATGTAAAAAATTGATTTGATGTTCTAACTTATGTTTTTTGATGTTTGTAGGTCGTGTTCGCTTGTTGATGTCAAAGGGCCACTCTTGCTACAGACCCCGTCGTGACGGTGAGAGGAAACGCAAGTCTGTTCGTGGCTGCATCGTTGATGCCAACCTTTCTGTGCTTGCTTTAGTAATTGTCCGCAAAGGAGCCCAGGTAATTACATGACTTACCACTATTTTAACAGAACTCGTTATTTGAGTTAATTTAATTTATAGGTTAGATCATAATTGTAAATAGTTACAAAATGCTATTATAGTGTAGTATCTGAAAGGAACAAATAGATCATTGAAACTATAAATTTATACCAATATTGTTTTAAATAAACTAGTTTTTTTTTTAATTTCTTTTTGAACTTTTGAACTGCTTGCATTTGTCAAAAAAAGTTTAAATATAACAGTAGTAACAAAAAATAAGTAAGTTAAGTTATATATTTTTTGATTGTTGATGAGTTATATATTTTGATGTGAAAATTGAAAATTCAGCCATTCCTTTTCACATTTTTATGTTTACTTATCCCTGGTCTTACTGTTTCTCAGATCCTCAAATCTGTGTAATTATATGCGACAGGGTAGAAAAATTGATGTTTAAATATGCCACATCATGTATATTATGTTGTGGATTGTATGACATCATACAATATTACACAAATTTTGTCATTGATAACTAAAAAGAAATTAAATTGCACATGGATCCTGATACATGGACCTTTTTACTGTAATTATTATGTATAAATGTTTATTGACAGTTTATATTTGCACTATATCAAAAAATTAAAATGGCGAATTTCAGAATAAATTCCATGCAAATGAAAAAAAAAATCATTGAATCTCGTATAATTGTTGTGGTATAATTTGTCATCTTGTTCAATCCTATGTAGTAGTAAACAGTATGAAACATTTTGCGTGAGTTGAATTCACATGCAAATACTTTTTTTTAAACAATATGAATATATTTTTTACAGGAAATCCCTGGACTTACCGATGGCAATGTACCCCGTCGTCTAGGTCCCAAACGTGCGTCCAAGATTCGTAAGCTGTTCAACTTGAGCAAACAGGATGATGTACGTCGCTACGTCGTCAAACGCCTCCTGCCAGCAAAGGAAGGCAAGGAGAATGCTAAGCCCAGATATAAGGTAAGCCTATATAAATTTGTAATATAAATAAGACATTCATTGTTGAGCATGATATTCAAAACAATATTTTCAAAACCTAATTATTTTTGTCTTATATTTTTTTGATTGAATTTGGAACCACTTTTACAAGAATATTCTTTTAATTAATGGAATCATTTTTAAATTGCAATAAAAAATATTTCTTTTTATGTAACTTAATGTAGTAATAATGGCAATATATTAACTAAAAAATATTATTGATATGCACTTGTGTTGATGACAGTAGCTTTACCTATGATGTCAAAGCAATGGTTAAAAAAATTGGCCCTGAAATATGATAAATAAATGGCAGTATGTGTTGTGAATCACTGTAAACAATTTAGCAATTCCCATTAACTACTTCACACAACAAATTAAATCATTAAAAAATACATTTCACCCTGAACTAAATGTATCTTGTTAATGGGTTTTTATGATTCATTAACATTAGCTTTAGGGAAGATTAAATTAGCTCCGAGCAGAAGATTCAGACTTGTGTCTGTCTACTTTTACAGTGAGCAAAACAAAACATTTTTCAATCTAATTTTGTTATATGTGTAATGATATTCATTACATTCAATTCATATTATATCATTTGTTGATTCCCTGTACTTGAAGTACAATAAATATTCTGATAAACCAATTTTTCTTGCAAAGTTTTGGGTAACAAATCTTTATCTCCCTTTAAGTTATATTTTCATGAAAAAAGGTAGTATATACATATGCTAAAACTTAAATGAATACCAAAATTCACTAATATTATTTTCTGAGTTTTGAACATGAACATATGACAAATAAACAGACTAAGGTACTTTCAGATTTATAACAGTTAAATTTTCAAGATTAAACTATCATGTGTCCTTTTAGATTTAATCAACATTTATACCAAAATGTTTCAAAATTAGTTAAACAATTTAAGCATGAAAATGTAATATTTAAACCAACATAATTACTTTTGCATTAATAATATTAGTATTTATTAGTAACAAACATTTTTTTTTTTGTCCATACAGGCACCTAAGATCCAGAGGTTAGTTACCCCAGTAGTACTGCAGCGTAGACGCCACAGACTGGCTCTCAAGAAGAAGCGTCTCGCCAAACGCAAGACCTCCGAGGCCGAATACGCTAAACTGCTTGCGCAAAGAAAGAAGGAGTCCAAGGTATGAAACTATAATGATTTTTAAAAAAATATTGCACATAACAAGAAACTACTCAAAGTATCATGAAATTAATACATGCTTTGTAAAATTCATGTTTACACAAAAACTGTTAGTGAATGTAATGAAATAAAATTTATATCACTAATTTCGTTAGTAAAATATACTTAAATAAAGAAATATTGTAATTCAAACGTAACAGCTCAATATTATGTGACTATAAAATTATTTATAGGAATCTTGCTGAGCTGTAAGATTAAAGGCTGTCTCTTACCCCTTAGTTTATTTTTGATATAAACCAAGGTATTAGATCAGCAACAAAATTATTAAAAATGTGTATTATGAAAAGCCATTTAACATAACAATTTGATTAATCAAATAATATAAGTCTTTCAATAGTTTTTTTTTAATCATTATTATATATGAATGCTGGTAAGCAATAATGTGTAAATCCACAAAAAGTCAAATTTGGAGATATTAATTTATTATGATACTGCGTCATCTACTTCACATTATTCAAAAAAATATCACGTCATATAAACTAAATAAGTATTGAAAAAAGTTACTTAATTTAATGTTTCGAATTAAATGTTGAAGTGCATCTATTTTTTGCATTTTACAATGCTCTCAAATATTTGAAGAACTTTTTATTAGATAAAACATTAAATATATGAATCTGCTTTCAATTCATTACACATTTTATCAAAATAGAAAAGTTAAGATGGATATATATGTCTTCAAACAAATTTGTTGAGAATGGGTTTGACATCTTTAGGCGTCATTTTCTCAAAATGAAGACCGTGTGGCTTGACACAATATTGCTTATCAGCGCCCATATAAACTTATCAATCCAAAAAACAATCTTCCTTATGGTTTGAGAACATAAAAATTCGTGCTTACCAACTGAGTTGTAAGTCCCAACTACTCTTTGAAATAAATATAAAGTTAAAAAGAGAAACAATTTATGAATAATATAAATATATAATTAATACTTTTTTTGTATATAGGTGCGTCGCCAAGAAGAGATCAAACGCAGGCGTTCAGCTTCAATGCGTGATTCTAAGAGCTCAAATCAGAGTGCACCGCAAAAGTGAAAGACTTTTACCAATAAATATTAAAATCTAATTCCCATCTTTTATTGTTATTCCTCAATAAAATCAAAATATACCTTATTCAAGTAGACTTATAAACGTTGTTACAATGGCTAGTAATCACTTTGACCCTTGAAAATAATTAGTAATTGAGTAACATTATATAACTATAGATACATTACAAGCTCAGATTTTGGCACCCAAAATTCTGCATGCTTTGGACGACGTCTAACAACCAATTATAGACTGAGTGACACACGTAAATCAACGTCAAAGTTAGAAATGGGTACAAATTTTTAACGACCATTAACCATTGAGAGTTGAATTGAAATTTTTAACGTCAAATCATACGATAACATATTCATAGTTAAAGTATACTTGATAATTGAGTAATAACCTCATCGAATAATTATTAACCGCGCCTTCGGCTGTGTGTGGACCGCACAAAACTAACAGGATACAACCTTTTTGCTTATATTAAATAAAAATTAAAATTTTCAAAAAATGTTGTAGCCGAAATCGAACTTGTTGATATCATAACATTTACGCATTATATTTATTTTCATCCCTGGAGAACAGTACTTTTTTCTAGATAAGATGTATACAATCTGTAGGTATTCCTGAGTACGTACGCAAAATTTCATTATATTCAGTTGCTTTGTTAATACTTGATAAGGTAACAATTTATTTAAAAAAATCCTTCAGAAAAATAAATAATATAATTTACAAAACAACACAAAGACGTAAGTAAAATTATCGACATCATAACAATTTTATTACAATAGTAAATATCAAAAGTAATTATTTCGAAGTCTTCAAAAGTCCCAAACCAACATACCGCGCCATAACACGGAGATACGAAGGATTCAATTTTTTCCTTTTTTCTAAAAGAGACTTCAAAAGACGTGTAGACGATTTGTCGAAAGGTTTTTGATAATCCGAGGCCTGCAGATATTATTTTTATTTTGAAATTATATAATATAAATTAACGTAAAAAATTTAAAAACTACAGAAAAAAAATTGAAATGATTTAGAAAATAGACTTAACGCCTATTATCTTTTGTACAAATTGCAAATTAAAAATAATTATGCATAAAATGAGAATAAGAAGAATACAAAAAAAATATTGGTACTTTATACAAGTGAAGTAGCGGTCTCTCGCCCTGACTATCCCTATCTTTTTAGGGTAAGGCGAGAATTAAGTTTAAGTTTTGCTTACAAATTTTCATAAGATTAGGAAGAATTTACCTACTATCATTCAGTGGCGCATTTACCAGTACGCTGAATAAGCTATATTTATATATGACTGTGATCTATCGGTAGGTGCGCAAAAATTTGGACAGCATACTAGCAACAAAGAACCAAAGAATAGCCTAGAAGCGGTAAATATATAAATCCTTCACTTCATATCAACTACCTACTTACGGTAGTTTTAGCTATCCAACAGAGTTCTTCTAAAAGAGTATCCTGATTTTTCTCAGATGCTGCTAAATAAGTTATTCCTTCGTACTGTTAAAAAAAAAATATTTAAAAAAAATATATTGAAATTAAGTCAGGAGTCATGAAGAATTTTGGAATTTCACATAAAACAATACCTGAGTGAATTTATTTAAATTTTCCCTCTCTATGACTTCAATTTCCATATCCAATTCCGACGCTCGCGTGATTCTGTTGACGGCAATGCCTTGTAATATGATGGGACGATACCGAATCAAATTAGTGGTGTCCTTTTTATTCGCTAGTAATAAAACTAACAAAGCCTGTCTAGGTGTTATATCAGTAATCCAATTTTTCATCTAAAATGCAACGAAAATAAATATTTAAACGTATGCCAGAATATGCTTAATATACGTAACTGCAGCCTGCATGTCATCTACTTAAAGGGGCCCATATACGGTACGATTTGTCTGTACGATCGATTTGAAAATCGTGACGATTGATCGCATCGCAAATGACGCTCATACACGAAACGATTGGTCGTAACGATCGATCATTTATTTATTTGAAACTGAAGTATTCTAATAATTCAATACGTACCTAAAAAATGGAAAATTAACTTCTTCCTTACTTATGTGGCGGTAACTTTGATTCGGCTACAAAACAAAAAAAGAAAGCCTTGAAAAATGTGCGTCAGAGTGAGACAAAATCGAATCGTAAAGAGTCACACACTGTCTATTCAACGTTACGACATTCATGATTGCATGGGTTTTTGTTGCGATTTCCGATATCGTCTTCGATTAAGTAAAGCGTTAACGATCTTAATATACACTATGGATTTGTCTTTTCGGTCGGTCTGAAGCGACGGATCATACAGACAAATCGTACCGTATATGGGGCCCTTAAACGTACAATTAATGTCATGTAGATTGGACAATTATATGGTAATTTGGCATAATAGGCACGCCATTTACTTTTATGGAAGCTATGGTCACGTTTTGATACCATGTGTATATTTGGCATAATCAGGTATTCAAATAATTTTCCGCATAAATGAACAATTTACCTCCCTTATTGACGACAATATCTTTCGTTCCGTATTTCCATCTAAAACTCCAGATAACATCTTTCCAGATCCCAAAGCAACGTAAAATTCTTCCAAATTTGTGATTTTATCTAAATTCATACTAGATCTGTTTGCCGATATACTTGACATAGACTTACATTTCTTGTATAGTTTAACAAAACTTCTCTTTCTATTTTTGATATTATTTATACGGAACTCGACAACACTTTTCCGTTTATCTGGCTTCGAAATGCACATAGTATTTCTATCAATACTTATCGTCTTCGGAGTATAGGTATTCAAGTTAGAAGTATTTGATAAATTTTTAACATTTACTTGACGATCATATAGACCATTTTGGAAATCGTAAATAGTTGTCTTCGGGATAGCAAAGTTGCGTTTACTAGTATCAGCCATGACAAAAGTTATATTTGGACTATTTATATAAAGTACATTAATATTTTTGTGGAATGCCGCGCTTAGTTGAAATTTTAAATATTCAAAATTCAATATATTTTTAACTATGCGCACAAAACTAAAATTTTCATGTAAATGAATAATCTTTTTAGCAGAAAATTGGTATGGTGTTACAACCTTACAAGTTGATAACCCTTGAGAACGTTGGATAACTTTGTTAAGTTGAGATAGTTTAGGTGTTGGTTCGTTATTATAAATCGGCTCTATATGACCGAAAGGTACCAAGTTTGTGTTGATTGTGGTTAAAAGTCCTTTTATATCAAATGATGGTTGAGACTTAAATTGATTATAAACTCTATGAATTTTCTTAGAAATATTTGGCGTTGAAAAATGTCCTTCACCGGCAACTTCAATTGTCCACTTGAGATCAATATGAACTGGTATTAAATACCTATTTGAATATCTCTCATATTGGTTTAATTCAGATATTGCTGATAAGTTACAAGTTACCTTATCAATAACAGAAGAGTTAAGAGTTGACAAGGTCAATTTAGAATTTGATTGTATCATTTTTTTCATTAATTTTGGTAGTATACTACAAAGTTCTGCAGGAAGAACAGCGTTTATTATAGTTGTTTTACATTTGAATATTGTCGGTTGATTTTTGACCAAAGATATTGGTATACAAGGATACGATCGTTTAATTTGAAGCGCACGATTGTTTTCAAATGACAAAGCCACATCGAATTGTATGATAATGTTTGCGACACAATCTTTAACTGCTATTCTATTGAAGTTATTTAAAGTCTCAATTTCTAAGTCAGAAAGTCGTTTATCGAACCCAGGAATCGGTACAACTGAATCGATCTCATTGTTAACGAAATATTCTTCAGCCTTAACATAACTAAAATATCCCAGTCTTTTTAAATTGTCAGTTTCTGTTTGAATCCCGTATTCTTTTGTGCCTAAAATTAAAAATCATTATTTTTATATATGGAATCCTGTACCTTCGTAAAATTTCTCATTTAAATAAGAATGCAAATTGTTTTATCAATATATAGAACGAATTAAATTGACATATATTAAAAAAAAAACACTTACTGTAACACTGCTCTTTGAATTCGTCTTGATTGTAATAAACCCCATTTTTTATTTTTCTAATAACATTTTCAATAAACTCATTCGCCCATTTTCCTTTAGTCTTTGCAAGAGTATTAATGGATGAAATCTTTTTATATCTCTTTTCTTCTTTTGTAAAAATGAAATGATCTCGAGTATCTGTACCAACATCTACTTTTATGCTTTGAATTTGTTCACACTTACTGTTGTAAATTTTATTTTCAGGTGCAGTTCTTTTATTCATAAATTGCATCATGCGGTTTTTAATCCTATGCATTGATTTCATATGCGCGGAAGTATTTTTAAAATGTTCATATTTTGGTAAGGCATCGTACTTATCTTTTGTAATATGATTTTCAACTTTAGGATATGCATATCTTTTGTGGTTAGTGGTACCCTTGATACTTTTTAGATCGTTATTTAGATTCAAAGTGTCATAATTGTGATTTACGTTGCTATTATTGTAATTTAATAATTCTTGGTAATTTTCGTTATACCACAATCGCATAAAAGGCCAGATATGATCATCTAAACCCGCGAATTGCGGTGGATCATAATTTTCCAAAATAATTGTCGAACTAAGTTGATCTTTGCCCAAAATAACCAAAGGAAATTTTATGCTACTTAATCTTCTTTTTATTTCAGATAACGTTATAGTAGTTTTAGATTTTCCAGTCATTAAGCGAGATTTTCTTCGATGATCTGTAACTTGTTTTGTTGAAAGAATATTCTGACCTTTACTTAATACGACTTTTGTTATACTAGTAACATGCTGCTGAGAGTCCTTAGGAGTTAGCATTCCTAATAAATCTTTACTTGGAATTCTTTTACTTATAACGTCCTTACTGAAGTCTGACTTTTCGGAGAAATTAGAATGATTATCTAAATTTCTATTTTGAATTACATGAATTTCCTTATTAACATTGTTTCTATTATTCTCTAAATTAAAATATTGCTCATTTCTTTTTCTATTTTGTAAAGTTTTACTGTTACTTTGAATTATTTCAGGCCTTAATTTTTTAGTATTGAAAATTTTGTCACTATTTCTTTCAGCACACAATATTTTCGATTTAGGTTTCATTGTCTTATCAACGTTTCGAGATGATTCATTGCTGTGACAAATGTAAGGAATGGTTAATTTGCCAAATTCGTTTTCCACTGCGTTATATTTATTCCTTTGAACTTCATTTGGGTTTTCAATAACAGTAATGCGATCAAAACTGGATTGGGAACAGCTGTTTCGAGAATTGTCAACAAAACTAGAGATATAAGAGAATTCCTCTGTCCGACAAGTTTCAATTAGTCTAAAATAAAAAATAAAAAATCATTTGAAACCAATTGTACTTAAATAAACTTAAGAATAAATCTTATTATCTATATGACAACTGTATTATACCTTGTATCCCTTCGATTATTACGTTGCTTCTTATTTTTTCTTCTTTTATTCTTTTTTATTGAAAATACGCTACTGTCCTGCGATATAGGGGGCGACGGTCTAAACTTAAATTGATTAATGTTACGTATGAATGACCAAACGTCGTGAGTATTAGAATGCGGATTAACATTAGTGCTATTTTGTGACTTTTTCGATTTCTTTTTATCGCCACCAGTAAAACTAACCATGTCTGTTGAACATTTGTCCAAGCCGCTGTCTAAGAGCAAATAGTTATTTGCTTTTGTCTCATACAATTCATCTTCTCTGTTCTTAACACGCGATTTCTTTTTTGTCTGATTAGCCTTTCTCTTTTTTGGTTTCGGTTTTGTGTCGACTTTATCATCGTTGAAATACTCCGAATCATTCATATCACTAACTGTACATGCTTGAGGTAACGGAGCTGGCTCATTGGGGAGTGTAAGAACTGATTTCTTTACTTTCTTACTACATATTTTTGATGACCTTAAGTCATCAGAATAAGCTTTATAAATATTTACAGCTAATGGAAAAGAGGACATGAAATTATTATTTTTATGTAAAACTTTCTTTTCTGTTGTTACACGTGAAAGCAGTTGAATCCTGTCGTCGGAAAGATAAGGCGATATATATTTTTCTATTTTAAGTTTATTATGTTTACTACTGCAGCTAGCCAAACTTTTATTCGTAGTGCATCCAATTTTCATGGAACTATATGTGTTTAAGTTTGATGATTTTGAGCACGATGCCTTTGCTGCATTTTTGGCCAAAAGATTTTCGTATGAAGTTATTGCCATTACCAAAATGGTTAACCCAACACAGTAAACTATACCTGTAATAAAATTGATATTTTTAACTTATCATTTGAAGATATTAAGAATAATTAATAAATGAATTCATATACTATTTTTTTATATCTATTTAGAAATAAGACGATAATATATTTCTTCGAATAAAAGATTTACTTTATTTATTAAAATAATTTCTGCGAACCGTAAACATATCAGATATAAATTAAGTGGTCAATTACCAATATATACTTAACAATTTTTTCACTGTAATTTCGAAGATACTTATAAAAATATAACACTTCTACATTGGATAAGTCTTATTAAGAGTGAAAAGCAAATTTTCAGTAAAATATATTTGATTATAAAAGGTTTTCGCCATTGACAACAAAGGAATATGATTTCTAATTATATGACATAAATTTATTTTTCATTAAATTGTTTTCTTATCTACCAAATAATGTATATAAAAAGGGTATACAATACAAGTGTGAATTTTTTTTTACCTATTGTGTTGCTTAATATTGCTCTTCAATAACTATCATTGTTTTGGTACTTAACTTTGTTATATGAAAGCTATTTAATTTTTATTGCTTTTTTTACCTTAATATATTTTTGTATTAACTATGACTTTTTGATTTTTGTGTAATGTCATGAATACTTGTAATTAGCTTAGAGAATTTACACGGTCAAATTATATAAGAAGTACCTACATAAAATATGTAAGAATTAAAATTTAAGAAATATCGACGACTGTCTTGGTGCCTAATGTTATGTTCTGCGTAACATATTGCGCATAGTTCATAATAATGCATAACGTGAATCGAGGTACTCCAAGAGGTAGGCAAATTTGAAAAAGAAACATCAGAGCAAAGCCTGTATCCAGTTATTATATACTCTTTGGCTGTATCCTTTAAAAATCATTTGTGACATATTTCAATTCAATTCTTTGGTTAATGGCTTTTAGTTGTGCCAATTAGACACATGTTATTTCGCCAATGTCACTTGTAATGGAGAAGACACGATGGAGATTGATCGGTGGGGTCAAGAATTCAACCTTAACTAAATTTTGAAAACACCCTAAAAATATATTATATACTCTTTAGTGTGACAACTGACAGCTGACGTCTTACCAAAAGTGACAGCAAATAATATCAAAATATGCAAATAATAATTAAATAATGCACGCCATACTATAAGAAAAAAAAAAAAAAAAATTAAATAGAATTGACCGGATTTGTCTAAAGTTATATTGTATTAACATTTTGGTAAAAATTGACTAACAAAAATGTCAGTACCAGACGACAAGAAAGATATTATACAATATGTTCCACTTATGTCTTTCGTGCATCCGTCTTTTTGGCATAGTTTGACCGAGATGAAATTAAATGTTGATAAATTGAATGAGAGTAGCAAACAAATTTATGGACGGTATTCTTACAGGGATGATATCGTGAGTGTATTTGAGGTCGACGGAACTTCCTTTAATACGTAAGTTGCAATATAAATAATGCCATACTTATACAAAAAAATATATCAAAAAACCAATTTCTTCTGTTATCTTTTAAAATACTGGCAGTAAAATAATTTAGTAAACACTTCGTACGGTAAAAAATATACAAACAATGTTATTTTTATAGTGATCCTGAGATAGAACTTCACTACATAAATGTTACCGGAACTTTGATGAATAAAAATACAATAGAAGACTTCAAAAACATTGACAAAGCGTCATTAATCAACAGTGTTGGTGAGGTCATGAGGGCCAATATACAGTTGAAGTCTTGGATAGAAAATCCTAGTAGTTTGTTAAACTTTTTTGTGCTTTCATTTGCTGTAAGTATAATAGTAATATATATTTCAAGTTTATTAATTACAAAATTAATTGATAATACTATTTATATTCATTAACTTTTAAATAATAATATTCATAAGTTATAAGGTAGGTAGGTAAGGTATAAGCAATGAGTAAGTAGAAGTTCTAAAATCCAATTTATAATGAGAGCAAGGAAATGAGAGCTTCAAATCATTAATTATATAATTATTATTGAGCCGTCAGATCATGGCCAGGAACTTCATACAAGTGATTGCGCAATAGCATTTATAGGAATCAGATAGAGATGTGGCTAACTTAAATACAAGAGATCCTTTAAATGTTCGATTATTGTAATCAATTATTAATTGTCTTTTAAAATTAATTTAATAAAATAAATAATTATTAATAATAAAAAATTATTATTTATTTTTTTAATAATGTTACGCATACATTATGGTAATCTATAATAACTTTCAGCATGTTTTATCATTTAAACAATTTAATAAATTAATACACGAAAGTTTATAATTATTAATTAAAATAAATAATTTTATATAAAAGAAGAAATAATTATTATAAAGTTTGTTTTTATTTAATAATAATATAGTTACTTGTTTTTATTTTTTTAATAAAAAAATATTAATTTGTTTGTTCTAATAATATCATGTCAGAATTTCCTGTTCCTCCTAATAATAATAAACACAATTATGTTTTTCTTTAAATAATTAATGTTTAATTTTTTGTTCTATTTTTATTGGTATTTGTAGATATTAAAGAATAGAAATCTCAGATAGAAATGAATAAGATAATATTTTTTTTGGTTTGAGTAATAAATAATTGATAGAATAAAACAAAAATCGATTTATTGAATAGCAACATAGTGTTGTCCATCTCTAGGCGTATACATGCGCGAAAATTCGGAGAGTCTATGTTCAGAGTGTCCTTCACTCGGTGGCCATATCTTAATATAATTAAATAACCATAGTTTAAATTTTAATACCCATAGTTTAAAATGTACTATTATCGAGCAAGCTTATCTAACATATTTAATACTCATTCCGCATATTTTGTTACTTTTTATTTTTCAGGATCTCAAAAAATTCCATTATTACTACTGGTTTGCATTCCCAGCGCCTAGTCAACCTATTGTGTGCTTAAAAGATAAATGTAAGAATATAAGTACATGTTTCAATGACAAGCAACTAAAAGAAATATCAGAGAACTATCAAGTTTTAGAGACTTCACAGAAATGTTTCTTTGCGATTATCAAAGATAATGACAAAGCCAAAGTTGTGCCACTATCACAAATCCTAGACAAAAGTAAAGAAAAAAATATTAATGTAACAAATACATTCTTTGCATTTGCCGATAACAGCAATGGACCAAACCCTGGTTGGCCATTGAGAATCTTTTTGGCAGCTTTACTTGACTTTTGGCCAAATTTAAGTAAAACAACAATTCAAGTTATTGGGATAAGATGCAGCAAACATGGTGGAGTAAATAGCAGTCAGATATATAACATAACTGTACCTGAGGTTCGTAATGCCTTAAAATAGTATGATATACATTTGATATGCCAATTAACAAACAAACGTTGTCTTAGAATTTCGCTATTATTACTCATTGAAATAATCGGGTAGACTACCCGTGACCACAAATGCTGTAAAGTGCTCGAAACGTCGGGATGATAAAGGTAGTTAATATACGCGATTTAAATTCGTTTAAAATAGTTTTATTTCAATAATATATATGGATATGGATATTGAAGAAGGTTAAAAGGATAAGGGATATTAGAATAAAAATCAATTTTTATTCTAATATCGAACATTATAGTTTTGGATTTAAAAATGAACCAATTATTTTTTATTCAATCTTTATTGTAGTGTGGCTTAAGCCCTGTTCTTTTAACTCTACTGTATCAATATATTTATTTCAGAGTGTTCAGACTCCTGCAAATATCGGTTGGGTGGGTTGGGAAAGAAATGACAGAGGCAACTTTGGACCAAAACTGGCTAATATGTCAGCATCCATGGATCCTGTGAAGTAAGCATATTTTAAATTTGTCATTAACATCATACTTGTTTTGGCTAATAGCTAAATGCAAAGTAGATGATGGGCATTGTAACATCAAAGTTTGTTAATTTTTTGTTTTGACTAATTGATAAACATTCTTATGTCTAAGGTATAAACATTTCCGAATTGTTACACTCTTGTCTTATGTGTTTATTGTATATTTCCAGAGAAAAAATTCATATTAAGTGATAAAGCCATTATGTCAATCCATATTGTAAAATTTGTTTTTTCTTTTCTTTTAAATATACTGTAATAAGAATATCTATTTATCTAATAATAAGGATTATTGAGTCTAAGGGATTTCATTTATTATTATTTATTTATTTAGTAATTTATTTCAGATTAGCAGACACATCTTCTGATCTCAATATTAAGTTAATGAAATGGCGGCTAGTCCCTGACCTCAATGTAGATGTTATGAAGGATACCAAATGTTTGTTGCTCGGAGCTGGTACTCTGGGCTGTCATGTGGCTAGAGACCTTTTGGTAAGAGACCGTATTTGATTTAATTTAATATATATTCAGAAAAATATTTGTTTCAACATTTTATATAATTACATTCATTTTTAATGACATTACTTTAACAAAGTAGGGTTTATATGAAGCAATTTATCTAAGTAGATAAATTATGATTAAATGAACAAGCCTCGAATATTGGGTAACATATTGGGATTTCAAAAACTAAATTTCTATTACAGGGTTGGGGTTTCCGTCATATAACTTTTATAGATAACGGCAAAGTATCATATTCCAATCCAACGCGACAAGTGCTCTATAATTATCAAGATTGTCTTAACGGTGGTAGAAGGAAAGCAGAAGCAGCAGCTGATAATATAAAACTTATTTTACCGACTGTGGTAATTATGGTTTATTATACTATATAATTTGCTAAAAAATTTGTTTACCTAAATATGTACCGTAATCAAATAAACTATTTTGAAATAGTAAATTTACAAATTAGTTAAGACTGATAAGTTAAATCATGGGTTCAAATTGTGGTTTTTATTAATAAAAACCCTCAAGAATCTTGGATAGTAATTTATAATCAAATGAATTACACATTTATCTTAATAAAATGAACTGTGTGTTACTTTTTTATAAATTTTAATCTTCTAATATATTGCAGCAAAGCAAAGGTCTAACATTACACATTCCAATGCCCGGTCATCCAATAGGCGAATCGCTTAAAGAGGAGACTGTAACTAACATAAAATTATTAACAGAAGCGATAGAAGACCATGACGTGATATTCCTTCTTCTGGACACCAGAGAAGCGAGATGGCTACCGACGCTTCTCTCTGCATATTATGGAAAGGTATTTTTTGTTATTTTTAAAGATACAAATAGTTTAACCAAGACTTAGGTAATTAAAAAAAACCTGACTGCCTAATAACAATGTATCATACTTTAAAATCGGTCAAAATGGATATGCTACAAGAATTCACAACAGAGCGCCAGTGTTGAGAGTTTACCTCCGCCATGGTGAATTTTTGCTGATGTCACATAACCTAAAACATTCTGATGGGTAGGTATCTAATGATACCTTACATTTGAAATAGGTTAAGGTTATAGGAGGAGGATATATATCCACACCAATACATACATAAACATTTTGCGTGCAAAATACTTTTCCTTTCTTCTAGTTCAGTCGAAAAAAAAAATGGATTTAATTTGGAGAAATTTTATTTAAAATGGGTTTTTTATTATGTTATTAATTGGTTTTAACAACCCCTACTATACTTGTATAATTATCTCCCAATAGTTAAAGCTACAGTTTTCTATAGTTAATATTATAATTGCGAAAGTAACTTTGTCTGTCTGCCTATTTGTTCCGTTTTCATGCCTGAATCGCTGAATCAATTATTGTGGTGAATTTTGGTATAAACATTCTAATTTTATAATTAATTATATAAGTATGTTTAAAAAAATATATTTATAAAAATTAGTGTATTTCTTATATGCTCTAAAATGCGATCCTTGCGTAGAACAGTCAGTTGTGTGGAAAAATCCTAAATGCCACATATCGCCTTCTTCCATTAATGCCTTCAATTATTGTATAAGTAAAGGCTCTAAAACCTAATTCCTAACGCGAAAATAATTGTCTGAATATTTATTTCAGATTGTTATTAATGCGGCGCTTGGTTTCGACAGCTACCTGGTAATGAGACATGGAATTAGTTCAGCTCCTGAAGACACTTCTATGAACAGCTCATACGTGTCGGGAGACCAGCTCGGCTGTTACTTCTGCAATGACGTTACAGCACCTGGAAATGTAAGGATTTTTCATTTATATGTTTTTTCCAAAGCTTACAAAGGTCTGGGTCACCCCCCAATTTTTTTAATATTTTATTTTTTTTCTATTTTCATAGTGGATAAGATTGTTTCGAATAATGAATGAAAAATATGAACTTTCATTTATGTCATCTGTCTTGGATTTAATATACATATATTATACCCAAAGACATTAACTGCTTATATATACTTATTTTGGTGCAAACTAATAACATTTAGGAAGGAATAAAAAATTGACTTATTTTAATACTTAACCGATTTTGTTTTTAATTATTGGCAAAAATTTAACAAAAAAGACATAATAGCTTTTCCATTCAAATTAAAAACAAAGAAAATAATTAATGTCAAAGCTGTAAATTATAACACCTTTGCTATTATCGTTATTTAAAAAAATATTGTCCTCATTCACGGCTGTTA
The DNA here is from genome assembly GCA_037950945.1 of Hypolimnas misippus. Classification (NCBI taxonomy): domain Eukaryota; kingdom Metazoa; phylum Arthropoda; class Insecta; order Lepidoptera; family Nymphalidae; genus Hypolimnas; species Hypolimnas misippus. Next base: position 4,654,736 of record JBBEEQ010000013.1, on the reverse strand, counting down.
TTTCTTAGTACGAGCCACACATAAACGATATAAGAATAAGAATAAGAATAAGAATGTGCTTTATTTGCAGCATTTCATAACTGCTAGACAATAGAAAACAAAATATAAAAAATACAATAAAAAAAAGAACTTAATAGTAAACATATAAAGCAAAAAGAAGAAGATAATAAAGTGAACAAAACAAAATTATTGCCTAAACAGCAGTATGACGCCACAAATAGGAGGTCACTCAGCTTCGCTGCTGTCTTAGGAGTCTCACAAACGAAAAAAAAAAAAAAAAAGAAAAAAAATAAATAAATAAATAAGAAAGCAAATTATTTTTAAAATTATAATCTATTAATCGTTTATGCGACTCCTGGAGACCACAGCACTGATTTTCAGTGACCACCTTATTTGTTAAGTCATATGAACGACATTGACAGCTATTATATGATGTAAAATTTAACATGTTACATTACAAATTCATTAAAATGTTAATTATATTCGTAAAAAAAAAAGAAAGAAAATAAATACAAAACCTATTTTTATATTATAATTATAAAACAAAAAAAAAAATGTAAAATTAGTTGAAAGAAACAGTAATCAGCAGATATCTTCTTTACATTGTAACCATAAGTATATGTATAACAACTATAATTTCTTAGAAAACAAGACAGCAATATAAATAAAGTAAAGAAAATAATAATAGATATCGTCTAGCAAATTTAATTTCAGTTACATTTACCAAACTAACATTGTCGCATTAAACTAAATTAAATAAAGGTGAATTTTTAATTTAACTACAATGGTCAATTTTGTCGGTATTTTTTTTATTTATTTTGTCGTTTGCCTGCTATTTAAAAAGCAAAATTTCGTTATTAGACGTTAGCTCACTTTAATTAGTCTTGTTCTTACCTATGGAAGCTACACCGCTCAGATGACAATATGTATTTATTCATAGTCGAAGGCGTGGGCGCTAACGTGCATCGATGGTTTTTTTTTCTAAATAGCAGGCAAAGGCAATATGCAGGCACGAACGATAAAAAATAACTGTCAAAATTGATAACTCACTTTTATGTGATAATGTATTAATGTTATAGTTTTACAAATCTAACTAATCGTATTGTATATCGATGCACGTGTGTTGGTATGAACTACATATGCGCAGAACATAAAATTAAGCACCAGGACAGTCGTTTAGACATTTCTTAAATTTCAATTATTAAATATCTATACATGTAAATTACTTGTCCTGACTGATTCATCAACGCAGACCCTAAACCGCTCGGGTGCCTTTTAGGATTTACACCCACTAAGAAAGGGTTTTTCGATCTTCCACCCCTAAAAGGGTTAAAAAGGGTGTAAACATTTGTATGGAATACCTTATTCCATCGTCATATTAACTTGAAATTGAAAACATTTACTTCTGGATGAAGTAATATAATGTGAACCATAAAACGTACGAAAATCATCCCCTATTGAACTGTAAGGGCCCTTTGAAGTTTGTATGGAAAAAAAAATATTTTTTGGCCGATTATCCTTAAAGTTAGCATAAACATTCCTTAAGATGAATAAATAAATATCTATATCCCCAAATTCAAAATTCGTCCCTTATAGTTGTGCTAGGAGGTATAAAAGTATACGCGGGCAACGCCCCGAGGAACTGCTAGTTTCTTATATAATATTTTAAAGTGTTTAATTAATTTTTTTTAACTGTTTTTAGTGCAATTCATATCGGATCTGTTTCTCAAATAGTTAAAAACATAAATACTGAGTCAATGCAATTGTTCTAAGATTCGTGATTTTCGTGTCGGGATATTTTATTTACCAAATAATTCAATTAAAGACAATTTTAAGATTAGAAAAGTAGTACGGCTGAAAATAATGAATGAGAATATAATAATATCATACAGGTACATTCAGTGTTTTAACTCTTGTTTACTCGACTGTACCATGCGGGACTTCGAAGTCGCCTCATGTTCAGACGAAGACACTTACACGAGGTATATATTCTTTGATTGTCATCAGTCGGTAAAAGACCGTACACTGGACCAGCAGTGCACAGTGAGTCGGCCCGGCGCTGCAGCAGTGGCCGGTGCGCTCGCTGTCGAACTGCTCGTCGGGATATTACAGCACAACATGAGGTGAGACAGATAGAAGGGGACAATGGGGTAAATATGTCCACCGTCATTATTTCCAGCATTGTTATAGTCTATTGATTCCCATCAGCTTTTCTTAGTGGAGGAATATATCATAAAAATCAATATATACTGTATTTTGACTGTGGTACCTCATTGATTAGTTTCTATTATTTATCGTCATTATGCATCTTACTCTATCTAGTATAGATTACTCGTCTTGCTCATATAAATATACTCATATATACAAGTAAACTAAAGACTACGAGACCCATTTATGTTGCTAACTTCACAACTGACATGACAAGTTTCAAAATATTCTTTATTCAAATAAGGTTTTATAAATAGCAATATTGACTAATATTTTCTCTTTAGCCCTACTGCCCCTGATAAATTAACGCACAGAAATGCGCAAGCCGTTAAAGTATTTATACTTTAAAAAAGTTAACAACATGCTTAAAATATTTTGGTTGTTTCTTTGTAAATTTATCGTATAATAAGTAAACATTATTCTTAAATTATTCTTTACATTGTTTTACAGAGTAAAAGCTCCAGCCGTATACAACCTAACTGATGAAGAACTTGACCCAAAACTTCAAGGTGTACTTGGTCCAATACCTCATTCTATACGAGGCTTCCTTCATTCATACCAAACAGTGCTACCAACATGCACCAAATTCAAACAGTGTATAGCGTGTTCTGAAGTAGTCATAGACAAATATAAAGAAGAAGGTATAGAGTTTTTGATGAAAGTTTTCAATAGTGGAGCCTATTTGGAGGAAGTAACGGGTCTATCTGAACTACAAATAACTGCAGAAATGACGGAGGTAAAAATTAGAATACAAATCAATGTATTACATTTAATTAGTTCTGCCTTTTTGAGATTAATGAATGGATGTTAAATTACAAAAATATATATCTTCACTTGTTGTTTAGTTCTAGGATAGATTTGATGTTAATTTGTATCAATTCATGGTTTAGTCACTGCTCTACCTTTAGAAAATATAATTTACATTTTTAAATACTGCTACACAACTTATAAAAATATGAAAATAAGAATTAGTACATAAGGTATTACATATTTAAAAGGTGAAATTTGCTACTTTAAATTCTTTTCTTTTACAGATATTAACATTGTCAGATGAAGATCAAGAAAATTCAGATAATATATGAAGAGAATAATACTCAATAGAATGCACAATTTTAAAATCTCACCATAATATTATTCTCGCTTGCTAAGATATACACTTAGACTAAGTATTGTGATTTAAATATATGTAATCCATGGGCTGCTATTATTCCATAAGTGATGTATTTTTTATTTTATTTTATTTTAACAGTTTATTAAACATGCCAGAGACATTACAAAGATACATATACATATGTCACAGGAAAAGAAAGTTTAAAAGGTATACTTATCCCTAGAAGAGATTTCTTCCAGTATACCCAAGAAAGAATAAATGTAGACAGAAACAGTAACAGGTAGATAGGCAGGTTTCCACATAAAAGAAATAACAACCATAAAACTTAAATTATATAAAAAAAAATTAACAGTTTAAACAAATACTTAAATACATACATATAATCATATTATAAATACATACATATATAATTATATATACATTATGCCATAAATTAAGATTGAGATAAAAAGTGCTCTTTCAATTTCTTCTTGAAAATATGAATTGATTTACTAGTGCGAATTGTGTACGGCAACGAATTCCACAATCTCGCTGCGTGCACAGTAAAAGAGTGGGAGTAGAAGTTAGAAGTGTGGGATGGGATACGGAGTAGAAGCTGGACATTAGGACGACAGGGAGAACCAGGAGGATGCAAGAAAGTAAATCGCTCACGAAGGTAACTGGGTAACAAGGGATTAAATAGGATATTATAAAGGAAACATAGAACGTGAGTATCCCTGCGAAGTCGTATAGGAAGCCACTTGAGTTCAGCTCGAAATTTGGAGATATGATCAAATTTACGGAGTCCAAAAACAAAGCGAATGCATAAATTTTGTAGCCTCTCAAGTTTGTTAATAAGTTCTTCAGTAGCGTCAAGGAAACAGGTATCTGCGTAGTCTAAGAGAGGTAGCAAAAGGGATTGGACAAGTAGAGTTTTAGTTTTAAAAGGAAGGAAGTATTGAAGGTTTTTAAGGGAGTGAAAGGAGAAGTGGATCTTTTTACTTACCTCATTAACATGCTTAGACCACGACAAGTCACTACTAAAATGAAGACCTAAGTTCTTAGCAGAATCGGTATAATTGATCGGTACGCCGTTATAAACCAAAGAAGGAATATTATTTAGATTTAAATAGTTGCACATATAACGACTACCGACAACTAATGCCTGTGATTTTGCAGGATTTAATACAAGACCAAAGCACTCAGCCCAGCTATGAATTCGTCTTAGGTCCTCATTAATACCGGCGATAGCAGACGTAACATCCACAACACTAAAATGGCGATACAATTGTAGATCATCAGCATAAAGGTGAAATTTAGAAGAGATTACCGCCGAAATGGTGTTAATGAAAATAGAAAATAATAGAGGAGCTAGCACACTGCCTTGAGGGACACCCGATTTAAGAGTGCTCCAATTTGAGTGCAGTTCACCCAATTGTATGCACTGCGAGCGCCCTCGAAGATAAGAGTCAAACCAGCTGCACGAAGAGGATGAAACATTTAAAGATCTTAGTACGCTTAAAAGAATGTCAAAATCTACGGAGTTGAAGGCATTACTGAAATCGAGTAATACGACCACAGTAAGCTGACGATTCTCCATAGCGTATCTAATGTCTTCTGTAACTTTTAGGAGTGCTGTTACAGTGCTATGTCCAGGTCGAAACCCAGATTGCCAGGAATTCAGAAGACGATTAGACTCAAGGTACTGTGCTAATTGTTCGTGAACGATACGTTCCAGAACTTTAGAAAGGAAAGGAAGGATTGAAATAGGACGATAATGTGATGAAGAGGTAGGATTAGCTATTTTAGGTAAAGGAATAATATGAGCATTTTTCCATGCTGTCGGAAAGGTGCATGAAACTATGGAAAAATTAAATATATGTGTCAGTATAGGAAGGAGCTCAGGAAGAATAAGGAGAATCATTCTGGAACAAATCGAGTCACTACCAACTGCATCAGATTTAATTGACAAAATGTGCTTCTTTACATCATCTTCGGCTACTGGCTTTATTGAGAAAGAGGAACACTGCGGTAATATAATTTTGGATAAATCAGAAATAGTTATTGACTTTTTGAGATCATCCAACACAACAGGAGATGTGGAAAAATGTGAGTTTAATGCATTGAGATCCACTGAATTGTCACCTGAAACGGGAGTCTTACCAATACCGAAAGATTTTAGGAAATTCCAGACCTGTTTACTGTCAGAATTGTGAATAGTATCGTGGATATACCTACGCTTCGCCTCTCGACATAATTTGTTGCATCGGTTGCGCAGCAACCTGTACCGGTCTAAGTTATTATCCGATGGAAATTTTTTAAGGCGAGCTTTTGCTTTGTCGCGTATAGCCATCATATCCTTAATGCTGGTAGTAATCCAGGGCGCAGGACGATGTTTTATTTTAATTCGTTTGATGGGAGCATGGTGGTGATACAAGTTATTTAATTTGGAGTTAAAAATGCTAACTTTAGACTCCATGCTACCCTCATTCAAGACTTGTGCCCAGTCAATACTACCAGCGTCATGTTTAAGTTTATCAATGTCTATTTGATTAAAGCAACGTCGAGTGGAATAATGTGCTTTGGATTTGGAATGATGGACTTTATATGAAGTGAATATGAGATCATGATAAGAAAAGCAGGATGGTGTTTGGCCATGTGTTGCCACATGGTCAGGAAGAGAGACAATAATAAGATCAAGAAGTGAAGGTGAGGTGTTAGGAAAGTGATGCGTAGCGGACAGGGGCAAAGGATGTAAGTTTAAGGAAGACAGAATCGAAAGAAGCTTTTGCGACCGAATGTCGTTTTTCAACAAACAGGTGTTAAAATCACCCAGCAACAAAAGATGTTGATATAGAGGACAAAGGTTATTAAGGATGTTGTCTAGAGAGGAAAAATAATCAATGTGGATTGAAGGACTATAAAGAACACCTAAAAGTATTTTAGAATGACCAAGGATAATTTCAAGGAAAAGGAATTCTGCTGATTCGGAGTATTGGTTGGGTGAGGAAGATATAATTTTGTAAGGGATATCAGTTCGCAAATAAATTGCTATACCACCTCCACCTTTTCCGATTCTGTCATTCCTTATTAACCTGAATCCGGGTAAGGCAAACTGAATGGAGAGAAGGGAAGGTTTCAAGAAGGTTTCAGATATCAGAATGGCGTCTACTTGACTACTACTGAAGCACGCTGAAATATCGGAGAAATGTGCAGGAATACTCTGAGCGTTTATATGAACAACATTTAAGTTTTTAGGGAAAGGAGAAAATATAGCACGTAATTGATTGTGTAATGACAAGTCAGAAGAATCATCACTTTCTGCACTAAAAAAATCATCACAAGAAGAAGAGCAAGAATTGAAGCTAATATTAAGTTGATCGGCATAATCCATAGTTAAAATATAAAATAAATACAATATACATATGAATATATAAAATAAAAATTAAATCAATACCTAATTAATAAAAATTAATGCTTAAAAATAAGTGACTAATTAATTACAAAAAAATACAATCTACTTTTACATTTAAAACACATCACTCAAAATACTAAAAAAAATATCTTGCACTAAAAAAAAATAATAACAATAATAAATTATAACGCACTAATAAAAAAAATAAAAAAGAACCAACTAGTATGTGTGACATGCTTTATAAATGCACTGTCACTAACATGTGTCAAAAGTGGCATCGCAGTGTCGTATGTCAAAGTCACCTGCCTTGACAATGACTAGTGTTAATTACTAGAGGTACATTAAATATTAAAAGTGAAATTAAATATGTAATTACACAAAGTAAAGAACAATTAAAAATAATTTAATTACCCTACAAAGCATGAACAAAATGAAAGTTTTGTTGCAATAACCCGGACAAATTAAGAAGTTAGGTGCAGTATGTGTTAAAAGTTAATGACAAAATCATAGTTACAATTTGCGCCTAACTTTTCTAGGAGATTTCACAAGAGGCTTTTCCTTCTCCTTGTCAGTACTCTTGGCAGCAGACTGGTCGGGCAATGTTTGCGATTTTGAAGCAGATGGAAATTTGGAAATAATTGCTTTGAGATCAGACAGGACTTCTACTTTGTGGCGTGTTTTGTCAGAGAGCAGTATGAAAATTTTACTGTCGGATGTCCAGCAGCTATTAATGCCGAAATGCTTTCGTGCCTCCATGAACACATGATGCTTAGACTTAGTCAGGAATTCAGAAATTGTGATTCCGGAGCCTTTAAGTAACGTTTTTGAATTCCAAACCTGCTGGCGTATACTGAGATTATTAAACCTAACCAAAATAGGCCTAGGTTTACCTTTATGAACTCCCAGACGATGACAAGCTTGCAATTCCCTGGCAGAGACCTCGGTCAACTCTAATTGGCTGGATAACATATTGTGAACCACGCTGCTAAGCTTCTCATTTTTCTCCTCTGCAACACCATGTATAAGGAGAACCTTTCTTCTAGTGTAAGCCTCGTGACGTTCCAGCCCAAGGGTCAACATTTCAACTTGAGACTTCATTAGTGTGAGAGTTTTCCAGACAAATGCTTTAAAGTCAAGAAACTCACTTGTTAATGATTTTAGATCCATTGGAGGCGCAGCGCACGACGGAGAGAGTTTCTTCAGCCTTTCTTCATAATTTTTCATACGGGAATCAAACATTTTTACAATTTCATCAAAATTTGATGACATCTGAAGTGATTGATCCATATTTGTAAATTATTTTAATGTTACTGCCTTTTAGTGCAATAAAGTGAAATTCTAATGGAGTGGTGATTGTGTTTTATTATAATATTAATTCATTTACTAAAAAATATTTAAAATAAATAAAAAAAATTAAAAATGTTTAGGAGTTAAGTATAAAAGATGTGTACACTTGTCAGTCTACCCACAGAAAAGTATGCAATTATTTATTTATTTTATGTACAATATAAGCTTTAAATAAAATTACTTTGTTCCTGTTTGTTTTTTCTTTTTGTCTATTTTTTAATTATTAATTGGTATTAATACATTGTTGCATATACATATTTGAAAATGAATGATTTCAACTATATTCAATTTTATAAAATCAAAGATTTGTTTGTTTGATCGCAGTTACTTCAAAATGTAACAATGCAACTAGGAAATATATTTTGGGTTTGACAGCTTATGTACATATTTCATGTTCATTAAATGCTATAAACATTAGGCTACTAACAGCACTGAAGTAGTAACCATAAACTTCGAAAAATTTATCAACTTGTTAAAAAATACTACCATGTAATATGAAAAACCACAAGCTAGTTGGTTATTAAACATTTTTAATGGATATTTAAATACCTTATTTATTTTCTAGATTTAATAAATAAGTTTAACCAAATGAACTAAAGTTACTTCACAAATGCCATTAAAAAAATAACATATTTAAACTACTAATATATTTTATTCAACAAAAATTTAATTAAGGGTGCATATTCATTTCAATAACTGGAAGTGGGAATTTTATGGGGTTAGCTATATTTTTCACTGGTTTTGGAGGTTTGATCTTCCTGCCGTGTCTGCCATCTTTTCTCTTCCACAGTCCTGACCTGGGACGGTTACCGAGCCATCTGTTGCGTTGAGGGGAACCAATTGGGGTTGAACCATGTTCTACATTTGATAATCGTCCTGAAAAATAAAAAATATTCTCAATGAAAAAAATAAAAAATTTGAGCAAATATTTAAAACTAGAAGAGTTATATTGTTATTTTAGTTTTCATTATTTTATTTTGCTGAAGTAAATGCCTATGATATATTTTCTTTTGCATTTTTTTATGGATAGGTAAAACATAACAAATTTACAAAAAGGGGATACATTGCTTAATATGAAGTAAAACTTTTTAAAAAGATTTATTCAATATGGTAACCACAAAAAAAAGTTTAAAAAAAAATAGGTTGAGGAAAGAAGTATATTAAGGCCTTTTTTTATTACAAATAAAATATTATAAAAATCTATACCCTAAAAATAAAAATTTAACATACCAACAACAGCCATGCAGTGCTGGTCGAAACTAAACAGTCTCTTTGATGGCATCTGAACAATCACACGATCATCCTGCTTTCTCAGAATTGTGCCATAAGTTCCCGCTGCATGAATGTATAGGCCACCTTGACCTAAAGTGAATAGATATAGTTATGTATAAAACATTTGTTTGGAACTTCTAATCAATAAGTGTGGTGTAAACTTATTAACCTTTTCATAGAAAAGTTCTGCTCATCAGAGCCGAGACAAATTTAGATTCAGATAACAAAAATCAGTCTAGATTTATTTATACTCTTGAGTTAAATATGGTGTAACTAATCTGACATTGTTTTATAAATACAGACAAGTCACATTTAACATTATTTTGATATTTGGATGCCGATAAGCAATCCTATGTCGAGTCACACGGGTTTCATTTTTAATTCCTTTTATATTCTTGATAAATTTGTTTGAAGAATTATATATGCATCTTTTCCTTACTATTTTGATGCTTATTATTTAATATTGCAAAATATGGACCACTCTTAAATTAAGGAACTTTTTTACGTATTTATTTAATTTAGATGACTTTAAAAACTTTTGATTATTGTTAAATACAAAACACATTATCAGAATACATAAGTATCTCCAAATTTGACTTTTTGTGGGTTATTGCTTATCAGCATCCATTTATGAAAAGGTGGTACATACACTAATTACAAAAATCAAGGACCCATTTTCTTAAAAATTTCATATAATTAAAGTTTTTGCGATCAACTTCAAAACAGTAAGTCGCAATTCATATAATGTATTTTTTTTAACAGAACTTATTTTGAAAATCCTTTTTTATTTGAAAAGGTACAATTTCAGATTGGTCTCATAGAATTCTTATCAAAATAGGTTCTGTACTTTGCTTTTTAAATCATAACTAGAATTAGTATGTTGTCCACTTTTGAAGTCAGGTTTTTTTAACATACTGTTTATATCATGTTTAATAATTTATAAGTAAGGCTGGTAAAGTGTTATTTTAAATACCTGGCTCTTTTTCTATGCAATGCACTATTGTTCCTGTTGGGAGAGCTCCTAACACATATGCATCTCCCTCATTAGCCCTCACTGGAAGAAAAAAAGATTTTGAATTAATAAAAAATTTAAAAATATCATTATTTAATTGCTATTAACATCTTTTAATATTATCTATATATTTTCTTTGTAGAAATAAAAATAAATATTATAGTTTTATTTACTGTATAGATTTTTCGAAAAGTTTTATAATACCCATTTATATGGGAAAAATGTTATATATGAAATATTAATGCTATATTATTAAAATAAAAAAGTAAAATGTTTAAAGGTAATACATAATTGCCCAAACCTGGTATCCTAGGCAGATGACGGGATGTTTTAAGAATGTCACCAGCTTTCATATTTTCTGTTGCAAGTATATACTTTAACTTATCACCAACCGCTACAAGTGCTACATGTGCAGTTCTACAGCCGCACTCTAATATCTAAAACAAAATAATGTTATAAAAAATAATTGTTTACTTATTTTAGTAGGTGTTAGTATGATTGGTGAATTGCTTTCAGGTAGATTTCTTTTTAATCAATTTTAAAAAGTAAAATATTTTTTGCTCCAAAAAAAAAATTTGAAATCTCATTATCATTTAAGCTATTAGGTTCTTGTCATTACTGTGTCGAAAGAAAAACTTTTAAAATTAGTTTACTTTTACAAATTACCTGAATAACTTTTTCTTCCTGGGGTGGACCTTCAGTTGGTCCTTCTCTAAACCAATTAATCCAGTGATATTTATGTTTGATTCCTCCACCAATTCCTTTTGCTACAACTCTTCCTTTAAATGTGACAAAGATTTATAGTCAAAGGTTGCCTTTTAAGAATATGATGTTAAAATAATATGTTTTAAAATACCTGATACTGGATCGCGGCCGGCTAGATTCGTTACTTCTAGAGGCTTTACTGTATACTCCTCTGGAAAATGTACTATCCTTCTATAACTTTTTCCAAATCCAGGCTTTGGTTTGACAAGATTAGGCTTACTAGCATAGTTTACTGCTGCGACTTGTATAGTTCTTCTACCAACAACACTTGGAGTTATGGCTATAGTTAACCCTGCGAATAACTTATTTAAAGCCATCGCAGGCAACATATATATATTTTTCTATTTAAATTTTTTTATTTTATCTTATGATAATTTTAACCTAAAAGATTAACTACTAGATTGTCAAATTGTAATTTGACATACAGTTTAACTGAACAGAAATCTATAAACTATGCTGAGAAACGTAATTTCTTCTATACTATTGATTTATAAGTTATAAAATATTTAGTATATAAATCACGAAGTTGATTAATATTTTATATAATTGTTTTAAGTAATTTTTACTAGGCTGAACAGTGAAAGTCTTTGCCTTAATAATAAGTTTACAAAAAACAAAGGACGACCCCTAGCGGCAATTTTCTGATAAAAATACATCGTGAATGTGGCGTGTGTTGTTTGGAATATCGTGAGTCGTAAATAAAAATGCATTCAATGAAATGGTATATCTTATTATAAGTGTACTTCATGTGTGTTAAAACAATAATCAATCTAAAAGCCTACTGTGAATAACGAGAACTGGAGTTAAGAAGTGATTTTCTTTTGGTATTTTGTCATATGTTGCACGCCTGCCTTGGGGTCTTGATGAGGACAAAAAAATAATCAGTAATTCCGATGCTAAATTGATAATGCAGTAAGTTTTCAATTTTTGTATTTCTTTTATCTAGTGAATTGTGAGTATATCTTAGGAATTTATATGAGGCCGAGCATTTTTATGCATTTATAATGAGAAGGTTACTAATGTTTCTTATACTTCGTAACGTAATCATTGGCGCCCGAGGACTTTATTAGCAAACACAACTTATTAACTTATTTTCATACCGTACATATACATTGTAGGATATTTGCTCATCGTGTAGGTTGATTATTTTTTTTTTGTTACAGAAATAGACTCAACCAGTCTTCCGGCACGTTATTGCGCTTTCTCGTGACAATGCGGTGCCTTATGTGTGAATATATTTTCTAAAGTAGTTCTTTTAGACTGAAATTCCTAATAATGGTTGTTAGAGCTGGCAAGGTATAATATCAATATGAGTCATAATCTGGCAGGTATGCCCTCATACAGGCTACCGGGGCCAGGTTTAGGTCCACCGGACTTTAAACCTCCGATGGATACACCCACACCCCCAGCACCAGCACCAAGTAATCCAAAAAAGCGAAGAAAAACCTCTAATGCAAATAATGCCTTAACACCGCCTCAACCACCACCAACAGCACAAGACTTATTGCCTCCACCTCTAACAGGATATGGAGACACCATTGTTGCTTCTAACCCTTTTGATGACTCACCGTCTACAGTGTCACACAATGGTCCCATGATGAGTCAAAATGGCCCGATGATGAGTCAAAATGGTCCAATGGGTATGATGGGCCCGATGGGACACAGTATGGGTGGGCCACCTATGAGGCACATGAGCCCTTTACCTCACGCAATGAGCCCAATGAGCCAACAAATGCCACCAAGAGGTGGAATAAGCCCTATGGGCAATATAAGTCCAATGGGCCATATGGGTGGTATGTCGCCTATGGGTGGACCTAATATGGGAATGAGTAATCATAGTATGGGTCCAGGTATGGGACCTACATCGAGATCTATGGGAAGTCCAATGAGTCCAATGAATTCAATGCCCATGGGGTCACCTATGTCATCGGGACCAATGGGTAGTCCAATGAATATGGGGTCTATGGCTGGAAGTCACATGAGTAACAGTCCAATGGGGCCACCAATGCATAGCCCACTTGGTGCTGGATCAATGAATGGGCCTATTAATGGACCTATGGGAGGAGGTGGACCGGGTATGAATGTTCCTCGCATGAATGGGCCTATGGGCCCTAGTTGTTCAAATGGATCTATGGGTCCCACTAGTTCAATAATGTCACCCAGTCCAATGCAAAGCGGTGGTATGGGGCCAGGACATTGTGGTCCAATGAGACATGGAAGTCCCATGGGTTCAGGTATGGGAAGTGGGCCTATGGGAGGAAACGGGCCTATGACGTCAATGGGTCCAGGGCCGCCATACTCTGGCAATCACATGGGACATGGAGGGCCTATGGGAATGGGAGGAAGTGGTTCAATGGGTATGGGCCCTGGTCCAGGAAACATGGGAAATTGTGGGCCTCTCGCAGGTATGAGTGGAATGGCTATGGGAGGTCCAGGAGGACAAGGTGTTGGACCAATGGGTCAAAGTATGGGGATGTTTGGACCTAAGCCAATGCCAGTGAGTGCAGGGAAAGTGTATCCCCCTGATCAGCCGATGGTGTTCAACCCTCAGAATCCAAATGCACCCCCAATATATCCTTGTGGGGTGTGTCACAAGGAGGTACATGATAATGATCAAGCTATATTGTGCGAATCTGGATGTAATTTTTGGTTTCACAGGTAAGAATTATGTAACTATATAATATAATTTATTATATAAATTTTATTTTAGTCAAGAGAACAATTTTATTTATAGACAATTATATGAATACAAGGTGGTTATAGATTTAATTATATATTTTCCTTAATATAATGAATTCACATGCTTTAAGCCATTACACTGATTTGTTTTGTGGTTTTATTGGTAAAAAATATCAAGACTAAGTTGTCAAATTAAACTTGCATAAGCATAAAAAAATATATATCTTGAATAAAAAATAAACAAAATAACATTGTTTGTAAGTGTTTGTATAATTAATAATTAATACAGACTCGGCATGACAATTAGACACGAATTACAGAAAAAATTATATATAACTATTATTAATATTGTTTCCGAGCAGTCATTATTATATGGGAAAACAGATTCAGTAAAATTTTAAACAAATAAGATATTACACAAAATCATTTTATCCTATAAATATGTTCACATTTGTATTTATTTATCACACAAGCACATAATTTTAGACATAAATATGCAAAACGTGCTAAATTTTTTATTTTTCTGATGATAATTATTTTTTTAATTAACAAGGTGGCTCGTGCGAATAATTCGCATCGTTTGTATACCTCGATTCACGTAAGTGTGACGGTCTGAACTATGCGCATTACCTGCGCAGAACACAAAATTAGGTTCTAGGACAGTCGTGTAGACATCTCTTTAATTTTAATTGCTCTTGTATTAATATATATAATCTCAAATTAATGCGTTTAAATCATTAATTTTTTTTACCAGTTTTTTAGTGCAATTCTTATGGCATGTGTCGCTCAAATAGATGAAAATATTAATACTGAACCACCGGAATGATTCGAAAATTCTCGTTCCGAAATGTATTTATTTACCAAATAAGTCAAAAGTATAAGTGTACTTAGTAATTATCTACTCGACTGTACCATGCGCGAATTCGGACTAACACACTTAAGTGAAACTAGGTATAATAAGTTACGTGATAATTTTTAATAAAAAAGTTAATTTTGAAATATTTATTTATTTTCGTCGGTAGAGTGAAAAAACAGCTTCAAAATGGATTTAGCATTATAATTGTAAACGTAAATGTAATGCTACAATTTTAAAATTAAGTTGTATTGAATTGTCTACATTGATATATCTATCAACGTTTATTGCTCTTTCACTCAAGAACTAGAACAGATTTAGATGAAACTTAAATACTTTATACATAAGAGTAACACATAGCCTACAATTTATTCAGATTCCGTTTAATTTGGCCAAAGTAAAATTTAAGTCCTATTTACTACTGCTAGAAGAGAAAAAAAAATTAAACTTGTAATTTTTTTTTTCAGAGGATGCACAGGTCTAACGGAACCAGCTTTCCAATTGTTAACGGCGGAAGTCTACGCGGAGTGGGTTTGCGACAAGTGCCTACATTCTAAAAACATACCCCTCGTTAAGTTCAAGCCATAGCGTTGCGCTACCATCCTGCCTCACATATGAGCGATGCTCATCTACACATCACAAGTATTTATTTCACTTCATCATATTATTATGGACTAGTAATTTATTGGATTGTTTCGGTTAGAGTCACTATGAAGGATCTCATGGGTAGAATTTTAGAATTGTGTTATTGAATGGATAACTTCGAGTACAAATTTAAACTTGAAGTGCAATTGAAGCGAAATAACGAAATTGCAGATAAATCACTAGCCTGTTTTATTTATATGTTACAAATGTAAGCTATGGATTTATAGCGTCCATTAATTTATTTCGAACAATATTGTTTCAGTAATATTAAACAAAATGAAAAAAAAATGTATTATACTAATCTATAATCAAAATTAAAATAATTATTTTTGATTTAAAGATTTGGAAGCAAATCTATGAATATTTTTGAAATTAGTCAACAATTAAATCTTATAAAATTGAGCCTGTTCATGCTTAGGCATATCTGTTGAAGCAATGTAATGTGATTTCTCATTAGAAAATTAATACCAGAATATTAATAGGTGCCGTATCACACGCAGCCGCTACTGACATATAAAAATATGCCTTTATATAAATAAAAAATATATATATAACGATGAAAGGCAGCTGTGTGTGATATCGACTAAATTGGATTAAGCAATATAAAGTCGGCCGACTGTTTAGCGGTTCTACGTGTGTGTCGCTTTATTCTTTGTGCATATTGTAAATATTTTTTAGAATAAAATTAAGTCTAAACTTCCGCCTTATAATAATTGTGAAATATGAAAATATCAAAATATATTCAATAGAAATTAAAAGTGGGCCCTTGTCCAACATCACCTGCATTGTTCTCGAATATTTTTATTTGTTAAGCAGCTTTTCACACACCAAACAATATCCGAAATGTAAAATGAAATTATTTTACCAGTCATTCTATATTATTAAAAGGGCCTTCTTTTGTATAACTTGCATATAACACAAATTAAGTCATAGGAATATTTATAGTTCAATTAATTTCACAACGGTAAACTAACACGTCGTAGGAAATGTATACCGATGCTTGCCTTTTCATGTGAATTTCAAATGTTATAAATTGGTACCGTTTTGTTTTTTTTTTTATTAACATTAAAAAATACATAAATTTATAATTTCACACTACATTATATTTTTACGCCTTTCTCAAATGTTATGCAATTCAAAATGTTTAATTATAAACATGATTAACTATTTTCAAAGGCTCCCAACAGTCGTGGTACTAAACGATATATTTGTAAAAAGAGTGCTTATGTTATTATCGTTATAATTACGTACTTATTATTTGGTGCCCTTAGATTGCATGTAACGATACGCATTATTTTTTACATAAATAACTGTAAATACGATGAATCCATACGCTTTGTTAAGTATAAGAGTGTTAAAATGTGTTTGTCAATTTTTTAACTTTTGAAGATTTTTTACTGTAAGCGTGTAAAATAAGATGTGTAAATAGTTCTGTAGTGTCTAAAATCGTGTACTGAGATTATATAAAACTGAAGAGTGCTCCAGTAAATAAAGAGCGGTTGTGACTTAATAGAGTGAAATATGCAGCTATTTTTGTTTACTTTTCACTCGCCGCGGAGTTTTATCTGGAGTCAGTCAGGTGAATCTTGGTTTAATGTATCAAAAAGTTTCATTATTTTTGGTATTGGAAATTCGTTGACAGATCTAACCGTTTCGGCCATGGAATACATTTCATTTTTTTTTTTAAGTTCTTTATTACCCTCTGTCTAACATCTTGTGCCATTTCGGTAATAGATTTTATTGTTTGTTTTAGAGCAGCTTGTACACTAGCTTAATTTTTTTTTCATGGAAATAAGTGTTTGGAACGCTGTCCCTCGGTTGTGATGATTTATTTTATCTGTGACTTAAACACTTTTTTAGTTTTACATTTATATTTTTAAATCGATTCTCGTAGCGTTCAACAATATCTCAGGTCCGTTCGAGATTACAATGAGACAGTAATTATGTAAAATTGTTTACACTATAAGTCCATCGATTTATTTTATTTAAAGAATATACGTGTACATAGATTCAATAACTGTAAAAGAACAACAATTTTGTATTTTACAATAAGGGAAAAACGCAGCAAACTAGTGCCTAAGTTATATACACAAGATTTTTGATAACGACTTTTATTTTAATTTTTAAATGTTTCAATGAGATTGAGGAAAATAAACTATTTATTTATTTTATCATAAATACCATGACATATTTAAGTAATATGAGTCCTTTATGTATATTAAAAATATGTATTCCCCAGGTAGATCTACCTGGCCTCATGAGTGGGTGTGGCTATTGTCGAGTTTTAATTTTTTTTTTAACCAGACCACACTCAACTAATTGGTAAACAATATTAAGGTATGGTCACATCTGTCGATTTTTTATTTTGTAAATTAGTTACATTTAAACAATACTGTTCTATTTAATTCAATTATGTGCAAAAAGACTATTGTTTTAGAACTTAGGATGAAATATATAGAATAATTTTTTAATATCAAAGTTTATATATCCCGTTTGTCAAAATACTAGACGTATTCTATATTTACTTTACCTGCGTGATCTAAAATAAAAATACGAATATTATTTACCAAAAAATAGACAAAAGATTTGACCATACCTTCAAACCAAGAATGTTTTGATAATACTTTTCTCGCGTAGGTAAGTTAATAAATCGCTTAGAAATTTAGCGGAAGAGTTTTTTTTTTAATTTTGTACATATATTTAATAAAATCGACGAATAATAAACAATTGTACAGTTACTGATAAATTAGAAATTTATTAACTAGGATACGCGGCCATGAATGTAATGTAATATTAATTGTCGTGAGAGCATCACAATTATTTACGGGAGACTGCTGCTATGTATATTAGTTACACATGTTATGTGTTACGTACAATAGGCCTTACGACGTGTTTATTCCTTGTAGTTCTCACAGTTGAATAGAAGATCATAATGGAACAGAATACACATTCGTTCGGCCCATCGTACTAAAACAGTACTGTTGTGAATGATGGCAAGTTGTATTTCAGAATATTTTATAAAGTCAAATAGAATTACATCAGTGGTCTTAAACTTGTGCATAGTTTATTTTGTATTATGTGAATAATAACAAGCAATAATAAAATTGTTATTGAGGATGTATTATTTTATACCTTAGCACCTTTTTTTGTCGGTCTTTAGTGGAAACTGATAAATTGTGTTTATTCGTTTCTACTTAAAGCCGTGTCCGTATTAGGCGAATAATGAGCGGCTAACTGTTTGCGTCCAGTTTGCCTCCCTATTATTTTTAATGGAGTGCCCATACAACCCGTAATTTACGTAGTTAACGGTTAATTTGCAGCGAATGATGTACACAGTCAGCGGCGCAGGTCGGAGTTATTTTTGCCTGTATGCTCGCCAATCCCCCACTCAAACAAATATTACAGTAATCTATACTTATGATATTAAAATCTGCTACAATTTACGACATGGCGGTAAATGACTAAATTTGAACGTTAAAAAACCGCCGACTATTTTCATTAAGACCATTTCAACGACAACACCAACACGATATTTCTGCTGTAAGTTGATGAGGAATTGTGTATCCTGCTAATTCCAGATGGTGCTACAACATCACGTCAAGGTTACGTAACTATGATATTTTAGTATCATTAAAGTCGCAGTATATTAAATTTCTATTCGATCGGATAGGTAGAAGTTAGTTGCTCAGATCATTTCAACAACCATAAAAGACCTGAGAGCTTTCAAACGTCTGAACAGATTGTTATAAATTATACTTAAGAAACACCAAGATAACAGCTTTCAAACAAAAAAAAAACGCATCAAAATCGGTCCATGCGTAGGGAGTTACGATGCCATAGATACACGTAACACTTAAGTTTATCAGTTTTAATGAGCATTACACCATCGGTCGTTTAAATGTAAAATCGGGAAAGATATACAGACGAAATTAAAACCTGATTTCTTAAAGTGTATTAAAAATTAAATGTACCTAACTATTGACCCAAATTAAATAATTCTAGCAATATTTGATCTCTGTTTTATTCGAGTTTATTAGTTGATTGCCCTTAGAGAGGAATGTTTAAACAATTTCGTGGATACGAACAAAAATTTGTATTATTAACATGCTAAACCACAAAATATGAAACCTAATGTTTTACATGCATGACTAATATACCGTAATAGATAAGAGTTTGCTGATAGGTACAATATTTACAGTGTCGAGTGCATTATGATAGTAATAACAATAATTCCTTTATTGTAACAACCTAACGTTACTAAATATTTAAATAATTTTACCTAATAAGTAGGTGCCTTTTAATTGTTCGGAGCAACTGGACAGATAAGATAATTATTGTAAATACTAACTGCACTCTACGATTTTTTTTTACCTGCAGAATACAAAGTAGTCCATAGTTTAACCATGATGTAATACAAATCCAGAATATTTTTATGTTTTCATTAAAATCTACAATGCCTTTAGCTACACAATTGGTTAATAAAAATAATTACTTCTCTGATACAACCTATATCTTTACTCAACTTCATCAAACTTGGTTCAGCGGTTTAGGCGTGACGTAACAAACACACAGAGACAAAAATACTTTTGCATTTATTATGGTTTACTGTGTTCGAATAAGTATGTCGGGCACAAACTTACGCAAAATCTATATTAATAAAAATCAATATTTGTATATTTGTCCTTAATGTGTTAAACCAAACTATTATTCGGATGATTAAGCTTTCGTAGGTTGTTTTGGTGACGCCTACGAGGGTTCCCGGTCCAAAAAACCTATATACATTCAAGTGGCATTGCAACGCATGCTGTATCCTAAGAAAATAAAAGAAAGTCAAAAACTATTCATATAAGTTTTTATTGACAGTATCTATGTCATTATGGCATACAGTCCTAAATCTATCAGAATAAGCCCTTTATTTTACATCAGTACACATTACACTATTTCCATCACATAACAGCAAAATAAGCAATACATAAAATATAATATGAGTAAAAAAACTTAATTAAGAGTTTGTATAAAAATATAATAAATCATAACATATTAATAATCAAATAATCAGTTAATAAATCTGAAACCTCGCCTTCCATATGATATGAATTTATATTAATAATTTGTACTTTCTAATAAAATTTGATTGTTACTTTAGGATTTTAGTTTAAAATAATATCACAATTATTTTGTAATTATCCCTTAACTGACATAGTTCAAAGTAAGTATAGAATTAAATTAAATACAATATTTGATTAACAAATGCATTAAGGGGATTTTTTACTGTCTATATTCCAGAATAATTATTAATATAGAAACATTTTTAAAGAGAACAAAGTTTTTCAACTCACAATGTGACTATAAATTGGTTGATTGATTATAATCAATATTTACATCACATTGAAAGCAATTATAGAATATTCATATACTATATATTAAAATTTGATATACTATATTCAAACTTTATACAGAACACAAATCTTCGTTTTAAAATATCCTAAAAAAAATAATACCAAAGTATGACCAGTAATGATTAAACGTTTTTAATAATTGTCATATATTAATTAATGATTTTCCATTGACTTATACTAAAAAATGTATAATTTATTCAGATCTAGTTTCAATAAGAAAAAACTTACTTTTATTGCATGGTGAGAAAAGATCTATTTTTATAATATAAAAAAATATGTGACATTTATCTCATGTAGTAGTAAAGATTTTATTTTAAAAAATGGTAACAGATGGTATGTATGGCATTTTGAAATTATATACACATTATTTTGCCTACTTTGCACCACTTACATCTTACAATCATAAATCCATGGTCAAACTACTTATGACAATTTTAAGTCTGTAATTAGGAATAAAACTATTCATATAAACATCCCTAACATAAAGATTATCCATAATCAGTGCCATATGAAGTTAAGCCCTTGTACTGTATAGCAAAAGAAACAGCCGCATCAAGGAAATCATAATGATTGGTCATTATGTCATTGTCATTTGAGCTCACATTCTCATCTCCATCATACTCGTTATTGTTACTATTTATATTATCTGAATCATTATAATATGGGAATGAAGAACTAGATGTTTCAGGATAAAATGATAAAGGTAAATTATTATTAACATTTTGTTTAACATCATTTGTGAAGTTCCATGATGTAGAAGTTTCCTCGAGATTAATTTGTTTATCATTATTAAGTTTAGGTTGTGGGCTGACCTCGTCATCTGATAGAAGAGGGCTCCCAGGCGGTGATAGGAATAAGTCTTTGCTTGAATTTTGTGATAGTTCATTTGTATTGCTACTACTTGAGCTAGAATTATTTTGTAAGCCATGTGCCGATATTGCCATAAGAATAGCCTCATTTTCAATACTGTTATCGCCTGGTAAGTTGTTAATGAATTCAGCGGCATCAAGAGCTAGAACCCGATTATTGTCCATGTCTGCAGGCAGGGGGGCAATCATCCAGTTGTCGAGGACTCGGTTTATTGTATTGTCAACAAAGCACTTAGCCATCTGAAATAAATAATAATATTTACATTAAAAAAATACAGATGAAATTAAATTCTTTAAGTATATGAGTATGATTTTTATATGATTATGTTATTATTGAATACTCTTTAAAGCATTACCTGTCTAGCTTGCCATCGGGCAATGCACTGATCCTCAATATCTTTGTTTGAATAAGCCATGGTTTTAGGAATAGGTGTTCGTTCACTGGTACTGCTACCACTTTCACTGAGGTCTCCGCTATTACTTTCAAAGGAACTAATATATCTCGGGTACGACAGTTTTTCTGTTGATATGGTCGAACTAGGTAATAATGCTGTATTGGTGTCAGTCATTGAATCCAAAGAGTTGAAATCCTGTTTCAATAGATAGTCGCCTAGTATTTCAAGGTTTTGTTCAGTATTACCGACCAATTTCGCCCCGCAGTCCGATGAGGTACCGGCTCTATCGGTTTCGTTTATCGTATTAGGTTTTTCCTCAGAAATCTCATTCCTCAAATGATATTTACCCTTAACTTCCCAAGCAAAGCGTGCTTTCTTAAGTGGGCGGTCAGGTTCTGTTGTAGCGTCGCCATTTTCTTGTCGTTTACACGACGACTCCCCAGCATTTCCAGGAAGATTCATCGTATTATGATTATCAAAACTGTCATTAGTAAACAAACACTGACATCATTAATTACTAACATATGATTGACTGACAAGTCGTTAATTAGGCAGCTTAAAGATATTTTTTCATGTTTACAATCACAACTTATTCTTAATACGAGACAAGGCAGAATAGTTTATGAATTACACGATTTAAACAGAGTTTTATTACACAAATAAAATATTGAAAGTTATTAATTGATATTCATTGTGTGAAATTGTTTAAACTTGCACAATTCCTTTGGGTTGCTATAGTCTGTGCTATATCAAAACTGACATTTTTATTAGGGCTGTTACACACGATATTCTTTATAATATTTAAAGGTGTAGAATTATGTCGGTGTATTATTAAGTGTTTATGTAAACCCAAAATTATTTATGTTACAATTATTTTTTTTATTAAAAATTTATATCTAATTTAGTATCCAAAACTAATATCATAAAACTTAAGTTTGTTTTTGTTGTCGCAAGTTTGAAAACGGCCAAATTAATTTATGTAAAATTTATACTATATATTACATTATTGAATTGAAGTAGAACCTAGCTGTAGATTACTGACCACAGCTTGTATACGGGCTGCCCGAACGCGGCAGTACCTTACTTTCACAGAAATCGGCGTAAAGTATCTACCATAGCTGTGTTTCGTACGGCGAGACAAAGCCGGAAACCTAACCCCATTTTTAGGGTTCCGTACCTTAAAAGGAAAAACGGAACCCTTATAGGATCACTTTGTTGTCCGTCTGTCTGTCTGTCTGTCTGTCTGTCTGTCTGTCTGTCTGTCTGTCTGTCTGTCTGTCGGGATGTCAACCCGTTTTTCTCAGAAATGCATAGACGTATCATGTTGAAATTAATATCATATACTCAAGTCTACGATGACATGCGGCCGTGAAAATATTAAAGTTCTAAGTCAACGCAATCAAAAGATAATGGAAAATATGTTGTATATTTTGACCATTTTAGCGTTTTCGCAAGGGAATAAAAACCTATAGGGTACTTCCCATTGCCCTAGCACGATGAAATTTGGCAAGAAGTAAGATCTTATGGTACAAATAAAGGAAAAAATCTGAAAACTGTAAATTTTTGTATGTATGTTTGTCTGTTTGTAAGTTTGTCTTTCAACCTTTTTCTCAGAAACGCGTGAAGGTAACAAATTTTTATCAACGTCAAGTACTCAGAGTTGTAATTACTAAGAGCTGTGAAAAAATCAAACTTCTAAGTTAACGCAATCAAAAGATACGGTCATTTATATCACATATTTTAAGTATGATAGCGTTTTTAACGTTTTCGCAAGGGAATCAAAACCTATAGGGTACTTCCCATTGACCAAGCATTATGAAATTTGGCCAGGAGCAAGGTCCTTTAGTATACATACAGGAAAAAATCCGAAAACTGTAAATTTCTGTTCGTGTGTCTGTCAGTCTGTACGTCTGTCTTTCAAACTTTTTCTCCGGAACGCGTAAATGTATCAAGTTGTAAATTGATCAAGCGGAAAATATATTAATCTTAAAATTAAAATTATATGTACTTGTAACAAATTAACATAGAAGTTGACCATGGTCAAAAAAACAATTTTACAAACACTGAGAAGAAATTTGTATCAATACGAAAACATTAAAAAGCAGCAAACCTTTATAAACAACGCAATGCAATCTATATATCGCAGCTAACAAAATGATAGCGCGATGTAGCGTACAGCTAATGCCATCTATTACAACATTATGACATTAACTGTGATATAATTCTGCTCGATTAATATATATTTTTTTATTTTAATTATTATTCAAACGCGCTAAAAATAATAAAATAAACTTTTCATTTAAAAGTTTTATCGTCGATTTATAACGTCATTACGTAATTAACATTCAATATAAGAGCTTCACGCGATTTGATTTAAGTACTCGTATTGACTTAGTACGAAAATTTTAAAATTAAATTCAAACAGGTCGAGTTATTTAATTTACTTATTTATCTACACATATAAGTCTTCTGGTTATTAGTAATATAATTAGTTATTTATAAATAAACAATTAGTTTTGTTCGAATTAAGGACTAATTATTTTCGTCTTGGCAACACTAATATATATTTCGATATTTTGATTGATAATGTAAATCTAAATATTTTACGAACGTAGTGCAGGGGTAGTGGAGTGTAGTAGAATATAAATAAAAATAAAACGAGAATAAAATATACTATAATTATGTTGTTAATGTCAAAGTCAACAAGTTAGTTCATTGAAATTGTCAAGAGATGGCGCTAGGTGTATCCTGAATCGCGCTATAACTTTTTTTTGTTGAAAGTCTAAGGTGTATTAGTACTTAAAATAAAATTTCGTGTTTCCATGGATTGCATCCATGATCGTGTTTTAAATTAAAGTGCTCCTAAGTAGTTTCAAAATAGTTTTTGGGACGTGATCCATATTTACATAATATTTGATTATATTTAAGCGACTTCTAAAAAGGAGTGTTTTCAATTCGACCTTGTATTTAATTTTTTTTTATGTTTGTTCGCCGATTACGCCGCCATTTGGGTACCGATTTTCAAAATTTTTTTTTGTTTGAAAAGGTATACTTCCAAAGTGGTTCCATTGTCTTCAGGTCAGGATCAGATGATGGGATCCTGGAGAAATTGAGGGAACTCCTCAAATATTATAGGCAAGCGTATACCGATTTAGGTATTTTTGATAGTAACTTATGTTGGAACTGATGATGAAGACCACAAATGGCGTAGATGGGTTAGTCTTATATAGATTTCTATAAGTTTGTACGGAACCCTCGGTGCGCGAGTCCTACTCGCACTTGACCAGTTATTTTTTGATTACGCAGGAGAAATTTTCGAAAAGATACCCAATTCCTGGGGGGGAGATGTGACGATTTATACCCACTAAAACCCCTGCGATGGCCTTCCTCAGCACAGAAATGGAGAGGCCTCGGGATCGCTTGCGCATGCGCATCCGCAAAATCTGGTCTTGCTGTCCCCGCACCCCTCGCTGGTGCGTACGGCAGTTCGAGGCCATCCCGCCTGCCGGGTTCGGGGCTGTATGAAAACGGATGCGTGGGACCCCCATCTCACGCACCCACGGCCCGAGGGCGGGCCATATATATTCTGCCCCGGACACTGGTGGGGCTAAATCTAACCCCCTATTCCTTTCTTTACGTCCTATTTCGTTCATCCCTCATTTATTTTTAAGTTGACAAAGCATTTATAGCTCATCTGGTATTACAAATGTCCCTGGGCCTCGGAGATCACTTAACATCAGGTGTCCCGCCTTCTCGTTTGCCAGCTATTTCAAAAAAAGTTGTTGATACTGTGTACCTAATAAAAAATAAATTACGTGTTACGCAAATATACTAATTATTGTAATGCTCTATTGCAGCGAAATAATATTAATAATACTTAGGTACATTAAAATTATTTTATATAGTTTGGAAGGGAATAAACTAGCACGTTGATAATATTCTACTTGATGTAACTAAACAAAAACAAATTTGATATAAATATTTCTTTTATTTTAAAACAATGGAACAATGTCCTTATCCAGTTATGAGCAAAAAAACAGTATCCTTAATGCCCTTATGAGCCATATCTACATATCTATCACATGTAGAATTCTATTAGGTAGGTAAGTACTTTACTATCCTATATTTGCAAATACGTTACGTCATCGACAAAGAAATTAAATATTTTTTTATTTAACATAAATAACCTATAACCTATAGGTATCCTTCAATTTTTTATTTAAGCAAATATTTGATAAATTAAATAAGGTATATATCGATACCTCCCATGTAAGTTGTTGTATCCCCAAAATTACAATTTTACAGTAGAGCACTTTTAATCCGTTTTAGTTTGAAAGTTACATCAAAATACGCCTTTTTTCAGGCGTATTTTGTTGTAACTTTCCTTGAAAAAAAAAAAGATTTTTGGTATTTTTTCACTTTGAATGCATTAAGCAATGCAAATTCGTGTAGTATTCAGTAAAAACACTAACTGCATTTTTGTGGCTAATAATAATATATATATGTAGACTATCTTATATAGGTACAGATTTAGTAATAAAACTTATTGTACAAAAAATAACAATTAATAACTTATTATTTAAAATAATTTTAATCTAAGTATTATTATATTTAGGTGGAAGTAATAATCTAAAAATGATAATTATTAATTACGATATATTTTCAAAACTTAATTACTTCTTAAAAGAGCAATTCTAATAGTAATTTGCCTTTGTTAATAACTCTAATTATAACACAATACATAAATTCACTCAATAACAATCTTCAACGCATTCATTGACTTAATAGTACAAATACCGGTCGAATTTCGTGTTAACGAGTTATCATAAGACATTGACGCCTAATCACCTCAAACAGGGGGAGGGAGTCCAGATTAGTTAATACGATGATTACGGGCAGTCTGTCCCTATGCGTCGTTCGTACGTTGCCCAAATGCTTGTCTTAATATAAAAGTTTAACGAAAATTATCCAAACTCCCAGCTTGCTAATTTGAAGCAATATCTGAAGCTCGGTGCAACGTTCGTCGTGATAATGAAGGTATTTATAAATGATTTTCTCAGTTTTGGTATATTTTCTCCTTTGTTGTCGCTTAGAGATTAACTTATATGGCACACAAGACAAGGGATTCCGGGAAGTGCTTAATGAGTTAATTAGACTGACTTCATGCACTCAGGTTACTGTATGCTGTTTGAATGAATAAAAATATAATAATATTTTAAAGGAAATATTTAAATTGTATTAATTATCAGCGAAAAAAATTGAATAAAAAAAATGTAAGTTTGTGAAGATTTTCCAAAAAAATTATATGATAGATATTTGAGATTTCTTTGAAAAAATATATTTTCAAAGTTTATTCCTAATATCATTTATTGCTTTTAAGCTATTTACTTTTTAACCAGGTGTATGAACTAACTTTATATTGATTTTTTTAACGGATGTTCGATTATGTTGAAATCAAACATTTATTATTATAATTTTATAATTAGTACACCTATGGTCGTAAAAAAAATTAAATTTATACAAACCGTATAAACGCGGAACCTGCTAACTAGATTTTAATAAAAATCGAAGTAATTGCGTATATCCTGATCTAATTGTATATTTAACAGTATTTTATCTTATTGCTGGGGGTGAATATATTAAATGTCTACAGTATAAATTAAAGAAAAACGGTTCAGAAGCAGTTCTTGTCTGTACGCGCATTTCGCAAAAATTACTAAAGATATTTTTTTTATTGTCTTTTTTACTACGTTAAGCTAGAGTGTGATCAAACATCTTTTCGCCTAAATGTAACGTTAAACGGAAAAATACTTATATTATAATTTGCAATACACACGAAGTCATGAGCGTCAGCTTGTCCGTACTAATATAATGAAAGATACTTTCTTTAATAGCTTAGTAAATTCGAATTGAATTTCGGTTCTGCTAAACTATTTAAAAAAATATGGTACTATTTATCTAGCTGGTCATGGCTGGCTATATTTTATTTTAAAACGAAACTATATTAACGCGATCGAAGCTGCGAGCCAAAGTTAGTTTTTAGTACTCTACGACTCTACGAAGGTAATAGGATACATTATGACGTACGTTTTCAAGCTATGTTACTGATGTACAAAACCAGGTCAAATCATTTGCACGCGTTTATTTGCATCGGATTAGAACTTCAAAATCACTAAATTTAATCAATTTTTAAAAAAACAACGGTTTTTCAAAGAACGACTTTTAAAGAATATATAAAAAAAATATTATAAAATTATACACAAACCAACAAAGACAATTTAAATAAAGCATTCAAAAAATATTTTAATTATTTATCATTTTTTTATGATTCTTCATTTTCAACTTAAAATACAATTTTGTAAAATTTTACATAACATAACAAGAAAAAGAGATAGAACTTATTTGCTACTTATACCTACTGTTAAAATTAATATAAGTACCTAAACCAGATTCATTTCAAGGTTCACAGTGCGTTGTGTCAGCTTAAAACATTCTTCCGGCTTTTTGTATGAAACTGTGATCTATATGCTGATCAGCGTACTTAATTATACATTTCGAGATTAATTTGACACTGCGATACGAATAATGATAAAGTAATTAAATTTTATCATGATTGGTATCGCAGCGACTAATTAATACACATAAAAAGCACCTTGAATTTCAATTAAAAAAAAAAATAAAAATTCTTATATTAAATCGATAGGTAAGCTAAAGATGACAAAACAACGTTATGCTATGCTCTGTGCTTTGCTGTTCTCTATTTCGCTTTATCTATTCTAATCTGTGCAATATACATTCTATATATTATAAAGAAAGAGCGACATCACGGATCAATTTGAAAAATTATGGTACAATGTACATATATAAGCGTTTTATTTTAAAACTAAGGGATTTAAGCCTATTAATTTTCTAACGGCCTAAATTGTGAAATATTGTATATACGTTGAAACTTGATTAAATAAATCAATATCATTCAGGCCGCTAGTTGAACAGTAAAAAGGCTAGGCTGTTAACTGAACGGTGAATTAATCTAATTGGCTACGACTTATATGTATATATATAAATAACCCTTATTCTTTATTGATTTATTAATAAAGCCGATATTCAAATAAGATTCTATCTAGGTCAATTCCCCCTCTATCCCCCAACCAAAGTCCACTACTACTTAAGTATTTTTAATCGATATTTTATTATTTTAACTAGCTATTGCTGATTATTTGACATTTGCAGTCCTGAACGATGAATAATTACTTATATTATAAATGAGAAAGTTAGTCTGTATGTGTGTTATGCAATCACGCCTAAAGTACTGAACCGATTTAAATAAAATTTGGTACAGAGATAGTTTAGAGCCTGAGACAGGATCAAAGAACATAGTATAATAATAATAAATAGAAGTAAATAATCCTGCGCAGACGAAGTCGCGGGTACCATCAATACATGAAAATATTATTACGACCTTTTGTTAATGTGTACTAAATCGTGTGTTGTGTCCCATAATTTTTAACAATTTACTGAACTGGTAGAGTTACTAAATTCAATAGATGGTTATTTCAATGCATACGAGTTAGAAATTCATTGTTTTTAACCACGAAGTCATTCCGTTCAAGAATTCTAAATAATTATATCCGGACCACATACTTTTGATAATTGTGCACAATTTTGTGGTTTTATAAAAATATTATCGGCAGAAACATACAGAAAATACTAACGTGGGTACGTTAATTTAAATCATCCGCTGGTATAATAAAAAACTAAAATTTACTTAATTTATATTTAACTTACATTCTCAAATATTAAAAACAAATATGTTTAGGTAAGTGAAAATAAAAATAAACAAATTTCCATTCAGGGTTAATGTTGTCAATAACAAGTCATGTCAGTAACAAAAATAATAGAAATTTAATATTTCTGAATCTGACTTTTTTTTAAATTTTTATATGTATTTGATTTACAAAAATGTCGTCATCGACTAAACGATATCTTTTTTGCAGGGTTTATTTATGGTGACTTTTGTGTCTCTCGTCACCATCTCTATGGCAGCGCCACAGATGTCTGACATTCAATTAGAAAGGATTCTATCAGACCGAGGAACTATGCAGCGGCACATAAAATGTGCGCTGGGAGAGGGACCATGTGATCCCGTTGGGATTCGACTAAGAAGTAAGTAATACTCATTTAAAGCAGTAATGATCTTCTTGATGTAAATACATCATTATGGTTGCCGAAAGAAATATTTTAAAGAGAATACATCGTGCATACATCGTTTATGTCTTTTCTGTATATGTCAGACGGGATACCAGGTGCATTACTTTTTAGAAATCCTGAGTAATTATAGAAGTGCACGGCCACACTCTCTTTCATGACTTCATTATTTTATTTAAATTAAAAACCATTAATAATATCTTAACATCTATTATTTTCGTAAAATAATAAAATAATGTCTCTCAAATTTTATTTTTTAATTTAAAAGGAAAATTTTCGAGATAACTTTGAACACTCATGTTATTATATGCAAAAAAAATCAACCACAATACATTCACAAAGTTCAAGGAAATGATTACTCACTACTAAAAGTTAATTCGTCATATGTATGGTATAGGCAATTTGCCATCTCTAAATTTTTTCGGATTTTTTGGACTTAATTAGTTATTTTTAACAATTATACTAAACCGCGTAGAAAATAGGTAATCATTTTATGATCTTATATTCTATTATATATATATATATATATATATATATATAATAGAATAATTCGTTATTTTCTATTATATATATATATATATATATATATATATATATATATATATATATATATATATATATATATATATATATATATTTTATATGTATACATTTATAGGTATAACGAAAGAATTGGAAAATTACTAAAATACAGGTCGATAAAAATTTTACCTAATGATTTTTTTTTATAAAACTTTACATCATAAAAATATTCATAAATTAATTTGTTAAAACGCGGTAATCGCATGGTCTAATTTGAAAAATTCTTTTTGCTTAAGTAAGCCCGATGATTGAGAAAAGTTACGAGTAGAAGTTATATAACATCATGCTACACCTGATAGGAGCGTAGTAGTTACAATAAACACCAGTAAAAGTCGTGCCGAATTAAGAAAGCGGGGTCATTGGTTTACATTTTAAGATATAAAATAAATAAAATAAAAATTAGAATAAAGTATATTTTGAATTCGGTAAAGAACTTAATTTACCATGCTGCTGGGCCTCGTCCAATGCGGGTTGGCGAATGTCATGCGTCAGTACCTCTCTCGGCACATGCAGGTTTCCTCACAATATTTTTCTTCACCTCCGAACGCTAGATGAATTTTAATACAAAATGTTGTCCTTGAAAATTCAGCGGAGCTAGCGGCTTGAACGGGTGATTATTAATTGAGATCGACATGTACCCAACCATTAGGCCATCTCAACTTGTAATCTCCAACAAAAATTTAGTTATCTTATCTCAACACTGAACTTGTAGAGAAAATTATTTTATTAACAAGTCAAATCTCAAATGATCATTTATCTCTGAGATACAATATTTCAAATCTCATTAAAATCGTTACAAGATTTTTTTCCATTTAATTCATTAGTGTATTATATCTGTTCTGAACATCTTACTTATTATGTAAAGTTAGCATTTGTCCTAACTAAGTCAAACTTGGCCCTGGGTCAAACTGCAACGGGCATAAATCTACAAAAATAGTAATAGTTTGTTTCTAATTATTATTAATTTAAATCTTTTCAGCGTTAGCTCCACTTGTGTTGCGCGGCTCTTGTCCACAGTGCTCCCCGCAAGAGACGCGTCAGATTCGACGCACGCTCGCCTACGTCCAGAGGAACTACCCGTGGGAGTGGGCGAAGATAGTTCGTCAATACGGCTGAAAGATTAAAACATTATATACAAGAACTTAGTAACTTATAACTAACATACATACGTTTAAGATTATGTTAAAATAAATATAAAACTGTAACTAGCATAAATAAAAATATAGTGACTCGTGATTTGAACATTATTAAATCATAGTTTATCTATTAGAATGGAAACGACATTATGTTATCAATTGTATGTTAATTGGCTAATTATTTTGAATTTTTAATGGAACTAATTTATCAAATTAATAGGAGTTGACATATTTGCACATTATTATCGTAATTAATAAGTAAACATTAATAATCACTAACAATATATTAATTACCTATGTCCTTAATTTTATTATAAGATAATTTAAATAATCATCTTTATTTAACACCAATATGTTAATTTATATAAGCTTCTTTAATAATTCATTCCGGAAACATATTAAAAAGACATTTGTATTGTAAACCATTGGCCCAAATTACGCGTTATAATGACAGCGAATAAAGTTTAAGTTGTCTATTTATCTAGAATTTTATTTATATAATAAATAGCTATGCCGGATGGTCTGTCTGTTTTTATGTTATTTACTCATTATTCTGTCACGTAACGAACGCATAGTAGTGTAAGTATAGTTCATTTCACGAGACTTTTAAAGAAAAAAGGAAACCGATATCAAAAGCAAAATACGTATTCGTTTACTTAAATGATATACTTATTCAAGTTATTTTGATTTTAAAACCAAACTACTGAACTGATTTTAATGAAAATTATATAGGACCTAAAAATAATTAATCGATTCGATCGAATCGTTTTCGAGTTGTCGGTGAGCATAAAAAGGTCCCCAACGTATTATTGAGAAACTCCTCAATTTTTGAAAGTCAGTTAAACGGAAGTTGCACAAGGGACTGTCATAATCTTTTCACGAAATTTTTGAATCATGACTTCTTTTTTTCTTGACAAAAACAAATTAATAGAGATCTAGTCTTGAATATAGAGCTAAATTACACGGTTTACAATTTTCACAGTTTCTGTTTTGTTTACCTCTCGCACGAGTTCTATTTGAATGGGCTATACACATATAAATTGGCAAGCAAAGAGGGGGTCGAGTTAAGTAAGCGGTTACGACATTGCCGTCGGAGCATTCTCTCTACGACCGCGCTCGCTGCAACGCACCGAGTTTGCATTCGCACGCGAATCGTGGAACGATTTAGAAATCACTCTATAAATCCGGGTCATTTAGGAGTTAAGGAAAGTAAAAGTGTATCAAGTCATATCAGATCGAATAAGGATGCAGGTAAGAATGTTATTTTGTTAATTTTATTATCTCCTCAAATATTCCTGTTCGCGACACGTTTTCGAGCTTTCGACGAATGCAGATTATTGAACTCGCGAAGGGCGCAATTTTTCACTTGCTTGATTGACTTGTTTATTTGCAAAGTATGATATTATTATTTTCTTATTTATATGTAGAAATATTCATACAATCTTCTTCGAAAATAATCTCTTTTTCTTTATTACGTTTATTTTTAATCCCATTTTCAAATACGACATAAATAGTTTTAATTATTTTTATCTTTACTCGTTTCTATAAATATAACGTTCAAACTTTTTACTACAGTTTTACCCAAATAATTGAAATTTAATAAAAAAGCATTGAATTTTACTCTATTTTCAGTAAATTGGATTGGCAAAATTAATAAATATTGATGAATATAGATAGATATTTTAAAATAACGTATT
Source organism: Hypolimnas misippus (assembly GCA_037950945.1). Classification (NCBI taxonomy): domain Eukaryota; kingdom Metazoa; phylum Arthropoda; class Insecta; order Lepidoptera; family Nymphalidae; genus Hypolimnas; species Hypolimnas misippus. The sequence continues at coordinate 4,621,167 of JBBEEQ010000013.1, read as the reverse complement.
ATGGAATACTTTGACTTGTTTCTGATAAAGAAAATTTTATATCCTCGCATATCAAAGACATCAACGAACTCGAACCCCACAATAAATATAATCTGACATCTTTTGTCTCTCATATTAAACTTGTTTTGTCTGGTATCTTTTTATTTTGTTAAGTCAATTTAGGTGAAGGGCGATCGTTACTACAAATTAAATCTTGCATTTTTTAATCACTTCGAACTTGACGGCAAATTATCCTCATTTTTGGTTTTAAGTATTACATGGTCATCCTTGTGAATCTCGTGTCATGACTCAAACAATATTTACATAATGTTTTTTTAGAAAACAAATTCTCGCAATTTTATTATTGTTTTAAATATTCTCATTCGGTAGCCGATTAATTTAAGATAAATAATAGAGACGATATATGTTTACTTTATCATGGTCTTCATTATATGCAAATTCGAAATTTCTTTTTAAAACATGTACCATCTAACTAAAAAGATATCATATTTGTTTGTAGTTTAAAGTCCTTAAAGTTATTTAGCTACCAAGTATAAATATTTTTGATTACATATTGTCCTCGGCGATTCTGTACAAGCAATAATCGTAAAACTATATAATAGTTGTCCTTGCGTCAACGAAATAGTATTTCTATAATTCATTATGCGATTTTATTGATTTAGTAAGTAGTTCATTAAATAGTATAAAGGTTAAGGTTTTATAAGGACCACAACTGCTTTTGATATTTTTATAATACTAAGAAAATTTTAATAACTTCCTGAAATAAATCTGATGTGGTAAACCAAATGACTTCCCTGTTGAAAATTATAAAAAGGAAATACAAACATGTGAGTAGATAATATAATAAAAACTGTGAGCCTAGACAAAATACTTAGCGATTATCGAAATTTATAGTAGAAAACTCAAAATTTATGGAAAATGACATAACATAAATCATATTACCTGGATAATGTACCAAGCATAATAAGCATAGATAGTATATAAAAAAAATCTGTAATTAATTCTTAAGTACCAATGGAGATATAGATAATAATTGTATAGGTATGTACGTAATGTACGAGTTTTTTTTAAATAATAAATGTTATTAATAAATTTAAAAGTAATATATGTTTTCTTAAACAATTATTTAAATCCGTGTACAATCGCTTAATATAGATTTTGAGTTACACACAGGTATCGATCGATTCGACGATAAATGAATAGAATCGGAAATGAAGTTCCGAATTTAAAGGTTTAGAATCAAACAAACTTACAACAATATTCACGACATCAGGAAAATCCTTTTTTTAATATTACTTTTTAAACACTATTAAATGATGGGGACTTTAATCTATAATAAAATTATAAAGCCGAAGAGTTTGTTTATTTCTTAGAACGCGTTAATCTCAGGAACTACAGGTTCGAATTGAAAAAACGCTATAGGCTATATTCAGTAACCATAAACTGGTTGGAATTGGTTTGTGCACCAACATACAAATACATGAGTCAGTAATTACAAACACGAAGCTTAAATATCCGTCTACCTTTCTCTTAAGTCTTAAAGTTACGTATAAATATTCAGATTTTAAGTAACGGATCTAATCGTGATGGATAAAGTATAAGTGTACATTTTATTCTTGTCCGATGATTCAATAAAGTTATATCCTTCGAAACATCTTGAAAAGATAAAAGGTACGTCAATATTTATACTAATATTAAAAAGAGATAAAATTTATTTGTAAGTTTGTAGGCATTTTATTTTTTTACGTTGAATAGCCTCTTTATTGAGGAAGGTTATAGTCTATATTACATCACGATACGACTCATAGGAGCGAAATAGTAACCATAAACGCTAGTGAAACCGCGAGAGTCAGGTGGTCTCATATAAATAATCATCGCGATTAGACCCGTCACTTAAAATAGTAAATAAGTTATTGCAAAATCTTAAATTAGTTATATAACGACCGAGTTTAACATAGGAACAACAATAAAGTTATTAAAAATGGCTTTAGTCATACACCTGTATAAAGAAAAACATTGCAAACCATCAAATTAAACACGAATAAACAAAAAACGTAACGACTTAACGGCCTCTACTAAGATCGTAGGATAAGTGTTGTGAAAACACATAAAAATACCCAGACCTCAGATCTACCCGTACCGTAGATAAATATTTGAACCCGTGACTGTTTAATTATACAATTATAAAGTAACTAGCCGTTTGCTTCGTGGGATTCCTCACCGGCGCGGTGATTTGTAATAAGCCTAAATACTTCTGTTTCTCAATAAAATATACTTAAGTAATATAAAAAACCCGATTGCCAAATTACACAATTAATATTATCTAATATTATGTACATAAAACCCCCATGTTAAAATCAATTAAGCCGTTTAGACGACATAGCGTGTCAACATTCGAAAATCATTGTTTCAATATTTTAACTTATTTTTTTTAATTTTCTTAAGTTTTTTTTAATTCTCTTGTGCAACGTTACATTTTTATAGGCATAAAATTTTCATACTGATTGAAATTCTGCGTTGTCTGCACTATTCCATCGATTGAATAAATAAATATTTTCCCACGATGGTAACTCGTGTCTAATAGTGGGACATTTATTGATTAAAACGAAAAAATAGCGCAACAATTGAATAATGAAAAAGACTAAACAGTCTTAAAACACTGACAAGTCTGGCTAAACAAAGACAATTATTTTTAACTAGCTTTTGGCCGCGACTTCGTCCGCGTTTTCGTCGTTTTTTGTAAAAAAAGTAGCATATGTCCTTCCTCAGGGTTCAGTGGTTTTGATGTGACAGACGAAAAACTTTACGACGAAGAAATATAATATGTTAATACACAATTTTTGATTTGTATGATTTTTTTAATTTAATAGGTCATAGGGTTTAGTTTTTAGAGTATTATAAACGTAAGAGTAAACAAATATAATCAGAATGCTCCGAACTGCTAAGCTATCAGGAGTTACACGTGTTATTGTGAGTCAATCATAAAAGATAGACACATGCTGTTGCGGGATATTTTTTAGAAAATTTTATGTAGAATATTTACGTCATACATGATTTCTATGTAACTTTAACCATTAAGGCTGCATCCGCGACGGAAGCTTAAAAATTGGAGTAACGTCGCCCGTTTTCCCAAAATTACCCTTCACTACTCTGCTCCTATTGATTGTAACGTGATGAAAAGTATACTATAACCTGCCCAGGAGTATGCAGAATAATTCTACCAAGTTTCGTTAAAATCCATCGAGTAGTTTTTGTTTCTATAAGGAACATACATACAGACAGACAGATAAAAATTTTACTGATTGCATTTTTGGGATCAGTATCGATCACTAATCACCCCCTGATAGTTATTTTGAAAACATATTTCATGTACAAAATTGACCTATCTACAGATTTGTTATAAGTATAGAGCTTAAGTAATTGTCGAGAGATACATATCTCGACAATTACTTAAGCTAAGGAGAACTTATGTTATACTTTATTTGCTCGACAAAATATACTTAGAAAACTATAAAATTATAGCTGGCCCTCGCAGTTTCCTTTCTGTTTATGGCTACTACTTCAATCCTATGAGCCATATCGTGATGTAATATAGCCTATAGCGTATACCGTACCTCATCAAACAGGCTATCTATGCAAAAATATTTTTTCAAATCGGATCAGTAGATTCAGAGATTACTCCCCAAATACAAATTTACAAACAAATTTTACCCCTTTGTAATATTAATATATACTAATTCCAATTAATTAATTAATAAAGCAAAATGTATTTACCCAAAAGCGTTTCCTCGCTCCGTTAGATACTCTTACAATAGGGCTATATTTTTTATTTATTTCAAAAGATGACAAAATATTTATAGCAAAGTAGTCGAACCGAATGAAATCGAAGGTAGTAAAAACCTTAAATAAAAAGCTTAGAATACAAAGACTATAATTCTATAGGCATATCACAACAATAAGAGAAGGTTAATGTAGGAGCCAATCTTCTCAGTTTCCCGGGACAGAGCATGTTATTGTTAAAGTTTTTCATTGTTGTACTGTCGCAATATCAATGTTGCAATAAAAAGTGGCTTAAAGAATAAATTGATAGAGAAGGAATAATTCATAACATACTCGTATCAATCGTAATATTTCAAATTAAATAGTCTTTACATTATCATTGACATTACGTTACACAATATATATAATTTACCAGGTAATATTTTAGTGTATTTCATGTCTTGAAGTTTTCTCCTTTTACCTCAGCTGTCATTTGAAGATACACTAGTAAAATATAAAATCCTCGCTATTACCGAACAAGAAGCAATTGAGTGTTCAAAGGAAAAATCATTAAGCTAAAACTTGATAGCTATCGTATTGTCTCGTCGCCGATGGCTGCAGATTGGCTAATAATTAAAATCCAAAGCACGTTCCAGTACGGTGTCAGTGTTATTTAAAATCGCGTGTCATATGAGTTACAGTCAGGATTTTGTTTCGTGACTACGTATTGTGTTGTTTATTTAGGCAATACTTCGTTAAATGTAAAACCTTAGATACGTAGGTAAAATGTATTGTATTTAATAAAAATTCTAAATTAAAATTAAAACCAAATATTCCACATTCGTATATTCGTATATAAGTAACATTATTTGAATTTTTTTGCTGACCCTGATTATGGTTCTATGGTATTTTTTCCCTTATCAGGATCTAATTATATAAAAAAGTCGCTATCAAAATATATCACATTTTGATAGTTTAATGTAGCGTTGTATTGCAGAAATCAAAAATTAATTATCAGAACGTAGTATTTCATGATAGCTTAACGTAATTATCTTGCAGGTCCCAATCCGTACTTCGCTATTCGCTTTATCTACATTATTTTTTAAACCTTTTTTAACGTCATAAAAATCAATTTCATATTTGATACCATTAAATACATACCTATAAAAGACACACTGAAGATCACATTTATTTTATAGCAAAAAAAATCTTAAATTCAAGGACTCTATTTTCTGTGCCTCTAAAAGGTAGATTAAAACCTGATATTGATCATATTAGGATAAATATAATAATACGAGTATATGTATCGATTATTGTTGATTAATCAATAAACGTATGTAGGTCTGTAAATTGCCGTTTTTGTTAAATTAAATATTAAAAAATAATTTTTAAAATCATTTAAGGAAACAATATAATTATCTTTATTTTAAAAGTTAAGAGTTACGTTTTGTTTTACAGCTTACTCCCATTTTGGTGCTGTGTGCGATGACGGCCGTGTATGCTGCGGAGACACCGAGACCTGAAGTGTCAGACACAGCTCTAGAAGACGCTCTAAATGACAAACGCTTCATACAGAGACAACTCAAATGCGCTCTCGGAGAAGCACCGTGTGACCCTATTGGAAAACGATTGAAAAGTATGCTTTCTAACTACTGTTGATTTATTGTGTGCATTAAATAATTTACAATGATAATGACATATTTTTGCAACTAAATAAGTGTGTTTTATGCATTGAAATGTAGAGCCATGGTTTTTTATTTTAAATGAATGACTTTAGAAGCAAAATTGTTCATTATGCTTCCTTTTTCTAATATTTATTAGTCAATAAAAAATGTATTCTGATGTTCAAATCATACAACTTCTACCACTTAATTGAAGGTACAACTAAAAGAAAATATAATATATAAATAATAAAACGCATCAGACTCAACGGCTCCCATTAAGATCTCATGGTCTTGTATCAGGAGTCCGGAAACACACACAAACATCCAGACCACGACAAACATCCGTATGGTCAATACACACGTTTGCCGTGAGCGGGGATCGAAACCGCGACCGTAAGCGCTTCAGTCAATTGCAATGACCACTGCGCTAACGTGTCTGGCAATATTATCATTTATACGACAGTCATCAAATATTACAACATCTACATTTAATAGTTTTAGAGTTATGCAAAGATTATATCATAGGTACATGCAAATGTACAAGGACGTATGATATGTGTGTTAAGATGTCACGCAGAATCTCATTCAAAGATTGTCAAAGTATAAGCTATCTTTAATTAAATCTGAATTTTTTTCTTTTCTAATATTACAATTTGTAGATACGTTTACTTCGCATGAAAAAGTCATGACATTAAATAATGTCCTGACTGATTCATCAACGCAGAGCCTAAACCGCTGGGGTCACATACTTGAAATTTGGCTTTAGATGCCTTTTAGGGTGGGTGGTGAAGTTTGTAAGGCCAAAATTGAATTTTTTTGCCGTTTATCTTTAAACTTAGCATATTTATTCCTAAGGGTGAATAAATGATACATATGCATCCTCAAATTCAAAAATCATCTCTTATACTTGTGCTAGGGGGCACTTAAGTAACTCCGCGAGGAACTGCTAGTATAGAAAAAAGAAATTTCTTTTATATTCATTTGTTGATTCGTTTCAATCGTTCGACATTCGTTGATTGAATTAGAAAGAGCAAATATATAAGTTAGAATCATTTATAATGCAGTATGCGGCCAATGACGGCCACCAAATGGTCGCAGGTAAATTTCAATGCCGTTGAAATATTTATATTTGAAAAGTAGGTCAACTAGGAAAAGCGTTAATAATCGAATTTAGTGATTGGTTAAGATCTATCGTTTTTTCGCCTATTTCCTGATTTAATCGTAAATAATAAGTTAGGTAATTATTTATTATTGTAATTCTAACTAATATTATAAATGAGAATGTAACTTTGTTTGTTGTTTTACAACCGACCATCATTTTTTGCATATATGATATAAGGCATATTGAATAGGATATATCATCTTTCATCCAAAAACTGTTCTACTACTATTTCCAAGATTAGAAAAATAACCTTTAAAAACAAATTACCTGATTACACGCGGGCACAAGTGGTTTATTCTAATTTCCTTTCTGGTAGCTACATTTTATTATATTTAAGATATAATAATATTTTAATACTAGTCAACAATCAGAATAATTAGTAATATATCTAAATTGCATGAGGGATTTAGAAGTTAAAGTGATAAAGATCATACATACAAACGTACCCTGACACATACCACTGTCTTTTTGAGCACTCCTACACGATTGGAAAATTTGTGTTAATTTGTTCGTATTCATTCCCATCTTTCTTTGCTTTTGTACTTAATTTAATTGTTTTTTTAAATTATTTTCAGCTCTCGCGCCATTAGTCCTAAGAGGCGCCTGCCCTCAATGCTCACCGCAAGAAACGAAACAGATTCAACGCACCCTATCCTATGTACAAAGGAATTTCCCTCAACAATGGGCAAAGATAGTGCGTCAGTACTCTGGTTGAAAATCAAATTATTAATGTTATTTTAGTAAAACGAACAAATTTAACCTTGGTTTCAACTGATGTTAAATATTTTCACAGTAATAAAGTGGTGTTTAAGGCTTTCACTTATTGTACCTAGATATTTTCACCATAATAAAGTCATAGTTTTAATTGTTTATACTTTACTAATTTCGATTTTTTCACATCAGGAAAAATAATAGTATTTTGCTATTGCCTAGAACAACCCCTCATCTTACGTAATATAATGTTAAGTCAGTCACTACAATGTTTCTGACTTCAACTATCTAAGTCTTAACCTAAAAACTCATACACCTCATATCTGACCCTGTTAGGTGCTCTATTTTCCGAGAGTATAAAATAAATTTTCCGTAGACATTATACATAATTACAATGTTGAATTTTATTGGAGTTATCCAGAGTTTTTCGCCTAAACTTGCACAGTGAGACAGTAAACGTAAAGTATGTACGTATTGTTAAAAAAAGGGTCTTAATCTTGTAAATATTTATAAGAATAATGTATTTAATGTAGCTTATTTCTAAGTAATGTATTACTAGATTATTTTAACACAAAATGTTTTGTAACCCTTAAAGAGTTAAGACGTTTAAGTTTTAATATCGCTACATGAAAAAAACTGCCAAATATTACATACTTATAATTTTCAGTGTTTCTATTTTTGCTTAAAATGATTCGGTAACTATATAAATTATTAACTATATTAAAGTTACAAAAGATATTGATGTATTTTTCTTTTCTCTTAACTTAATGAGTTGGAATTTCAGAAATCTTTTAACATGTACATTATATTTATATTTACTACGTAAAATTATGTTGTGTTTATAAATTAATGTAATTAAATAAAACCTTAATCATAAATATAGATATTTTATTGTTTTACATTGACTGTGGTAGAGCCTAGCTGTACTGCAATGACTGCGCGTACAGTGACTGGGTCGACCGGGACAATATCACACTCTCATAGAAAATCAGCGTAGCCGTAGCTAATACGGCTGCGTTTCGTACTGTAATTTAGAGAGCTGGAAGCCTAACCCCTCCTCTATTTCTACTATTCCTTCCTATACCTCTAATACATGACCCATGATACATAAGTTTTATATGAAAAAGGGCGCAATAATTTTTATGCAAAGTAAATAGTAGAACTAGACAAAGTTCCAAAAAAGTATGTCTACAATTTACTGAAAATCTATTCTGCAATAAAAATAGTTAACAAATATTATAAACAGCCGAACAAAGGTATGTGCAAACGGATGAATGAATACACTAAGACAATTTAAAGCATACGATATAGTTTCTCTTTTTTAATCACATATGAATTTTATTTCAATTAAGAAATTTCAAACATTCAACGATTAAGTACATCATGAATATAATATATGTAATTATTAATTAAAGATTTTCAATGTAAAAATAATGTTAATTTTTGGGAATTAAAAAAAGAACAAACTGTTTATCAAATGTTTATCGTGTAAAAGAGGTTTTAAACTTAAAAATAATTTTGAGGATCATCGACCAAAATATTTTTAATTTTCGCTAGCAACACTGATTAAAAGTTCGTTGCATAAGGTTGGTAACTGCTGACGCTGTACTCTTATGCTCTTCCGGTTGTACAATATCTTTACTTTTATTTTATATAAAATATTATTTTCTGAATGGAAATAATATTCAGTGCTGATTTTTTGTAAATATAATTATTTCATTGATTTAATATCCAAAAACGTAAATTTTATTATATTTGCTATAGGAATCAATGCTACCACCTGTAGTGCCCTATGAAATTATTTCGTACGCAGTCGGTGAATTTATTTACAAGTACTATTTTGCAACTACTTTGACAATTATAGAATACAGTCTGCTGAACTTTATTTCTCAAATTGACTAAACAAAGTGAAGTCATAAAACTGAAAAGCTTTTTCTTTGTTATTGGTATGTTATGGTAACAGGTCCTCTAGACCTATAGTAACTATAGAATAAAATATGGTCGTGCGTGTTGCCTAAACAGATAGTAGTGATGTGTGAACAGACTGAAATTAACTATTTGGATGGAGACATAGTATGGGTGAAGCTTGGATCATGTTGGTGGCCTGGAGAGGTGGTGGGCCCAGAGAAGCTACCACCCGATGTTCTGCCATCATTTCGAAAGCCACCTATTGCAGTTGTCAAGTTTTTCCAAGAAGATACCTAGTAAGTTTACAAAATATAACCTATTCAGCAGTAATTTTATATTAATAAAATATTGCTACCCCTTAATATACGCTAGTTACAGCCTTTGTTAGTAGGAACAGATTTTATTTACATATATTGTAATATATTTTTATAAAAGTTTATTTAAATAAAATTGCACCCCAAATTGCAGTAAGGCAATTTATATAGATGAAAATTTTATGCATTCAAACATTTCTAAGATATTTTTATAAATTAAACCTGTTTTTTTGGCTTTTAATGTTGTCAATGCTTCGTTAAATCTGTGTTAATTTCTAGCATAAATAATTTAATTAAAATTTATCGTGTTTCAGTGAGTATGTAAAAAATCTTACCAGCATATATAAATATAATTGCAGTCGCAAAGATGAATTCATCAATAAAGGATTATGTAAGTTCTTGACACAATACCTGAAATTTTTAATGTATATTTGTATATATGGTATTTATTGTTTGATAAAAAAACATTTTCAATAATTTTTTACAGATATGTATAGAACAAAACATGGACATATGGAAAAATTTCCAGAAGATGTAATACGAGCTGAAACTGCAGTAGGAGGGGACATAAAAATACTAACACGAGATGAGTTTCAAGAAACAAAGAAAGAAAGTTATGCTGGTCTTTTTGGAGGCCCATCAAAGAAATCACCCGGCTCTATTAAAAAAGGTAACTTTCTATATTTTAAGAATAAAAAACTATTTTTTGAACTATTGTATGAAATTAATAGTCAAAAATATATTATCTATAAGATAACTAAGATTAAAAAAAAAATCAGTTTCAAAAGCAAAATATGTAAGTTTCTTTATTTGGATGACATACTTATACCAGTTATATTGATTTAAAATCATAGCTTGGTTGGGGTATCATGCTATGAGTGGTCAATACTGCAAAGCTTAGTTTAGTTTCTCCTAGGATGCTATTGGACTCTATGATTAATGTAAACCTAATTAAACCTGATTAAAAACATTTCATCAGGAGCCTTGATATGGGGTAATTTTATAGATATCCTATAACTAAGTATATGTGTATGGGTCATGGTATTTCTATTAAATGTAAACAAAAAAATATAAATATTTCCACTTTCAGAATAATGAATATGAAAACAATTTTCTACATTTTATATACTTTTCATATTAGTTCTATTAAAACGAAAATTTTAAAAACTTTTTAAATATTATGTATATTTTCAATTGAGTCTATGGAAATAATATTTTTAATTCTGTTTCCAACTGGATATTTAAATTATTTTTAATAATTTTCAACCTACCTGTTATTATAAATACAAATGTGAGTGTTTTCGTTTGTTTGTTTATTACACTTAACATCCCAACTACTCAACACCATAAAATTATCAGGGGTAAAGAAAAATGCATATTTTATCTTCATCTAGTAAAAAAGTAATCTAGGAAAAATCTACATTAATATGAGCGACAGGCAAAGCTTGAAAAGTATGAATTACTTCTGGTTGAACTAAATTTATATGATAATTAAAGTATGATATGATAATTATTTTTTTTTTATAGATGTGGTATATTCATACTATTCATGTCCAACTTTGACAATTGTTTTCATAGTCCAAAGATACAGTTGCCTGTAATATTGAGTTGTTAGGCAACATTGCTTGAATTCTGAGTCCCGATTTCCATAAACTTTTAACTTTAGATATCTATAGTTATACAATATAATTGCATGTAAAGTATATGGTAACTTTCTACAATTATTAAACTGTTTATATAATTATCAAATGAATTATACAAAATTATTGTATATGTTTCTTTTATTGTATATGTTGTTTTCAATAATATAATTATGAAAAAACTAATTAAATATTTTATATATATATATATATTTTATTTTAGGAAAAATTGGACGAGGAAAGCCTCCAGATCCATCAAAGGTGTCTACACCTATGAGAAAGGTAAAAAATAAGAGTATTTTTTCTTATTATTTTTTTATAAAAAAATTCTGATAATAACATCAATACCTATAAAAGTAATTTATTCAATATTTTCTCTATTTTCAGTTTAAAGAAAAAACCAACTACAAGGTACATATATTACTTCAGGGATCGAAAACTCCCAGTCAAGCTAATGAAAATGTTTCAACACCATCCACTAGCCGGGCTGGTTCGGAACCTACAGAGGCATTGGAAAAAATGGAGGAAAATAAAACTGAACATACAGAAAAACAACAGACAGTTTCCACTATGAATACACCTACAATGTCCAGTTCAGGCTTATATGCATGCCATGCATGTCAATTTACAACAACTCGTCTAAATGTTTTAATTTTACACAACAAAAGTCATAGTGTAACATTTACCCCATACACACCATCACCAGTCAGAAAGAAACATGTGAAAACACCAAAATCCACACCTCTCACATCAAAAACACAGAAACAGAAAAAGCCACGCCAAGACAAACCAGAGAAAGTACCTAAAAAATCACAGAGTACAAAACGTGCTGCAGAGCGTGGAACTACACCTGAAGTTAAAAAACCTAAAACGGATCAGGAAATAAAAAGTAGCCTTTTAGCTGATTGGGATGATGGTGATGAAGAATCCAATGATGAATCAACTATGATTATGGCGGGATCCCCAGAAGTTCCAGTTGCAGCAGAATCTCCAGCAGTACCAACACCTGCAGAATTACCAAGTGCTCAAGTTCCTGCTGAGGTAATGCTACCACCTGAAAAGAAATCAGATGATTTGTCAGAGAAACCGGAATCATCAAGTGATTCAAAGTATGAGTTTTGTGAAGATGAAGACTGGCCTGTCGAAGCTGATATTGGCAGAAAAATTCCTCGTGTAAAGAATCCCTCGAAGCGAAAAGGGGAAACAAAAAGTATTAGTATTGATGAAGATGAAATGGCTAGAGAAGTTGCAGAATTGCTTAATAAAACTACTCTTCCAGAATTACCATCTGCGCCTGAACCTTTAAAAGTAGAGGAAAATTTTCCGGAACCTTCGATCGTCAAATCCCCAGATAAAAAACAAGATAATTTACGAGAACAAACAGTAGACGAAAAAAAAAACTTAAGTGACCCAACTCCACCTAAAACAATATTTAAAACTAAGACGTTTTTTCGGAGTCGACATTCTAGAAGTCAAGATGCAATAGGTAAATATGTAGCTGAGCAACTTAACGCTGCTGAGAGAATGGATATTGCAGACAGTGAAATAAATGGTGCAGAAATAGTCTCGTCGCCAGAAATTCGTATGTCACCGCCAGTAGAACATGTTAAAGTTGCCCGTTTGGCGCCAAAAATACAGCTTAAGAAAATGAAAGCTGAAGCAGCACAGTTGCGAGAATTAGAAAAGGTCAAGGCAGAAAAATTAAAAGAAGATATCACTTCAAATTCTACCTTAACCTATGTTTCAGAAAATTTTTCTGTTAATGTGTCTGAACAAATTGTTGAGAATCAAAAGTCAGAAAACACAATAGAAAATGAAGTCAACTGTAGTAAAGATATTGAAAGCTTTAACAGTGATACTTCGAATGTAGATTGTTCTAAAAATCAAATGGATAGATTAGAAGATAAACTAAATATCACAGATGATGATGAACATATAAACAAAGAAGATATAAACAATGAAAAAGAAACATTTTCAAAAAGCAACTTATCCAATACACAGACGAAGGAGAATGCCCCTATTGTAAAGTTTTCTGATGATAATCTTCCAAAATCTTATGAACCTTTTATGAACGAATCAACCGCATCTGCCGTTGATGCGCTATTAAGTGTTTCTCGAGAAGCAGACCGAGTAACAAAAGTAATAAGTGATGATCCTCCTGAGGATTTATTTGAAGATGATAATAAAGATAATAATATTTCAAGTAATGTAAATGGTTACAATGACTATAAAGGTAATGGTATAGATGAATCTAGTGAACAAAATAGTAATAATGACAATAAAGAAGATTCAAATTTTGAGACAGTTGAAAATATGGACACCCAGGCACAAGAAAGTATTGATAACTCGTCAAACAATGTTCACATTGAAACTAATACAACCGAGTTTACAAATACAATAAATACCGAAATTGAAAATAGTACAGCAGAGGAAGTTATGGTCGATGATAAAGCATCTAACGATAGTTGCAAGTCGGAATTGATCTCAATGAAAACGTGTAACACCTTACCTACTGAAAATACTCCATCAGAATCTGATTTACAGATAGCAGAAGCTCTTATAAATTTACCAACGACAACAATGAATAAAGTTTCTATTAAAAGCCATACAGAAAATAACACTATAGATATACCGTCAGAAGAAATACACGTTGATAATGAAGATATACATATTCCAAAAGATCAAAATGTAGCCGAAATAGATAATACTGGTGATATAGATGTTCAACCAGATAATTTAATTGAGTCGAGTAATGAAAGTGAAAATATTAATTCTCGATTCGAAACAGAGCAGGAAAAATGTGAAAATTTAAATGCTGCACAATCTTTAGTGCAAATGTCAGAAACAATTGACCACAATATAAAAATTCCCGATATAGATTTACCGAATAAAGAACTATTAAAAATCAACGTAAAAGTCAAGGATGATGAAGTTAAACTTGGCACTATAGAAGCAGAACAAAATACAATAACTGGAAATGAGTCTAAGAAAGACCTAGTAACGATTCATAAATCACCAGAATTAGAAACTAATTCATCAAAATTGTTAAGAATCTTAGAAGAACCGTGTCTACCAAAATTAACTCCAGCAAAGAAAACTATAACAAAACAAATAATAGTACCTGGAAAAGAAAAAATATTGAACTTTGATGTTGGAAAGTCACCTATTAAAAACAAACCTCAATCGCCTAAGCAAAAAATCATCATACGTCGTTCTGTGCCTAATAAAAATCTATTAAATAATATAGCTGAAGTTACTACACCTGACAAAATAATTTTATCTCGTACAAACAAGTCTGCACAGGATGGATCTTCAGTTCAAACTTATACTATTCAAACAACGCCAGAATCACAATCAGTAGCAGATACTAATACAATCATAATTCAACCGAAAATCCGTAAAATAACCAAGCCCGTTTCTAAATTGCAAAAAATAAAACCAAATCAAACTTCACTTGTAACTGAAAATAAAACCGTAAAAGTGTCTAAAAGCAAGGAAGAAGCTATGTTTGATATAAATTCAATGCCTATAGTAATTTCTGATGATATTTTAACACCAGAAAGTATTGAGAAAATGCCAATAGTGATGTCTGATGGTAATTTGATTACAAATTCCAGTAATCCGCCTAAACTTGTTAAAACTAAACAATCATTGGTCGAAAATGAAAAAAATCCTGTAAGCGCAGTATCTTCTAAAGCCGAAATAAAAACATTATTAATGAATACGAATAATGAAGTTACTAAAGTCACAACTCCTAATATTCTTTCAAAATCATCAAAATTACGAGGTGCAAAGCCTATGTTAGTAATTGATAAAACAACAGGTAAACAAAAAATTATTATGACAAAAACTGAACCCACAATGAAAGAAATTAAACAACCTCAAACATTAATCCAGTCAGTTCCTCAAAGTAATCCAAAAACGGAAAAATTTATAATCTTACCAACTACGAGTTCTCCACGCCCAACTAGAACACAAAAAATTGTAATTGATCCACAAACAGGAAAAGCTCACGTTCTTGTCGGAAAAGGACCAGAAACCCCCACGACTGTAGCTGAAAATAAACCTGTTTCGGCGAAACTTGTACCGTCTATATCAGGTGCTAGTACTCCGGGAAATACTGTAATGATTATAACAAATGCTGAAGGAGCTCAATCAAGAATAGTTCTAACACCGGAACACGAGAAAATTTTGTTCCCTAACAAACAACAACCAAATGTATCTCAACTTAAAACTTTTACACAACGTATTACAACAAATTCTGGGTCAGTTCAAAAGACTGTGGTTTCAACTGCGGCGACTACGAAGACGCAAACACGAATTGTACCAAAACAAAAGAGTGCTATTATTACTTCTAAAGGCCAACTAATAGTAGGCGGACGTATTGCTACAACAGCACAAAACATAGCTCCTTTGCCAGAAATAAGACCAGCACCAAAACGAATACTAGCAACTGAACCCAAAAAGCTGGTTCAAGCTATACAAAAGAATTCATCAGAACCTTTAATATTTTTAAAACAAAAATCAGGCGCAGTAATGCAATTAACTGCAGCTCAATTCGAACATTTACAAAGAACCGGTCAGATAATACAGAAAACACCCGTACCTCCTCAAGAAAATAAAATAATAGTCCAAAAGTCTATTACTTTATCACCTAGTGAAACGGTTGTTCCGACTTTACAAAAACAACGAATAAGAAAACAAATAAACGAAGCACCAATGCCAACAAAAAAAATTAAGCATGAGATAGCAATTGCGCCAGCGCCAATATCTTCAATGCCAGCACTCACTCCACTATCTAATACAATTGCACCTCCTCAGGTGCCAAACATTTCTAGCACAACTAATAATGCATCAGCCTCAAATTACACCGATTTAGATAATTTTGAAGAGCTTTTACCATCGACGGCTATTGCTAGACAAGAGGCAGTGTTATCACAACCAGAACTTTCTACGCAACCTTCACCTGCTCCACTATCAGATGGACAACTTCTGGCAGTGCCTGGCGAACACTTTGGCGGACCTACAGGATCATTTTATCTTTGCGTGGAAGAAAACGGAACATTTACCGTTATAGACAATCGTCCATTAGTTCTTGAAAATAGTCAGCTAGTACCAATGGCTGAACCTTTACCCGTACTCACACCACAGCCAGAACGTAGAGACATTTTAGAAGCGGCTCTGGCCAATAGTGACGTATTTCACGCTGAGACTACACGGGATGAAGCACCTGATTTTAGAGACCTAAATGCTAATGTTTCAGTTCATTGTCGCGTATCAGAAACTAGCACAACGCTTAACCAACCTATTATGACACCTGTAGAAGTTCCAACAAAAGTTGACAGTGAGCCAACGGTGCCTTCTAATTTGGAAGACGGATTAGCTGTTATTGGTGTTACGCCTCAGACAGTACCGACGTCATTAGAGTTACCAATAACAGTAACTGACCCACGGATAGCGCCCAAGACTACAGATCCATTGAGCAGCAACAATTACGCAACATCACTATTAGCGTCGCCAAATACAGAAATGACATTTACAACAACAGAAGAGTCGGATGTCCCTGTGGTTGGTCCTATTTCCATGCCTCTATTAACGGACGAAGAGGCTGGCGGTAAATCGATGCCAATACTAACAGATGAGGTCACCGATAGAACTGTATCATCCGTGGAATCCACAATAGGATCTCCATCGTCTATTGATGTGAGAGAATCCGAGAATGAGGACAGTGGACAGTGGCCTCGGCGACTCCTAACGCCTTGTTCCGACACGTCTGAAACTTCTGCTGAAATACCCTTACAGCCTAACATGCAATTATCTGTTAATGATTTATCTCAAAACAGCTAAGTATCTTATTTGTAAAAGTTTAAATTTATTTTATTTCATATTATTTCAAACGATATTTATGAGTAGTTTACCGATTTATGATAACTGTTGGATAAACGTGCAATAGATAAAATTTTAACAGTTATCTTTTAAATGTGTTTCAAAATTGTACAATAAGTACACGTGTTTATTGTGATTGTTTTTTTTAATGTAACGAGAGTAAGTTAAGTTACTGAAAGCTATTAAAAGTTTTGCGAACGTTCAGAACGTACGTGTGTAGACAACAGTGTAAATAATACAGTGAGAACGGAACTTTCGAGATGCTATATCTGGACTTTTCATTCAAACAAATATCAAAATATGCAATATTGCATAGCGAATAGAATAAGGATTATAATTGTAAATTTAAATTGAATTATGTATTGTTGGATCCCATGTGTAATATATTAAAAGTTAGGTATATTATGATATTTTTATAACATTTAGTGATCTTTTAAATAATAAATATTAATTAGGTACAATTCAAATAATTTGTACGTGATTAATTTGTGCTATTTGAGTTATGTACTAGCATTTTATGTTATTTGCAATTGATGGAAATTGTCAATCATAAAAATTAGTTTCACACCTGTTGGTGTCTAGCTAAGCGTAAACTGAATGTAATGCTATAATTAGTGTTAATGTTAAGTACAATATTTGTTGAAATAACGTTTAATATTATGTCAAAGGCACATATTTGTTTGTTTGAGTGATCTACGTCAGAATCTAGATCGAACTATAAAGATGGAGTCTAGTAATATACTTCTGTGTAGTTTAAGGTTTTAATAAATAAACTTTATTCAAAATTATCTTTTATTTTAATAATGATCTTACATAATAGTAAACCTTCAAATAAATATTCGTTAAAAAGTTTTGTATAAAAGGTATTTGCTTGACTGTGTGACTTAAAAAAATAATTATAATACTATAATTTAATTCACTTGTTTTGTTGTACAGGTGCTTCAATTTTAAAAAGTTTCATATAAATCTTACTACTAAGTGTTTATTCGACTAAATTACTTAAGGTACCTAATATTTTTTTATTTATAAATTCGTAACAGGTTAATACGGTCACTAAGGACAAGGATTATAAATAATTAAATATACGACAACGTAACCACAACACTTTCAATAAAATACGCAGTTTATTTTTTTTTTGTAAAAATTTATATATTGACTATATATTAATTGTTAAAATAATTCACAATATTTATATCTAATATTATCTACATCACTGTAATGCGCAAAAATACTAATTTACAGTCCACGAATCTAACATTTGCACATTATTCAATTAAGAATTTGTTTTGAAAAAGAAAACTACAATAGCTAGTATATATCGTTCGGTGCAAATACGAAACGTTTAAAATTCTTTAAAAAGACATCGTTAACATATTATACAGTGACAGCGCGGTCTTTGCCGGGTTAACACAGCAGCGACTGTAGTTGACAACAACTGAATAATAATAACAGTGACATTATAAAATCAATGAATTAATCAAAATCGCTTTAAACAGTCACGCCATCAAAGGCCCACATTGACTAAGGTTCTACCGCGTTGCAGTCAACCAAAGTCGCTGCATGTATACCTAGCATTATTCCGTCATTATTCATGTTACTTTTGGCGGGAAATGTCAACGTCAAACGATCGTTTTGCATATTCGCTTATTGCAGAGCTTGTCTCGTAGTGTTGGGTAGGAAGAGACACATCAGGCCGCCGCCGGCGAGCAGCACGGCGACGATGAAGGTCGGCGCGGGGCAGTACGTGTCGAGCAGCGCGGCGATTACCACGTTGCCGATGATGCCGCCCAGCCGCGCTGCCACCATCGACACCGCTACGCCCGTGGCACTGCGAACAGTCATAGTTTTATTTAAGTATTTAGTTATATAATCAAGAGGCCTAATTCCGTCTGTCCGGTAAAACCAGACTCGCAATTCGAGGCCCTTTAGTTAGATATCAGTTCTAACTATTACAGATTTGATATTTGTGCAATATCATAGCTGTTATTATACTGTGCATCCGTAATTGCGAGTATACGGTTTAACCCGACAGTCAGAATTAGACCCCTGACTTCACTTATTAGTATAAAAATTTTTAATCTAGAGACCAAGGTTAAAATTTTATTATATAGCTGCTATTGCGAAAAATTATTACTAATGTACTACTTTTAATAGAGCTTTTTTATTTTTGCTCGGCCTAAGTAATAAATTCTCAATTACACGAAGAAATTTCTCGGTCTATTTTATTAAATACAAAATCAAAATATACTTTATTTAAGTATGCTTATGAATCATCAATATAAAATATATTGTAAGTAATAAAAAGCTATTTTTGTATTCAAACAATACCGAAATTCTTTATTATATTCAATTGAACGTAAAACTAAATACCGTAAGTTAGTTGGGAACACTTCTGTGATGAGGCAGTCGAGCGAGGCGTTACCGCAGGAGATGACGGAGCTGAAGATGGCGCTCACGATGAGGTTATTAGTCTTGTTGTACACGAAGTACATTGCCGCCGAGCAGAGACCCGCCGAAAATGTCGCGAACACTGAAATCATTTGTATTTATTTACTATTGAAAAACGCACATCTACGACAGTGTTTCCCAAACATAGTTCTGCCATGGCCCGGTAGTTTTACACTGTTCCTTCATGACCCAATTAATGCTTTTAAATCCAAGCTGGTTCCATGAGGACCTTATTTTACCTAATAATTAAAGTAATACACACTTATTAATAGGAAAAATGTTTTATTAATACATCTTATTTTGGTAGTGCCTATTTATGATACGTCGATCGATAGTAGGTATTATCATTAAAACAAGGCGGGAATATTGCGACCAGGTATTTCTTTTTTATTGCCCGGCAAATGAGAAAAGCTGATCATATGCTGATCATATACAGACCATCGTGCATTTTCACGACTCCGATTCCACACGGCAAACAATGATTATTCAAAATCAACCTTAAAAGTTGTACTATTTATACATTTTACTCTTCACCCCCTTGCAATTGTATGTATTCATACAAATAACACAACACAAATTTTAACTTTCAAAGGAGTAGGTTTTCAATTCGGTATATGTTACTTTAAAACCGACTTCACCAGAAAGCCACAAATTCGTCCACAAAATCTCTGACCTCGCACCCCTTATTGGAAGGAATAAAATTCATGCGGCTAGAATCAGTGGATTATTTTAGGTCATGTCCCCTGTGTCCCCTCTTTGGACTGATATCTATCGAATAATTACCTAAGAAGAACTTCCTGCCTAGCCTGTCCATGCCCAACACCGCGAAAATGTTCGACGGTATAGCGGCGGCCACGGTGATGAGCGACTCCATGAACACGTCGGAGTGTATGTGCGAGTCGCAGCGCGCCTCCGCGGAGTGCGTGCCGTAGCGCGTGACGTACGCCGTCACTTGGCAGATGTCCGCCTCGGCGTTGTCGTGCGTGCGCGACCACTCGTCGAAGCGGTTGAACATTTCAGGGAACCACATCATGAGACCGTAATAACTGGAATATTATTTTATTTTGTAAATAGGTATTTACTTTTTCTTTTTTACCCAAAAGCGGGGTGTTATAAGTTTGACATGTGTATCTATGTCTGTATTTCTATGGTATCGTAGCTCCATATTGAATGGACCAATTTTGATGCTGTTTCCTTTTGTATGAAAGCTAATGTAGTCGAGATGGTTATTAATAGTTGCGTAAGCTTCACTTGATGCTGCAATATCATTTGGAATTGGCAGGATAAGGTACTCCTCACCAACTTACAGCAAAGTATCGAGTTGAGGGTCGGTAAAATGGTCTCAATGAGTAAATAGTTAGGAGTTTTGTAAAATTTTCAATTTTATCAATTATTATATTTGATAATATTATATAATATTACCAAGCAAATGTATCTACCACGGTCTCATAAGTTAGACTACAGACCTGAGAAGAAACCGAGAAGATTTTTTTAAAAACGTGATAATAATAAAATATTAATAGAGATTTCAGCTCAAACTATTTAACAGATTTGGTTGATATTAACGATAAACATAGTTATTTTGACGTCGGCATTCGCTAAAAAAGGATTTTTGAAAATTAAATGCCTGAAGGGTTGAAAATTAGTATAAAGAAAATTATTTTTCTCTATTATGTTATTTATTAAAATACAAATTGATTACCACTTACCCAATATGGAATGTAAAGTTTATTGTAATAGAGATCATAGTAAATTTCAGTATCGGTGGAACGAAGAGCTGTTTACTGTGTTCCACGATATCACTCATCATTCTCTTCAATTTGGACTTGTGTTCTTTAACTTCAATTTGTTTTTCCGGTTTGGCGTGTAAAGGTTCGTCTACCAGGATTTGTTTAACTGGATATTCATCTTTACTCCGGCCGGTATTCATCATATAAATACCACGAAAAACTTCCAAGGCGTCTTCTTGACGTCCAGTTGATATGAGGAATTTCGGGGACTCTGGTAGAAGGAATAACAATGCAGCCACCAAGAACGAAGGTAGTGACATAACCAGTAAGAAGATACGCCAAGAGTTGTAGACAAAACCACCGGTCACTCCACCGATTTCTGTGATGAAAACATTTTGTAACAATTAAAAAGATGCAATGAAATAAAATAATTCTTATGTAAGACTTAAAACTTACCACTCGGGATGATGACCCAAGCGAGACCGGCAACAAACAAGTTGCCCAATGTCCAAAAAGCAGCCATGAAGCTCAACATAGCACCACGCTTCTTTTTTGGCTGAAATTCTGCAAAATATGACCAGATAACTGGACCTGATCCTCCCAAACTGTAAAAGAAATATTTAAAGTGATGGTATTAAGTACATGGATATAAGTAATAATTATGTTACACTTATCTCCTCTTAGTAAATTATGAAATATCGCATCGTATTTCCGATAGAACAATTTCAGAAGCAGAAATATAAAAATAACGTAAGGATAAGTGCAAAGCGGTTTTACCACTGATCGCTTACAGACGATGATGACAAGTAATAGGCAAAGTTGGTGTAAATAGACCTAACTTATCAACTGTAGTTTAATATAAAACAACTTATCTTGACTTAAAAACACGCATACAATAAGACAGTAGAAAATAATGAAATACTTACGCAGCGCCATTTATAAAGCGGAAAAGCATGAAGAGTTCATAGTTTTGGCTGAACGAGGAGGCGACAATGGCGACCGCGTTGATGATGGATATAGCGATTAAGACGCGCTTGCGCCCCAGCGAGTCCGCCACCGAGCCCCACGCGTACGCGCCCACCATCATCCCGATAAAGATTATGCTGTTTAGCCATCCCTGCGAGGATGAGAAATAAAGAAAAATAAACTTTAGCTGGTTTTAATATCATTGGGGTTCTCGTCTCTAGTTTATTTGTAATTTTGAATATTTTTATGAGAGCGAGGATTATAGTAACTAATCAACGAGGTACCATAGACAAAATACAGTATTATGTACTTTTATGATAAATTTCTAACACTAATTTATAGTTATATAACTAGTGAAGTATAATTAGATTTTCTCTAGAAACGGGCTATCGAACACAAAAAGAATTTTACAAATCAGATTAGTAGTTTTTGAGATTACCTCCTAAACACAAACTTACAAATAAAATTTTACTTTTTTATAATATTAATCTACACTAATATTATAAAAAAGATTTGAGTGGCTCTACGTCGTAGCGTTAAATATATTACGTATAAACTTTTCCGCGCTAGAAATTCGTTTTTTAGTCTTGTAAATGAATGTTGATGTCTTACGAGCTCGTTTTTGTTATGAGTAGGGAAATAACCTGTGATTAATATACAAATATTGATGCAAAATGTTTGGTACGTTAAATTTTCCTCCTAAGAGTGTATTTGTTTTTATATATAGGTTCTAAATTCACACTTTGTGAGATCATTTTGACATCACTGTATATTTGTTTAGAAGATAACGTTATATAATTTAAGGAATGTATGTGACATTAGGGTGTCAATTAATTTTAAAACTTAACTTTAAAGATAATCAGAAATAAAGTACCAAAAGAAACATATTAGGTACTCATAATAAGTTTTTATTTAACAAAATACGCAAAAAGTAAAAATTAATATTAATAAACACGTGGAATCGTCAATATAATAATTATGTGTATTTAAATATCATGTGATATAATTTACAATATACGCCATTGGATGTGTTTGTCCATAATCTAATAATGCATATGTAAATTTTAAAGATTGTAATATGATAATGTACAATTGTTTCACTCGAAGTCGATGTATTAGATTTTGCCTGCCGAACAGTAATTTTTATTTATTTCTAAAATTCTACACCTTTACATACTTTGGTCTGAGTGGAAAGTTCTAAGTCGCACTGCGCCGATGGGAGAATGAAGGACATGGAGATGACGTCCATCTCCTCCGAGGTGCTGACGAGACCGCACACGGCAAGCAGTAGATAGTGGAAGCGTCCATAGCCTGCAATGATGATGTTAAGCTTAGATGAGTTTATTGTCTTTAGCTTACGATATATCGTTGACATATTTATGAGAGGGAGTGCGAGTAAGAGGGAAGGTGCGTACTGACAAACTTTTGTTACTAATTGATTAACGACAACATTTGATTGATTTTTCCAAGGACAAGATATGGTCTATATTTACTTTTATGAAATATTCCTAACAGGTGAGTTTTTTAAGGCACGACTTTATTAGAAATACTATATTTAAAAAAAATATTCTATAATTCTTTATAGGATTTAAGTCAACATATATTTAAGGATACACAATTTTTGGTGATAAATCTAAAACATTAATAAACCTACGTTCAATTTCAATAATCATAACTATGAAATGGTAAGTCATTAATTCTCAAATCTGTTTAAATTTTTTAGGATTGAAAGTCAGAGATACTTTGAGCCAAGTGAGAATAAGTCAATACGAGCAACCCAGCCGTAATTGATATTTATTGAGGTCCACACTAATCTAATTTAAATGTATGGGACTGAACGCGGTGACGCATCAGACGGATCATCAGATTGACCACTTCTCCACGCGTTCAATGTTAACAAAATATATTTAAAGTTTCAACGTTAATTCAAAGCATGATTAGGGTTCCTTACGTATCATATTCACATTTTAGAACCACAGCTCCATATCCTGTACAAACGTAAACAAATATGTTTGTCATACGATGAACTTCCCAGAAGCATTAGCGTGTTTACTGCGAGATACCACGACATGAAAAAATGCAGCGCGGACACTCTTCATTCATAAATCGACTCTTTACTGTTTCCTTAGTTCGAATTACTACTCTATTTACAAACGCTACGTCGAAGATCTTATTACACGTGGCACGATTGTAATTTAATTTAAAGGCGATGGTTTGTTTTATGGGTCAAGTAACTACTCAAAACAACGCATACATTCTTGGTGATTAATCAGTTCTTACTAATGTTATGATATCACTATATAATAATAACAAAGTTTCATTCTATTGATTAAAAGTTCTACTTAATGACGATAAAGTTATTTATTTACCGGTTAGTTCGATTGCCCTTTCGAAGTCAGCTTTTTCTGAGCTTGGAGCTTTTTCTGGGTCGAGCTTTGCTGGTGTCTTCAGCGACGGCACGACGCCTGTTAAAAAAAAAAAACATAATGCTAATAAATGAAATAGAAAATAACATAAAATGCGGATGCTACACAGACATCGTTCAATTTGTATTTTTAAAGAAAGTTTTTATTTATCCCGTAAAAATGGTCTTTGCTTTCTAGCAAAAATTTTTGCTTATTTTTTAAATTTAACATATGAAAGTAAGTGTGGGTCAGCAGCAGCAGTTTTTTATTTTATTAAAATCGCGAATACATAGTAAATTAGAAAGACATTCAACCGAATTCCGCAACGAACATCTACTAAAGCTTAGATATTTGCCCATCATAGGACATTTTGATGCTTTCATCGAATGTGAAAATAACGGTCTGTATGTTTGTTACATTTTTACATCTAAATCGCTATTCTGATGTTTTTATTTTAGTATAGATGTAGAGTGAAGAAAGAGATAGAGTCAGTGAAGGTCTAACACCGGGTAAGTCAATTTAACAGCTTTAAAAGAGAGCGAAAACGCACCATTATGAATCGATAATACATAAATTTTTAAGAACACTAAGTAAAAAATATACCATTTTAAAATGAAATATTATTAATTCAAAATGATGTCATGAAAATTATGCAGATATTTTGACATACGCGGTGTTAGAACTGTACTGACGATAGTCAGGTAAAACTTGAAGGCGGTAAAATAGGGGATGCAAGTTTCTATAGAAAACTCATTATGGGTTTTCGAGTTAATTCTAAAAGCCTACTAACGAAACTATTCTATGAATTCAAAGCACTGAGGCGTACCAATAATTCTAACAAAATACTTTTGTCAAATTGTAATACATTATTTAAATAATGTCAATGTTAGTGATGATAACTTTAATCGTGGATATTATTTGTAGTTTATTGGTATAAAAATAATTAAAATTAACTTTATTGCCATTTTGACACTTTTAGTGCCTAATAAAGTTTTTTAATCAGTCATTAAATTAGATACATGTTAATTTATAGTATATCTTTTAACAAATAATTATTCGTAACATAAACGTTAAATTTTAACAGTTATATACATATTGTTGTAGTTAACTTACCTAGATCAATATTTTTGGAACTTGGTCCGTTTAGTTGGTGGTCACTTTTTACATCACAATCTAAAACAAAAAAAAAATGATATAATATTTCATCTATAAAAAAATTTTCATGTCTTAAATTCTAAATGCATAAAGCAAACGGCAATGCATGTAATAAATTGGATTGAAATATTTTTAAGGAATGAATCATGAAATTTTCTCCATTGATTTTTAATTTTACTGAATTTATATCAGCGAAATTATAATTTAACTGAAATTATATGCATGACATTTTGGAAAACAAAAACTGTTGACAATAAAATTAATTATCTTAATTTTCACGTAAACCTGCGACATAATTTTATTATCTAAATATAACCATAATTAGAAAAAAAAGAAAACGAAAATAATGGGTTTTGGACCGCATGTTTCGTTCGTCTCAAATAATAATAATAAAATCTGAAAAAAATATGTTTTTTATTATTTTTATAAACTTTTATACATATTCGTAAAGAAATTTGTGACATAAGCTAGACAAACTAGGTTTTTCACAATTCATTACTTTGCCATTCAATAAGTATGCAAAAAATTTAAAATATAAAATATAATTAACTGTCAACAATGTCATAGGGCACTTTAACCCTCGTGACACCACTCTCGGGCACTAAGGCAATACACTAACATAATTATTTGAAACTTGAAAAAGCTATACTATCTTATATAATTTCTACTTACTGTGAGTTTTCTTAGGCCCAGGGTCAGTTTCTATCATCCTATGCGAGAGGTCAGCGGTGTATGCCGGCGGGGACGCAGACTAGAACTCTTTTAGTGATTGTGGATTCGCTTCCAACGGCACGCGGCTCGTCTGAAATAGAAAAAAGTTGTCGATGTACTTATACTAATGCGTCTTATCTTGATTAAAAAGTGGAAACGTGTAGTTTTTGTATAGAAATTTAAATTTATAAATTATTTTGTTAATTTCTGTTGTGTTTATAAAAAGAAACATTTAAAGAAAAAAAAAACGTTTATCGATTTGGAACAAGGCAAATAACGTTTTATAAACGTATCATAAGTTACTGAAATTTTGATATTTGATCATTTATATGTAATCAAAAATATATTTAAATTATAGTTATAAAAAGGCATTATTCTTGTAATGTGTGTATGATAGTTGCTGTGAATATAACAATTTTTATAATTTATATAATCACCATTTTATAAGACTTATTTTACTTATAGAAAAACTTTATACCTCCGGTTAGACCTAATAACAGGTTAAATAAGCAAAGTAAAACATGACGTAACCGTATAACTCATTTTAAAAACAAAAATGAAACTTATTTTCAGTATAGTTTAAACATCGTCAATGACGTCCGAAATCGTTCTAAATATAAACATCAATCGCATTTTATAGCCTTAACATTGAAAATATTATAGGAATCTTCCTTCGTGAAATGAAAAATAATTCAAATTTAGATACTGTTAATGGTACTGATGTACACGTGACTTGAAAAGTTGCTAGGCAACGTGTTATTAAAGTCAAGAGAGGTATCATGACGCTGGTCAAAGATACCTATTTAGGAAAAGTAAAAGAAAAGGATCTGAATTTGAGCTTATTATTAGCAGCTTATTGTTTATTACTAGTTTTGGCTCGTAAGTGCATTTTATTATTCCGGACAACCGACGAAAATTTATTTTTCTATCTGGCCAGTGCCACATGTATGCCACCTACTGAAAGTTAATAATTATACTATAACCTTCGCGCAAGTGAAAACAATAGGCCGACGAAGTTTTATCGCAATCGGATGAAAGGTATGATAAATGGAACAAATAAACAAATATTATTTTTTATATATGAGAATAACTCCGCAGTACATCCACCAGGCTACTCCTTACGCTATGACGTTATAAGATTAAAACAAAAGAACTTGAAAACTCAGAGATACTGGTAGTTTATAACATAGGTAGTTTATTACATATTAGAGCATATCACGTATACAAAGCTTGGTAAGAGTGAAGGACCTTATGTAAATAAAACCATTAGTGCTTATTATCATACTAATGTCAGGAATTCCACTTAAGTCATACATCAAAATTGAAATACAATACTAAAAGAATATGGTGAAAAATATGAATATATATAATATAATAAATCATCTTTTCTTAAGGATTCGTCAGAATATTTCTATTTTGTGTAATATATTTCGCTTTATGATTAACATCTGCGTATACTTTCAACAAAAATATTACAATATTAATAAAGATTGCTAATAAATCTATAAAAAAGCTCGTGCAAAACTTGTACAAAAGCGCAAGTCGGACCCACACATGAAGGGTTACGAAACCGTTTAAAAATCGAATATACCGAACACAAGATTTTCACTGAAGTGATGGAGATTAGATGAATAGGCACAGACCACAGATTAATAATTACGTGCGAACAATGGGCGGGAAACAGCCATCACTGCATGGCGCGCCACGCACCGGGCAGATCTAGTTTGCCGCGGAGACAATCACAATAAGATATTTTTTTCCTGTCTTGTCATCCTGATTGGGATCTTAAGAAGTGGTACATAGAACACATGTTTCACTAAAAATATATGATAGAATTAAAAAATAAAAGTACCTTTTAGCGTAAAGTCGAGCGTTGAAATCCTGGCATTGTAAAAACTGTAGTAGCATTTTTTAAATCTATAATTGCATATAATTATGTGGAATCAATTGATAAAAAAATATATTTCAGATTAATGAGTTAAAAAAGTATAAAACTCAAAGATAGTTTATGATGTTAAAAATGTTTTCTTTTACATCATTCACTTACTAATATAAGTACTGTTATTATGTTCTGTTTTCATTAAAATATTAAGTTAAGGATTTATCTAATCTCAGTAGTTCGTGAACATAATTGTACTATAATGTTGTAATGGATCTAGATATTTAAATTTATGAATTTCTTCGTAGATATTAATAATTAATTAAATTGGAATGTGCTTAAAATTCAATACTAAAGATAAATGTTATTGTTCAACCATTGCAATAATTACGGTGTAACTTAGTTGTTTCTTGACAAGGTTGCTCTTAATTTTCTCAAAA
This sequence comes from Hypolimnas misippus, assembly GCA_037950945.1. Classification (NCBI taxonomy): domain Eukaryota; kingdom Metazoa; phylum Arthropoda; class Insecta; order Lepidoptera; family Nymphalidae; genus Hypolimnas; species Hypolimnas misippus. The sequence goes on along the minus strand of JBBEEQ010000013.1, from coordinate 4,592,389 downwards.
ATACAAACAAGAAATTATGCATTAAAGATGTAACCTATATTTCTTTCGTTATTACAGAATATTAATAATTTCATAAGATCCTTGAAATTTTCTATAAACTATAATTAATTTTAAATTGAGGGCATTTGTAATAACGATTTATTATTTATTTTAAAGACTAGCCGTAAGTAGGTTATAAAATCTGCTTAGAAATTTAAAGTGTAGTTAATTTTACACTTGTCATTTTATTTTGGTAATGATCTAAGACTTTTATACAACCGATCACTGTATTATCTTAATCGTCTTATAGATTTGTATTACTAAGTGTTAGCGCACAATATTTATAGCAAATTAGCACTAAACGGATCGCATGCATCACTGTACATACTTGTTCGTCCTTAACTGCATTTTTACTACGTTCTTCCGCGTGAGTAACAATAACAAATAACACAGGATATGTTTATGAGGAGCGTGAGACAAATTTGTATGTAACTGGACCACAATCTTGTCCTGCAATCTTGACTGTATCTAGATTTATTCATTCCTTAAACTCTATCATCTAAAGTCATCAGAAATTAGTATTAAGTAAATAAGTAGTAGACATCAAAATGAGATATGTTTTAAAGAGTTTTCCCAATAAATTTTCACTAATGACTATTATTAATGTAAGAGTAGATCCAGACAGATTGTTTGTGTCATTAAAAGGAGACTATTAAACCGTAATGCTAAATGAGAACGATACAATAGATCCTTGGCATTGTATCATAGAATAATGCATTAAAATACGAAACATTGCATGGCTAATAACTTGAATTAAGTTGAATTATACTAAATTAGTCTTATCAACTGTAATCTTATACAAATAGGTCGATCTAAATTACCTAACGAACTTAATGTTACATTTTCAACTGTATTTTTATTTAAATCACACTATTATCATATTTAAAAATAATAGGTGTTATTATTAATAGAACAATTATTTAGAATTTTATCTATTTAAACTTTGTAATTCAAGCTTATGTGTTTAACGCCTGAAAATTTGCACGATTTCATTTTCGCTGTTTCAATTTTTTATTAACTTCCTAATTTCAACTCGATTTTAACTTATAACGGTATACCAATAAATGTTTAAAATGTAATACAACTTTACTACCAATTTACCGCCTTAAGTGTGTATCATAATAAGTTTTGAGTCATAGCCTTGCCCGCGGATATCCGTCGTTTGATCGCCTTGCATTAATAAATCATCGTAACACGCTCCAATATTCGCACTGATGCGTAGGAGCAGTGCAAGTCGTTGAACCAATTTACTGAGATCCCCTTCGTAAGATGTAGATAGACGATTGAGTGTCAATTCGACTCGTAAACTATGATAAACAGGCTCCTACATTAAATTAACAGTGAAATCCTCAATTTCATTAGCATTTATTCCGTCTTTTTTAAACGAAATGCGATCAATGTAAATTTTGAGTATTTAACTGTAACTTAAAATTAATAACCCTTACGATTTGAACAGTCCCACATTTATTTTACTTTTATTGTTCTCATTAATCGATTGTCATGCGATGGACACCAAAAATATATAAGTAAAAATATATGAAAACTGGCAATGCCAATAATTGTTACATGGTTTACATGTCTTATCTTAACAGATTCAATTTTTTTTTCACATGTCAAAGATTTTCGATAGGTGGTCGCTTAGTCAAGAACGCTAATAATAAAATGGAATTTCCAACCGCATATGATATAAAAATATTGTGTGTTTAATATTTATGTCATGTTTCCACAAAAACTGGCGAACAAATCAAAATGTGAAATAATAAAAAATTTATTAAATCAACTGTTTGCCACTTCTTATGCTATGTGAACCCTATTTAGTCTTTTTAAACAAATAGATACTATTCGATGTATGTTCTTGAATCTGTTTATTAATTTAACTTTGATCAATGTTTACATTTCTGCAGTAAGATCAAATAATTTTGGCTCTTTTTTTTCAGATTTCTATATAATCAAACGCTCTTATGTTAGTTGTGAGTTGTGACGCATGTAAATATTATTTACATTTGCAAATGTTTTAAAATAACTTTGTTTGCATCGAAAAGACGTGTATCAAAAGTTACTAAAATGATTTTATGGAGGTTTTTATAAATTTTATATAAAAACTAATAGTCTTAAGTAGGTATGGTAAAGTTTTACTCGATTTTTTTTTAACAGCAATAAATGATGTACTAGTTGTCCTTTGCGGTTTCTCTCGCGTTTCTGGTCACAGCTTCACTTTTATGAGACGTAACGTGATATAATATAGCCTTTATTCCTCAATAAATAAACTATCTAACACAGAAAGAATTTTTCAATTCGAACCAGTACCTGAAATTAGCGCTTCAAACAAATAAATAAACTCTTCAGCTTTATAATATAAGTATAGATTTGTTTTATCATATGTACTTTATCTATACATTGATGATAATGTAAGAGTTGTCTCTACCTGATTTTTTTTCTGAAAAGATGGATTATTGCTACAACAACACAGTGATTGATTGTAATGAAAATTAGAATGGTAATAGAACAATATATTTATATGGAATACTTTTTGTGCTGGTAAATAAAAAAGTTTCTAGTCTATGTTTCTATATCTAATATCTACGTAATTAGCTTGCGAGTACAATACCTCATTAAGATATTATAATTTCCATTAACCGCTTCAAATGGTTAATAAAATTAAATGATTAAACATCGAAATGCATTTCAATCCAAATATGAATATTTAAAAGATTATACACTCAGCAATTGGGGATAGTTTTATTTTACGTTTGCACACGAAAATGTTGGCGCAACACGAGGCTCTGACATTATTATTTATTAGTTGCTGTGGTTTGAGGTGTGTGCATAGGTCAGGGTTAAATAGGAATACATACAGCTAAAAGAAAATTAAGTTTTACAAGATCACTGAAAAGCGTTTGAAATGTCGATGTTAAAAATAATTTCCAACATTCGTAGTTTATGTGATAATAAACGCAATTTAAATCCTTTTTCAAATTTGAATACAATATTACTGTTTTTATAAAGCTTTTTTGTGAGTAAATATAACAAAAACCTTTTTTTTACGTATTACTACATTAAATGTAGAGCTAAAAGTGGACGAGTTTAACATTTTGAATGCCAATTTTATATACGTACATATGTAGCGAGACAGCTTAATGGAAAAATCTGTAATCTTAACCCACAGTCACGTGTTTAAGTTGCGCTGATTTCAAGTTTAATACGATGTTTAAAATTCAAAAAAAAAGTTAAATAAATTTTTAATTTTCTTCAATGATTTTACATATTTTAAGATTAAGCTCCTTGGCATTTTGCTTCACAGAAGTAAAGGCTATTAAATATGTAAAGGCTATATCTAGTAGTGGGACATTAGAGACTGTTACTTATTATACCTTTTAACACCTCGCAAAACAATATTGTAATTACCTAAATATAACTAATGTTTTCGACTGATCGCATTGTATCGATACAACGACACACGTTCCGAAAATCGCAACGATACTTTATGGCATTTGCTGACTGATCGACTCGTTGTACTGATCACACGAATCCTCACTTAATAACGTATTACGTTTAAAACACATATCTTCGTGCTAAATTTTTCGTTCCGGCGTGAAAAGTTACGACGTCGTGTCGTGAAATTTTACAAAGTCCACAGTCAAAAATCACGTCCCAGCGCTGTTACGAAGTACAATTACATTTTTCATTTACAATCAAACAAAAAGTCACAGTATGTGTATGTATGTGCTTTTAAGTTGAAATTCGGTCAGTCGCTAGCTTAAGATTCGCTCTATAATAATATTCGATATGTAAATTCTAAAATACTTTATTCCTTCTTTTTTGTTTGCTCCTAACATTTTGTACATATTTTGTAACAAAAAAAGTCAATTTTTTAACATGAATCAAGTTAAACTTGTTCCAGTACAATAGTTCATTCTAGTTTTCCTTGAAATCAATCACTTAGTGTTATTATAAACATTTAGATAAACAAAATCATTGACAAAATTATAATGAATTACATACATGACATTGAAAACACAAAATTTTAACAATGCAAATAATTATTGCTGGTTAAATATCATGACATTGGGAAACGTGCGCAGATTATTTTCGTACTTATTTAGACGTATTTTTGTGCTTTCATATTCTCATGCATTTCCAATTTGTTTACATTTTTAGCAGATTTCAATGTTACAAAAGGTTATTAAATTATCGAAATCAATCATTTTAAAATTTCTTAACCATAAATATTTACGTTGAAAGAAAATATGTTGAGAAATATTTATGGCTATGAAGCTGTGTAAATGTTGTTTTGTTATCACTTATTACTGTCAATAATATTGGCATTTATCTTATATATTTTAGCCTTTGACTACAGACGAACGCGCGTATTTTCGAGGCTTATATTGAATTTAACTCGATCTAAATAATATTACCACAGAAACCATATGCGCTGGTAGGGTTATTTTGAAACTGTATTATAGTATAAAAATCTTTGTATACATATGACATTATACATAAAACTTTCTTAATAAATATTTTATTATATAATAACAGAGCTATTCTTAAACTAAATGCTTATAACTTTATGCTGCGGATGGAAATTTTGAAACAATATACAATACGACTTAATTTTTTTCGCGATTTTAACTACTTGAATAATTCTGTAATTAGGCTCCGGCGTATTGTTTAAAGAACGTAACGAATCGTTCGCAGATTGCATGTGATGAACAAAGAGACGTTGTTGAACTTGACGATCCTTAAATATAATACATTTACCTTAACAAGTTATATGAAATTTAAAAAGGCGGCTAACCAAAAAAAAGTTACAAATATTATATATTAATCATGTAACTTTCTATTCGTATAAGAAATTTTGAAATCGGATGTATAATGGATAGAAGTATTGAAGATCGATGTTTCCCGCGCAATTCCCGTTTCTATAAATATATAATAATATAATAAATAATAAATAATATACCCAATGTTCTTTTCACAACTAAGACGAATTTAATGACACTACAATGTATTTTGCAATCCGTCAGATTAAGCTGATTATGCTGTATATGGTACCAAACAATTAGATAATATTAAACTATATAGAATAAAACAAAAATTACGTCATAGCTGGGATTGAATCCAGACCTTCCTGTACCATGCCAAGTGATCTGCCAATTGAGCAATGGTTGCACAAGCGCTATTTCGAAAAAAATTATTTTCCCACGTGTGGGTTGACACAAAGTAATAAAATAACTATAAGATATTGATAATTATAAAAAAAAAAAAAAACTCCAACCAGACTTATTCACATACAAGCGTAGTGCACTTTATGACGTATTGTATTGTTCTTTTTCAGATTACTTTTATTTACAATAAAATCTTTTATACGAAAATCGATAAAGGTTGAGACGTTCATTCCGATTTTATTACGATATCATTTGTTTTTTTTTCGGAGTTATCCGTTCGGTATATACGTATTAACTGAGACCTTTAAATTTATATTTTTTTAGATCGAAATGTATCTTTTGCAACGAAAAAAATATATAATAAAGTATATAAACTTTTAATTTTCTTACAATATTAAAGTAAAATTATTAATTTAAATGCATTTCAGTCGAAACGTTAGAACGTTAAACCATGGTTATAACAAATATAACTAATATACGTATATCAAAAATATTTTTTCAATGTTGAAAACTATATAGGTACACCATATTATGTGAAATAATTTAACTCCTCAGAATTGCAACGATGTACATAAAATATGAGAACATAAAATATCGTCGTTGTTTTGTAATATAACAAACGACTTACATGTATTATATAACTAATACTAGCTACGTCCCGCGGATTTACGTTCGTTTTTGTACAACAAAGTCGTGATATTTATGGGTTCTGCTCCTATGGATCATAGTGTGAAATTGTATAGCTTTTTCCAATCTTTCCTTAATAGGAAATTATTATATCATTTATTAAAATTATAATAAAAAGGAAATTATTATATTTTCTCAGTTAATACGTAGATAAAAAAAAAACAAATGATATCGTAATAAAATCGGAATGAACGTCTCAACCTTTATCGATTTTCGTATAAAAGATTTTATTGTAAATAAAAATAATTTCTCAACAGATAAAAAAAATAACAACTGGACAGATTAGCAAAGATTGAAAATAACTCGCATGGTTTGTATATAAAACACCCAGTTAGCCGCTTTTGACCTGAGCTCAGTTAACTTGGCCTAATACGATAATTGTTGAGATCTAGACTAACCACCGTTGTTAATTAAATACTGCCAGGCTTTGCAAAGATAGCTATATATATTGTTTCAACTACAGACTTTTTTTAAGGATACAACATATAACCTTGTGATCAATATTTTAATGAAACTTTCGATAGCAGTTGACGGCAAAGAAAATGATAAAAAATAAAATAAAAAAAATACGGAAGCATGACGAGAATACCGTACACTATCAAAAAGTAAGCATTGAATAAACTAGATACGGGCAGACTAGTCATACGAGTTTGTTAAAATTCAGATCGATAGCAAGACGTGAGAAAGAAGAAATAAATTTTTGTATCCTTGTCAAAAACCTACGATCTTAATTATCAATATTTTTAACCCAGTTAAAAAAGGTGAAGGTTCTCAATTTTCCTAGGACTTTTTATTGCGATTTCTTTATTTTCGTTCACCGATTACCCGAAAACGTCATGGCCGATTTGTTTTTTTTTTTGTTTAAAAGCATATTAAGCGTCTTAGAATTGTCTTCGAATTCGGTTTAGTAGTTTAGTTTTATAATTAAAATAGTTGAAATGATTATGTCATTCACGTAAACGAAAAAGAAGCTTATAACACCACCGGTATGTCACTTTGCATTTGAGTTTTTTTGCAGATGAGTATGAATATAATGGAGTCTTGCTGTTCAACCACTTTCAGACGTCCGAATTATATTATATTTGAAATTTATCTTACTCTTCTTCTTGCAAAACTATTTATTTTCATGAATGTACCTTTCTGAGATAAAAAACAAAAAAAAGAAAGCAACAAATATTATTATAAAGTTTACACCGCTATATTATAAGTTACTGTAATTAATGTGTTTTATTAAGAAGAAAAAAATATAGCAAATTCTTATCAAATATCACAGAAGGAAAATATTTCACGACCTTTGGGATTCGTAGAGTCCGTATATATTTTTTAGGACTCACATTGATACAACACTTTTTGATTTTTATATTTTAATTGTTGTTGAAAATTTCCAACAAGAACGAAACTTCATGCATTTATTTAAATTGCTTATGAAGAAATGTTATGTTTTTTTAGTCTTTTTTGTACTATATTTTATTATTATTTTAATGTCCAATTATTTTAGGATACTACGTATGTAAACCTAAAGAAAGCTAATATTTGCCTAATAACATCAACATTAAGTTAATCCAGTTCACGTATTTTATAGAAAAAGTTTTAAATGGAACAATAAACTACAACCTACACCTGAAGAACGTTTCTAAGTCAGCTGAGACGCTCAGTTCAATACAAGAGTCATAAGTGCAGCAGCAAAACAGATAGAGCGCAGAATGAAACAATTAATATATGTAAAAAATGCTAAACGAGATAAAGGCGTTGTAACAATGAGTTTAATCTATTTGCCAACCGGATATTTCAAATTAAAAACCTGTCGCGAATTGTTTTGATAGGTCGTATAAGTACTTGCAGCACTTGTGGTTAAATGAAATGCAAATATATTGATATACCTTTATATATTATATAATATAATAGCTTATAGCTAAAAATAAACTAAAATAACTTATTGCTACATATAAAAATAAAATATTTTCAACAGAAATTAAAAATCATTAAGTTATATTTAATAGTAAATAAAATTATAGTTATGTTTAAAAATATTGATTGAAAATCTTACCGAAATAATCCGCAATCGAATAATCAGGGAACGGTCCCGAAACAGAGTCCTCAGCGAACTCTAGATTTCATAAAGTTAGTGTAAACCAATGTATTTTGTACACAAACAAATGTAGCAAACTCCCGTCAAATATCACAGAAGGAAAACATTTCACGACACTCGGGGTTCTTAGAGTCCGCATAGAGTTAAGTCTTTGATCACGATTATTTTAGGACTAACATGAATACATATAATTTATTTATTTATATGTATATATTTTTAAATTGGAAACGAAAAAAATATGTTTACTTTCATTCGATCTACTAGACGTGTTGTCAATGGGGCTTCGCGCGGTTATGTGATGAAAAAAAGCGCGCGCGTTTGGCTTAGCACCTCCCGATACACTATAAGACTAGTATTCGCCCCACCTTGGCTGGTATTGTTTATTCAATTATATCGTATTAAGGTTGTTGTTTAGTTCCGTAAATGTTTCGTCAACACGTAGGAAGTGGCCGGTGTCATCTTCGCTTTATATGCGAAGCTTCAATAAAATTAGGAAATATTTAAAATGATTACCATTAAAATGATAGGAAATCATTTCAATAAATTGTAATGTCAATTTTGAATGATTTTTTTAAATTTAAATAATATTTTATAATACTTTACAAGTTTTTCTAAATAGTCATCTCTGATAATAGCCATCTCTGATAAAATAAGGGTACTCGAAAGGAACTCCAAAAACGCAAAATAAGACTAAACTTGATCAAACAAGCTTCTCGAGCATCTAATTATAAAACATTATATTTCTAAAGTAATAATAAAAAACTTTACATAGCGCGCATAGATAAATTTTCATTCGAACACTAGGGACAATTTATTTACAAGATATTTAAATTCTTAATAACCTTAAATTTAGATAAAAATATTAAAATGTTTAAATATTTACATGGAACTTAAAATGTAGATCAAAATTAGTATTATACTTATTATATAGTAATTAAAATAAGCATAAAATCATTAACAGACGTATTTTTAGTGTCAAATATTGGATCTTATGTTGATCACATCATCAATTAGTAATATGTCACTAAATCTTTGGCAAAATATTGTTAACAAACATTTTCACGAGGTTTTTATTATTACTTTACATTAGTACTGGTATCGAAACACGTGTAATTAATGTAGAAATTAATACGAAGTCCACTTTTTTAATGCTGCATAATTTTGACAATAATTTTCCATCACTAGAAGATAGCAAATACTTATTATCTTTTTTTTTTAAGTTGGGAGTTTTATTTCTTAAATTTGATCATATATTGATCGTTTATTTTAAATTATGTACTATATTAAAAAAAACCATTTCAGTATAAAATAGCTTTTCAACCGTCAATTAAAACAAAACGAAGGAACTTAGGTTATCGCATTATTTAATAATTATTATACCTTTTGAAATAAATAAATGGTATAATTTCATTAAAAAATGTACTGTACCTGCCTACGACATCGATGAAGCGCCAAAGATAAACTTAATAGGTACATAAAGGAAAGTGTTAGGTTTTTAAACTAATCATTGAATTATTTCCATTTTTCGTTATCGAATTAATGAGTTGGATATACATTTAATTATTTTATACAAGCAATAAATTATTTAGACATAATTTCGTGAACGACATGATACAAACCGAACATACTATTTGCATTTTATATAGAAAGATTTGACTGGGAAACACATACTTTGTGTAAAATGAGGAAATGGTATGGATTAGCAACGGAACAGAGTATTAGATATATAGCTCGATGCGGCCTCGAAGAGTGTCCCGAGACCGGTCCACCAAGGTAAAGGTTGATGTCAAATGAAGTGCACCAACACGCGTAGTGACCGCTATAATTATATCAAAACCGTTCAGGCGTGAACGGGAGCCGCGTACGAAGGTTCCATACAATATTGATAAATTAAACATTGTTAACGAGATTAATGTAGGCATGATTTGAGAACATTCCCCATTGTAATAACATTTTTAATAATAAAAACACTTTTGTTGTTTTCTTTTACTAAACAAAACCGGATTCAATTTAATCAAATTTAGTAACGTGGGGTCGATACAAAGGTATTAGAAAAAACCGACACCAGTCTAGAAAAAAACAGTTAAATGGGAGTTGGATTCGCATATGCAGCGCCTCTACTTTTTAAATAAGTTTGTAGACGAAACAAGAAAAACGCTTTAATAATGTAATAAATAACTATTCATATGTGGTTTCAACACGCGCTTGAGCGGTTTTTATTATTTTTTATTATAGCAAATACACATTTTGATACACCCAGCTGACAGGCAGACGGACAGACAGAAGGACAGTCGATGATAGCTTAGTAACCATTGGCACTCTTCAGACGCGGAACCCTAAAAACGTTTGATCTTAGCCCTAATGGTACGGAACAGTACTCGTAAAAATATATTTATTAAGACATTTACATAAATTTTACTTATATGATGTTTGAATCAGGTAGAAAACACTCTACATTATAAAACCTTTGATATCTGAAGCGTCACAAAAAAAGAAGTTGATGAAATTACAACCTAATTAAGAAATATTTTTAAAGGTGTCGTCGTATTTTTTTACAATTTATTTTACCAATCGAACTTTAATTTAAAATTGATTAAATTCGCAAACCAACTTGCTAAAAATTTAATTAATTTTATCACAATAAGCTTGCTGAAAGTTGAATTTATTTTATCGCACAATACCGAATATACTTGTTTAATTGTTACCGGTTTTAACAGTATCCTTATCGTTTGTATACAAATTGATGAACTAATTTATATAAAACTACCCCGCTTTCTACAGCTATAAAGTGACCTGCGGCTTTAGACGTTTATCCCGTGTCTTTATATACCGGAGCTGTGTCAGATTGTAGATGTTGCTTTTTGCCTGCCTGCCGTAGACACTTTACGTTTCTATTTGCATTGCAAAGACTTGAAAGGTTGAAAATTTTAATGCAAGATTACAGGCTCTACGCTTATTTATGTTTTACACGAATTAAAATTATGTAATCTGTGCTTTAGCACTCTTAGTTTACATATTTGTAACTAAATTATTAATATAAATATTTCAATAATGCAAGCATTGATATTATATTTATTTTAAGAAAACCTTTTTTTTTAAACAAACAATAAATTAATATATGAAAGTAAATTCGTACTCACTGGTAGTGTATTTGAATATAATAACTTTATGCTATGTTCAATGTAAATAAAAATATTAAATAACATTTTTATTTTTTATTTCTAAATGTTTGTTTAACGGTTTAGTAATCATTACAAAATAAGTCATATTTATTTTTTTTACATAGATTATTTCGTTTTTTTTTTTTTTTTTTATTATGAACCCTAAAAATATTGAAATGTGCTAAAGCTATTGAGGCTTCGTAAATAACTAGGATAATCAAATCAGAAAATAAATTTTAGCATGACATATTGGACTAGAAAGTTGTTCGCAGTTTTACTTTCACGCGAGGTAGGTATGAAAGAAATATGCGAGTATTTAAAATTAGAATTTAATTATTTATAGAAATTAGTCTATGCTAATATAATATTGTTTGTTTATTTGAACGCTATCACAAGAATTACATGTCGCATTTGTATTTTTTTTAGGAAGCATATTTTTTAGAAATAACATTGTCCGAAATCCACACAAATAATGTTTACGTGTAATAATATGAAATAAATATAGATTCTTAAATTCATTTAAAGCACTATTTTTCTGGTGATCCTATACTTACATAAAATAAATAAAAATCATTTATTTTTAAAAATACTAAAATACCATATGAATTATTGTATTTTTTCTAATTGGGGTCAGAACTATCGAAAGTTGAATATTGATCTCGAAGACATTTTTAACGGATTATCGTCCCAAATTACATTACAAGTAATTAAATTATTTGTAAATGTACTTTAATGACATCTCCGTATCTCACTGTGCATCGAATGTAATTAGCGGAACAGGTTAAATATCAATTGTTACAATTATGTTAATTCGATCACCAAATTAAAGCTAAAATATTTACATAAGATTACATATATTATTGTGGCAAGGGTTTCATCTTTTATTTAATACTAAGGGCCCGTCGCAGCTTCGCACGGGTGGGAGTACTTGAAATCTTTTTAAATTTCATTTATATTTTTTTGTTGTACTATTTTTATATTTCAGTAAGGATCCCTAATTTTTTCTAACAATAAATATGTTACTCAGCCTATTTTACTCAGCGTAAATGTAAGGTACATTTCAATGGTGAAAGAATGTTTAAAATCGGTCCAGTTGTTTTTGAGTTTATTCATTACAAACATACATACAAAATTATAAATATTTCCTCTTTATAATATTAGCGTATACTACAATAGCTGATACCCGCGACTTTATTTAAGTTGAATACCTAATTATTATGAATAGAGCATTTTTTCAATGTGTTCTTGATACCAATTTTAATTAACTGGTTCAATATGAATATTTATATCCCTTATTAAAAAATAAGGATTTATACATAGAAACTTTTATCCCACATTTTATCTGTTTCTACTTTGATTTTTGCGACATAAAGTCGTCTATGTTCAAAAAGCGATTTAGTAAAAATGTAACAAACAGACAGGCTTACTTTGACATTTTCCATAAGTAAGGAAATATGTTTTCAAAATTAAAATGAGTTAAAAAAATGTTTATACTATATAGTTATTAATATTTGATACTTCATTCCTAAACCGAACGTACCATTTACAAGAGATTTTAAGAAAGAGGATTTTAAAAGCAAAATACGAAATTTCGTAATTGGTAAATATAGATACATAAAATAAAAAGTCCCCGACTAATTCAGAACCTTTTTTGGTTAAGCGGTATAGTAATTAACCGCGGATTATAAATCTTGATGAGTTAATGTAAATTTAAAATAATCTCCAACTACAATAAAATAGCAAAATGTAAACAAATGTAGGTTGTATTTATGTAAAGTAAAACTTTAAAATTAGACAAAGATGTTTATTTTTTTAATAATCTCAATAAGAAACGCTCCGTAAAATACGTTCGCAAAAAGTTGGGAAGCACAAAGACACAATTAAATGGCATGATGATAAGTGTTAACGTAACGTGTATTAGTCAACGTTTTTAATTTTTTTTCTTTATAACGTAAAAATTAATAATATCAACAATTTTTTACAGTTTTACTTTAGAAAAGCTACTTGTTTATTTTAGAAATATCACAATTAATCAAAAAATAAAATTTCGTTTTTTGTAATAAGCTTCAATACCATTCGAAAACAGTTAAAATAGGCAAATGTTCGATTTTTGCGACCCTTAACACAATGACAAATTCCTGACTATAATATCCTTTGTTTAGATTTAATAAATCAAGAAAATAGTTTTAAACGTGTTTAGTTTTAAAACAAGTGGTAATCTGAATACGAGGAAATGATAAACCACGTGGGAAAAAAATACGAAACGATAATATATATTTAATTTATATTTATGTATCCATATTTTAATTTTAATTAATTATGATTATATTTTGTTTGTTAAATGGTTGGTAATTAACTGTATTGTTGTTATATTGCGGTAATCTTATCGTTGGAGTTAAAAAGTAATTTTGATCGAAGTAACAAAGAAAAGACACTTTGTACCTTTAAACCAGGTTAAGTTGTTTTATACGGTAGTTATTTGGTGTTTATAATGATTAACTTTATTTGAAAATTTAATAAAAATAAAAATACGAACCATAATAATTATCAAAAAAATCAACCTATATGTGGGTGATATAAAAGTTGAATGACTTTAATTTGTTTTTATATTTTTAATGTTTAAACATTGAAATAATTATGAGATCTTATAATTTTTTTAATGTTTAAATACTACACTTGCTTCTCAAACTCAGTCGGAGCTGAAGGCAAAAGTTGGTTCGTCCGCAATTAAAAGCAATTTATTTATTAATATTCCAAAGTCAACACTACTAGAACTTATTTTCTAAATTGATACATAGGAAGAGGTAATTTAATAATAATTAAATATCAATTCTTTTGTGATGTTTGCAATCACAAACAATTGTTTTTGCAACAAAATAATTGTTACTACGTTTGTCGGCATTGACGAAACTACTATTGACACAATTAATGAAGGGACATCTTTTTATCACTGTTCATATATAACATCTTAAGCGCACGTCATATTGTGATGGCGAAGGATACCGACTACCGAATGACTGAGTCAACACTATATCAACATCAGCAAATTTGCTGATCAAACAATTCTGCGTAGAATTATTATGTAACTAGATGACAATTTTAGATACTAAATTCATGCATCAAAACGTAAGGCCGACATATCAGTAAACACTACAATGTTACTGACGTGATTCTTTTGGAATCTTTCGTAATTTAGGTCAAAATTTTAAATCAATTTATTACTAAATATTTTTAATAAGTGTATGCAATCTAAACATGTTCTACTAAGTTGTTTTCTTAAAATAACCGTGTTAAGTGATCTGTGGGGTTCTAGTCACTAGTTTACTTTTAATTATGTATACATTTGTGGGGGTGAAGACTAGCGATAAATCCTAAAGAGAAGGTGGGTGCTTACTGCCGATATATATTATATTAACTAATTAATGAAGTACCATAGACAAAATATAGTATTATTAACTTTTAACAAACATATATATATATATATATTAATTTTGTTAAATGAATTCGATCTTATATTTTATAAGTTGTAGATATAGTCACTTTTTTGAATAACTTAACATTCATTTAATACTGTAAAAAATTGAATGTATAACTTTATTTGCATTCAAATTTAAAAAATGATTAAGCGCAAAATATAACTGTTTCATTGCGCTAAATACATACATTTTAGAACAATACTGGAATAGAGATGATTATTATTGCAAAATATATGCATGGGAAAACTAATTTAGTAAGCGCAAAAACATGTTTAGCTCAATGTAAAACAAGGGACTTTAGCGAAGTCAATCATTAACAGCGTTACAGGAACGAAAACAAATGGACCTAAGATACATAGACCTATGTAAGTTTTAGTGGTATTATAGATATTACTGTCCGTGTGTGCAAAGAGTATGAGATAGCGATAATGGCTTCGCAAGGTTTACACGTGTTAATTATACTGATCTACTTACCGGTCGGTCTGATGTGTCTCTCCCGATGTAGTTTTTCGTATGACCGTTCCGCCACTTATGTGACTATGAACGAAAAATGATTAATGAGAAATGAACTTAACACTACGAGTTACCTCCAAAAACACTCTGGGAGGAGTGCGAGAGTCTCACCTCGGTGTCAAACTTTATATCAACCGACAGGCCTCGACAAGTCAACACAGACAATCTCATTGTAAATACTACGCAAAAACACGTAAACAATATTTGATTATGGATTTCAAATGTCGACACGTAGCGAATACTTTTCCGGGGGAAATATAAGGGGCGAGGATCGGAATAGACACAAATGCCGTGTTATCTCCTATATTTATTATTATGTACAATAAAACAATGAGGTCAAAGGTTTTTCTTATGTCATTTTATCAACACGTAACGCGTAACAATGCAACTTATTGAACCAATGTTAGAACCCTTATATGGAAATTAAACTACCAATCATGTAAGATTATGTGTATCAGCTTCATATTTTAAAATAGATAAAAAAAAACAGTCAAATGCAAATAGTATATGCGCATAAATAGTTCCGTACTATCTCACAAGGAATATTAAAATTTTTAATATTCCTTTTAAATACTTCTGTAAAAAAAATTGGGCGTTATAACAATATGCAATATTGACTGGTTTTTATAATTAGTTGTTATTGCGGCAATAGAGACAAACAAAATTCTGTGAAAATTTTAACTCTCTGTCTCTTACGGTTCACTACAGAGACGCAAGAACAATATATAACGAATAACTCTAGAGTGCGACTATTTGTCGTTCTAGCAATAGATATACGCATTTTATAAAAATTTCAACTTTTTACCAATTACGGATTATGAGTTACAGCCCGCTGTCAGACAGCCAGGCGGCCGGACAAACAAACGGACAGCGGCTTACATGTAAGATCTAGTTGACACCCTTCGGGTACGGAACCATAAAAAGCAATGAAATTTCAATAAGTTCTGAGAGCGGTTATTGATATTCCTAATTTCCTATTAAAATGATATATTCTTTGTATAAGACTTTAAAGAAAATACTTCTTAGAATACTTAGTGCGATTTATTTGCAATCAGTAGAGAAGATAAATATTTACGAACAAATGTGACTAAATGTGTAATCAATTTGACAGAATAACAGAAGAACCTAGAAACAATGAAATGAAAACAAAACAATATTATTCATTTTGATATAGTATTTTTTAAATAAAATGTATAATTAAGTATAGGAAATAAAATTACAATATGTATTCCATTTGTATTTACTTGTCTTATTTGGACGCTGATAAGCAATACTGTGTTAAGCCACACGAACGTCATTTTGAGAAAATGACGTCTAAAGATGACAAACCTATTCTTACCAAATATGTTTGAAGCAGTACATATATATCCATCTTTTCTTTTATTTTTTGTAAAAAGGTATAATGAATAAAAATTAGATGATATATTTAATATATTATCTAATAAAAAGTTTTTTAAATGTTTGAGATTATTGTATAAATTGAAAAATAAGGAATGCACTTGAAATTCGAAGCAATTGAGAAACTTTTTTCCGTATTTATTTAGTTTATATGACTTCAATTTTTGTTAATAATCTTAAATAGGTGATGCAGTATCAATATACATCAATATCTCCGAATTCAACTTTTTGTGGGTTGACACATTATTGCTTATCAGTATCCATTTAGCAAACAAATATGGCGTAGGCAGACATGAGAGTTAGATAAGAAATTTTCGATTGAATAATGAAACTATCATTTTTAGATGCAAAATTATAATAAAAAAATGTTCAAAAAATCGTGATTTTCGTTCAAAGTATGGTTACCAAATAAGGACAAGTAAAGAGAAATACTCAATATTGTATATGCATTTACAAATAAGAGACTTAAATATTTACAATTGAATATTACTGTAAAAACCATCAATGTCATCAGCACATTTCTTCTTTGAATTGCAATTCCGATTAATTGGGCGAAAATACGTCAGCCCACCCGTGGAATAATAATAATAATAACGCATCATACTCAACGGCTCCCATTAAGATCTCATGACCTTGTGACGGGGGTCCGGAAACACTCATAACACTAACACCAACGCCCAGACCACGACAAACATCTGTATGGCCAATACACACGTTTTGCCGTAAGCGGGGATCAAACCCGCGACCGTTAACGCTTTAGTCAGTTGCAGTGACCAATGCGCCAACGCGTCTGTCAAATGCGTGTGGTGGAAGTGAAGGAAATAAAACAAGATCTTTTAGAATTTCCATTATACTCCTAGGCCAAGTAATACCTGGGCATACCAAGTATTTCGCTTGATAACGGCAAAAAAATGGGATAAATTAATATGGAATAATGCAAAATATATTCGCCTTATTTCATTTCTTTTTCAAAATCTCAATGAAAGTTATGTTTTTGTCATTTATGTCAAATATAATCAACTAGCTGTCCCTTGCGGTTTCACTGCGTTTATGGTTACTACTTCGCTCCTATGACCTGCAGTATAATGCCAAATAGCCTTCCTCAAAAAATAAACTATCTAACACAAAAATAATATTTAAATTCGAACCAGTACTTCCTGAGATATGCGCATTCAAACAAACAAATAAACAAACTCTTCAGCTTTATTAATTAAAAAAAAAAAAATAGAACATAAAATAAAGCTTAAATATTGTTCATTAATTTAACGTTAAAAAATAAACGTAAGTCAGATAACAAAGCTTTTTACAATACACATCATAGATTTTAATCACGTGATGTCGTAACGTGTTGAGTTTTGGTCACTCTTTTCGTTTTCTTTTAAATTTTGAATCTTAGTAATTCTAGTCTTGGTACTTATGTAAAAAAATATTTTTGCGTTAGATAGTCTGTTAAACATAAGAGAGCGTAATAATAACGAATTGTTAAAAGGTGACGTCTAATGTTAACTATATAAATGGTACAGAATAAAATATTTCTCAACGCAAGACAACTACATTAATAATCTACCGAACGTAAAAATAATTTTTCAAATCGGATCTGTAGTTTCAGAGATTAGCATCTACAAACAAATTTCACCTATTTATAATATTAGTATAGATAATGATCAAGTTACAGACAACAATGTGGTTATAACACATTGCTACCAATGATCACAGGTTCAAACCCCGGTTGAAGCCTTTGTGTTTTCAAGTGCTAAATTTATGTTTACATTCATTTCGTGGTCGGCGGCAAAAAAAACGCCGGGCATATATGGACGCTGATAAGCAATACTGTGTAAACCCACAACTTCATTTTAAGAAAATGGCGTTTGAAGATGTCAAAGATATTCTTAATAAATTTGTTTAAAGACGTATATTATTTATTATATTCATTATATTCATCTTTTCTTTTCTATTTTGATAAAATGTATATTGAATCAAAAGCAGATAGATTTGTTTAATATGTTATCTAATTATAAGTTTTTAAATATTTGAGATTATTTTATAAATTGCAAACTATGGAATGCACCTGAAATTCGAAACATTGGCTTAAGAAACTCTATTCCATACTTATTCAGTTTAGATGACTTGATTTTTTTAATAATCTAAAATAGATGACGTAGTATCAAAATATATCAATATCTTCAAATTTAACTTTTTGTGGGTTGACACATTATAGCTTATCAGCATCCATATATGCGTCAATCCGCATTAAACAGCGTGTCGCCTTAAGCTGCGAACCTTCTCTTCAATAAGAAATCCAACTGAGGGAAACTTACAAGAGGTTTATCTTTAATATTTCATCTATTTCCAATTGAAGAAAAAAATATTATTATTAGGCTGCATGTGCGAAGTCAGGACTAATTTCTAGTTAAGAAATAAAGCAATAATAAAAATTAAACAACGACATACGTCACTCGGCAAACACTGCATTACTCTGAATTAAGATCTTAAATTGTTTGAAATCTATTAGTATCTTTTAATTTTCATGTGATATATTTATTGAGTATTATTCTGCTTATATTATTTGTACAGAGAGATGTACATAGCGATAAGAGATACGAACGAGCAATTATGAATTTTCATGAATATCTACCTAATATTTGAAAAAATATGTCATATTTTACAGAATTAATTATTAATTTAATTAACTATTTTATTTCCACATAATACACATGACTGGTGTACTTAAACCCTATATACCTTTCTTAAATATCTTAATGTTATGAATTTAACTATTAAAAGAACACACATAAATATATAACGGAATAATAATTAATGTGTTTCATTGATTACATTTTTCTTTTTTTATCTTAATAATGAAGTAAGTAATCAACTTATAAAGCTATTTTTATTATTAGTACTTATTTAATTATCGTTAATTGAAATTGTAGCCTATTATTAAAATAATTGTAATCTATGAAGAAAAACCTTCGAATACAGCTATTGTAACTCTTTTAATGGAAAAATGGTTTTAGGCGACGAAAAATTTACTCGTTTTAGAACATATGAATATTCTCGAAAAAGAAAAACAAGCAGATACAATGAGACGATTTTATTAAGGTTATTACTGAAGTCTAAGTCTCCAGTTTACCTGATATTATTAATATATTCGTAACAGCAATTACAAGTACATCTGTCCTAGAGAGAGGATCGGACTACTAACTAACTATGGACAAAATAAAGGAATTGTATATTTTTGATATATATTTCTAACAGATTTTATAACTATTCCATTTTTAAATTGCAGATCACTAAAAACATAAATACATCAAAATATTTTATAAAAAATTGTGTTTAAAGTTTTTAGAACCTACCTTTCATACGGATGTGGCTCAAAGGAAGGCCAGAAAAGCAAAAACAGTAGTAATTATGGGCGTTACGCAATATTGAGTGCGATATCTCATAGTTACAAAAATATTCAAATTTGATATTTCTAATTATGTCGTGTTATTTTTTAATCGATTTTGCGTTTGAAAAACAATTAAAATTGTGTAATTAATAAATAAATGTATTCAAAATGTATTTAGTAACAAACTGCTTTTCTCGATAAAGGTATGGGAAGGATGATGGGAAAGACTGCCGCCATAATAAAATAATCTTAAAATATATCTGCAACAAGACTGCATTCTAATAAATATTTGCATGTAAATATGATTGTTCTATTGAAATAATGTATTGTCTAGCTATTATAATATTAAGTTAATTTTGCGAATCTGTACGCTATCACGTTAAAGCTTTTTAGTAAAATTTACACCAAATAGATAATAAAGGTAAATTGCCTAGACTTCACCTAAGCTTTGTTACCCACAAATATTTAATGAGCCTAGATATATTACTTCGTCTAAGGCATATAAAAATTACGGTAAAATAAAAACAAAACTCGACGTTTTTTCGGTCAATCTTGTATAAACTAATAAGGCAAATATTGACAAAAAAATGTTGGTATACTTAAAGTATATATGAAATATATGTACATTAAATTATGAACCAACCGTCATAAGTACATCCTTGTGTGTACAGTACAAGTTGTCGACCGATAAAAGACAAAAATATATATCACTGTCCATTGTCTTAACAGAACATTAACGTATATTTCTTACTAATAAAAAGTGAAATAATTCTTCACAACTTGACTTTTTCTTTATTATATATATATATATATATATATATATTCAAAATAAAATATTCTAAAATGGCAAGGGTTCATTTCATTTATGAAATTGCAAGCCAAAATCCTGGCGTTCATGGCGCGTACGTGGGTAGGTAAAGAATTGAATCAAATTCTAAGGACTGAACTATAAAACAAATATTAAGAACTCAATTATACACTGGCAACCTGTCAGGAAACAGGTGATTAATCAGGAATACATTGAGCAATGTAGGTCAATTTGTTATCTTCGAAACTGCGGCACACAACCACGAGCGACATCGTATACCTAGGCTTTGAGATGATTTAGGGCTTAGTAAATTCTTAATTTTCACAAAAGAGAAACATTTATATTATCATATCGGTGTTTATTTGTTGCATTCGTTTTTCTCAAAGACGAACGTTTTACGAACAATTTTTGCCTTAGAATCGCAATTGCCATCAAATGAGAAATGCTGCTGCATTCTTGCTAACATTCTTCGCTGATATGATAGTTATCCATAAATCTAAATCGTATTTAAATACCTTTTTAAAAAAGTTTTATGTAAACATATTAATGTATCTTTACGTCGATCATTAAAATTCGATGTAGTTGTAACATGCAATTGTCTAAATGTAAATTGTGTGTTTGTGTATTGTATTAACAAAGGATTTAAAACAAAATTGGAGGATTAAATAGGAAATTAACTTATTTTTCGAAATTATTGTATATGATTTCAATATAAAATATTTAGGTGAAGTGCCACCCTTAAGATACACGTTTTGTTTTTTTTTGTGCTTTTAATTAATAGCCTTAACATTATGTTGCAATTATGCCCCGATCTCCAAAAGTACAGCTAAGAAAAATCTGTAAGTAAGATAATATGAAGATAATAAGTTAAAGATACATGTTTGAGGTAATAAATATTTTTACCTACTTACATCGAAAGCCTATATATATTTTTAATAGAATAAAATATTGGTTACACAAGAACTAGAAACATACTTCTATTCGATTTTTTATCGAATTCAAAAACAAAAAGAAAAGTGATTTGATCAGGGATTCGGTTCAGTACTTTAATTTTGAAACCAAAATAACTGGAATAAGTAGGTCATCCAAGTAAACTAAATTGCATATATTGCTTAAAGTCGGTTCTTTTTTTTAATACTGTCAACAATAACTGTGACGAAAAAGAACCTAAAATAAGAATTTTAATTTGTAATCGGGTATTTAGATATTTGATTCCTTACAGCGATATCATATAATATACATTACAATAATTAAAATCTGTTGGCGCTTTAATAAATTTAAGCTTGTTGGCAAATGTAAACTAAATGTACATAATTTAAATACATACTATAAGAATACGGCAATAGACGGATTAAAATATATTCTTATATTTACATAAGATTCTGTGGATTAACAATGAAGAAAAACATCAAAACTGTTTCATTATAGATGACAATAAAAATTGGAAACACGTGTTATTTTATGGTCATAACAACTTCTAAGTTTAATAGCACGTGATTTTTCAACTTAATATCAGCTCATTTAAGAAGCCGAACATATTTGTTTTAATATTGCTTCGAACGTACCAACCGTGTATAGTATAGATATTTGCAATTCACATGCAGAACAATTGAACTATTATTTAATTTGCTGTTCCATTCTGCGGCGCTTGATTGTTAAAACCAATTAGTCAGTAACTTGTTTCAGAAGTTGCGTACCTATGAAAGCGAATAATACAACGTTACAAAGCATTTAAATATAAAAATAGCCCTAATTCACACCCCTTTAGTGTATGTCAATTATTTGCAATCCGACAAAATGTTTTACGTCCATCGAGACTGCACTCGAGGCGACAGATCGAGCAGCGGGAAATTGACGTAGCGGCAATTTATCAATAACGACAGTATAAAGTGTTCCGGCTGTCGAGTAACACGATTTCGGCCATCATCATGCTCGTCAGCTCGTCCGCCTCTTGCTCGGAATCACGCGACTCGCGAATACGCATTCATCCTATTCAGTACACAAGCGTCCGCACAATGGTATATTTGTAAATTGTGACGACCCTCTACATCGGTTGAAATAATACGATACGATATTTACATACTTTTATTTAGCAACATTTCTGTATTAAGCTTACATTACATATATTAATCGAATATATAAACTTTAAAGTTATTACCGTAAAATATTTGTAACACAGACGGTCATAAATAAATAATAGCTCTATCTATAAAGTTATAAATGATCTTAGAAAATATTTATGTGATTTGGTTTATCAACATTAAGAGTATAATCTTAGTTTTATTTGTTTCCATTATCTGTCATACGAAAGTAATGTTTTCGCTAGATACTTGTTGCTTCCTACAGCTTCACGTTATTAACATGTCTTGGGAAGAAAAAAATAATACTTAAAAAAACACAAAATGTACCTATAGAAGGATTAGATGGTGTAAGAACATAATGTTAACTTACGGGTACACTAACATTCCACAAGGTTGCTACTGTTACTGTGTGGGACTTGCGCGAATCACCCAAATTTTTAGTCTTCTCCACGATCTTTCTCATACCTCGAACGTACTTCAATCGATGCACTTTCACAAATATTCAGAATTGACGACTAAGACAGGTTGATTTTATATAAACCAAACGGTCAGCAATTCATTAAATTTACGTATAAGTTTTGGATTAACGTGCGTCGCGCGATCGCAGCCGAATACTTGTGGAGGGCACTGTGCTGTGAAGCCGGTGACAAAATAATAGCGCGGGATTACCTACACGTCCTGTTACAAGTCAGCAGACTGACCTATAATGATGATGAATCTCTACAAACAACAATAAAAACAGTTCCTTTGTTATTAACGCGTACTGAGTGTACAATTGAAGTATGTGATATTATGTGTTTAAGCAGCGTAACAGATTTTTTCCCAAACTAAAGTAAAATAGCATTGAAGGCAAATAAACGGCTTGCGGTGGCGCTATCTATACATCTTTAAGCTATTTTAGTAATAAAACATAATTAGTAATACTTGATATTGTAAATTATAAGTAAAAATTAAATTGTATATAATGTGAATAGTACTTACCAATAACAAAATTTTATTGTTCTTTGTTTTCGTACTAAGCGTGCAAACAGACAATTTTCATAAAATCTTTTGTACATACAAATGTTTGTATTAGATTTAACTACTTCCATTTTAATTTTTTTAATGACGCGTGTAACTGGTGGAACTAATGAATTTGATGATTGTGATATTATTTAACGGCTTCTTAAGATTGAAATTTATAAAATTGCCTATTAATCAAAATAATATTCAAGTATTTATTTTATTCTTAAACATTTGTTGTTTTCTTAAATAATAATAATATGATATATTCCATAGTATAGATATTGTGGTGGTGGATAAAGCGAGTACAAACCTGTAAGTCGAACTCGCACAAAAACAGTTTCATAGCATCGTACCAGAAATTAATAACATTTTGTGCTTATTTCTTAAATATTATTGTAAGAGAAACGCTGTTTTATCATACAAATCTGCTTTTAATTCATTATACATTTTATCAAAATAGAAAAGAGAAGATGGATTTATACGTCTTCAAACAAATTTGTTAAGAATAGGCTTGTCATCTTTAGACGCCATTTTCTCAAAATGAAGTCCGTGTGGCTTGAAATTGTATTGCTTATCAGCATCCATATATAATGGCTACGACTCATAGAATTTTAATTCAATTCTTTGGCTGGCATTAGTACGACTCAAAGTAGCGAAAAGTGACTATAAACGTCAATCAATCTCAACTCACCTCTGTTATATAAAACGGCTGAACACATCTACTAGTCAATAAAGTATTCGAAAAACCCAAAATGAAACCTTTAACAGGTCTAGGTGTTAAGGTGGTGCGCGGCATGCGGGCGGACGCCGGCCTAATCTTCTCATTGCGGGTGACCCTAAAGCAAGTGGGGCCACGGGATGGCCAGGGCGAGTCGTAAACATGAATTGTTATTTAAGGTCAATGCTGATTCAATTTTTTTCCTTATCGTCTACAGTCTAACGAACTTTATTTAAGATTGCACATGTGCTTGATCACGTTTCTATCACTGTTAGGATATTTTTAATAAATAAGTATTGTGTTTTCTCGCAATCTATACTACCTGTTCAAAACTAAAGAATTTATTTGTTTGATGTACTAATCTATACTTATATATTTTGATCATTTTGGAGATTCAGACACTAAACCCCGCTACGCCTAATTATTTTCGTTTATGGTTAAGTACTCATTAACTCATATGTAAATATGTTAAGTCACGTGTAACGCATAACTAACCATGACACCGATTACACAAAAGTAACACCTATAGATAATCCGTTGATTAGGGTCGTAAAAATATTGAAATTGTTTTTGGTAGGTAACTAAGAACATTAAACATTTAATTTCTTTTAACTACTTATTTCCATTGATTTAGACCCTGCAAAAACGTCGACACTATTGTTCCCAGTCGCCTACACCGAAGTAGGGTTTGGGTCCCGGGGCATTTGGTGTCTCCAAGTCCCCGAGACTTTTTTATAAATTTAGTTGTTGAGGTCCTGCGGCTTTGACGCTATCAAGTATTTACTATTCAGAGCTGAATTCACTTAGAACTGCGAAGAAATCAAACTTTTAAGTCAAAACGCAGTTAAGTCAATTAAAATACATTATCTTATGGAAAAAACCGCACATAAGTGCGAGATATTACAATAAAATTATAGAGCGTATCAAACAAGAAATATTTAATCTTAATATCTTAAAAATGTAGGTACATATCAGATTATCATAGTAATAGATCATGTCCCAAAAATAAATTTTACAACCAATAAAATTTTATAATAGAACGTAATCAACGCAATGCAATGTGTATATTATAGCGTCGAAGCAAATTATAGTGCGATATAAAGTACAGTCAGCACCATCTCTTGATAAAACGACAAACTAAATTTTGTATGATAATATATTAACATTTACTTTGACGTTAATAAAGGTAATAAAATTTTAGACTAAAAATGTTTCTAAAAATTTTTAGTAGTACTGGCAATAAAATTTAGTTTAAAATTATTAAGTTTACATAATTGTAATTTGTGACCATAGACGGCTTGGTCTAATTAACAGTCATCATTAGGAAGTTCTCAATTCACATAAGACTTTTACCGATAATTCGATCGGGTGACCAATTCGCTTCTTTTTTGTGTGTAGGGGTATATATAATTTTTTACGTGAAAGTTATATAAGGATATATCTCCTATTAATCTCATATAAATTGCATTGAAATCGGTTCAGTAGTTTGGTTTTAAATTCAAAACAATTGGAAGTATGTCATACGAGAAAGTGAAATTGTCTTTTGAAATCGGTTTCCCTTTTTTAGTCTTGTTTAGATTCTTACAAGTTAGAACGCATCCACCGTTATACCCTGGTAACCACATTTAGTACTGCAACATCATATTCTAATATTATATTTTCCACTTTTGATTGATCTTATTTATTGATCTTTTCCTTACATGAACAACATTTGATAGATCTCTATGATTTATAAATTATGATATTGAAAAAAAAAATTCTATCAATATTTAGGTGCATTATAGTCTAACTTAATAGCCGAATTCGCACGTAAATATTTCCACGTGATCATAAATGTTCATATTAATGATTAGTATAAAATCATACTTATTCATAACTAAGTTATAAAAACGCGAGTCATGAATGCAATATTCGTCAATTGTTGGATTTTAAATAAAATAACATTTGATTCGATTTTAATTTAATATTAAAACATGAATTACAACAAATGGCATCTTAAAACAAAATCCTAGATATAAATAGTAAAGCTGCTCAGTAGTCAATATAACAGATGATTTAAATACATTCAGTTATTATCCATTTCAATTATTCTAGTTGTAGTTGTTTCTATAATTTATAACATACAGAAATAGTATTAAGTTTTTCGGAATTTTAAATCATATTCAAATAAAGGAATAAACAAGTTTTGATATGTCCAAAATATTTCATTAAAAATCCATAAATATTTATCTATGTATAATTGAGTCATACATATTTGATTTTTTTGACAGAAATTTAAGTTATATACCACTTACCAATTTTTAGAAATATAAAAGCAAGGCAGGCAATATATTTTCAAAAACCAGTGATCCAGAACCATTTGCATTTGGCACGCCGTATTTATTAAAAAAAAAAAATTATCATATTTGAAGCAATTAAACTGCACTACAAACAAAGAACACATTCAAATGGATAAAACTATTTAATTTAGATTGCCAATTAAACACGTAATATAATTTTGATCCCAAAATAGTTAATTTTTTATATAAGACGCTATGTACCATGATAAACAACAGTGATAGTAAACACACGAGAAAGCAAGGAAATTATCTAATACTATAACTATTATATTAATCTATTGATGTCTATTTCTTCACTAATTAAGTATATAAATGGAATTGTGATACAATAACGAATCTATTTTATTATATTTCGAAATGTTATGAGTTTTGTGTCTAATTATAACTATCTATTATCGATACGAGTGCATTTTTGTGCAAGCAAATGAAATACGTGAACAGAGAACACTTAAACCTTTTTATATTATATCATAATACTTTAATAATCAACAATATTAACTATTAATTGTCTAAAACTGATCTACTCTGTATTATGAAAGATTTTTTTATGTTATTAGAGACATTTATAAAGTTTCGCGATACATTCTTATTCGTTTTCACAATTACGATATCTAATACTTTATAGTGTTACAAAACAGATAAATATTAAAGAAATCGGACTTCGGTGGACTTTTGTACTACATTTTGGGATCAATATATCCTTATGTACTCTGGCACCACTTCATACTTCAAAAACATCAGAATAAAAAAGCTTAAGAAATATAATACCATACAATTACATTGTGCTCAACTTTAAACAGTATTTTCGCATAATTTTACAAATGTAAAAACTGTTTTAAAAAAATCCATCTTATTGTATATAAAAAAAGAAAATTATTTTTACATTTGTAAAACATTGTTAATTTCTGTGTAAAGCGTTACAGAAAATATTATTACATACTCATCAAAAACTTATCAAAATAGTCAAGAAACATCAAAAAACTAACTGTAATTTACAAATAAATTAGAAACAAAAACAATTTGTTCTGCATAATCACGTTAGCAAGGCTAGCGAATCGATACTTGCAGCATGCATTAGGCAAACAGCACAGCAACCTAATTCAACCAAAAGGTCTTTAAACAATATATTATTACTTTGATTTAAAATAAAACAACCACTCCCCTCGCCACAAATATATACAACTTAAATACCTAAACGTAAAAAAAAATAGAGAGATTTCTAACACATTATAAGGCTCGGTAGTGCATCAGCTAACCTGCTCACTGTTGATATAATAAATGACCAGACAAGTATAAAATAATAATCATAGAAGTACCTTAAGCTTAGATCAAAATAATAATTACCGCTAATATTACTTTAACAACCTCCAAACAACTTGACTGTATCTAACCTCTATAAAAACTTTCAATGCTCAACATCTGTTCGCACCAGTGGTCGTTTAATAGTAATTTAATTAATCTAAGATTTAATTTATATCATCAGTATAGTATAACAATAATAGCCTATATAAAAATATAAATTTATAACTAAAGATATTTTTTTTTGCGTTACAAAGCCGTAATAAAGCACACAAAATCGTGGAATAATCAATAAGACCTATCGAGCGATTGAGATTACAAATGTAATTTCATTACGAAATAAAAATAAAGTTAAGAGAAATATCAAATGGCTACAAATAATAAATTATAAAAGTAAACTTATCACTAAAATAATGATAATAATCTTACAACTAGCTATATTACAAAAATATTATTTTATGATGGGAATATGTCAATGTATTTACAAAAGCTATTAGAGATTCGATTCCATGATCTAAACTTCACTCTAATCTCGTACACCGGCCGATGCTATATTATTGTCTCCAACCATTAAAAATCAAGGAATGTAATATTTACTTTACGTAATGTAAATAATATATATATTTTTACAATGTCCACACTAAATATTCGAATGCCGTTTTCATTTCGCCTCCTCTCATTACTTTCCTACCTATCTATCCTTGTCACAGTCCTACTTATTCCGATACCCTGACATACGATTTAATTCATACAACATCCATTTTTTAAGATTACCAGAAATCGGGACATATTTTATAATGTTATGTTATAATAATTGAAGTGCTGATTAAAGACGTCATACTTCCATATGTATACAATAAACGCATTATATGCAAGACATTACAAGTATAATAATTAAATTTCGTATTAAACATTTCTAATCTAAGTATCTGAGAATTATACAGAGATAAACCATAGTCTATGGCATCAAAGGGGAAGCATACATTACAGTGGCCGATGGAACTCAACTCGACACAAGAGCCGTTCAAGTACCGGCTACAACTAACATTTTCTACAAATCACATAACTTTGTAACACAACTCTCACTGACAGTTCTCTGACAGTCCACTGGAACCACTTAACTATACAACGTTGTTTTGTATGTCTGTTTTCGTAGCGACGAAGATACGCCAGAAGTATAAATAACCTTATCATAACGTTCTGTACACTATATTCGCTACATTTATCTCTTATACCAACACCGCTAGAAACTAATCCAAGGGGAGGGGACGATGGGACTAAATGTGAGCCCTTTGTTACGAGTCAATTTCATATACTTAAAAAATTGATAAAAAAATTACTTGAAATATATAATAATAATAAGTTTAAAATGAAAACAATGTGTATACGAAATCGTGTCGATTCTGTTGAGCAATATCACCGAAAATTTGCTCCCCTCCTTCATAGCAATGTCCTGCTCTCAGCGAAGTTCACTGTTCGTTTATACGCACGACCTGCGCTTGAGTGCTGGCTCGAGTCGCTAGCGCGGCTAGAACTCGCGTTGATTTTGCTGAAAAGTTACATATTTAAATTAAAAATTAATTAATACAAATTTTCATTTAATTAAATTTTATAATAGTGTCCTCGAATTTATCAATTAGATTCAAATAGATTTCTAAATTCAATTAGATTTCTAAATGTATACATTAATACAAATTCGATAAAAATAGTCAATTTTGTCGGTATTTTTTTATATTGTAGAGCTCGGTTAAGGTGACAGCACCTTTGCTTGTTTATTAAAAAAAAGCCGCCATTATACGTTAGCGCACTTAATTTAATGACGTTTTTGGCTATGGAAGCTACAGAACCCTAAAAAACTAGTGTAAAACGTATAATATAGTGAGTTTAGAGTACGACGATCTTAATCGGTGATAACATGTTCAAAACTTGACTAGCACCGCTGAATAATTAAGTGCTAAATTTGTGTTTAAATTCTCCAGCTACGCGGGAATTGTTTAATAATTTTTTTGAAAAAAGTACTAGATATATACTTTTTTTGTATTTCATTTATTGTCTATATTTCATAAAAGCAAATTGATATAATAAAGTCATATCTAATCATAAGTTTTTAAAATATATTAGATTATTACATATAGCGAAATACAGAACACTCTTCAATATTCCAAACATGAATTTAAGAACATTTTTGCGTACTTATTTAAGTAGATTTATTTTTAAATAGGTGACTATCAAAGTACATCAATATCACCAAGTTTGCCTTATTGTGGGTTGACACACTATTGCCTATCAGCATCCAATGAAGCTAAGTGTACCTAGACTCAGCAGGGGCAGGTGGTGCAGGCGCGCGCGGGTCAGGAGGGGCGCGCGCGCGGGCGGCGCGGGCGCGGCGCCAGCAGGTAGGACGCGTCCAGCGCGCCGCGCCCGCCGCCGCGCGCCAGCAGCCGCCGCGCGATGCCGTTCACGCGCTCGCGCTGCTGCTCGCGCGCCGCCTGCGGACACGCGACGCGAGTTAGGCGAGAATTACACTTTTAAGTTATACTTTCGGACTTTACATAAGTGGTTTGACATTGCTTAGGTCTGAAAAAAAAATTACTGGTAGTGACTTTATTTTCGACAACCTGACCTATTTTAAGGTTACCTAAGCTAATCAAATTACAGTTGTTTTATATCAATTACGAGAGTAAAACTTTACAGTTTATATTAAATTATTAATTGCATTAGATGTAGGTAATCAATTAATAAACAGACAATTCGCCCAATAAAATATTCAATTACTTAAACAACAATTCTAGGTATTAAAATATATAAATACATATATGAACTCGATTACGTAAAATCACTTATATACTAACCTTAGGCGTAGTTGCAGTAGAAACAGTTGCCGCTGTAGGTTTCTTCTTAACTTCCTGAGAAGTTTTGGCTTTATCGGTCGGTGCAGCACTTTTAGCTGCTCGGCCTTTGAGATACTCTGGAGACACTTCATGAGGCTAAAATAAAAATATAATAAAATCTTACAATTTCAATTATTTTCCAATTAATCTTCTATATTCATTGTTATTATAATTTGTTTACTTTCTGTGAAAGTTAAGATTACATAATATGTTAGAAATTTATTATGTTGCATGCTTGCTTTTATTCCCATAGAATTTTTATTAGTAGCTTCCCACTTCCCACTGCATTAATGTAAGTACTTTTTTTTCTTTTTTTAAATACTTTTGTATTGACTATTCAAAAAAAAAAAAAACAGAAAAGACTACTTGAATGAAGTATATTTTGATTTTAATCAGTTTGAAAATCAAAATAACTCCAATAAGTATGTAATCTGTTTTTCATTTTTTGTTGTCTATATATCGTATTTTGTACTCTTGAAACGTTTTACTCTGTTATATATAGGAGTCCATTTAAGTGAAATATTTTTTTCCTTTACCAAGTAATGTAACCAATAATGCACTTTCAAATAATTTTTTTGATGAAAACAGAGGTCTTTTTACATTTATACCAAAAAGGTATGAAATAACATTGGCGCCGCCTTGTATGTATTATCTACATTGCAATTAGGACGAACCAAACGAACGACCTCACGGAGCACTCACCGCGTACGTCCTCGTGAGCTTGAGGCGCGCGGGGAAGTGGTCGAAGGCGTAGGGCTTCGTGCACAGCGGGTACTTGGGCCGCGACACGCGCGTGAACAGCCGCGCCGAGCGGTCCACGCGCAGCTCGCAGATGTACACGTGCTCCTCCGACGCGCCCACCGGCCGGCCCTGTGGCAGACAACGCCCGTCAGAAAGGGTTTCGTATACAGTAAACACTATGTACTTGTCAACTTCTTTTATATAAGCAACAAGTTAAATATTATAAAAATATACGATAATAATTTACACCTTTCCTGACCGACACACGCTTGACCGGTTTTTATTATTTGTTGTTATAGCGGCAATATAAATAATCATTCTTTGAAAGTTTCTACTCTCTACCTATTATGGTTTATAAGACATAGCCCGTTGACAGACAGACACAGATGGACGGACGGACATTGGATTCTTAGTTATAAAACTCCCCTTGGCGTTTGGGTACGGAACCCGATAAATATCTCGCTAATTTTCTTTTGCGATTTCTTCTCGGGAGGTTTAACTTATCTTTTTTATTTTATCATAATTAAAACCATAAACCCTTTTGCTAAAAAATCGGATGACAAACCAATTTAGTTTATTAGATACCTGTGACTGAAAATAACAAACCTTGCAGTAAGTGTTCAAGTCCATAACCCAGCATTGTGACATTACAAGTTCTATAGGCACAGCCTCGTACAATGGGACTCTCATCACTTCATTGTGGAAGAATCTGAAAACAATATGATGTTATATAAATATATCATGCATAATACAACGAAATAACATTATTCTCGTGGTGTTAATACCAATATTGTTAAACCGCGGTTGTTTTTAATTCTTGCCAGATTGGGTAATGATTATGGATACTATTACTTTTTTATTTAACCCCATTATCTATATATATAAAATCACTTGGGGGTGACTGATTCATCAACGCAGAGCCTAAACCGCTGGGGCTACGAACTTGAAATTTTGGCAGTAGGTGGCTTTTAGGTTGTAGGCATCCGCTAAGAAAGGGTTTTTTGATTATTCACCCCTGAAAGGGTGAAAAGGGGTAAAAACGTTTGTATGCAAAATTTTATTCCGTGGTTGTATTAACTTAAAACTTAATACACATACTTCTGGATGATAGTAATGAAATGTTAAATAGAAAACAGGGTACTATTATTCCACACTGGGGTGCAAGGGGGTTGTAAAGTTTGTATGGAGAAAATTTATTTTTTTGGCCGATTATCCTTAAATTCAGCATAAACATTACTTAGGCAGAATAACTAAATACATGTATCCCAGAATTTCAAAATCATCCCTTATAGTGATGCTAGGGGGTATTAAATCCTGGAACGGTAATAATTTCGCCGGTAGATTTATTTAGCTGAAACTTTTACAGCGTATTTCTATCAAGACAAAGGGATGTATTAAAAAAGAGCTTTTCGATATTTCACCCCAAAACGGGTGCATTGGGGTAAAAACGTTTGTATGCAAAATGTTATCCTGTGGTCATATTTACTTAAAACTGAATACTCATTCTTCTTTATGCTAATAATGAAATATAAAACACAAAATCATCGTATCAATATCAACCCCAACCCACAGAGGTGCAATGGGGTAGTTTAGTTTAGATATTTGAAAAAAAAAACTCTAAATTAAATATTTATTATATATACGCGTTTAGTAATAAAATCCCTTCAAGGATGGTGTTTTACCCGTTTTTTTTAATTGCTGCTATCAAATTCCAAAATTTACGCGGGCGAAGCCGTGAGCAAATGCTAGTAGCTTATAACTTCCCTCAATAGAAATAATTAAGCTTGCAAATACAAAAGATTTTTTGCGGGCGCACGTAGTGGTGTTCTAATGTACACTATGTTACACGTTACATCATCTACTCACTTCCGTGTGGGCTCATGGAAGGTCTCGTGCGGGCGCAGGTAGTGGTGTCCGTAGACGTATCGCTCGTGCGTGTCCTTGTGCTTCCACAGGCGCTCCACGCGGAAGATGTCCAGCTCCGACACCGGCACCTCGCCGATCGTCTGATATGTATGCTTACGCACCTCGCCCTCCTGTAGATTATAAGATGCAAAATATAACATTGTGGAGTCATTTTGATAACTTTATTTACTAAAAGCAGCATGTTATTTAGAATGTGTAATACACAGACTTATAATTGAAAAACTGAGTGTGGGACAAATGGAAAATGTGGAATATCTATGTTTTTATATACATAAATATTTATTATAACATTTATAAATACATACCTTACTCTGGGTGGTCTCATCAGTTTTATCTTTTCCTTTAGCGATCTTAAGCTTCTTTCTATCCATTCGTTTAGTTTTAGGCGACTCGTTCTTATCTCCATTTTTCTGGCTCACGTCTGGGTGTTTGTCGTCAATAGGAATATCTCGAAGTACATACACCGTATCTCCTTGGCGTACTTGTAGGTCGCCACGCATCAGCGATAGATAGAATTGGTGACCCTCTTCCGTATATTCATCAAGAGGAATTTCACGATCGACCTGCATGAATAAACATATTTTTAATATTTGATAAAACCAAAGTACCTATTAAGCAAGAAAATTAATTTATCGAAGATAAGAATAATTTAAAATGTCGCATAGTTAGCGTTAATCTGCCACACGCCGCAGCGCCCGCACTGCACCATCAGCCCCTGCCCACGTACAGCACGCAGGTGCACAGTAGACGCCGTGTCAGTGCTCTTACCGGCTTGGGGCAGCAGTAGTGGCAGTGGTGCTGGCGCTTGGCGTCGGCGAGGCGCACGCAGCGCGCGTGCTGCCACACGCCGCAGCGCCCGCACTGCACCATCAGCCCCTCCCCACGTGCAGCCCGCAGCTGCAGTAGACGCCGTGTCAGTGCTCTTACCGGCTTGGGGCAGCAGTAGTGGCAGTGGTGCTGGCGCTTGGCGTCGGCGAGGCGCACGCAGCGCGCGTGCTGCCACACGCCGCAGCGCCCGCACTGCACCATCAGCCCCTCCCCACGTGCAGCCCGCAGCTGCAGTGGACGCCGTGTCAGTGCTCTTACCGGCTTGGGGCAGCAGTAGTGGCAGTGGTGCTGGCGCTTGGCGTCGGCGAGGCGCACGCAGCGCGCGTGCTGCCACACGCTGCAGCGCCCGCACTGCACCATCAGCCCCTCCCCACGTGCAGCCCGCAGCTGCAGTGGACGCCGTGTCAGTGCTCTTACCGGCTTGGGGCAGCAGTAGTGGCAGTGGTGCTGGCGCTTGGCGTCGGCGAGGCGCACGCAGCGCGCGTGCTGCCACACGCTGCAGCGCCCGCACTGCACCATCAGCCCCTCCCCACGTGCAGCCCGCAGCTGCAGTGGACGCCGTGTCAGTGCTCTTACCGGCTTGGGGCAGCAGTAGTGGCAGTGGTGCTGGCGCTTGGCGTCGGCGAGGCGCACGCAGCGCGCGTGCTGCCACACGCCGCAGCGCCCGCACTGCACCATCAGCCCCTCCCCACGTGCAGCCCGCAGCTGCAGTGGACGCCGTGTCAGTGCTCTTACCGGCTTGGGGCAGCAGTAGTGGCAGTGGTGCTGGCGCTTGGCGTCGGCGAGGCGCACGCAGCGCGCGTGCTGCCACACGCTGCAGCGCCCGCACTGCACCATCAGCCCCTCCCCACGTGCAGCCCGCAGCTGCAGTGGACGCCGTGTCAGTGCTCTTACCGGCTTGGGGCAGCAGTAGTGGCAGTGGTGCTGGCGCTTGGCGTCGGCGAGGCGCACGCAGCGCGCGTGCTGCCACACGCCGCAGCGCCCGCACTGCACCATCAGCCCCTCCCCACGTGCAGCCCGCAGCTGCAGTGGACGCCGTGTCAGTGCTCTTACCGGCTTGGGGCAGCAGTAGTGGCAGTGGTGCTGGCGCTTGGCGTCGGCGAGGCGCACGCAGCGCGCGTGCTGCCACACGCCGCAGCGCCCGCACTGCACCATCAGCCCCTCCTCCACGTGCAGCCCGCAGATGCACAGGATCACCTCCTCTGAACACACACAGCACATATTTTATTTTTTTGTTTTCAAGATTTAGGTTCCCAAATGTGGACACTGTTAGATTTTTTTTATTATAAAACACAATAAATATGCTTAAATCTTATGTAAGAACTTTGCTAACTATTGTCTTCTATATGGAAAATATTTCCGAATTGATATCATTCTTTGCCTACGCCAACTAGTTGGATTCTATGTCAATACAAAGCAACCTTAATAATTCTTTATACTTTTAATTGAAAATAAATTTCTTACCGGGTTTCGACTTTTGTATAAAACCAGTCGGTAGTGTTTCATGAGGCCCAAGAATTTTGATCAAGTACTCGGCGAAATCTGATTTAGTCGCATTGTAGACCTAGAAATAAAAAAAAGTATATAAAATTTGCATATAAAGCAGCAATATACGTCGGAACTAAACAGTTATAACAATTATAATGTATGAAGTTGTATTTAAATACATATAATATTCAAATAAAATCATACCTTTCTGAGCTGTGTGGCAGCTGCACCCAGGGCAGTAAATTTACCATGTTCTCGTATGATACTGGAGAATAAGCTATTCATATCACTATCAAACTGTGCCACTGTTTCATATTGCCCATTATCTATATTGTTTCTTATGGAACTCAAATCGTGAATACATGCTGCATCTGTCTTCGATTGAGTGAGCTTTACTTTCATCAGAATAGAGGAAACGGGCTTATCTTCATCATCTATAAATATAATATTTACACTTTTAACATTATATAAAAATTGTTTAATGTAATGAAAAACCTACAATTTAAAAATCATAAAAAATAGTTAAATGTAAAATATACAAACCTTTAACAGCCACCACAGTATTGTACAGCGCTTTGAAAACTTTTCCAAGTCGCGTTTTGACGTCCAGTGTAGAATCATCGTCGAGGCGCGTCAATTCCTTCACGCTGTCTTCCTTCGAGGCGCGTAATGTCTGCAATCTCTTGAGGAAGACCTGAAATTTATTATAAACTTATATTTTGCACACAAAGCGTCACTTCTTCGAACGAGTGCATCGCAACGCAATTAGCAACATCACTATCACCTCATCACCTTGCATTTGTTCTTGGTCATAACAAGGTCTGCTTATTAAGCTAGTCCGGATATTGACAAGTTACAAATTTTTGGCAAACCAGTTATTACAGTGATACATTAGCGACACGGAGATTACCCGACGACATTACGTATTAAATATGGATTACGTATATTGTCTGTCCAAAGTTGGCTGGCAGAAAGCGCACTAGAGTCAAATTCTCGTTTTGTACATGTTTTTAGCCGATTCCCAAAAAAGGAGGAGATTCTCAATTCATCGGCGACGTGTATGTTCACCGATTACTCGAAAACAGCTGGACCGAATTGGATAATTCTTTTTGTTTAAAAGGGTATACTCTCCAACTGTTCCCATAGAATTTTCATCACAGTCAGTGGTTTTGTTTTGAAAAAGTTTATCATTCAAGTAAACGAATTTACGTATTTCGCTTTGAAGTCGATTCTCCTTTTTATAAAAAAATATCAGAAAAAAGGATATATCCTTTATTCTATTGATATTTTAAATACAGACCTGCGGGTTCATGGTGTCGGGCAGCGCGAGCGGGTTGACGTTGGTGACGGCGGGCGCGGGGGGCGCGGGGGGCGCGGGCGGCTCCGGCGCGGGCGGCTCCGCGCTCGGCGGCGACGGCGGCAGCGACAGGCGCTCACGAGTGCGCCGCACCTGCGGACAGTTCGTTATATTCATGTATACCTCATCTCACGTAA
Organism: Hypolimnas misippus; assembly: GCA_037950945.1. NCBI lineage: Eukaryota > Metazoa > Arthropoda > Insecta > Lepidoptera > Nymphalidae > Hypolimnas > Hypolimnas misippus. Next base: position 4,554,852 of record JBBEEQ010000013.1, on the reverse strand, counting down.
GTGGGTTGGTCTGAACACGAGGCGAGTCCGATCTCGCGCATGGTACAGTCGAGTAAACAAGACTTAAATCATTTAATGTATGTGATTCTATTATAAACTAATTATTATACACTATTATAAACTAATTATAGTAAGAAATCACTATAAGTGATAAGACCGCCTTTGCACTCTATTTTTAAGTATTTTTGTTACTTTAATATATTATATTGTGTGCAATAAAGTATAAATAAATAATAAATAAATAAATAAATATTCTCTAATAAGCTATTGTTCCGATATTTACTTCGCATCAAAATTCGCTTTATCTTTGTTATATTATCATAGATAAATATTTTACAGATTTACGTTAAATAAAGAAATAACATAACACAAAAACATAGCAAAAATATATATTTATTAAATGGCTACTAAATGGTATTCAGTTATTTTAAAATTAAAAAAATATATATAAAAAAATATATTTTAGAGAAATCGTAATATTTCTTTATAGAAATACGAATATAAAACATATTAAATTTTCTTCAAGACCTTTATGCTGTCGAACATAAATAGGTCCCAGAAATTAATTAAACAAGTACCCATTACTCACATTTTCTAAGTTTCTAAATAGGAAACAATGGCGTTCCTTAACTAAAGTCCTCTCTTTTGCCGTTAACGGTTTCATCTGTGGCTCTTGCCACAGCTTATTTAAATGTTGCTGGTACTTCAATATTGTCATATTCTTGATATCGCAAGCAGACACACTCTGCTGCTCCGACTTCTTGTTACATTTCACAGCTTTCCTCGGTCTACCCACGCGAGGCTGATTACCGTTGGAACTATTCGATTGGTTGGACGCATTTGATGGAGTTCTCGATTGAGTTTTCACGGGCTGTTTAGTGATTCTTTGAGATTTCCCTCCGATAACGCCGCGGCAATCTTCCGAATCACATTTGCATGGCTGAAATTATACCATAAAGTCGTAAACATATATATACACTTTGTAAAAATGAAGCCCTAAGCCTTTTTCCTTTCCAAAAGTTGATTCTTACAAGTAACACTATCAGATGATTCAATGATTTAGGATGTGGTTTGTTTTTACAAAAAATAGCCGGTTTCAATTTCTGACTAGGAAAATTAATAATTCAAAACCTAATGATGCACTGAGTTTTCATCAAAATGGCCCCGAGAATCCTTTAAGTATTTTTCGCTATTCTTTAAACTTTCGGATTTGGTCTACCACGTCCAGGTAAAAAATTCAGTTGGTATACTTAATTTTATAAAATGTTTTTACATATAATGAAAATAAAATACATTATATGTAAAAACATTTTTAAATGGTAAAAAAATATATTGCAATAAGGTAATACATACCTGACCAACGGCTGGATTGAATAGTGAAAAGTTATAATCATATGTTAGCTCCTCATCCGGATCTATATCGCGGAGTGCGAACAGTGCCATTCTGAATGTGCCTGTCAACAATGTACAATAAATAGGTTAGAATTTTCATTCACCATATAAACTAAAATACATAGTTAAAGATTTAAAAAAAAGTTTCCTAAATCTAAACAAAAAAATCACACAATAAATCCCTTTATCGATTTGTAGTGTTTAATTTATCTATGACTTCAATTGCTTAATTACATTTCAATTAAGCTTAGTTTTATATTAATCCATATCTTTTAGATTTAAATTGTTGATAAAGTAAATGCGGTGTTATCTATAAGTAATGCAAATTATTTTCAAGAAATGTAATACAATTTCTTTTGTTTATATCTATGTAAAAACTGTGTGACATATTGATAACCTTTAAAAAAGAAATCTAAGGCGACAAAATAGTACTCTATCAAAGTCTTAGGAGAGCCAACCAACGTGCCCAGGACCTGCAATCGTTAAACGTGTATGTATCAGCTCACCGTTGGCGGTCCACTTCTGCATCTCGCAGTTGGGCCGGCACGAGTGGTTGACGAAGCGGCCGTCGCCGCCCACGCGGTGGCCGTCGATGACGAGCCCGCCGTCCAGGTGCAGGCAGTAGTGGTGCGTGTCGCGCGCGTAGCGCGTCGCCATGCGCTCCTGCGGGGCACGATTTATTGTACAGGTACCTTTTTAGGGTATACAGGATGTTTTAAAAAAATAATAAACGAATAAATAAAATAGTGGCCCTTATCGTTTTATTTCATATATCGATATATATAATATATCAAATACATATAATAACTATTGCGTACTGAATACAAACATGCAGTCCTATATAAATAAATATAATAAAATAATTAACTCAATTATCTTCTTACTTAACGATTTAAAATTTTAAAGATAAAAAATAATATAAGAATAATTATTAGAAAATGTATTTTCCGATTATATTTCAATTAAACGCGTTAACTTAAATTAATTAAGAAAACATAAAACTCGTCAACAGTAAGTCAAATGGTTTATCGGGAATAAATAAGAAACTGAATTTCCTTATCTATAGACCACGCAAAAAGAAATCATGAAGGCGACAATTCTTAAACCTAAACGAATTTGGAATTAATGTCCATGCTTCCTGAGTCAGTTCACTGTTTAATTGCTTATTATCGTAGTATAAGGTAAAACCTTTTAACAATGAAATATATTTTAAAAATGAATACAAAATTAATGTGCCCGACAATCGCCAAAATATCTTTTGCTATTTTTTTTATATGTAAAAATACAAAAGTAAGTGTTATATAAAATTCGAAAATATAAAAACAGATTAATTTTATACATTAATATTATTTTATATTTAGTCTTACAAAAATTTCATCTATTAACATAAATGTATAAAAATTTAATACACATAAAAACTTTTAAGTATCTGTTCATTATTTCATACTGAATAAAAAAGAATTCAAAAAGAATAGATAACTAAATAATAACACGTATAAATAATTCAGTCGACCTCGAATTCAAATAACTTTGAAAAATAATGATTATGTATTTTATTAGTTTAATTTTGTTTACGATAAGATAAGTTATCGTACGACAATACCGTTAAATCCTACCTTAAACTCCTTATCAGAGACGACCTCACCGACGTACTCGAGTATGAAGTCTCCGGACTTGATCATGTGTTTGGTTCGAACTCCCCAACCTTTATTCTCCGTCATGAACTTCTCCAAACCCGATGCCCATTCGTGACGTTGTATCCGCTGGTTTTTACATTTATCGCTAAAAATACAAAATAACCTTTAAAAACACAACAAAAACAGTTCATTTTGTTATAAAAACCAAACAACTAAATCGATTTCGATTAAAATTCTATGTGACCGATTTAATAATATACTCTTTCGAATAAATAAGGAATTAATATTAAACATTAATAAACATAAACTGCTAATTGAGAACCTCCTTCATTTAGAAGTCAGTTGACAACATGAAGCTACTATGGGTATGTTCGGAAATACAATCGACCTAGTCCCTCTTAAGGACACCTTGAATCGATTTTCTCTACTTAATGTCGTGTGACGTTTAAGAATGTCAGTTCGAGAAGTTATTAGCTTCGCATTTTGAATTTTATTTTGGGAACACATCCTATGAATTAAATGGTATATTTTTTGTTTACAAATACAACATTATATTATATAATGCAATAAAAAACATTCAATTACTTTAGCGATTCAAATTTCATAAAATTAAAATACATCACATGTAAGTATACAGGAATTAAACGATAACAGAATTATTTAGCTTTATTTTCCGTTGAAAACCAAGGTCAGGTTAAAATCAGTAAATTTAAAATCTAATCAAATAAAGTAAACATATAAAATTAGTATTATACTAACAGTATGTAAATGTTCTACTGCTGGGCAAAAGTCACTTTAACAATTAAAACGAAAATTTATCTTTCTTTTGTTTTTTTTTTTTTTTGTATTAAGCATTTGCGTGCAATAAAGTTTAAATAAATAGAAGAAGATTAGGTGATTAATCCAGATTAGGCGTATAACCACCAATCTACAGGAGGTTGGTAGTTATACATGTTCCAGAATTTCTTCTAATTTAAACACAAATTTACCACTAGAAAACTCAGTGATGCTAGCCGGGTTTTGAACCCGTGATCATCGGTTGAGATCGACGTATTGTAGAGATACATACATACATACATACATACATACGTAAACAGACCATCTTGGCTCAGCCTGTATATAATATACTGAATATTATTAGTATTAGTCAAAGTAATTTACCCGCAAGGACATAATTGCGGCGAACACTCTGAGAACACGAGCCTGTTGATGCAATCTTCGTTGCAGCCCGAGGAGGGCGCGCAGTTGCAGGCCACACTCTCGCACTCCTCCGCCGACGGCTTCACATCATAGTACACATCTAACAATTCAAATCATTTATTTATATAAAACCACTAATTTATTTTGATTCACGTAAATCTAAGGTATAATCAAGTAAAAAAACCTATAACATTTAATGTAGAATATATCTATCATGTCTTTAATCATTTATAATTTTAGGAGCAAAATGTACTGTAATATAATAAATATCTCTATAATTTTTAACCTAGTGTAACACAATGGTGTTACAATACAAGTTGTATTAGATTTTTTTAATTAAAATAATATTCTAAATTTAATTAAATCTGGCTTTTCATCGAAAAATAGCAAGTTTTATAGATTATTTAAACATGACAATAAACATATTAAATATTTTGCACTTATGTGATATATACATTTCATAATAATGATATAAAAAAATTTACATTACAAACATGTCTAAACGACTGTCCTGATACCTGATTTTGTGCTCTGCGTAGCGTAATGCGCATAGTTCACACCGTTAGTCTTAGTTGAATCAATGTATAAGTAATACATGTTAACAGTGACATAGTTACAATAAAATTACAATTGCTAACGTGTGTAGCTTTATAAACTAGCTATAATTATTACAATATGAGTTTTAACAAATAACAACATTAATATTTAATTGCATCAAGAAAAAATTTATATTTAAAAAACTGACATACAAATTATAAAATAGAATATTTCAAAATTTGATGTAATTAAAGATAAGTTTAGGTTAATACAACCAAGATAAAGTAATTAAAATAAAAAAAATCTCAGTCTATTTAAAATGCTAAGATAAATATAATTCAAGATTTATACTAACTTGTACGAATCTTTTTATAATTCCAAGATGGAACTGGCTGGTTATAATGTTGCTCCCACCAGATATCGTATGGAAGGGTGAAATATTGGGGTGTACGTCGTACCCATCGCTCGCAATATGGCGGTGGTGCTAAAAGACCTGGTGGAAATTCTGTTTGAGTCACCAGATTCTTTCCTTTTCCATCTGGTTTTGGGCTGTAATTATAAAAATTCCATTTTATTAAAATACTCGATTCAATATAATTAAAAGGTAAACAATGTTGAAAAACTTACTCTTCCTTGTAATAATCAGAAAACAATCCAGCTACCAAAAACTTTTTTCTCAAACGAGGATTCTTTTTGGAAACCACCGGCTTTTCTCGACTGTCGACACCGTTAACTGGACTTTCGTCGCGTGATGAAGCGACCCGTTTTTTACAAATAATATTCTTCGAAAGCACGTCAATACTTTTCTCAAAATCAATTTCCTTTTCATTTAATGGCAATGGATCGTTTTCGTCATGATCATGAAGGGTATCTATGGAAGGTTCGCGAGATTTAGATGTTATCCTGCGACTAATCACCGTGTCTAATGAACTTTCTCGTGAGCTGGAATGTATTTCGTGAGTTTTTTTATTAACCGTACATGATCTTGATTTCCTTCTAGTGGCTATACTCATTGGCTTAGCTGTTTTTTCTAAAACGTTGTCTAGGGTAGATTTCTTATTTTCAACTCTTTTGGTCCCCGTTTTTCCATCATCAGCTGTATTATCAGAACTTCTTGTAAGTCTTCGTTCACTAGGGTACAAAATAGCCAAGCTCGATTTTGGTCTCAAGCCAACTTTTGTAGATTTTTCGACATTTTTCCGCTTTGAAAATATTTCCTCGATTTCATGTGAGGGCGACATGGCCCTTGTTTTTCTTTTCAGTCTCTCTAAATTATCTAAGCGACTTGTATTTTTGTCAGCCTTTAAATTTAACAAACTTAATGGGATACTATCTTCAGGGTCATTGCTTAGGGAACTTGTTAATGAGGGTATGCTATCAGTTTCACTAAGTACTTCCCATTTATTAATATGATTTTTTATTTCTTTATCGCTCTTAGTTTGCTTAAGTTGTAAAGCAGGTGCTCTCAAAATTGATGAGCTTCCGATCCTTTTTTCAGTTGTTTTCTTCTCAGCGGTAGTAGTTTTATTATCTGTTGGAACATCCTTTCCTTGTAATTTCTCTAGAGCTACAACTGTCAACCGACCTTGTTTCGGCAGTTCATCCTTATTTAAAACAACTTTTAACTCCGGTTTTTTAATAGTTGTACGTTCTAGAAAACTGCTCATAGCTTCTCCGTCTTTGGGCACTCTTTCAAAAGCGGAATGATCGGTATCTTCTGACGTAAAATGGTCGGAACTAATATTTAATGTACTGCTTGGTTCTATCTTTTTCTTCTTCTTTTTAACGCTGGGGAAACCAGTTCTGTTAATGGCTTTACGTCTTCTGGTTCTTTTCTTAGAAATCTCTACGACTTTATTATCTACCGTATCGTTATTTTCAACTGTTTTGGTAATTGCGCTTGGTTTTTTTATTGAATCCATAATGGATAATTTTTCTGTTGACATTTTGGGAACTATTACTTTCGTTGGTAAAACTAATTTGCTTTCTCTTATTAAATTATTAGATGTTTTCTTCTTTTTCTTATCATTTGTATCTTCATTATCGTTGGTCAGATTTCTTTTGGTCTGACGTAAATTGTGACCACTAGCGGTCTCTTGAATTTTATCTGATAGAACAGCCGCTATGGATTCTCCTCGTTTTGGCCTGATTATTGGGTCCGGTGTTTCTGATATTAATGCCAATGGTATTTCCGCTTCGGTATCTATTGGAGCTAATAATGCGTTTGAGCTTTTACTATCCATAGTTTTCGCTTTGTTTTTGCCTTTAGAACTGTCTACAAAAGCATTCACGCAAATTGATGATTTTGGTATTTGATCTTCTAAATCGATTGAGGGTTCAAAAATACCAGTGGGATTATCGACATTCACCACTATAGATTGTTCTACGACAGGCTCTACAGTTTTTGTTTTTTTAGTATCTAATACTTTTCCTTTAGAGACCGGTGACTTGATTACACTAGCTCTGGTGTTAATTTGTGGTGACTCTTTGCCTTTATTTTTTTCTTCAGATGTTTTATTAGCACTATCTGAATTGTTTTTTTCTTTTTCCAATATTCGCGATTCAATAGATTTTCTTATATTGTTATTTAAAAGTGTGTCTAAGACTTTAGTAGCAGCGCTCGGATTAATTTTTGAAACTAAGTTGCTAGTAAGACCTTCAAGTCTATTCTTTTTTCGAGTCATTATTTCAGATTTTTGTGCAGGTGGGATGGAACTTTTGTATAACGAACGCGCTGACATACTTTTCAGTGGATCTATAGCTGTAGTGTTACTAAGATTCTGGCCTGTGGGTGGTTCTGCCGATTTTTCAGATTCTTTCGTTTCTTCTTTAGATGTGTTTTGGTTAATATCTTTAGAAATGCTTGTATTAATAGATTTTTCTTCAGATAACTTTTTAGAGAGGGACTGTACAACTTGATCTAAACTAGAATGTGATATGACTTTATCAGCTTCCATCCTATGACGTTTTTTTGGTGTTGCGATAGGGGCAGAATTCCTCATAGGCGACAATCTTTTTTCAGATCTGGGTGATGATGTCCTATGCGGTTCAATTTTAGAAGACTCTGCTTTTGATTCACCTTCCTTAGATTTAGGTAAACTTTTCTCCAAGTCATGGACCATCTTGTGTACCGCTTTCAGCTTTTCTGAAGTTTCATAAATTTTTTTAGACAATTCTGATTGCTCTGGAGTAGGTTTTTGTATTGAAAGTTCTTCATCAATACCTTTTGACAAAGACGGTTGATTACTGTTGATAGGAATTGCATCGTCAGGTTTATTTGCTGTTATTTCTGTTGTATTAACATTCGCCTTCGAAACCTTTGGGGAAGATTCACAGTTCTGAATTTTGGATTCTTGGACATTATTTAAGTTATTTTTAGAAGTATCACTACCTTTTTTTCCTTTTTCTGAAATAGGCCTCTGTTTAGCAGATTCCTCCGTTACATTATTATGCATTTCTCCCATACAATCAGTTTCAGTGCACAAAAATTTACCTGAGTTTAAATCGGTTTTTGAGTTTTCATCAAATTCAGCTGTAACTAAACTTAAGCTCAATGAATTGCTCGTAGAAGAATTTATGTGATAGTGCCTCTTCTTCAAGGGTAATTTATGTTCATTAGTATCTTTGCCACCTTTATTTTGAGACTCAGTTAATTGTTTTTTGTGCCTTCGCTTAGACGTAGGAGTGACAATCTCCTGGTTATCTGAGGTTTTTCTTTTCTTTGATGCTCTTTTAATTACTTTTGTTGGCGCCGGTTCAATTGTAGGCTTTTCCTTATCTACAGTCTTTGGTGGATTTTGAGAAATGTTTGTCATGAATTTGGGAGCAATTTGACATAGTTTAATAAAGTTTGATATTAGGCTGTCCATATCTTGGCTAAATTTTTGATCTACTGAATCTACTGAGTTCCGATTTGTTTCACGACAACGCGAGACTGATCTTGATCGATGCCTCCTCTTACTTCGGTGTCTGTGATGTTTACTTTCGGTTTTAATGGTTATCCTAGATGGTCGTTCCGTTTGTTTTAAATTTATTTTAGGTGGGGCTAACACAACTGTTCTTCTGTGCTTTTTAATGTGATATGTAGGTTTTATATGTGGCTTTTTAAAATTTAAGAAAACATTTCTAGACAATGATTTATTCGGGATGTAAGTATTTTTAGCTTTTTCAAAACAACTGGGTAAAGGTTTTGAAATATTTTCTTTTTTTGTATTCGGAGAATCTTTCTTCACTTGCTTACGATTTTTTGGTGAAAGTGTTCTATTAAAATGTCTCAAACCGTCATCTTTTTTGGAACTAGGCAATTTAGTACCAACGCAAATAGGTGAAACACCAAACTTATGTGTGAAGATTGGCTTAAGTGATGGCAAAGGGTTTCCAATATATCGAGCCTTGGAAGGAGATTTCAACAACGTGTTATTATTATTGTGACTCACTTTAAAAATATTATATGTTGTAACTGGCCTCTGCAAACCACTAAATACAGGACCGGGTGCAAATGGATCTGAAGAATTAAGTCTTAGGACATGTTTTTGATTATTCTTCGTAAAACCATAGTTATATTTTGACGGTAATGGATATTTTGTGCAGACACTTACATATTTCGGACTAGCGTTCGGTTTACGTAAATAAGTTTCACATTCTGAATCACTGGAACTGTGACCTAAAGTAAGACTACTGAATGTTTTATTTGACAATAATAGTATTTCTTTATCAGAAACAAAATGCTTTTGATTTTTATAGTAAGATCTGTTTCTAACAGATCGCGTTTTCTTTAATTTTCGCATCCGTCTTCTCATACTTCGCACGCTGTAGTCTGTCTTATAACCAGATTTATCACTTTTGTACCCAGATTTATGATCGCTTTTATAACCAGAGCGATAGCAGTCGCTTTTATATCCTGAACGGCAACCATAATCACTTTTATAACCAGATTCTATCAATCTACTACAACTTTTGTAAGGTTTAAATTCATGATCACTTTTGTAGCCTGAAAGAATATCTTTATATTTTGGGTTTAAATCAATTTGTTTCCAGGTAGGGTCAAGTGGGTCGTCAGCTGCTGCTTCATTTTCACTTTGATGATCTCTCCATGAATTATTTATAGATTTATTTTTATTACTTTTGGGTAAATTTGCAAGTTTACTACTTACTTCTTTTCTTTTTGCGTAAACACTAGACAATACAGATCTATTTGATGGTAACGAGTCATCATCACTATCAGCTGAATCAAACTGATTTTTATCCCTTAAAGTTTTTGGTGTAGTTTTTGTATTTTTTGATTTATTTTGTGGTTTCCTTCCTACTTTCTTCCTTGGTGGATACAGGACTCGGTCAGTAGCATATAACATCCTGTCTAGTGCAGCTATATCAAGTTTATGGTCATTTTTCTTATTTTTATCAAATTTATTTTGCTCTTGTTTTAGTGGAATAGGAGATGGTGCTTCCGTTTTTATTTGTTTAATTTCATTTTCTATTCGCTTTTTCTGGAAATCGCAATCACTTGAATCAGATCTGTTATGCGTCCTACTTCTTGTTTTTGATTTAGAACGTGCGCTTTTTCGCTCCCCGATATTATTTTCTTTATGCGTAGACTTTCTACTGTGTCTACTATGACTCTCATCAATATCGTGTCTTCGTAATGGTGAATGAGTGGGTGAGTTATGATTAGACAAAATTCCAGAATCTGGTGAAACATTCGGAGGATCATTATTATTGTGAAAGTCATTAATTACATTTACTTTAGCTTTAGATTGCTTTTGAGATTCGGTACCTTTATTCTCAAATTCTTCTACCTTTCTTACTTTACGTGGTCGTCCTCTTTTTCTTCTAGATTCAATAACGATATTTTTAACATCTTCCTGAGATTCAACAGAATTTGTACTAATTGTATCTAGTTTTTGAGAATCTATTTGATTAACAGAGCCGGTGTCGGCACAAGCTACTGTTATGGGTGAACTCTTTAATAAGTCACTTGCACTTCCAAGTTCTGAACCACCAGATGTTATATCTAAATTCATGAAGTCATTATTATCGACACAATCATCCAGACTTGTTGCACTTGGAATCGCCAATCCAACAGATTCTGATACAGATGTAATTTCTTCTAGAGCTTTGTTTATTTGAGAAAGTTCTTCTGTCTGCTGCGGGCTTAAATGTTGAGTATTATTTAAATAGTTTGAACCAATTGACGGAATTTCAGGCAAATTATTTATTTGTCCTAAGACACAATCACTGATCGTTCCAACTCCCTCAATGGAATTTGTTGGAATATTACATGTAGCTGGCGTAGAACTAATCGGAGTAAGTGGAGCTGTACTACTTAGTAACTGTGTTTGAGCAACAAATTGTTGTAATAGGCTGGACGCATAATGTGAAGTGTTTTGATGCACAGTGTCAGAATTTGAACACTCATTTTCAGATCCTGATGAGTCTGCAGTCGCTCTTTGTATTGCAGCTGTTACTAATTGTGGAGTTAATTCCATTTCACTACTTGAGCCATCCCCTATAAAAAAATGACAATATTCAAATATTTTTATTTATATGTAACGGAATTTTAATGATTAAAATATTAAATTGGGTAGGCTTACCATTATCTGCAATAGATTTGTCATCGTTGTCGGGCGAAGCGTTGTGAACAGAGAAGGTCGTGAAATTGGGCTGTTGCGCCGGCGCGCTCGATGTTTGTTCTGGAAATAGTTCCGCAAGGTCCGCATCGTCGATGACCTGTGGAATTTATTTTGGGTAAACTTCTCGCGTCATAAAGTAATATTAGTCTAGGTTGCAGGAAAGCCGTCAAATATACAATTATTGATTTATACGATACCTCTATGTTTTCTGTTGCTCAGATTCATTTTAACTTTTTTTTGTTATAGGATAGAAAATAAAACTCCGGCTCAAAAAAACGTAGAGTATCTTTTTGAACAATGATTCGTACGGCCTATTGATTACTATTAGAATATTAATATCTTAAAATTGTCAAATCATGTTACCTGCAATTGACAAGCGGCAGCGAGTGCAGCACTAGAATCATCGGGCGATGTATGAGCGGAGCCGCCAGCAGCATCCGCGGTGTCAGAGTCAGATGATGAAGACGAAGACGAGGACGACGATGATGACGATGACGAAGTGGACGATGAGGTGCTACTGCCGCACGCGCCGCTCTCTGCAGCCGACGACGCGAACTACAATCAAGATATATGATTAGATTTTGTCAATTATTACATTAAAATATAATTGGTACAGGCTAATATTTTTAAAAAATAATTCTCGTATATATTATTATCAAAAATACATTTAATAAAAATTATATTTGCCTAATAAAATAGTTCCTAATAAAATTTCATACGATGATGATATTTGATGATGATGATGATGATGATGATTTTTTTTGTAAATAATCTTATATCAAATATGATATTAGACCTGTTAAAGAATCTTTGTATTCGTCAAGAACGACGAAGCAATAGCCGAGTTTAACGACAATAATCACATTGAGCGAGAGGTGCCATTAGCTCGGCGAGATTGATTTAGCGTAACTAGTACCGACAGTTGTTTCGCAAGGGCCCTCAATGGCCGCAATACTGCACCTTTACATTCGTAACAGGCTACACAAACAGTGCATTAAATCTAACGACCATTCATACGTTTCCTGTACATTGCTAGAATTTCGTTTTATTTGCACCTTAGTTCATCGTGTGTGACCGAAAATATCGATGTTTAGCTGCGCGTTCGCGCCAGTCGTGCGCGATTAGTGGAAAGTAGTCGTATATGTGCCAATAAATATACACAATGATACTGCATAGAACGCGAAGTTGTTCTTCCTTTCCTAGTTAGTCTATGAAGAACGAATGTACAACTCACGACTTTCGATAACACAATGAAAGCAAGGGATTTACAGCACGCTTTTATTATTTGACTTGTCTAACGCGGCTTATCTTCCATCGTTCTCTCGCGGTTAATTTTAAGCTTATTAAATTATAACAGTTAATCATCTTTTGAACTATAGAACATAACCCAGTTAAGAGAATAATAAATTTATGATGAATATATATTAGCTTTATATTAACAAGATTAAAACTAAATTAAGCCCTTTGAAATTGTGATTTTGTTTTAATAGATAGCGGTATTTTGTTTGGTCATTTAAAAAATTTAAACTAACGAAAGCATTTAAAAATTATTATTAAGCTAGAATTACATTTGTAAGTTTTAGTCTCGTAATTGATATAAAAAAAACTCTGTAACCTGGTAACAGTTACCTAGGTTTTTTTTTTTTTTTTTTTTTTACCGCCGTCTGTCACTTCTTGCGTGGCAAGAATTTTTTTTTTTTTTTTAAATGAGGTAGTCATATAGCATTTTTATTTATTAACCGCTATTTTATTTTTTGCGGCGTTATTGTCTTTTTTCCTTTCAGGGTCTCTCTTTTCCCTTCGTTTCTTTTAATTTTCGCTTTTCTATATACAATTTTTCATATTTACAGTTTCGTTTTATCTAATTATTATACATATTATTTAACAAATTTATTTAAAAACTACCTTAATTCTATTTACAATTGTACTCTTGCCGACGGCTTGAGGTTGCAGAGGTTGTTACGGGACTCGGATTTATTTACATTTAGACATAAAATTTTTTATATTCCAATTAATAATTAAATTCAATACAGTTAAAAAATTTTATTATATTTGCAATTAATAATATGCAAATAAATTTAAATAATAGATTAATAAATATGTTAAAATTTAAAATGCAATTAAATAATAAATTAAAATAAAATGTAAATGATAAAAATAAATTAATAATTTAGTTAAAATGAATTAATGATAATTAAATTAAAATAATAAAATAACAATAACAATTCATCTCGTTTTATTTCGTCCCGTAACAATTTTGGCCGTCTTGAGGCAGAACCGCTCCAGATACGGCCTGGAGTGCTTATCTGATATTAAATCGGCAATAGTTGCCTCCGTTAACTTTTTTCCGGTACTTAATTCCAGGTCGTATCTGTCGCGGTCGTGCCTCGGGCATTCGAATAATAGATGTTTAATATCCTCTGCAACCTCGGGGTCGCACACGCAGCCAGCACTATCTCTCAATTTAAAGCGATGGAGATAGGCGGCAAAACCGCCGTGGCCCGTCAGCACTTGCGCCCACAAAGACGTCTTGTCGAGACCCTTCAGGGCCCGATAAGCGCGCCATACATCCGGGAAGAACATGCGGGTGACCTCGGCCGTGGTTCCACCGGTGTACCTCTCGTTCCACCGCCGGACCACGCCCTCTCTCACACGTCGTTTGACGTATGAGATTGGACACCTGGCATACGCCGGGGCGACCCTGGACTGAGCCGCCAGCCTCGCCAACTCGTCGGCTCGCTCATTGCCGGGGATCCCGACGTGAGCCTTCACCCAAAAGAACTGGAGGGTTTTACCCCTCCCCTGCAACTCCCTTATATTCCGACGAATATGGGTAGCGAGGGGATGGTGCGTGTCCGGGTTCCGGATCAAATCGAGCGAGGACCGGGAGTCGCTGAGCACAGCCGCACAGTCGAAGCCCCTCGCGACAACCAGGTCAGTAGCCCTGGCTATCGCGAGTAGCTCCGCCTGAAAGACGGTGCACACCGACTCCAGCCTCAGCCGCTTTGTCCGGATCTCGGTCCCATCCCGCCAGTAGGAATATGCCGCCCCGACCCCGTCATCCGATTTACTACCGTCTGTGTAAATCAGATGAACGGGGAGCTGCAGCTGAGCCACAGTTTCGGGGAGCATATTCTCCAGGCACCGGTATTCAACCTCTGGCTCACTGGCGGGGTGGGGGGCCTTGATAAAGGCCTCACGCTCCTCCAGTTCGAGGAATTCCAGCTCATCGATCGGGCGTCCCCGTTTGCACTCAAACAGCCGGGCCACCTCCCAAACTCGAAGATCGAGCGGCAGGAGACCCGACAGCGTGAGCGCTGCATTGAGCGACACCGTACGATGTGACTTAGCAATCTTCTGTGCGAAGCCCCTCTGGACGGTCGCAAAGGTTTTCCGCACAGAGATCTTTTCGGCGGCCTTCGCCCAGGAGCTCGCGCCGTACAGGATAGTCGGTTCGACTACTGCGGAGTATATCGTCCGGATGATCTCCGGACTCAGGCCCCATTCCACCCGAGCCATCGTCGACAGTTTCCTGTACAATCCCGTTGCCTTACGACAAGCGTAGGCAACGTGACTGTTGAAGGTCAGTTTACTGTCGACGATGACTCCGAGGATCTTGAGCTCGGTCACCATCGAAATGTCAACGCCGCCCAGCTGCACAACCGGAGTGTCATACTTAAGCTTACGCGTGACTATCATCGCCTGGGTTTTCTCGGCGGAAAAGCGTAGCTTATTTATGACACCCCAGTCTCGTGCACAAGCCAGGGCAGCATTGGCATCCCGCTGGATCCCGAGCGCCGTGTGCCCGGAGAACACCAAAACGATATCATCCGCAAATGCCTGCACGTACGCGCCCAGCCTATCCAGGTCGTCCAGGAGGGGGTCCAGCAGCATGTTCCAGAACAGAGGCCCACCGATGGAACCCTGGACACAGCCCTTGGTCTGTGTCCTCCGCACTGTTCTTCCCGCATAGTGCACAGCAACGCTTCGATCCCGGAAGTAGTCCTCGACAAGACGTCTAAGATTTACGGGGATACCCTTTTCCATCATTCTACACTTTATGGCTGGCCACCACGCGTTGTCGAACGCCCCCTCGATGTCAAGAGAGACCACGAGGGCGGTCTCCTTCCTGTGAAGGACGCCTCTGATGTGCTGCATCAGGTCATACAGCGTATCCTCCGTGCTCCGCTGCGGTGTGAAGCCGTACTGCCTGGGATTGGACCTGGGCAAGACGTGCCATCGGATTCGACGACACAGAACTTTCTCAACAGTTACCTAGGTTAACTTACGAAAACTATACTTTTCAAAAGTAAAGGCAATGACAATGACAAACAATTTATGTAAATGTTTATAAAAATGTGAGATTAAAACTTATAAGTTATGTTATGTTATATAAATCCGGAGACAAATCCTATAATACGCGGCTAATAACGTTATTTGAGGTAATAACAAGCTATTGTAGGAGTTGTTGAACATTAAGGTGATGTGTGAAGGGCACTAATCAATAAGGCGGAAGGGCAAGCAGCCCTCGCAATGCAAGGGGTTGAAGTGTCGTGTGGCCGGTGGTCTTATCACGGCTCGCATATCAAACACCCTGAACTACCCCACGTTGTACCGGCACGGGGGCTATTTTCACATAAATAGAAAAATTACTGTTTTCTATATTTGGATTAATTGCTTCTTAGAAAATTTTTATATTAATCTAAAAAGCTAGGGCTAGGGTTATAAGAAATTTGACATTTATATGTATACAGATAAAAACAAATCGCTTAGCCTTAATTATGATATTATTATTATCTGTCATAAATGATTGATCGAATAAATTGATGTAAGTAAATATAATTATTATTTTATCTTTTTTACTTGATTGTGTTATTAAGCAAAAAACAACGTCATACGAAGTGTTTTTTGTATGTATAAAAAAAGTGAGTCGCAACGACTTCGCCCATGTTAAATTAAGATTATATCCACTGTATTTTTGGCAGAAATATTAAAAAAAAACTGTACCAGAGATAATTAAATAGTAAATCCATTAATAAATCACACAATCAAAGCCAAGACAAATATGAAATCTATAGGAAACGTCTCACATTCGAATCGACAATAGGGTAACGGTGCCCGTACCTAAGTCAGACGGCGCCGACACGAATATCACATTAACGACCTCGTGATCTACGGAGATTTATATCTGACAGCGAGTCAAACAAACACAAAACGTTTATCGAAGCTTTCAAAACGTTTTTGTTTGTGAAAATAGGTACACTTAGTAACGAAACCAGTACAGCGTCATGTATACAACTATACAGATAATAAAACTGAACACAATAATACAATGCATTAAATTTTATATATTAATAAAAATCCACGTTTGTCCTCTATGCGTTCCGAAACTATCGATCGGATTATTATAAACTTTGGTAGTGTTCTGGAGACACAAGAGTACCTGGCCTTAACAATCTGTGTACTTTAGTTGGCATTGAATGAGTCGATATTTTCGAAAGTCAATGATAAATAACTTTGAAAACTGTCTCCACAGTCGAAATATTAGAATCTCAGTCGCAAATATACATTGTCATAACTTAGAATGGTGTAAGATTTATTTTTTATTCAAGCCAGGTAAAAACATATCACGTTACAAAATAACGAGTATTCTCGGATTTGATCTTGAAATCTTTAGTAAGCAGTAAAAAATACAAATTGATATAAATAACTTCATGACTACGCCCAAATGAGAGAATGGTCTCTAGTCGTAAACAAGTTTTTACTATAACACTGTACTTGTGGCCATTCAACTGCCGAAACAATTTCGACAAATATACATTATTTATAATGTCTGACAACTTCAAGAAACACGTATACATTGAATACAGCTAAATGTAAACATACAATGACATCTATATAATTATATGAAATAAAGTCGGATTAGTTACACCATTTACAAATCAAGAACGGCTTGACCGATTTATATCATCTTTGAGTTGTTGGATTTGCAGAATACCTGATTAAAACATCGAAAAATATCACAAAAAAAAGTTATGGAAAAAAGGCCTTTTGTATAGAACGGCTACAAATAAGTTAACACAACATATATTGATTCTGAAGCGGTACGAACTTAGCTGGATCAGCTAGTAGAAGATATATGTATTTAAAATATTTATTTGCGTTTATTTTTACTGATCCACTCCTAAAGGTAATAACGATATTATACAGCCCACCTTCTTCTATAACTCAGCAACCTAAAACAATTTTTCAAACCGAACTGGTAGTGCCTGAGATAAGCGCATTAAAAGTCTCCGACGAATTGAGAACCTAATACTTTTTGGAGGTCGGTATAAAGTAAGCATACTCATGAACGTATATACTATGATATAAAAGCAATAACTTTCAAATAGCTGTACCCACTCATCATAAATTGAAACTAAGAAGTTATTTGCAAGAGTCATCGACCCCGAGCCCGAATGTCGAGAACAATACTCACTAGTAATGGAACAGTCTAATGATCGCGTATCGAGGTTGATCTTAAATTATGTTGTGTTCAATAGAATCCACAAAGAACACAACGATTAGCGTTGTCGATTTCTGGCCATTTGTGGTTTTAATATAACACCTTCAGCAGCTCTATCATCATCAAATAAATTATCCATTAATTAACATTATTACTAAATTTTGCAATATCATTGTGATTTATAAGCTTAAGTAGATTTAATATACTAAGGAATTTTGCCAGACAAATATACAGTAAAATCATTTTCGAAGACCATAAACTAAGATGCAACTCGCATAAAGATATAAAGAAAAATAAAAAAAATATCAAAAGAAAACAGTTAATCAAAGAAAAAAAAAACAAACGCCTAAACCGTGTAAACAAAAATACCATAGAGTTCGAACGTTAAACGATCGAGGAAGGCCGTGAACTTGACTGCGACAGACAATCGAGCGTCAGCGCGGGCGCAGAGATCAAATAGCGCGGAAGGGCGAGAGAAAGGCCGATCAGCGATATCTGCGTGCGCGCATTGTTAAGCATGCAAAGCGATACGAAGATCGAATCTCTCCGAGCCAGCGCTAATGATGTTCACATACATTAACAATGACTAATAGTTATGATTGCGTGAGCTATGAGTTTGTTCCGTATTAACTTTCCGTTATTTTGTAGCTCATTATACGTTATAATGGTAGCTCGCTCGTTCGGTATCTAACAGTTTATTATTAAGTAACAAAATTATACGAAATTATCTGCTACCGAATAAAATAACAAAAAGCTATTAATCAGAACACAATAAGAAATACCTTCGCGAATCGCGAGTTGCGATCGTTTCATAATATCCAGCAGTTGCGGTGCCGGTGCGGCGAGCTAACCAATCACTACATCGCAGCCTCACGTCCAAAAGATCAATCAGCTTCTACATCGACGTTTCATTTTCCCTCTTACCTACAACTACAAAAAGATCTCAATCCCACGCACCTATCGGCGGTTGCGATATTTCTGCAAATGCCCATATTATACCGCGAGGCCGTACACTCACGTAATTGGTAACGATTATTAAGAGAATTTATATTCGATAAGTTGACAGGTCGTGCCTCAAATTAAATTCAATTTCAGTTGAAGTTGAATTTTAAGCGTGACATATATACAGGGCCGTTTCGCTAATATAATGATGCGGTCAGATAATTGCCGGCTGCCGGAAATCTCCGTTCTGTAATTTAGTTATTCACTTCACACTCATTCACCGGATCGCTCTCGAACAAAGAACTGTGAAGTAGATATAATCGAAACGATTATTGTTACAACGTTACATCATGATATTCAAATTCGGTTGTTTTCTACTTAAGATTCAGAGGTAACAAGTACAAGATAAAGTAATCTTATCGCAATGCACATAATCACCGGTTTACATATACGGATAGCCCGCATCGGAACGAGTATCGCGAACCACGCTGTTAATAGACGATTATTTTCAGTTTTAGTTTTTTGTCGTCAGTTGCTAGCACCTACGCATTATTAGAACAGGGCTGTATCCTTTTTAATATATCAAAATATTTAAAATATAAACATGTATTCCTAGAATATTTATAATAGTATTGTATTAAAAATTCATTTCGAAATTTGATCGCCTTTCCTAAAAGGGCACTACAAAAATATGCACCAAATGAACGTGCATCGTTGCAATAATAGTTAGCGCATGTAGTGAGTGCGCTTGCAAACAGGATTAAAGGGTAAATTATTAATTGGCAGCCCTGAATGAAGGCGGCTATCCGGTGGCGGTTGATTGTACTCATCAAGGATTTCTGCACTCAAGGACGTTGGTTGCTAGACGATTGCTGTCGAACGCCTCTTATTATTTCTCCCCAGACACATCTCGTTTTTGTCTCGACTCATTTATATTCATGATACATATCTACGCTTAATCCCTATAAAATGTTTTATATATCTACTGTTGAGTTATGAAAACTCACGCCATCTTATTTTATTGTAGAACATGTGAAACCTACTCGTTACGACTTGATAATATGTTAATAAAAAATACTACTCTTTATATATATATATATATATATATTATATATATATATATTTTACCTTTTCGAAATATCGTTTATAATAAAAATAAGAAATTCATTTAAAAAACGTTACATCGTTCGGTTGACATCGAAAAATTAAGACGTTCAAATTATACACGAGATATAGGCAATGGAAATTAAAATTTATAGATTCAAAGTTCGTACACTGTCCGACGCATGTTTAAAATGAGATATTGATTCCGAATATTTGTGGCAGCGAAACGTGCCGGGTATCAATGCTCCAGTCGGTTTATTTAAATCACTTTTTCTATAGACGAAGCACCGACAAAAACTATAGACTAAGTTCATCTACTAGGGTTCACTCACCTCGACAAACCGAATGTGCGAACCTCATTGTCTAGTGGGATTTTTTGTGGCATATGGCCAGTTCACGGTATTCGAGCAGATGGTAAACAATTACGATCAGCCTTTTTGTCTCCATCTCGGATAATCCGCAAGACGACTAGCATGTAGTACATTACGATCGTATCATTACTCGGACAATGCGGTTACTTTTGACAGGCCAGCCGACGATTCAAGGGTGTATGCAAATATACGGCACGTCAACGGAGCTCATTGCGAGCCCAAAATGATAAAACAAAACAAGGACAAGGACAAAAGGACTACCAGTCAGACCCATCGCACATATGAGAGGACGCCGTATCTTTAATTACTTTTATTTACGTTTAAGATATCGCTTTTTTATGGCTCCTACGGCTGGCTTGAATAAACACAAGTAATAATTACACAGTTGCTTAACAGAGAGCGTAATTTTTGAGCTCCGTCGAGTCATGATATTGACATTTGGCGTTTCGAGTGTATTATTACTTCTGGCAAGCTGGTACGTTTATGACACTGTTGATACATCGTCAATTATTTTTTATATAAATCGTTAGCAGTCCAGTTTAGATTATTTCAAAATAATATATAATACCAACAATTTAATTTAGAAAAGACCATTTTAATAAAGATTCATACATAATTATGTTACTGATTGTTTAGTTATTATTACAAAGAACGTTATTTGAAGATAATATTTTCATTACGATCAAAATCGCAACATAACTTTTACGTAATAATAAGACGAAAACCTAACAAAGTAAATATATATATATATATTTTGTTAGGTTTTCCTCTATATATATATCATTCTGAGTTTACAGATAATAATTACAGTACAAATCATACCCCGCTTTGGAATGGTGGCAAGAATGTTAGCAGCATTTTATTATCATTATGTTTTTGCCGTTTGTAAATTGATAATTCGATTAAACCTAAGTTATTGAAATGCCTAAAAACTTATATTTATTTATTTTTCAATAAATTTCAAATAGGAGTAGGTTCTCAAATCGTATTGTATTTTTGTAATATTTGTTACCTCAAAACTCTATTATTTCTAAACCGATTTTGTACTTTTTTTATTCGAAAGGGTGCACTTTTAGACCGGTCCCATAGATTTTTTATCAAAATCGTTTTAGTAGTTTGGTTTTTAAATCAAAATAACTGATATGACAATTTCCAAGCAAACGAAATTGTGTATTTTGCTTTTGAAGTCAGTACATATTTTTCTTCTTTAAGTCTTACATATTATGAGTACGAAAACTTCGAAGAAAAATTGTATTCACATTTAAACTTGGTAACGTGTTTAATTTGATAATAAAATAAACAAACGATTACGAGAAAGACAAGCTGCGGTTTTAAAATAAAGCAATGTCCGAGCGTGTTCACGATGTGCAAAGTGGGTGTTGCGTCTAGAAACCGCAACTTAATACTATGTGAAACGCGCGCACCGAGGTGTCTACGATGAAGTGAATATTATAAATATTCAACTAATAATTATCAATGTTACACCTCTTTTATCATTTTATATTTATACGCATCTATAAATAATGTTATGGCGCTCAAAACGCTGAGAGATCTATTGGTACCATTTGGCATTCAATATGTCGTCAATTGAGAAAATTTATTTTATACTAATGTTATAAATGATTACGCAATGCCTTGTCTGTCTGTCTGTGTGTTAAACCAATTTTAATTGATTTTGGTGAGATATAGTGGAGCTTGGAAAAGGACATAGTTTACTTTATATAGCAAAAAAAAACGTGAAGTGTTAAGGGGAATGAAATAGGGGATGTATTCTTTTATGTAGACGAAGTTGCGAGAGCCATTTCGGAGGCTATAAAATGACGTTACAACTCATAATAGCGGTAAGCAATAGGGATAGTATGAAATATTTTAACAACGCACCTGAAACCGGAAGGCAAACATAATTTTTGAAATGTAAAGAAAATTTACAAAATTAATAATGTAGATATTGAAGTTCTCCGTTCAAAAACATTTTTTTGTTTTAATTTACTGTTGTGTGTTGCCATACTAATCATGCGTGATTCTATAATATTTATAAAGCTGTATCATTAAGAACTTCTTACACTGTTACTAATTACCTATTACAGAGTACCACATAATAAACATAACGTAAACTTTCAAACAGATAACGTCTATTCAAAGTATAAATAAAAAAATAATAATAATAGAATCTGAATATATTTTTGTTATCTATTATTTTTCCAATCAATCCTTGCGAATGTGAATAAATTGAGATATTAAAACTACAATCAAAGCTGCCGAATAATAAATATTATCGGAAACCGCGTACCTGTTAAGATAAATAACCGTCGCTAATACCGGCGATCAGGCGAGCGATGTAAAAAAAAATGTAATGGGGCTGCCAAACTGGTGTGATCATCAATTCGCAAATAAAACACGTGTTGTCGATTCGTCGGACGCGCTACAATCTTTACTTTATTCACATCAACAAAAAGACACAAACCTAATTTGATATGCTTGATGTTAATTTAAGCACCTATTTAGAACGTATGTTATGTTTTTATAACCCTCCTTAGTGGGTCGCTATTTTTTTACTCACCTACCTACGATGCTCATAATTATTATAATTTAATTTAATTACTTCGACGATAAGTCATTAGTTGATGTGTGTTTAAAATTATAAACTTTTAACCTTCCTTTTCGTATAATGTATTTTTGACCGAGTGCCAAGTGCAATTTAAACGTTAAAGTTTCTCGTCGAATAAATTGTGAAACATGTTTGAATCATACAAAGCTAATAGTCAGCTCGTTAAAGTATTAAGTGGCTTATTGAGCCAACTATCAAACACTGTTGATTCAATTACAAGAACAAATAAATTATATCTTATTAAAACGCATCGCTCTCGACTCTCCTACACTCGTATAAACACTCGATTATTAACGCGGTTTATAATAATTTCGAACAAAAACGCTTCTCGGCATACATTCGCGAGACGTGATGTCACTCTGTCACATTGTGAATACAAGTGCTACGCGACAACGAAATAAAAACACCATGATATTGTTTACGGTCTTCATCGAAATCATCTTAAAGGACACGTCAATACAAAAAGAGGACAATGAAGTATTAAAACTAAATTCGTGTTCTAAAATATCATTTTATTTTGTATGAGCTTTTAAGTGTCAGGTTTTTTCACGTTTGCGACGTTGTAACTTTATTATAATTTATGTTATTAGGCATTATATATAAACACTTATACTTCTCGATATGAGTGAAGAGTTTGTTTGTTCGAACTCGCCATTCTCAGGAACAACTATTCAAACTTTTAAAAAATATTATTACGTTAATAAGGTTTTTACAGTGGGAGGCTTTAAAATGTTACACTACGACCGAAAGCAGTAACCATAAAACTGAACCAATCTGAGATACCGTTTAATCGAGCAAAACCGCGAAGCATTTCTCACAATCAATACTCAGAAAGAAGCTCAAAATGTTATCACGCCTTAGATATTATGTATGGAAAACTTCTAATTTATTTTCTACGTCCAACACCGTGCTCGGCGTTAACCTAAATAAAAATAATTATCAGTAGAAATAAAAGAGATTAAAACCACGCCGTGTATGGTATTTGATCGAGGTAAAAAACGTACTTAATGTCGTGTAGACACAAGTTATTTGTAATTTTAATACCATTAATGTAAAATGGAACCACACATGGAGGTACGGCGGCGACAATTTGTCATTTTTTATTAATAAAAACGAGTATTTATTAAATATTTGTTATTTAGTTCAAGATGTATAATATTTAATTTAAAACCATTACGAATTCTTACAATGCAGAAAAAATTAAGTAAATAAAATTGAAATTAATTTATTTGGTAGATATAATTATTTTTGACAAAATTAAATAGTTTATTTAATTACATACATTATTCACAGATCAAAATAGTATCCAGAGGTTTACGATTCAAATTTAACTATTTACGTCTAAAAGTTTATAAATTACTATTACCACAATTATGTATATAATAACTCTGCTTAGCTATTCGAATGCGCATATTTTTAGCTTTTAAGATTATTATCT
Source organism: Hypolimnas misippus (assembly GCA_037950945.1). NCBI lineage: Eukaryota > Metazoa > Arthropoda > Insecta > Lepidoptera > Nymphalidae > Hypolimnas > Hypolimnas misippus. Next base: position 4,530,489 of record JBBEEQ010000013.1, on the reverse strand, counting down.
CAAAGATGGAATTTGATTAAATAGATAACATTAATGTATTAACAAATGAATATTAATATTGTATACTTATGTAGAAGGGAAAGTGTTTTATGTCTTATCGAGCTATCGAGAGATTACTCGTTTATTTAATATCGAACTTTACGAGATACAATCGTGAATTTTAAGCGGCTGGATGATGACCGAGAGCATCTTGACGTTCCAACCGCCATTTTAAAATACATACCTACTTAAAACAATGTTGTAAAACCGAGACATGTGTGATATCGAAACGAGGTTTTTCCTGTGACTCGTTTTGCATTCGCAAAAGAATTATTCAATTCAAAATATTTTACTTATATTTTTATACGATTCTTTAACAAACAATAATTTTCTCTTTCAAGTTGACATACCTAATGTTTAAAATAAACTTTATATGTTAGTAAATTTTCCACTTACGAATGTTAGTATCTAACCTTTAGTACGTATAGCGTATTTGATATGTCTATTCGACCCGACCGATAACTGACAACAAAATTACACCACAGTTCAACGAAATATCAAATCTATTAGACAATTCAGTAAATTGTTCGGTAATAACACTCTAAAGCACTTCAAATATTGTATACAAATATTAAATTTAAGTGTAGCGAAGCATTCTCATATGTAAATTGTCGTTAAATTCAGATGTAGAAGTAAATACATTTGCATAGATAACGTATAGCCTCGGGACTTTGTTCGTAAAAACGAATCATAGAATAACATTAAAACAATAACTGAATTCACTGTGCTATCTATTTCTAGCAATTAATCAATAAATCGTTTAGGGTTATATAAAAACGCTTATAAAGATTTTCTGCTTAATATATTACATAAAACATCAAATTTATTTACGATATTACACACAATACAGTATGCGTATGTCAGAAAGCATCAATTACAATGATACTCGTTAATAATACAGAAACGTGCCTTTCATTTGTAGCATTACATGTAGACAAGTCATGTGGGCGTTTGAAGGGTTGCCTTGATCGTTCCGGGCGGGCAGGCACCGATGCACACCGCGCCTATTGCGACCTGAAGAATGGTTACCGACTAACCTATTGACTCGTTTTGACTGATAGGAGTTTTAATTACTGCGATAAGTTTTATCATGTTAGAAAAAAATTTTTACACATTATTAATTTTTAAATTTTCAAAGCAATTACTTCATTTATGAAGTGAAACAAATTAATAAGTATTATGAACAGCATTTTGACTCAACGTTACAGTTTCCCGCTTCTCTCGCATTGTTTTTTATCAAAGTAATGGTAAATTAAACATTCTCAGCGTTTCTTACTATATTAATATTTACATTATTAAGCATGGAGTTATTTTCGAATTCTTAAAAAAAATAAATCGCGTTAGTATTTTTTATTTAAACCCAAAGTAAATAAGATGATCAACTATTTTGACAAGAATATTTTATAGACGTACATTTATTTCCTAATATGTTATAATTTGTCAACCTTGCATGATGACAAACTAAAGCTTTGCACCGCACCGGCGCCCATGACTCAGAATTAGGCGCCCGCTAACGGAGGTAGATCATAATCTACAGATCCTGACCGAACTAATTAAGGCGTACACATTAGGGCGCGAAATGGACGGAAAATTCATGTAATAATACCAATAACACTCAAACCCTTAATGTATTCATGCATTAGAAATTATTGTTTGTGGTAGGGAATACCTGTTTGTAAATTATGTAGCATTCGAAATCACATTCACTGGGTAAAACACGTCACGTCAGAATTACATATATACAAAATAATATAGTATTTCCTAAACTTTATGATTAATATTATTCTTAGGTTAAGAGATCATAATGATGTCTCACTGCATGGATTAAATGAGACAAACGAGATGTATTGTATATTTAAGAGTTTATCTTAGATTTTGTACTATTACTGATTCTGCATTCCAATTCTCGAAACGGCTGATAATGATTTGCGATAAGCAGTAATCGCATGAAAGCCAGCCTAGAACTGGTCGCTTTCTTAAGCTGCCGTGAAAAGGGAGTAAGTCTGAACGGGCATTGAGAAATCATATTTTATACGACTATATAGCTTGTTAGTAATGAAGTACCGCGCTATGCACAACATTCACGACGTTAGTGCCAGTATTCCCGGCGATGACAAGATAGCAGACCGCAACTTCCTTATCCGTTACGCGATATAATCGACTAAGAACGTTGTCTCATTTGAATAACCAACGACTTGAGAAGTCCCGATCTAAATATATCCCTTGACGAAATGGCTCGGTTCCTTGGGAATAAGCTTCGAATGAGGTATGAATTTCAAATCGGTGCATTAGATTATATTAGACCGGTCGGAATAAATTACAATATTTCAATGGTACATTTTAAAAACATGTACGGAACGAACCGGTATATGAACACCGATATTCCCATTAATATCTGCTGTAGCGTTTACGTTGGAATTCTCTAGAAATTTTCCCGGGTTCCCGCGAGGTTCAGATCGTGACTGCGCGTCGCGTTCGGCGCAATTTGCTTACCCATACAGTGCCGGTGCGCGCCGTTCTAATCATGTGTAAAATATTGCCGTACCTCGTCACTGTAACACGGAATCAGGACGGCACGTCAAAAAGTCACAGTGAAACATTTTGAGATTAATTGACTGCGATAGTCGCTGCACGATTACCGTTGTCTGCACTCCGGGCTGACTTTGAACGTGATCTCAGACCTGTTAAGTAAATTCTAAATACGTATAAATTTTGCCGCGGGACATTATATATATCTACTATTAAAACACTGAAGTCCAATTATGAACGCAAACATTTAATTAATGGCGGTTAAGTAACACCCGGCATAAAATAGTCGGTTTAGTAATCATCCGAACATTTCCCATAAAAGCGTGGAGAATCGACGAGATCAAGTTGAACGCGTGACCTTAAGTCGGCGGGTAACAAGACGGGTGTTAGTACGCGAGAGGAGGGCCGAGGGCCTATTAGAACAATAGTAGCGCGCAGAAGCATGCGATCATAAAGTCGCACCTATAATCAACTCGAAACCTTAGACCAGTTATACCTGACCTGTCGTAACTGAATCCGGGACAAAAATTTAGAGATATTTATAGTTTTGATAATCTATCTAGTCATATTATAATTGTGTTTCTAATTCTACTCCAAATTGTGATCAGGACTAGAACAAAATTTTCCACGAATATTTATGCACATTAAAGAACTGATATTAAAATAATTTCACTTTTCATTATATTCTTCAGTTGCTTACTACTTTAACAATTCTATGTTAATAACAATGAAGTAATTAGTAATTAATTACAAAATAATTATACAGGATAATTGTAATGACCGCAAATTACCATAATGCCAACGTGATAGACATTAATAACTAATGTTGGATTAACAACAAAATCACAATTAAAAAAGCTGCTAGAACGTAAACAGTATATAGAATTCTTATAAGACAATTCTTTTTTTTTCCTTCGAATCTTAAATTTTTTTGATTAAAACGTCTACGAATCTGTCCCGTGAACCAAAATTACAAAGTCTAATAGCAATACAATTGAATTTCAAAACCGTCAGGTAATATTCCACTTGACAAAAATAAAACGAATGATCTAGTTTTTAGAAACGCACTTTATAATAGAAAATGTATTCAATAATAAAGTTATTACACATTTTTTAGAAATAGAAGAAAAATTAAAACAAACATTAATATTTGTATAATAGACGAAAGAATTCTTTACTTTAAACAGCTCCAATGCTTTGTTTATGTGGTAAAGGGAGGTAGGGTACTGCATTCCCACGCATCAGCCGGCACACGCGGACACGATGGTTCCGATCACCGCCCTCACTAATTGAGGAGATGCATCCAAGGACGCTTCGATACCGTAAAGTGAAATACGGTGGTAATTATTATTCATCCCGATTTATTTCAACTTAACGACTATAACGATGATAGCATTTAAACTTACTTTACTTAAAATAATGATTCTAAACGATATGGACATTTAAAAAATATATATATATAAACTAAAAACAATTACTATTTGTCATTGAAATATTGAAGATAACGTACGTAAAACACAGTTTCATGAATATTGTATATATGTATTTTAACGATTAATAATATGTCTTCGTAATAAATTCTTTATATCAAGTAATCATGAATAGCCTCGTCTCGTCTATTCCATTACTATTAATGATAAGTGACATGGCATAGAACTATGCTGAACTTGAAAGACGTGTGGGCGGCAATCATCCGGCACTATCTACCAATGAACTTCGCATACTTCATTGCAATTTACACAGAAAGCAACTAATAAATTTCATCAAGAACAGTTTATAAACAGCAATTTATTTTACCATTAAACAACAGCGATAACTCACGAAATATATTTGCATCTATGTGAATATACAATACCAAATGAATCGACCAGTTAATTTTATTGATTGAATTTAATTCGCTGAATTATCGGAGCGTTTACTGAATTACCGAGAAAATCGAAACGGCAGCTGCTATTGCTATAAATATCAATACGAGCCATTGTTGCAGCTATAATCAAACAAAATATAAAGAATAAGAACCATAAAATGTCGTATAGCGTAGTGTATGCGCAATTGAGTGCTATAATATTGGAACGGTTCAAGGTGACCGCCGGGCAGAAAAAAAAGTGCAAAAAATCCATCGAACTAAAATACTTCCTTGTTAGCGGAAAGATATTTTAAACGTTGCGACCGCAGAATAATGCATAAAATAAGACTTCGCCGTGGAAGTAAACAGTGGTCAATTACGGTGTAGCGCCCGGCTTTGTGGCGGGTTCAGAAACAATCGAAGCGGTGCGATGGGCGAGATACCGACCCGTAATAACTCTAATGGTAAGATAAGACCGCCACTGCACGGCTACAAGCTGTACCAACCGCACAAATGTACCAACATTCTGCGTACACTATAATCAGATGTGGTATCCTACGATCAGATGTATCGGTTCACTTAGCTGACGTTTGAACGCATCCTGCACGTCATTCACTTTTAGGTACTGATCTTTAATATGTAGTCATATATGCAGATGCAAAGTAATCGGGATATGACGAGCGGTGTGGTGCCGATAGCTTCCTACCTCCGCAGTATTTTGCCGCGCGACGAATACTGAGACCAGTTTACGCCGACAACCATGTAAACGATTTATTCCCGAGCCGCGTTTTGCATTACCCGATCAGTAGCTAGGGCTGGATAATATTACGAGTACCAATACATTTCATAAGACCTATTCATTTTATTACTTAGTTAAAATTATCGCATTTACTTGATGCGAATCGCATTAATCAATGTCGTTTACATTGAAGATCTTAATTTTGATATAAAATGTTTAAATATAAAAAAAATAACCAAAATTTAACATGAAAACTAAGCGTGGGAAAATGTTACGAGATTATATAAATAAGCGATCGTGCATGCAGCTTAGATATGATAACGGACGATTTATATTCAATGCTCCTCGAATGTACTCCTATGCAAACAGGTATATCATGGCTGTCAGCCCTATTGAGGCGTGCAGTTGTCGCAGGGGCTTTATTAAACGACGCAAAACTAAGATGGCCGTTGGACCGGCTTATCCCGATTCCCCATGCGCCTACTCGACGCGTCGTTAATACGCAATAATCCCTGATTCTACCAACTTTACCACTTAAAACCATAACAACTTAACTCCGACCATAAACTTCACATGTGGAGTTATAAATTTAAGGCGCGCTAGATGACATTTTTTTCTTTCAAGAAGATAAACAAGACGAATAAAATTTAACAATTACGTAAGAGCCGTGGGCCGATGTAAATCAATGACCTGAAAAGGCAGTCTCATAAAACGAAAAACTACAAACCCCGAGACACCGCTAAATACAGTAGAAGACCCTCATAAATATTTAATTGGCACATGAGCAGCCTGATTGAAAGCGTTTATTAATACAAAAGGCCCGTATGAGGGTCGGCGAATTACTTATAAAGGAGACCGATTGAATATAAGCACGCAGTAATGGTGCATTTAATCGATGTGACCAAGTGTGAGCGCTAACGTGTCGAATACACTCACATACAATCAAACTGCATTCTCTCACAACGTTACCTGCCTCGCTTCACGAATCTTTCATACTCACATGACTACTATGCCTGTCGAATAGCTAATAATCATAACTAATGTTTCTTTTTTAAGAGTGCAGCTCTCCCAATAGAAATGGAATCAGTTATTTTAATTGAATCATTAAAATCCTTCTATTGGCAAGTAGAAATGCTATATTTGCAGACAAGAGTTCATAATTATCTAGATATACAAACAAGAGTCTAACCGGTTTAAATATCGGCTCGGCGCGAGGGAAATCAATGCACCGTCTAATGATCGAAGTTAGAAGCGATCTTTAACATTGAACTTGAAAATTCATGTCTCGATTAAGAATGTGCCGAAAATTGCGCATGTGGTAGTGCAGTTTTTGCGGATGTCACCAAAAGCCGGCAGTCGCCACGTTAAAGGTGTCCAACCGGTTTAAGTTACCATCTCCATCTCCTCCCGCCGCCGTCATAAGTGCGTCTGCAAATTCAACACTCGTCAAATACCGCAAAATGCAATACGACCGCTACGTCCGAGCCGCACCGACATTAATGTAAGCACGCACCTTTTGAATAAACGTCGCGAATGTTCGTTCATGAAACTGCATTATTATTCTGTAAGAATGACTACTTTTAAGATTGCGTGCCATATTATACAAATAATATTTAATGAATTTGTATTTTTAATTGCAATATGTAAAACAACAGATGCAGTTAAAAAAAATAAAAATGTTGCAATAAGGCAAGTTACCTTATATTTACACGTATCAATAGATATTTATCTTATAATGCAAAACGTTCAAAATAATATCATATAACAATGTTTATCGACATACATGGCATTGAATCATCGCCATCTTTAGATGGCACTAACGTATTGCATAATCGGTCATTAAAGTCGTTCGCAATGAGAGGCGTTCTACGAGAGCGTATAATGAAACAATACTTAGAGAACAAGGAAATATTTACGGAAATATATTTTATTGCGGCACGTTTACAACATCTGTTAAGGTAAACATTGATAACGCCGAACCGTTCGATAATAATCAGGAAGAGATGTAAATTGAACAAGTGGGGTACCGTAATCTCGTTAAAGCTATTAGATACCAAGATAAGATCTACAGGGCTTTAACGGCGACGCACATCAATCAGATGCGAGACTCAGGTCTGCCGGCACATCGCATTCCTCCATTTTCTTTTATAATGATCTAGTTATGCGGCAAAAAGTCCTATTACCAGGAGTAGTAATGACAAATGTCCCGAGTAGAAAACGACGTTATTAATAGATTCATTAGTCACTGCGAGTTTCATCGTTATAAAAACACGAATCTAGAAGTTGATTTACAGCATTATTAAAATAATGAATTCAATGTCAATGTTATCTTCAAGAATACATTTTGTGATGTGTTGTTATATTCGCACAGTTTAAACGAGATAAATGATGATGTGAAAAGTCGTTAATATCGAATATCCTTGAAACGATCAATGACATCTATTAATAACAACAGACAATTTTAATTTTTTTGTTTAAAATATTTTTGTATTCTTATTAACAGCCGGATTCGTGATTTCATACCTATACCAATAAAAAACCGAGCAATAATGAAGGTCAACTATCAAATCGGAGATCGCATAAGCGTTATCAGAGGCCGTATTATGATGTAAAATACTAAGTAGTAACTTTCGTTTAGTATTTCAATATGGGACAAAAAACATTACTACGACCGTAAGGTTAACAGTAAGACGTACTCATTAAGTGATTACTGGGATGAGTCGAATGAAATAAAGTCACCCACGTGCATAAACGTACTCTACAATTAATTGTAATGCATATTTTATATTTTTTAAATATGTGATTCGTATATATTTTTTATGCGAAAACAATAGTTTTATAAGAGGCTCATGAGCATTTATGTGGATGTATGCACACCATGTCTAAACACGCGACGCGGTCACGCTCGCTCGATCACAATTTCATGGTCAAATGAAGCAAGTTTGATCTGTCTATTACGTCCCAATTTATTGGTTGCCTTATAAATAGGTTCAACGAACAGAAGCTATCAAAACAATCATATTCATATAGCGTAATATTTGTGAATACATATCTTGTTTTTATAATTAATTTTTAAACGGCCGTCTTGAAATCAATGATCGGATCATGCTGTGACAATTAGTTAATAATTACTTTATTTTACATAAAATATGCCGTTTTTTTCTTATGTAGTATATTATTTACACACAAACAATTTTAAAGCATTTACATATGTGTCATTCTGTATAGTAGTTTATTGACGTCACTTTTGTAAGTAAATACTTGCTTAATAAGGTTGGCGTCATGTCTAATGAGATTTATGTCGTAGCCGCGATTATTTACGAGCGCGGTCGATCTAATCAAATTTACTCATTTTAAAACGTTCATAATAAAAATATCAAGATAAGATTTTAAATCGGTCAACATTGTATAGCTAAAGCTTGCGCATAAATAATGCAAACAACGAGATGCGCTAATTGACGTGAGTCACATGTGTTGTTTGTGTTATTGATACGGTCGAGTTGTTTCGAGACGGTGGTGGTCGGGAGGAGTCACATGTGTTGATGTCGCACCTGGCAGTCGTGCTGGTCGTGGTAGGAGCTGACGAGCTGGCTGACGTACTCCCAAACCTCGCCGGGAGCGGTCCAGGCGGCGGAGGTGGCGGCGTGCCGCATCATGCCAGCATCACACGGCTGCACTAGTCTCACTTATCACTCACACACTGTTTGGTACGAACTAGTTACGCTCTCGTCCGAGCGTTGACGAGCTATTTATATTGTTTTATCCTCAATCACGCGCAACTGGGTCGCGATCTACATAGCGAGCTACGCTAAAATCAGTTTCAGTTTGTAAACAATTAATTGAGTATCTATGCGTTATTACTTTTTACATTGTCGTCGAAGATTAATTAATGAAATAAAAAAATAACACGCTGCTTGAATCGATATTAAGATTTATTTTATTTATAAGTTTATTTGTATAAAAATATATAAACAAAGAATAAAATGAATGATGTTTTACACAAGACGCGGGTACACGAGGCAACCACGGTCGTAACGAAAAGACTATACCTTTTACCAAAATTTTGCTTGATATGTAATTAAATTAATTCTATTTTTACCAATACACTAATTGACTAATCAATATTGTTATTAGTAAAACATTTGTAACAAAAGCGAAACATAATCGATGAGAAAAATGTTGTATTTGTAGCAATGCGCGCAATCACGGAGCAAATCCATTGGATCCACAAGAATGAGTCTGATAACGCGTGACCTTGAGTCGCGCTAAGCGTATGATAAGGGAAATTCGGCGGTCGCGACGGGCTGCGGTGCTCTCTCGGCCGCTTATCAAAGCGTCGTGTTTGTTTTGCACAAAATTAATGTCGCGATGCGCGACAAGCATAACAATACAGTGTTCACGAATTAATAAACTCCTTACTAATTTATATAAAAAATAGGTATTTTTATAAACGTTTTTTTATGTAACACGATTTTTTATTTAAAAATAATAACGCAAGATAATACAGCACGTTTAGCATTAAAACAATATAAAAAATATATTTATTTACATTCACAAAAACTTTTCATATATTTTTTTTCCTTCACAATTATTATTTATTATTAGCACAAGCACTAAATCACATCAGTCAAACGATCTGCGAAACGTTCGCGACACGTAGAGCAAAGTACGCATACGCGCGGCACCGCACACGCAGGAGTCACGACGCGCGCGCGCCTCGCCGCGAGTCAGCTAATGACCGGCGCGACGCGTATTCGCGACCCCCACTCCGCCACCGTACGCGCTATCAAACCAGTTTACGTGAAAAATTTTAATTCCTCGGCGCGGGTGACGACCGGTCGCGCTTTCCTCGATCGGCGTCCTCCCCCGCGAGGAAAAAGCGCAGCACCCCTGGGGCGCACCGGAAGTGCACGGCCGGCGCCCGGCACGCGAGCCGAGCGCACCCACCGCCTTAATTAAACGCTGCACGCTGCACACCTACCCTAACCGCGGCACGCTCTACCACCCGGGCTACACACTACACCTTGCCGCTATCACTCGCGTTCATTGTGAACGACGCGACGAGAGCTCTCTCGGAACCAGATCTGACCGTCACATTCCGCACACATGCGTTATCGCGATGCAAGTCTTGCATGAAATATTCATTATGAAAGCAACACTCGATTACGAATGCCTCAATTGGCTAAAATTTATAGTCAGACTGATGTTCAGAAAGTCAGAGCAATAAATCTCTATGTGGACTTCATCCGTCAGTGCTAACAATGAGTATTTTATTCGGTCTCGAAGTGAATGACCTACTCGCAGATTAGTTGTGGGCGGCGCTAATATGTATGTACATATATTGATTATAGTAGTCTTCTATATTTATTAAATCTTTTATTTTTCTTTTGTCAACACATTGATATGTGATTTATAAAATAATTAGACGCTTAATCAAAACATAGATCAATATAATCAACTAAAATAAAATAAACATTAGGTACTTCTACGATAAATAATAGTTGGTAGGTAATACGAGATCTGTTAAACGATCTCACTCACATATCGCATCATATTAGCAGGATGCAAAAATAGCAATCTGGGGCGCGAGTTCTGGCTCTAACAACTATTTCTCGTAACTGCTGGTACAACTACTCATAGTATCGCGTTTTTCCGAATTTTTGATTGAGTATTCACGCACATTGTTCCATAAAACCTTTTACACGTTCAGTTAAATGTGTATGGTTTCCTAATACCGTGCATTTTGCAGGCTACACTAACTTATATTTGTTTAAACTTTTCATTTACAATTTTCTACTACCTTTTTTATTATATTTTTTTCCAACAATTTTACGTGAAAATATATTTCGTATTACGGTATTTTTAGATACACCATTCGGGTTGAATTTTTTGATATCGTTTTCTTTATTTCAGGTCACGCTATTAAAACCCAAGAATTATACAATTAAACGATAAATTTTATAAGAAAAAGGGGTAAAATTTACATGAAACATTTCATACTATAAATTTCCTTAGAAATCGGACTAGTTATACAAAAATAGGTCAGTAATGAAACCATAGGCTAACTTTCTCTTCGGATTTGTTACTAAACAACGTTTACGAGCAACGTTAACAAATTAATCTACACTGCTGCATCCATATCTATAGTAATTTACTAAGCTGATGAGGCTGTATGCTTAAACGCGGTAATCTCAGAATGAAGTCTAATTTTGAAAACATCTTTATTGATTTAGATATAATATTTATAAAGGAAATTTATAGGCTATATAACATCACGCTCCTACAATTAAAAACGAGGAAGGAACTATAAAAGCCAAAGAATATGGCAAATAGGAAATTTCATGCCAATGAAACCAAGAGGGATAGCTAGTATATTATAACATAATGTTTTATTCTATACTTATATTATAAAGAGGTAAAATCGGTTAGTAATTTTATGAGTTTACACGTAGAGGTTAATCTCTGAAACTACTGATCCGATTAAAAAAAAAAATCTTGTATGCGTTGATTAGCTCGTTTCTAGGATGATTATAGGCTATGTTACATCACGCTACGACTCACACGAGCACCATAATCGCGAGTGAAAATCCAAGAGGCAGCTAGTACAATATATTTCTATCGAATTATGTTTCCGTGTAATTCTAATCTATATATTTTGTATCTGTACAAAAAATATTTAACTCCATGACCTATTTGCAACGAGAAAAAAAAATGTTTGATGCGCAAAAATAAATCTCGATGTCTGGAATGTGCGACCTGCGCGTTTTCATCTAGTCACGTGGAACAACAACGTGCTGCAACTATTGATTGCTACATTTTCGTGACCTCGCATAATATTCAATCTTTCTGAATCAATCATGGAAAATATTTTATAACTTTGCATAGTTTTAAAGAAAAATACTATAATAATAATAAATACTAATTTTTTGTCTTATTACTATGTTGTCCAACGCGGCCTCATCCGCGTTAAAAGTGAGATTGGTCAACATTTTTATTAGTAAGGACTCCGCTCCTGTTAGTCTTTATGACATGTAATATAGCCCATAGTCTCTTAATAAAAGGAATATGTATCGCAAAAATAATGTTTCAAAACGTACAGGTTGTTCCTGAGATTAGCACGTTCAAACAAACAAAGCGTAGTTTTAACTTTACAATACTAGTAAAAATAGTAATTATAATTTACTAAAAAATTAAATTTAAAAAATCCTACGATAAACTTTTTATTGAGGCTGGACCGATTTTATAGAGCATGTTTAAGAACCAAAATATAAAAACCGCATCCAAATCTTTTGGATTTACGGTGCCACAGACGGTCACATAGACACACATAGCTCTCAAACTTATAACACTCCACTTTTTGCGGCGGGGGTTAAAAATAAACAATTTAAATTTAACATTAATTTGTTATCACAACTTTCTACACAATGCTAGCAACATTTTAAGCAATTACAAAAATAACTTAGACTTGCGTTATATTTTGATACAATTATTAGGATTATAAAAAGTAAATCATATTCACCCTATTTATACACAATACGAAAATACAGTGGGGTCCTTCAGCTCCTTTAAATGAAATCATCCCATTCCTATAGACTCCTCACTTCACGTGTGGTAAACAAGAATAAGAACTCGAGCAATAAAATGTATAAAATGAATAATAACAAAGAAATTCGGATACCTTTTAAGTCCGAACACAAGGTACCCTTTCTGTTAATAAAATTCCCCTCGATTTAAACCGGATTGAATATTAAATAGGGTAAGACAAGTTAAATACACACTTATGTAACGTTACAGATCGACGATGGTTATTATTCACATGATATAGTACGTGTTTATGTATGAGTGATATTTCGTGAAGGTCGTGTCGATTCTAGATGGTGAGGTTCCGTATCTTAGCGATCGTCATAAGTCTCGAAAGACATGTAACTCATTGAATAGTTAGTCAAAATGATTCTGGTCATACCAGTGGATATAGGTTTTTAATACATGATTATTAGTACGGAAATGAGATATCGCAAACAGAACTATCATTATGTACTTCCCTAACGGGGCTCGTCTGTATGATCTATAGTCTATTTTTCTTTACTCGTCTCATTTAGCAGACATATATGGCGTACGTCTAGCTACACATAAGAGTTAGATAAGAAATTATCGATTGAATGTTTGAACTGAATAATTTTTTCTAATGTAAAATTATAATGAAACAAAATTTTGCGAAAATTCGTGTTTTTCGTTCGAGATATTGTTACCAAATAAAGACAGTAAAAAAATATAGACTATAGATATATACTTTTTTATATTTCGTCAAATAAATATCAAGTTTCAACATCCACTTACAAAATTTCATGCAAATTGAATTCAAAACAGTTTAAACAACGAGGGTGACGGACGGGCGAAACTAAAAGGGTTCCATGTTTGATTTCGGAACTCTAAAAATCAAGATCGATTTTTATATAGTGTTTTGCACCACATTGTATATAACCTTGAAAATTTTACGAATACATTATTAATTAATTGACAATGATGTCATCCGATTGTATAACATTAATGAATATGGATATTCACAGCTGGAATGTAAGTTCATAAAGAATAAAACGTTCACATCATTCGTTATAAATTAATAATCTCATGTTTTGGTTATACTATTCGAAAACTTTGAATGTTAACATGAATATTTAATTCGCTGATAAATTATTATATATACGTATTTTTTACAAATTATGTAATATCGTTTGATAGAGAACGTTTGTTGCCAAGCTATTTTTTGTGTTATATTGAGCTCCGATAAAACAGTGAATCCTATGTTGATTAATCAAGAAAATGATGATTAGTTTCAACAGAAACGGTACAGAAAAATAATAAGCGTTTAAAACTACACATGCAGTGAAGCAACATGAGTCATAGAAATAATTTTGGATTAGTAGATGTTAATTTAATTGCGATTTCACGCATGTATGGCAACATGGCATAGTTCATAGGACACTCATGAGAAAAACCCGCATAGATACATCTATATTTACTACAGTTAACAAGAGTAGAGATGACCAGTACTTTATAATTTTTCCCTTTATTTTTTATAGTTGATATGTACTTCTAAAAAATAGGGTGATTCATTTACGTAGGTAAGTAGTCAAAAATCTGAAACTATGAATACTAGAACATTTTTTTACCACAAAATTACCAAAGATTTTGAAGCTAAAAAGGGTTTTTTTTTTTTGCAAATGTTTGAATGAATACAGTTTGTATTCAAACATCAAATCTGGAATAAAACCTTGCCAGATGGCGAGTTTGTATACATCAAAAGTTTCCTTCTTTTATTAATGTATTAATCTGTGAAAAAGTATCCATCCGATAATCAATCCGATTTATTTCTTAGTTATATCGTTTACTGAGAAAGGTCATAGGCTGTATAACATCACGCTCCAACTTTTGCCTTGGAAGTATTTCTATGGAAGTTATGCAGTGACTGACGCCACGTTGTGGCTAAATACAATTTTAACGCAGTAGAAATCGCGAGGCATTGCAATGTTATGTATAGACATTTGTTTACAAGGAACTTCTTTCTCAACTGCAATAACACGATAGTTTAGCTTCCTGCTTTACATCAATCGAGAGTTCATATATTTTTGTATCTGAGATAGGCCAGTTAATAGAACACGTGGCTCCAAATTGACTGTTACGGATTAAATCTGAACTAATTGTGGTAGAGCTCGTATATAGGCCGATTCGACGGGGCAGTAACAACACTCTCACAGAAAATCGGTGTGAAGTAGCTTAATATAGCTGCGATTCGTGCGGTAAATGAGAGAACCAGAAGCCTAACCCATTCCCCTTTTCCTTTTCTTACATCTGATTATTTTTCATTATTCATTATATTTTTAAGCTTGCAGGACATTTTTTATTTTACTATCCCCTGCCCTACTAACTTAAAAATATTGTTATATTCCTCTGGTGCTGCAAATTTTTATCAGCGACGGTGAACACTTAACATCAGGAAACCCGTCTGTTTGTTTGCCTGCTATATATATAGATAAATAAAAAATAACATCAAGGACTTTGTAAGTGCTGAATTTGTCCTTAAAATTATATTAGTAAGTTTTATTTCGTGTTATCTCTGTGCAAGGCGTTCCTTTTAAGAGCTGAACACGAAGCTTTAAGGCTACTTATAATTGCTACTCGTTTGAAAATATGGCTGATATCTGACCAAGTTATTTTTTTAAACTTGCTTCTTACACCTAATCTTTCATAACGACCGCAATGCTCTTTACATAGTCTTCATTAAAATGTAATCTTACAGATAATATTTGAACTTCCCACAGGTGAACAAAGGACTCGTCTCCTAATATGGAAAAAGAGAAGAAGTAAATTCAAACAGACAGCTCCATTATGAATTTATTTACATGAACTATAAACTCGGTCTTGGGACCATCACTATGTGTTCTTTCCTCTGGTATTTCGGTTTTTATTGACTACCAAAGAAATTAAATGTAATAAAAACTAGAGTTTGATAGTTTCGACTAGAATTTGAGAGTTTAGTAAAACTTGTCTTTAAGCATATATACCATACCTGGAAATACATGGGGTAAAGCAAGGTCTTAGTCAAGAGAGGGAGGGACATGTAGAATTTTCTTTGAATAATCCAACAATTAGTTGTCATCAAAACTTTGAATTATCTATTAATTTCACATATTGACATCCACTTTGATTATTAATAAAGCTAAGCCTAATTAATAATACAAAATTAGCAGTATCAAATTCATTTCATAGTATTAATTTAATCAAAAAATTTCACATGTAAACAAGTTTTTCGATATATGCAATTATTTCATGACATTAGAATAGTTTCATGCCATGGGCAATATTTTGTCTAAACTAATGAATTCATGTCATACTACTTTTTCACGGTATATTCACGACGCTAAATTAGTATTCCAACAGCATTTTTGCTTAGCAAGATAAAATAAGCTTCGACTTTCGGAGCCATAATCTAGTTATATATGTCGATTTTATTATACTATTATTTAAGCGAAACAAGTCATAATACTATTGGAAGTAAATTCTTGAAATTTAATTTATCATATCAATTAGTATAATTTATCAATTAGTTTTTTATAAAACCTTTGACTTAAGGTGTGCATAGTGTAGTAGTATATATTAGTATTCAGCCAAGTCCAAAGAAGTCAGGATATAAACGGGAAGATTAAGATTCAGTGTTGCATATTTACTCATGGGCAATTTTGATAAACAATAAAACTGCGTCATTGTTTTTTTTCATTATTTTCCTTGCTTTGAACCAAGATGATCCAATCTGTAACTATAGCTTACATCGAAATGCTAGTCTATACTAAGATAACAGATACGTCTGTGAATGAGAATTGTGTAAAACATCCTTTTTCATATAACTTAGATATATTATTTATCAGGTAAAGAAATAGCTCCATTGAAAAATTTCATATATCAATAGAACACAGTGATGATTAAAATCATAGTAAATAAAATAATTTATAAATTGATCTAATGATTTCCATAACCACAGAAATCTGTCAAGTTAGTTAGCAATATTTATTATATTGCAATATTTATGATCACAACATTATCTATTAATGTATAAACACTACAGCAATCTTAGTGGCAAGTCAGAGTGTCGCCATCTATACTATTATACATATTATACCATCTATAATATTATATAGTACAGACTAGCATTTGCTTGCAACTTCTCTTGTGTGATAAAATGTAGCCAGTAAAGTTTTATCAAAATCTATTTAGTAATTTTTTGCATGATTGAGCAAAATCTGTTTGTCTTATAAATTTTTAAATTTACAATAGTAGTATGAATAAGAATTATGCAAATACCACATCAGAAATTCAGCTAGACTTCATTGAGTGTGATGATAAAAACGCCTATATAATTGCTCATTGAATCTAAGTCATGTACTATATAATGATATGTTTATTGTATTTTATGGGTATTTTATTAATTTGTAGTTCAGAAAATACTAACTACATATATAAACTTACCTTAGCACGCTGCCTTCCTTGTCCTCTCTTCACATTCGCATCGTTATTTGTATCGTCACTTTTATTTTTTTTCACATTAACATTAGTCTTTGAAGTACAAGGCTTGTCCTTTATTTTAGACGAGTCTTTATTCTCACAAAGTTCTTCATCACTATCACTTTTAATAACATTTTTTCCATTTTTCGTGGTCTTCTGCGGTGAGCATTTTGAAGGTAAATTCTTCTTAACAGTTTTCAGTGGTAGGTCGTCTTCACTTGATGATTCAGAGGAGCATTTGCTACATGATTCTGAACTAGAGCTGCTTTCAGATACTTTTTTCTTCACTGGTTTATCTTTTGATGGTTTTGATGAAACCTCGTTGGGTTTCTTTTTCACAGATGGTTTAACAGTTTTCTTGGGTGTAGATTTTCTTTGTGGAATCGCGGCAATTTTCAACTTCAGTCCAGTGTCACAAGAAGTAACTGAGAAATGTGGTTTCCGAGTGTTGCTCTGTTTATTCCCGGAACATTCCCAATCACTACCTGAAGATTCACTTGAACTGCTGTTCTGTAAATATAAGAGAAAAAAAAATAAGGACTAGTTTTAAGTTAACAATATATAGTATATTGCATATAAATTGTACAATGATAAAATTTAATATAGATAAAGCTATATAAAAAAAAAGAAATTCCTCTACATTTCAATGAAAATATCTAATTGATGTAACTTACCTCGGAATCACTGTTTGAATCCGAATCACCACTTGAATCTTGAGTTTTCGGCACCTCTGTGCCCATTTCTAAAACAAAACAAAGTATAATAAAAACAGTATATTAATGACCAACTCGGTCAAAATATCCTATAAATAAACTAAATCATATTACATAACCACGGCCAAATATTCAAATACGATATAATTTAGAGTAGCCTTAAAATTCTGTCCATTTTAAGTTCTACTTATCTTGTGTGATGGACAAAGAGAGGACAGAATGTTTAATGTTTATACATATATGCATGTATATGTGTATGTTTATACATTTTAATTTGTAATTTGTAAAAGTTTTACGTACCAATAATCTTTAAAATAAAAATATATATATATATTAAATGTTGCGATAGTTCATTTATATAAATTGTTCATTTATATTCCGATAAGTTCAGCAAATATTTTAGTATAAATACTAACAATTGTGTATACCTATAATAATAAATATAATTTTTTAAGGTATTGTCAAATTATTCTTTGCGATAAAGACTTTTATTCTCTTTACTTGAGTAGTATATATCATACTTGTATAAATATAAATTAATTTTACTCAACTTATAGTGATATTAAATCTTGGTGGTTTACATGTTTTCTTTCAATATTTTTTAATTTCGAAAAAGAACTTATAACATTTTTTATTAATATTGGTTTTGATTAAAGTAATTATTTAATTTCAAATCAAGTAATGAAGTAATATTGAAAATCTTATTCATAAGTTAAAGGTTTCCTGTTTCAAAGTACTTGCTGAAATAAATAAAAAACACTAAACATAATAGAGACGCAAAAATTTTAAACATTTAAACTATGTATTAGTTTTAAAAGAAAACAGCAACAATCAAGAGACAACCAGTATCTTTTTAAGTACCTTCAGTTATAGTAATTGCAAACATTATACTAAGAGTTATGTTATGGAATTATTTGTTATGGTAAGTGAAACAGGTCGTAAAACATGTAAAAAAAAACATTATAACTTCATTTTCTTTATAGTTAAGCATGACGTTTGTTTAATAAAATCAAAACAAAAATATTCTTGTCGTCTTATGTCTTTTGTGCGATCAACGTAAAATTTTTGGCTATTAACTAGCTGAATTAATATCTAATGACGCTACTAGACGTATGAGGTACTTACTTCAAGGTTGGTCAAGATGTTCCAAAATATAACACTATGTATTTCTTCATTTCACTCACGGAGTATGCGTATACATTGCAGTGATCTGAAATATATGATAGATTACATTACTATATAATACTATCAGCGGATAACGCATAGATTTCCAGAAATTTGTATCGTTTTCTCCTCCAACTCCAATACTAATTTGTCGGAATGACAGATCTGACGACACTCGTTGGACCAGTTTTATTTCACCATGTAACTAAAAACTTGGTTTTATACATGACAGTAGAGACAATAAATTTCATAGATATATAAAAAATACAGCTTAATATGGTACATTATATCGGAATATATACAGTTTAACGGTTTTTACGACGTTGGCGCCAAATAAATGTATACGTTTACATAAATACTTGAAATAAAAAGTCTACATTACTCGATAGGTTATAAATTATGTTCCGTTACATTTACAAAAATGTATAGTCACTAACCACTTAGATTTTCTGCAATAAATCACGAAAAAAACGAATTACATCAGCTAAGCACTTAATTTTTACATTGCTTGGCCACCATGTTTACAAATCTTTCGCATAAAAATTTAGGTAGGTACAAAGGGAGAAAGCTAGTGAATTGTGCAACTTGTTCTTTCGCTCTTATGTGGATTGCCTGTGTGAGAAAGAGATTCCAATCATAATAATAGGTTCAAATTGCGGCGCAAAATGGCGTCAATGGTCTATATTATAAATATAGCTTATTCTGTAATAAATCCTATAATTACAAGCAGAAAATGAGTATATATCATTTAATATCCTTCGGTGGACATAGATATTTCGTATTTATCTAAAATAAACAAATAAGTTTTGTATTTTCACTTCTGTCACTGACATCTGTTAGCTAAGCAATGTACTACATAATGGTTAGTTGATATATTTTAGTTACATAACACTTTTTAACATTATGTTGAAATACTTTTATATCGATGTTTTGAAAGTATCTACAGATTTTATTTATAAAATTTATAAAAATTCCAATTATTATTTTCATACAGATATTATACCATAAGCAAATTTATCTCTATATAAAGTTTATGGATTGTAAAGAAATTGACAACATTGAAAGGTGCCAATTGTCATTTTTGAGAAACAAAATTTTATACTTTATGTTAAAGTCCAGTGCATGGACACTTCGGCATATTTTGTGTTTTTCGTCGGATGCAATGTAAATTAAACTCAATTACCTGGGGATAAAGCTCAATTTTGTCAATTTTACATTTCGAGCCTATGTACACTTTTGCTACCACACTTAAGAACATGAAGAAATTCTCGTTTTAGCGTTGGTATTATTGTTTGTCAAAATGAAATTTTAAATGGCCGTTTCCGTTTAATAATAACACGAACTGAACTTGCTCTGGCCGGTTGTTAATGTTATTTGCGAGAAAATTTGTTTATATTTTGTAAACAATTAATTTCTTCTTCTTCTTATTCCTCTTCTGTATGTTCTCTAGGACTTCACCGGTGTGTTTCAGTGAATAGTTTCATTTTTTGTGAGATATTGACTCGTTTTCGATTGTGGATACGGACTCTGTAATATTACAAATTGTTTACTAAATCATGGGTTTGTATTAATATATTTCTATAAATTAGATACTATTTGTTAGAAATGAGAAGTTTTTCGCAACTCAGAACACATAGAATAATATTTATATGTCTTTAATGTAATTGCAAGAAATACCACGTTATAAAATTACCCATAACTTTTTATGGAATAACATGTACTTAAATGATAATGATTGCTTAAAAAATAACAATAAAAATTAAATTTTAAACTGTTAATTATCATGCCTTGATTTATATTTTATATTATTATATATATAAATGAAAATCAACGTTTGTATGTTTGTCCTCTGTGTTCTGGGAACGCTCACGAGGGTTCCTGGCCTAAAACATCTTTATAATTTTGGCGACATTGCAGTTCATACTAAGTACAACTAGTAGTTTATAAAAAAGTATCATTTTAAAGTTTGTTATGTTTATAGTTTAACATTATGCAATAATTTTAATTTTATAGATAACTTAGAAACTCCACGTAGTACATTTCGAGTACGAAAATGTGCTCTTTGTGGAATACAGAAAATGCCTGGGTCAAAAATATTTTTGAGCCGTTTTCCCCTGGATCCAGTTCGGTAAGTGCGTTATAGTTTTTTTGTTTAAATCAATTTACCTTTAACAACCTTAAAACTTATAACTTTAAAATCTTATTTTTAATATTTAAATTAAGTAACAGTTCTTTATTTACATGATTACAAAATATGTGGTTAAGGTAAGAAAGCTCAAACTAAAACCAAATTGTAAAATGCAATACATTAAAACAACAAGATACATTACATGGTAAAAGTTCCTTGTAATTAGCAAACCCATCGGACGTCCTGTTCAATTGTTGCTTTATCTGTCAGGTTGATTGTAAATCTAAACAAATTAGTGACCCCAGTGCACAAAAAAAATCAGTTAATCGCTTTAGAGGAGTTTAATGACATGCATATAGTATATATAAATTTCTTAAGATAAAAAAGCTGTTCCTACATTATAATGAAACAAACAATATTAACACATTAAAACTTGTGTATCATTTTTAAGATTTTTTTACAATTAATTTTTACTTGAAATTTTATTTACATGTAATAATATTTCATTTGTTATATCTATACATATAAAATCACTTGTTTAATATAAAAAGATACAAGTATCATACAAAGAAAATCTAATTTAAATATTTAGATTTGTTAATTCATAATTAATATATCCGTTTTCAGGTGCCGTTCATGGGTTAAAGCAGTAGGGATTG
Source organism: Hypolimnas misippus (assembly GCA_037950945.1). NCBI lineage: Eukaryota > Metazoa > Arthropoda > Insecta > Lepidoptera > Nymphalidae > Hypolimnas > Hypolimnas misippus. The sequence continues at coordinate 4,508,615 of JBBEEQ010000013.1, read as the reverse complement.
AAGATTTTGCTTATGTCCCTATTGAAACGTTACATAACTCCAAATTTTTGTGTGGCTCTCATTTTGAAAAAAAAAATTTCAACAAAACTGGAAGTAGGCTCTTAAACACTGCAATTCCAACAATAAATTTAATGTATCTACCATTAGTGGATAGTATCCTGCTGGATTTTCCATACCATACTGTGAAGTCTGAAAAGAAAGTACATAGAGGTATATAAATTATTCTTATACAATTGTTAATATTTATCCAAATAAATATAATTGAAGTGTCTGTTTGTAATTTCAAATTAATGGCGTTTTACTAAATGCATTTGAAAGTATACACAGTACTTAACATCAAAAACACAATTTTAAAATCTTTTTTCTGTTTGTCTGTTTGTTTTGGCTAATCTTTGAAATGGCTGGACTAATTTGAAACTACTGGTTCGAATTGAAAAATTCTTTTTGTGTTAGACGTTTTTTTATTGAGGAAGTCTATATATAAGCTATATTACATCAAGCTACGACTCATAGGAGCAAAGTAATAACCATAAACGCGAGTGCAACCGCAAGGGACAGCTAGTCAATGAAATATTGATCAATATCTGATTTAAGTAGGGAAGATAAACATTATATAAATATAATTTTTCCTCAATCTGTACTAATATGAAACTGCATACCTACACTGTTCGTACAAACATGCTTCTCTCAAAAAGTCCTTTACTTATTTTTTAAATTTAAATAATACATTGAAAAGATAACTCAAACATCTTTACGGTAAGTTATATATAACTGAGTCACATATATATATATACTAAAATGTCTGTTTCATTGATGCTGGTTTAACTATAATTACAGTACTTCAAGACATCACTAATTTGAGTAAGGGAGAAACTCAGAATATTGTTATTGAAAGTAAGTAAACAATGTGTACATGTATAAAATAATATACAAATACAATACAATATACAAGGCACCATTTTTATTTATTTTTGTCTGTAGGCTATAGCTAGGTTCTACCACAGTAAAACAGTTCTACATACATATATGCATTTAATAATGTTTGTTTAATTTTATCAATTTCGATATTTATTTTATTACAGGTTATGGGGAATATGATTATATTCCCTTGCCATCATCATCCAAGACTCCTCATGAATCAACCTATGAAAAGATACTTGGTGAGGATTAATTATGATATAGTTAACATATTTGCAAAATAATAAATAAAATTTTAGCTCATTAAACTCTATTCTAGCTATAAACTTGTACTGTTTTTTCATATTTTATGTTAAACTTTATATCATTTTATTAATTTTATTTATAATTCTTTTTTTTTTCTATTATTTACTTTACTAATTTATTTTTTATAATATCTTTGTCATAAAACATAATATGTTCCCTGTGTATTTTACAGTTTCTCAAAAAGAAACAAAAATACAAAAGCCAGATAGTGTAAGAGCTACTGTTCCAAGTTATGAAAGAAAGTTAAGAAGTACCAGTGATAAAGGTACAATTTGAAAAAATGTTTCATAAAGAAAAAAAATAAACTATAAATTCTATAAAAATATTTGACATTTTGACCTGATTTTATACTTTATTATAGAATTTAAATTAAGTACACTATGATTATTAAATATTTTTTCAGTAATAAAGTTTTATATAACATCTTTTTTTATATAGTCCTTTAGGATGTATATTTGTCTTAAATATTTTATTATTTATTGTTTATAAATTTACCTTTATATAGCTTTATTATTCATAAATCTGTTTAATCAGGTAAAAAGTATTGATTATTAAATTTAAATTGTTTGAATTTTCAGATTCCCAGTTAACTGCGAGAGAAAAAAGGCTACTGCAGCGGTTATTGAAGGCTAAAATAAGTTTGAAGCGTTTGGCAAATACTTCTATAAATTTAGATAATATTGACTCGGACATTTTAAAAGAAATGGTTCTAGGCGCTATAAAAAACCAAAATGTTAAATCTCATGGAGAACGGTGGACATTAAAAAAAAAAATTGTAGCTTTATCTATATTTAAAAGATCCCCAAAGGCATATAGATATATGCAAAAACTAATACCTTTACCAAGTACAAAAACATTACAAAGACTTTTAAAAAATATACCGATAGAAACAGGCATACACTATAATATTATTAATCTAATGAAAAAAAAATCTACCAGTATGGATTCCTCTGATAGGTATTGCCTTCTGGCATTTGACGAGATTGCCTTAAAAAAAAGGTTGATTTATAACGAGACAACTGACGAGGTAGATGGATTTGTGAATTATGGGTTAGGTGAGAGCATGGGCCGACAAAATAAAATAGCCGATCATGCTCTAGTTTTCATGGTGCAAGGCATTAGGAAGAAGTACAAACAACCAGTAGCACATTATTTCGTAGCAGGTACTGCACCTGCAGACAAGTTAGCTATCATTATAAAACAGGTTATTGAGGCATTATCGGAAGCAGAATTTAAAGTTATTGCCACTGCATGTGATCAAGGTCCTACCAACATGGGCGCTCTTAATTTGTTGAGGAACATGAGTGGACAATCAACTGATAATAATTATTTTTATTGCCATGAGAAGAAAATTTATATTGTATATGATGTTCCTCATTTATTTAAGTCCATACGAAACAATTTTCACAAGGGAGGCATCATAAAGCTTAATGGTTATACAGGGAAATGGCAACATTTGATACAGGCTGAGGAGAGAAATAGAAATTTTTTAAATTTCCCAAAGATAACACAAACTGTTGTGAATCCCTCATTTAAAACAAAAATGCGTGTCAAATATGCAGCACATGCATTAAGCAATACTATGGCAGCAATATTAAAAACGATGACATGCTGTCTACCTCATCATACAAAAGAGGAAGTCATGCAAACAGCCAAAGTAGTCGAACAATTAGATAGACTTTTTGATTGTACAAATGGCCCAGCATCGCAAAAAGATATTAAGAAAGGCATAAGAGAAAATGTACATAGGAAAAGTAATCACATAGAAAAATGGAATTATTTTTTGAAAGTAATTGACTCTATTGTATTTTTAAATTCTGAGACTTTACAGCCTCTAAAAAAAGTGCGATGTATCAAAGGATTTCTAATAACCTTGAAATCTTTAAAAGATGTTTGGAACTTGTTAGATAAAGAGGCCGGTTTTAAGTATCTGAACTTACGGCAGTTAAATCAAGATTCATTAGAAAATTTGTTCGGTCTGATTCGTCAACACAGTGTGACCAATAAAAATATCACATGTTCTCAGTTTACAGATGCATTAAAAGCAGGAATAATATCGGGTTTATTAGCACCTCAGAGTCGAGGTTCAAACTGTGAAGGAGATAGCAATAGGGTACTGTTGCTATATAAAGATATTATAGAAAGCGGAAAATGTAACCTTACAGGAGATGATATTCATCAAACTGTCGAGGTTGATGAGATCACTTATCCTGTTTTATCTTTGCCTGAGGAAACAGATTTCTCTCAGTATGAAAACTACCTTTGTAGCTTTGAGGAGCAACCTATAGTATATGTTAGTGGTTATGTAGCCGCGAAAATGTTAACCAAAACTACATGTGAGTCATGCAAAAGCTCATTAAAAATTGACGATCCAGTCGACAACCCACTGTATAAATACATTAGCTTAAGAGAATGGTGGGACGATAAGAAATCATTAACATATCCTACAAAATCTCTGTGTGATTTCGTTAATAAAGCGCAAAATTTATATAATTCTGAAATTTCCCACACCTTGCACATAAAAAACATTTGTCAGTGGAGTTCTCTACAAATCAGTACTGTTGATTTTGGCTGGTTTATTTGTCAAGAACATTTTGATGAAAAAACTAAGCAATTAGTTCACATACTTTCTCTATTATTTATTAGGAAATCCTGTAAAATTAAAAATAGTATGTTTGAAAAATGTGAACAAGTCTTAGATGATAAAATTAAGAAAGCTCAACAACAGGGTATAGCGAAATAAAAGTAAGCTACAATTTTTTTGTATTAAATATCGTCATTTAATGATGTACCTAATTATTTTAAATTTTCAAATAGTTGTATTTGCCAAGTGCTTTATTAATATATAAGATGATTAAGCGCATGAAACAACTGAAGCTTTTTGTAAAGATGTTTGAGTTTCGTAATTCTAAATTTATTTTTTTATTGTATGTTTGTCAGGTTGTATTTTTGTAAGGTTGTATGTTTTTATGTTTGTATGTTTCTATATTTCCATTATTGTATGTTTGTTTGTTACTATGTTTCCATTATTGTATGTTTGTAAGTTGTGTGATCGCGTAGGAAACAGGGGTTTAACAATTTAATTTGTATACTTATTTTATATGTCTTCAGTTATTTCATATGTAATTTATAAATATTGATCTTTACTAAAAATGTATATTAAAATATGTCGGCAGTTTTAAGATACGTGTATACTTAATTTTTTAATATTGATCTTTCCAGTAATGTATATTTAAATAGACATGTAAACGTATCACCCGATTGTCGAAGGAGGGTTATATTTTTTGAGCATCTGTATGAATGTTTGTCAACTACTTTGACAAACTCTACTGTTAGACGGATTTTAACATATGAGGTGTTATTCGTCCCAGTCGTAGATGTGACATACTCTTTAGAATTTTCACGTAAACAGGAATCACACGAGAAATAACAATCTCAAATACTACTTAATCAATTAAATTAAAAACTTCTTCCACTACAGTAAAGTTATTTAGGCAGTCGGGTTTTTAATTTTTAATGTTATTTAATTCTTGTTTTGAGTGTCCTCTAGACATTTCACATGTAATTTGTAATTCATCTTTTACTCAAATGTTTATTGAACTATGTTAACAGTCTTATTAGAAATGTATACTTATTTTGCAGGTTTTTAGATATTTCACGGGTAATTTGTAATTCATCTTTTACTCAAATGTTTATTGAACTATGTTAACAGTATTATTAGAAATGTATACTTATTTTGCAGGTTTTTAGATATTTCACGGGTAATTTGTAATTCATCTTTTACTCAAATGTTTATTGAACTATGTTAACAGTTTTATTAGAAATGTATACTTATTTTGCAGGTTTTTAGATATTTCACGGGTAATTTGTAATTCATCTTTTACTCAAATGTTTATTGAACTATGTTAACAGTATTATTAGAAATGTATACTTATTTTGCAGGTTTTTAGATATTTCAGGGGTAATTTGTAATTCATCTTTTACTCAAATGTTTATTGAACTATGTTAACAGTATTATTAGAAATGTATACTTATTTTGCAGGTTTTTAGATATTTCACGGGTAATTTGTAATTCATCTTTTACTCAAATGTTTATTGAACTATGTTAACAGTATTATTAGAAATGTATACTTATTTTGCAGGTTTTTAGATATTTCACGGGTAATTTGTAATTCATCTTTTACTCAAATGTTTATTGAACTATGTTAACAGTATTATTAGAAATGTATACTTATTTTGCAGGTTTTTAGATATTTCACGGGTAATTTGTAATTCATCTTTTACTCAAATGTTTATTGAACTATGTTAACAGTATTATTAGAAATGTATACTTATTTTGCAGGTTTTTAGATATTTCACGGGTAATTTGTAATTCATCTTTTACTCAAATGTTTATTGAACTATGTTAACAGTCTTATTAGAAATGTATACTTATTTTGCAGGTTTTTAGATATTTCACGGGTAATTTGTAATTCATCTTTTACTCAAATGTTTATTGAACTATGTTAACAGTCTTATTAGAAATGTATACTTATTTTGCAGGTTTTTAGATATTTCACGGGTAATTTGTAATTCATCTTTTACTCAAATGTTTATTGAACTATGTTAACAGTCTTAAGAAAAATGTGTACTTATTATTTTTGTTTTCTATGTGAGTGTTTGTTTGAATGTGTTTATAAATATTAATCTTTCACTAATAATGCATGTTTAACTGGTTGGTTTAGTTTAGGTTTTAAACGTAACAAACAAACAGACAGAAAAGAGTAACTTTCTCTTTTTTAGTTTAGTTCTAGTTATATTAAATTTGTAAATATTAATCTCTAAATGACAATGTCTATTTAACTAAATAATCCCTGCAATTTCGTATGCAAATAATATTTATTTTGATTAGTCTAATTCTTGGAGAAATTATGGGTTCTATATAGAAAAAGTATACTTTGTTAATTAGTACTAATTACAAATTTTGTTAATTTTTTTAATTAAGATAGTAAATTATTGAAATTGTAAGTTTTAATTGAAAATATTCTGTACTGAATTGTTTTTAAATATAATAACTATCGAATTTCTTGCCGGTTCTTCTCTGTTGAAATTACATTCCGAACCGGTGGTAGTATTTTTCGTTGTAATAATAATAGACATATCATAAACCATATATCATATATATAAACTTTAATTTATCTATTTTTGGCATATATATGAATATCATTAAAGTTGTTACAAAGATTTATTTGTTTCATTTCCCAAATTTTTAATTTGATTAACTCAAACTCTGACCCCTGTCAAAATTTTCGATATTTTTTATCGACAAATTACAACACTATTATCGATATACTTTGGTATACTAAAGGTGCATCACTAAACGCAGTACTACCAACATACAGAAACATAAGGAAGTAGTAGAAGGCAAGATTGGCATCAAAAGTGTACATAGCCTTGAAAAACGGCTAGCTAAGCGGTTTGTTCTAAGTGCACACTCTTTAACGTAGTGATTATATACTCTTTGTTAAAGTCTTAAATTGAATATTGAATTGAGCAATAATTCAATAAATTAAAAGAAACTTCTCGTGTGCAGTAATTTATTGCATTTATTACTAAATTGTTTGAATTTAGAAATAATTTTATCTTTTCGAATGTCCTTTATGAAATGAATTTTAAACAATAAGTGTTTAGAAATTAGTATTAAAATTAAATTATACAGCAAGGTTTAATAGAAATGTATTTTGAAACAGCAATATATTAATTCCCGCGCGTATATCGTAAAAATATTCTCTTAATTTAATAAGAATATAATAAATGGCTAAAGAGCGCAAATATTCTGTGCGAATAAACTGTTAAATATCTGTAGTACGGAGGTGAAGCTTAAAAATCAGACTACATTAAAACAACGATTTTATATTATCTTCCAAAATAGAAAATAATAAAGTAATGGATGAGATAGATGTATGGGAGGATTTGTCTAATATTCCAGCTGATCCACCTTTGATGCGAGAGTTGTGCGAAAATTGCATGTAAGTTTACAAAATCTTGAAGTCAATAAAGTATACACCTAAATATTTGATAAAATCAATTTATATTCCATTTTTATTTTAGGAGACCTTCTGTTGTATGTTGGTGTTCAGCACTTCCACCAGAGCGACTTAATCCTAAGAGCAATGTCATTTTATTACAACACCCAGCTGAAGAAAAAAGATGTCTTCGGACTGCCCCTATGTTGCAATTGGGTCTAGCAGAAAATAAGTGCCTTATATTCAAAGGGAAAAAGTTTCCTCAGCCTAAGCACGAGAACTTAGAAAATATTCTTATACATCCCAATACTCTACTGTTATATCCCAGTAAAGCTGCCATCGATATTAAGGAGCTGGATCATGAAGCTGTTGCTTATAATGTGGTGCTAATTGATGGAACTTGGCCACAAGCTAAAGCTATATATGCATCAAGTCCAATGTTACATACAATTAAACAAGTTAAACTTACTACTACAAGTTCTAGTAATTACATTATTAGAACACAGCCAACTGAAGGCTGTTTAAGTACACTGGAGACAGCAGCTGAAGCTCTATCTCAATTAGAAGAAAATTCAATATACAGAGAACAATTAGTAGAACCTCTACACATGCTATGTAAATTTCAGTTGGATAATGGTGCAGTTACACATCAATCAAAAGAGTTTTTAATTAAAACAAAAACATACCCAAAACTTATAGGGAAAAGGTTGTCTAAATTATTAAAATCTACAAATGAATTTTAAGTAATTAATTTTCTTTGGAACAATTTTATGAAGTTGTATATTTTTTTAACTTTTATCATTAATTTATAAGAAATATTGTAAGTAATTTTGAAACTCTTAAAAATAATATTGGTTCTATTAATTATTTTTGATTGTTTTATTTTCATCAATTTTCCAAATAATTATGTTAAAAATCGCTAAGTTAGCTAAAATAACAAAATTAAAAAAGATAATGTATAATCATACATTAAAATAATATTTATCCATTATTTATTATATGGATCTCCAAAATTACATTTATCTATTTGCTCATGTGTAACTTTTTTTTAATGTTTTTTAATTTTGCACTACCATTACAAGAGATTTATTGTGGAAGTATTAAATAAAATAGTTATTACTTTTTTTCCTATTATATATCAACAAATGATATATAAAAATATTTCTAGATCAAAGTAATAATAAAAATATATATATATAATAAAAAAAAAACGCGTGGATGAAAACTAAGTTTTTTGTAAGTTTGACAGGCGAGAATATGTTTGGGCTAACAATCAATTGACTTTTTAAAGTTTAAGAACAGATTTTTAATCGTAAACAGTATAAGCGTAACATATCTATGTTATAATAAAATAGTATTTTATTTTAATACATATATTAAATGTGTGAAATGACTATATTATTTTTACCTTTTAAATAAATATTTAGTATTTTTTTACAATAGCAATACTGAAATCAGTTGTCAAAAGCCACAGATAGACGGCAAATAATCACCACTTCTTTCTTTTTGATCTGTCAAACGAATCAAACATGGCTGAGGTTCGTGAAGATTTTTAAAATAATCTATCCAGTTTTACATGAGCAATCGTATATATAATATTGTGACGAAGCCTTGTGAATGAAAATGTGTTTAAGTTTTACTTATTTTCCAGTGATATTTTTTGGTTGTGACCACAAATGTTTACGTATTTCAGGTCGACGAAACTCTGAAGAAGAAGCGTACCTTCAGGAAGTTTACCTTCCGAGGGGTTGATTTGGACCAGCTTCTTGATATGCCAAAGTAAGTATCTTTTTTTTTTCAAATAAACTATGTAGAAATTTAAAACATTTTCCGTGAAAAACATAACCTCATTTCAATGAATTTATATTTTTCAGTGAGCAATTAATGGAATTGATGCACGCCCGTGCCCGGAGGCGATTTGCCCGTGGCCTTAAGCGCAAGCCAATGGCCCTGGTTAAGAAACTCCGTCGTGCTAAGAAAGAGGCGCCTCCAAATGAGAAACCTGAAATTGTAAAGACACATTTGCGCAACATGATTATCGTTCCAGAGATGGTTGGATCTATTGTCGGCATTTACAATGGAAAGACATTCAACCAGGTATGGTTTAGTGACTATCAAGTTCTTTATTATTTGACTGAACAAATTCATACCATTTTTAATCAAATATTTTTACAACTTATTGAACAAAAGATGATACAGTAAATTACAACGAACAACAAACAAACACAGTAATACTAAAAAGTATAATAATTATATAAAAGATATTTACTTATTCAAGTACATGATCATAAAATAATAATTGGAAATTTTTTCGCAACATAATAAATAATGAGTTTCTTAACTGTGGCCACTAATAAATTATTTTGTTTATATTTATTAGGATTTGTATTTTATAAAACATCTGTACATTATTAACCTATACATTCATGTCAAGTTTAAATTGATTTGTGTAAACTTAAATGTTTGAATAGGATGTGAGTCCGAATTAGTGCATAGTACAGTTGAGTTAACAAGACAAAAAACATTTAATGAATAGGATACATATCATTAATATTTTATAATTTTAAAAGCACAGAGTTGCACCGGCAACTCGAGAAGAGCCATCTTCTTGGTACAATGTACATTCAGAACCAGTGGTAGCTTGATTACTGATGCAATTTTTTTCTATTTATGATTCAAAAGTGCTTGTGAGTGCCTATTTAATTAAAGTATATTTTGATTTTGGGTTTTTATTGAAATATAATACAAAATAACCTTAAATTATAGTAGACAATTCTAGCCATCCCCGCAACAGGCTAAAAATGTGATTGTGCTATATTATATTCTATATACATTTATAAAATACTTAACCTTGAAAATTTTAATTGTATTTAAAAAAAATTATTATTAATTAATAATTTTTAATTTTATATACTTCTACAAGAACTATATTGTTGTAATTTTTTAAGAAATCTATTAAAATGAATAGATTGGTTACAATGTGAATTAGGCTTTAGTAGATATAACAATATATTTAATATGTTAAATTAAGAAATGTTTAAACATCTTTCATGGTGCCTAATTTAGTATTATGTGCAGTATCATGTGCACAGTTCAGACACATTGGACTTAATTGAAGCAAGGTATTAATTGTATTACAGCTATTTCTGTTAGTAGAACATATTTTATGTATTTGAAAAGGCTATAGGCACTTTATTTCTTGGTATACTAGTCTTTACATATATGTTAAGAATAGCTATATAAATAATTATTAAAAAAATAACATTATAAAGGCCTCGGGAAATAACTTGAAAAAGATTTTTAGTACATACATTTAGGGTTATTGCTTTTTGTAAATTTTCATTGTAGTGGTATAATTTTAAGTTAATTTGCGTTTGTGTAGGTAATAAAATCTGTCAATTTATTTGAGGTCAATTGCAAAGCACACTGCCGTTTTAATTTTGGGACAAATTTTTGTTTCAATATTCTATAAGCCATATAAAATAACTAATAAGTAACTAAACATGGCCTAGGCAAAATCACCAATCAGCCACTCAAAACTTTTAAACTCAATTATATGTAATTACTTTATATTTTTACTTTTTCTGTTTTTATTACTATATCTCGCAATTATTTCAATCATTTTTTACCTACACTACAATCCTGTTTTATTTATAATTTTACTTATTTGTCGTAATTTGATGGATTCACGTTCTATTAATATTATTATTTACGGGAGGCATTCTAAAACTGTTTAAAGTACTAAATATTTTAATACTCAATGTTAGAGATTTAAAAGTGCTGCTAAGTCCCCCTCACGCAAATATTGGCGTCGCTACTGAATTGCCATTGACAAAAATCACAGCCATGAAGATCCCAGCATTAGAAATGATATTTATCAATGTGTCAATTTGTTTTCAGGTTGAAATCAAACCTGAGATGATCGGCCACTACCTCGGTGAGTTCTCGGTGACTTACAAGCCAGTCAAGCACGGTAGGCCCGGTATTGGTGCCACGCACAGCTCCAGGTTCATCCCACTCAAGTAGAGGACGGAACTATCACTTAGGTTAAGTGCAAAATTCACACAATGATACAATAAAGTATTTTTGTGCAATCTATGAAGTTTCCTTTAAATAAATCCTTTAATTTTGAAAAAATATGAGTTATATGAGTTTTCATATTGTAAATTCTATTGTTTATTCAATAGTAAAAAAAAAGTTAACATATAAACATATTTTTGTTTGAATGAGTCTTTTATCTGATTTTTAGGGTTCCGTACCTTAAAAGGAAAAACGGAACCCTTATAGGATCACTTTGTTGTCCGTCTGTCTGTCTGTCTGTCTGTCTGTCTGTCTGTCTGTCTGTCTGTCTGTCTGTCTGTCTGTCTGTCTGTCTGTCGGGATGTCAACCCTTTTTTCTCAGAAATGCATAGACGTATCATGTTGAAATTAATATCATATACTCAAGTCTACGATGACATGCGGCCGTGAAAATATTAAAATTCTAAGTCAACGCAATCAAAAGATAATGGAAAATATGTCGTATATTTTGACCATTTTAGCGTTTTCGCAAGGGAATCAAAACCTATAGGGTACTTCCCATTGACCTAGCACGATGAAATTTGGCAAGAAAATCTGAAAACTGTAAATTTTTGTATGTATGTTTGTCTGTTTGTAAGTTTGTCTTTCAACCTTTTTCTCAGAAACGCGTGAAGGTAACAAATTTTTATCAACGTCAAGTACTCAGAGTTGTAATTACTAAGAGCTGTGAAAAAATCAAACTTCTAAGTTAACGCAATCAAAAGATACGGTCATTTATATCACATACTTTAAGTATGATAGCGTTTTTAACGTTTTCGCAAGGGAATCAAAACCTATAGGGTACTTCCCATTGACCAAGCATTATGAAATTTGGCCAGGAGCAAGGTCCTTTAGTATACATAAAGGAAAAAATCCGAAAACTGTAAATTTCTGTTCGTGTGTCTGTCAGTCTGTACGTCTATCTTTCAACCTTTTTCTCAGGAACGCGTAAATGTATCAAGTTGTAAATTGATCAAGCGAAAAATATATTAATCTTAGAATTAAAATTATATGTACTTGTAACAAATTAACATAGAAGTTGACCATGGTCAAAAAAACAATTTTACAAACACTGAGAAGAAATTTGTATCAATACGAAAACATTAAAAAGCAGCAAACCTTTATAAACAACGCAATGCAATCTATATATCGCAGCTAACAAAATGATAGCGCGATGCAGCGTACAGCTAATGCCATCTATTACAACATTATGACATTAACTGTGATATAATTCTGCTCAATTAATAAAAATTTTTATTTTAATTATTATTTAAACGCGCTAAAAATTATAAAATAAACTTTTTATTTAAAAGTTTTATCGTCGATTTATAACGTCATTACGTAATTAACATTCAATATAAGAGCTTCACGCGATTTGATTTAAGTACTCGTATTGACTTAGTACGAAAATTTTAAAATTAAATTCAAACAGATCGAGTTATTTAATTTACTTATTTATCTACACATATAAGTCTTCTGGTTATTAGTAATATAATTAGTTATTTATAAATAAACACTTAGTTTTGTTCGAATTAAGGACTAATTATTTTCGTCTTGGCAACACTAATATATATTTCGATATTTTGATTGATAATGTAAATCTAAATATTTTACGAACGTAGTGCAGGGGTAGTGGAGTGTAGTAGAATATAAATAAAAATAAAACGAGAATAAAATATAATATAATTATGTTGTTAATGTCAACAAGTTAGTTCATTGAAATTGTCAAGAGATGGCGCTAGGTGTATCCTGAATCGCGCTATAACTATTTTTTTTTGAAAGTATAAGGTGTATTTGTACCTAAAATAAAATTTTCTGTTTCCATGGATTGCATCCATGATCGTGTTTTAAATTAAAGTGCTCCTAAGTAGTTTCAAAACAGTTTTTGGGACGTGATCCATATTTACATAATATTTGATTATATTTAAGCGACTTCTAAAAAGGAGTGCTTTCAATTCGACCTTGTATTTAATTTTTTTTTATGTTTGTTCGCCGATTACGCCGCCATTTGGGTACCGATTTTCAAATTTTTTTTTTTTGTTTGAAAAGGCATACTTCCAAGGTGGTCCCATTGTCTTCAGGTCAGGATCAGATGATGGGATCCTGGAGAAATTGAGGGAACTCCTCAAATATTATAGGCAAGCATATACCGATTTAGGTATTTTTGATAGTAAGTTATGTTGGAACTGATGATGAAGACCACAAATGGCGTAGATGGGTTAGTCTTATATAGATTTCTATAAGTTTGTACGGAACCCTCGGTGCGCGAGTCCTACTCGCACTTGACCAGTTTATTTTTGAAATTAGTTTTTGAGCAATACTACAGAATGAAATATTAATTCAATAAAAAAAAATGGGTGAAAATTGTTATAGTATGCAATTAAATTTTAAGAAATACAAAAAAAAGAACATTTTAAAAGATTTGTTTACTTCAATTGTATTATTTATTAGCCTTTGCTCGCTTCGTCCTCATTAATATATATTGTTTTAAAATACTTCGCATATAAATGTCGCCGGTAACTAGCTTAATAAACCATTGAATTAACAGCCTAGTCTCAACTAGCGACCTGATCAATATGCATAAAATATAAGATATTGTTATTTGGAAATTAAATCCGAATCGGCTAAGCCCGACTCCACCTGGTATTGGTCTGTTTTACCCTTAGAGTGTATTTGTAAGTCCGGTGGCGCGGAGGGGGAGCAGACTCCGCCTTTTTTTTTTTTTTTTTGTTTACGCAGGGTAAATCTTCATAGATACCCGACTCCTGGGGGGGAGACCGGGTTATGTGAGATTGTACTCACTAAAACCCCCTGCGATGGCCGCCACAGCACGGAAAACGGAGAGGCTACGGGATCGCTTTCGCAAGCACGTCCGCGGCCTCTCCCGTGCGTTGCTCCGCTCGTGGCTTGCGGAGCCCTTCTCAGGAGGGCGAAGATGGTCTCGCCCTCCCCACACCCCTCGCTGGTGCGTACACCGGCAGTCCGGGGCCATACCGGACTGCGGTCCTCCTCTCGGCCGTATGAAAACGGATGCGTGAGACCCCCATCTCACGCACCCACGGCCGGAGGGAGTGCCCTACTTATTCCGCCCCGGGCACTGGGGCTTGGAGGCCGTGAAGACGACCCGCAGGTCGCCTCCGCCGGGCGGGATCGGCCCTCTCCCGAGCCCGCTCCGCAGTCTCCTTCTGGACCATGACGGTCTCACAGAAGTTGACTACGGCCTCCCACGCCGATTCCCTGCGTAGCATCGCCGACACGACTGCTCGCAGGGAGAGATTTCGCCCAATTTGCTGGACCAAGACTTGCCTTTCCGCGGTCCACGCGGGACACGCCTCCAGCGTGTGTTGGGCATCGTCTTGGTCCGCCCCGCAGTGGTGGCAAACCGCCGTCGCCTCGCGTCCGATCCTACACTCTCCAAAGCAACCGTGACCGGTCAGTACCTGTGTAAGTCGGAAGGTGACTCGTCGCTTCCGCCGCATCCAGGCCTCGAAGGCTGGCAGGATCGCACTCACGACGCGAGCAGACTCCGCCTGCTGTGACGAAGCGCAGGCACCGTGCTTGGCAAGCATGGATGCCTGCGTTTTGTTACGTCAAGGGGGAGCGGCTGTTCGTTCCGCAGCGCTGGAAATGTACAAAACCCTAATTGGTATTAAAAAAAATTATAAATTTAACCCACCTTAACCTAAAGCTTTTATATTTAAATGAATAGGCAAGGCAAGTAGTTAAACGATGAATATGGTAGACAAGTGTTTAAATGTTATCGATCCAAGTCATTTGCCTAGTTAAGTAATTAAATGGTTGAATACCATTCAGTCTGCTAGTTCAGCGATGCCGTAAAGTAACGAGACTAGGCTGTTAATTCAACGGCTTATTAAGTTAGTTACCTGCAATAAATACATAAAATAGCCTTTGACCATCTAGTAAAATGTATCTTTCGAATGACATTATAATTTTTAAAATAGGTTCAGTCGTTCCGAAGCTTCGTACTTATAAAAATTCTCTATTATTAAAGATGTATTTAAACCGAAATTTTATAATTTTTTGAGCTAAATCTAAATAAAGACGTTATTACCATTTTAATGAATCTGTTGAATTATAGGAAATTGTTTCAACAGAATTAAAAAATATTTGCTTTTGATAGCGTAGAATCAAACTTAAACTACAAGTTATTTAAATACATTCTTTTTAGAAACATGTTCTGCGAAATCAGCACAAACATCTATCGATTTCAATACGAACGACTTCTTTACAATAAATTCACCATATCTCTGGTATGCTTGTTACCTGGTAATCGTGAAAAATAATAGGGCATGAAATTAGAAATTACGCGGCAAATATTAATATTTACAATACTTCATGTTTATATTGTTATTCTGAGAAATTAACTGGTTTTTTCTGAAGTTGTTTACGTGTTATGAGTTAATCATGTATTTTTATATTAACTGAATTAACGTTGACATGAGACTTAAATTGAAATTAGTTGTTAAAGCCTGCACGAGAAAAGTAGGTCTGGAACATAATATTATAGGTATATTACCAAAATCGTATATACCGATGTAGGTATATTCGATATAATATGTCGCCTTGAATATACGGTATGATTTATGAAGATAGGTCAGTAGGACAGTAGGGAGAAATTTGAAACTTATCCATTGGAGCTGAAGATATTTGTTAGAAGAAATCATATTACATACATAAACGCCAAAAACATTAGCTAACGTAAGTAATATAAATATATAAACTATAATTACCTAAATTCCGATTCAAAAATTATTTGCGATTGATTCATTTCAAATAGTTTAATTGATTTTAAATTAATAAGCTTATTAGGTTTCTTGTTAATGGAACATAATTAAGTACCAATTAAAGAGTTCACAAATAATGAGAACGCAGTGCGTAATCGTAATGGTCGGGTTAATAAGAGTGCATGCCTTTGTCTTGGTAGACGAGCTTGGTTCATTTTTGCGAGTTGAATCCGGTGGCTACCGCCGCGATCCGACGCGTGTCGGCCTCGACGACGCCGTAAAATGTATGTTTGCTATTCAACCCTTTTACATCCAAACGTTATCTCCATACATAGACTTACCAATTAATAGTAAACAGTGACTGAAATCAATGATTGAGTAATTTAAAATTTCCAAACAACTACAAGAATATTCGAAGGTAATATTAATGTGTAAAATTATTGCGAATATTATTATATAGGAATTTGTTATAAAGCAATTGTTTATAAGTGATCATTTTTGTTTTGAGGCTTTGTTTAAAGATTATACAGAATGCTAACTGAATTTCGCTTTGACGCATTCATATTATTGATGTGGCAATGTAGATATACTTACACAGGTATAAAAAGGGAAAATTTGAAAGGTCGTCTATATCATTATAATAAGAATGATATAATTTGTATGTGACTGAATATTAATAAAATAACACGAAATATGCCATGGTCTTATAACATGTAAGGTCTGGAACATGAGCTAAAAACTTTTGCCTAACGATTTCTGGATTGGGGAGGCATGCACTAGTATTATTCCAATTTAAAGGCTATATTGTTTACTGTTAATGTCTAGATTACAGCGGTTCTCGGACTGACTTCATCATCACGGTATTTGTGCAAAATGATCTTGCAACAATACATAGTCATAAGTCTTAATTAATTCTGTTAAGGAGTAACGAGAAGCGAAAGGACGTTAATATATTATTCATAAGACTGAATTTCATAGCACGTTACTGTGACTCAATTCGAAAACACGTGCTTTAATTGAAAATGATAAAAGATACTTAAGTATTGAATAATGAAATATTTTTAATACTCCTAGTAACTCGGTACTTCTTAAATTGCCGTCTCTCCTTTGCGTCGCGCAGTCGGATAAAAAGTCCTAAACGATATGAAAGCCTCCTCCTTTTTGTATAGTTGGGTAAAAACTGTAACTAAAATCATTTTAGATGTGCAATTGATTTGAGATGTTTCAAGCTAAAGATAATCCGCATACAGGATAAAACCCCGAATACTTTGTATGACACGTTTTTAGGGTTCCGTAGTAAAAAACGGAACCCTTATGGTTTCGCCATGTCCGTCTGTCTGTCTGTCTGTCTGTCTGTCTGTCTGTCTGTCCTTTGTTCCGAAACCCTTAATACCAGAAAGCTGTAATTCGGTATGAGTATCCATATGAATTACGCCGAGAAAGTCGTACGATAAAATCTTAAAAATATCTTTTTTCAGGGTGTCTTCCCTATGTGTTAAGAGAGACCAAAATTTTTTTTTCTCATTTATTCCATGTTGTGGGGTATCGTTAGATAGATCTTTTAAAAATGTTATAGGTGTGAGAAAACCATTTTTCCGAACGACGAACTGTTTCCGAAATATTAAGCTTTGAAGTGTCAATTTTTCTTAGAGTCAAGTGCCCCCCCCCCTCTACCCACTAAACTGCTGCGTCAAAAAATATGAAAAAATTCACGATAGTGGTACATATAATGAATTTAAAAGGAAAATTATCACAGCTATGTGGGTTCTTATGGTTATCGAGTTATAGATGATCCAAGTAAAAATAAATATTTCACTTTTTAAAGCATCACATTATGTAAATATTAATAATTTTAAATTAATATATGAATTTAAATGAATACATAAATAAATATTTCATAAGTTTAAATTAAAATAAAATGTAAAATAAGGTATAAAACAATGTCTCAATAAAACATGTCGCGAGTGATTCTGAATCGCGCTTATGAAGTTTTCAACCAAATCTCCATAGATTTCATAGGCGCTAATCAGGAAGGAAAATTATCGGCGCTAAGTATATTTTACAAGTGTTAGAATAATAAATAATCGACGAACATATAAAGTTCAAAATCGTTATAATTCACATTCAAACATTCATTTTACATTAAAAATATTTTAGTCTCGAAATATAGGTACCGACTTAATTTAGTCTCTTTATCATTACATAGATTTTAATATTGTAAACACTTTAAGGATTAAATTGTTAATTAATTATATAAGGTAGGTAAGTAGTAAATAGGTATATAATTCTAAATTATTACCATTTGTTATTAATAAATTACCTAGTTTGATTTTGAAAAATAAGAATGAAGGCATAATAGCATATCAAAATAGTTATTACATTAACAATAATCTTGACGCCTGAGGTTTATTATTACACCATTAGAGATAAAAATGATCTTTAAATATTTAATACATATACCTATACCTGATTAAATCGTAGCTACATGAAAAAGTTAATAAATAAATTCATAGATATAGTAAAATGATAATTGATTATAATGATTGAATATATATTTAAACCAACTACGGAACCCTACATTGTGCGTGGCCCGACACGCACTTGGATGATTTTATTTAATATAGGAAATTTTACCTTACTTCCTAATAATTGAATAAATGTACCGTATGAGACATCTTTCGTTTTCAACGAATGAGCGGTAAAAACGGGGAATTCCTTAATCAATCTATAAAGAAATAAACTTGCATAAAAAATAACCCGCTTAATAAAATACGCATTGGTAAATCGAATTTTAATTAATTTGACATAACCTCAAATAAGTTATTTTGGAAGATTTTTTAAAGGGCTGATTGATTACTATTATTATTATATGATGTTTACAAAAGGAGAATCATTCATAGATATTTACGACTACTCAACGAAAACAAAATGTTCACTAAATATTAATCGTATTTTTATTACATTATATTTACAAAGGTTTTAAAGTAGGTACAAATGTGACACAGCTTTTATTGTTTGCAACATTAAAAAAAATTAACAAATTATTTAGTCGTAAATAATTGGAAAATATCCGAAACCAAGTATTCGTGTACGTTCCTAATAATATTCTTTAATTCAATTTTTATATAGGAAAAAAATTGTTATTAAAAACAGGTATCTCCAAGAACTGGTTATATTTTTTGTTTATTTTGTCGACGCTGCATTACGTTTGCGAATGTATAGGTTCCAGACTAAAGCTTTGGTTTCATAAGTAGACGGTATTCGATATTTACCAGCCGTTTTAGAGGGTTAGTTTTTTAACTTATCTTAAGCTGTTTCTGAAAACAATATATGCTATATTGTGTCCAGAAACAGCTTTCTTAGAGAATCTTATTTACACCATAACATTTTTTGCTCCCGTCGGCGTCGTATTAAATTCGTTGTGATGGCATCAATATGAGTAAGTAGACCAAAACTAAAAACTTAAGCTGAAACACTGTAAAACTGTTACGTTTATAATTAAGATTTGTCGAAAGTATAAAAATGAAAGAAAATAAGTTAAATAACCCTTATAAACAGAAGGGAATAAAAAAATATTATATCATAAAAAAATATTCCATGATAGTCTCGTGTAGACGTAAGTCGTCGTAGAGGTAGAGCATTACTCTGGGTGTAAGTTTCCGTAAACGTAGTAGAAAAGAAGCAATGACGAAAGCAATGATGTATTGTCAACGTCAAAGTCAAATGTAAACGAATATAAACTTTTATTTCCTATACTTTCTTGGAGCGCTCTACAGTTTCTCATAAAAATACGATAATTACTTGGAATATTAATGAAATAGTTGTTTCACTATACAACATTCGGCTCTGTTTAAAGGATGGGTATTTAGGTAACGGTCTAGTTAGTACGTAATTTATAAAACTTTGGACATTTACTGTCCAATTCTTACGACGTCTCCGTAAGTACATAGGTAGGGTCACATTCTCTTAAAATTGTAAAATACAAAATTTAAAGTTGTGTTTGGCTCAGCAGGCTAATTACCGCGAGCTAACCGTTGTAACGCAATACATTTTGACAGTTGATTTCTAATTTTTGTATTAAAACAAAACAATTCAAGTGTCAAAATTGCGTTGCAATAGCGATAGCTCCGCGTAATAATCTTTCAGGTCTTTTTGATCTACATAGAGTTGACAGCATTATACGGTGTCGGTCCATTTAGTATATCCTGTTTTAGGTATGTAATTCAAGATTTAATAATATGCTTTATTTACATTTACGTTTGCAGCTCGTATGAATCACATTTGAATTAATAATTAATCAATTTAGCTACACGCTTAAAATGATTTTGTAATTTAATTCATTAGTGCTATAACGTGGACTAGTGTTTCTCGCAGTTTTACCTGCGTTTTTTATTTTAATGTGGGATTACATTTATTAAAACTCACGTCAATTAATTTTTATTGTCATAGTGACATGTACGTTAACGAAGCAACAGAAATCAAAAATGTTTTTTTTATACGACTGACTTTTTTTAACAGACTTGTGACCCCAGACAGAACCTAGCCTAGACTTGACGATGGAGACGGAAGACGTCCTTAGGACGTTTTCGTGGCCAACCTTGCACAAGTCTCACAAACTTGTTAGGAATGATTTAGTGTTAGTTTTTATGTTAATTTCTATTAGTATATCATCTATAATATTATTTCTATTGTACCGAATAAGAAACGTCAGCGATGTATGATGACTGATGTATCAACGCACAGCTCACACGAAATGGATGGCATTCGCTATCAATGTAATGGTCCAAAATTTGTATAGCGAAATTAAACTTGGCGCAAAAGCCACGTGATATCCCTGTATTAAGTAATTGTATATCTAATGACCATAGTTGCTCGAGTACAAATAAATAAAATAGGAACTCCTCAAGCGAGCGCTCCGTCATGTTTGAGTTCGTTGCGTTTTTTTAGATAAGTATCAGGTCCAACCAAATTTGATGGTGTATGAGGTCTGAAAAAAAAGCATTTAGAAAAGTATTAGAATGAATATAGTTGATTAAATAAATTCTAATATATATTTAAAACAATTGAAATCGATAATAAGCTTGAGACGTCAAATAGGATGATACCACCCAAAGGTATCCATCCTAAGAAGGATGGTTGGTTTATTATGTTTCAAGAAATTCCTAAAAAAATCAGTATACATTAGGATGGATTCTCCCCGGCCAGGGTGGCCAAATGAACACGCGATTCCAATTATCTCCTTTATGAATACTTTGGGGTGGCTAAACGGATTCATCCGTCAAATATCATTTTACTTATAGCGACAGGGAGACGCAGTGGTCATTGCAACTGACTGAAGCGCTCACGGCCGCGGGTTTGATCGTCGTGCGCGGTGAACGTCTTCATTGGTCATACGAATGTTTGTCGTGATCAAAGCGTTTGTGTTTGTGATGTGTGCTTCTAGACCCCAACACAGGATCATGAGATCCTAATGGAGACTATTGAGTGTAAAGCATTTATTATTATTGGCGTTTAAGTAAATTTAATGCATACAGAGTAAAAGTGCAAAAAAAGTATATCCTTCCTTGAGAATTCATTTATTATTTGACTCACGTTGGCACAGTGGTCATTGCAACTGATTGAAGCGTTAACGGTCGCGGGTTCAATCTCCTCTTTTGATAAACATCTGTATGTGGTGAATATTTGTTCTAGTGTGTGTTTCTGATTACCTTGTGTGTTTTTCGACCACTGACACAGAATCATGGAATCTTGTTGTATCTTATTGAGTGTGAAACATTTATATTAATATTTATTATATTAAATATTATTTTTGATGTATGCGCATAATAAATGAAACAAAGATGAGAATAGGTATTGCCGCTGTCACTTGAAATACATACAATATTTGATTTAATCAGATTTATGATACGACAACTTGATGTGCTTTTGTTGTGTTTCTGAAATGTTTATGTATCTATAGATAATAAGAATTTAAACAAATAATTGTCGTTTGATCAATTTTTGTTGTATATCGATTGTAATACATAATAGACTTATACTTCAATAATTGGAAATAATTAGGATTTAGGAAGTTTTCTATTTTCTATCAGAACGTTCCTTCCACAAGTTGAACACATCCCCCGCATGTTATTTACGGCTTACCCGCATTCATCGGAGTGTTTCATGAGCGATTCGTGTCGATTTGTTCCAATGTAAATAATTCGTTATGACTAAAAATAAACGATATCCATTCAGATATGAAGTTCGGGTAACGTCCATCGAGTATCGTTGCTGAAACTGGCAGAAATCTCGTCATAACTAGATTGAATAATTGGAGTAATTAAAAAGTATCGTTTGTATGAGCTAAGGGCGTTTCATGTTTATAAGGAGCTGGCGCGGAGGCTTCGCGTTTATGGCGCGCCGGCTGTGCTGTCGTTCGCACGCGCTGTGCCAATCCTTCGCGTAAATTATACATCGGAACGAATCACGATATATGACTAATTGTCCCAGTATGAATTAATAATATTATTAAAAAAAAATTACATAATATTTTTGTTAACGGATTTTAAAATTGTTCAATAGTGTTTCAGTGAAAATGTGATATTATTTTTATTATAATTCGCGAGGTGAAAGACAATTTAGTGCAATAAAATAGTGTCAGGTATGTAGTGTTTATGAGTATTCGGAATAATATTATTTTATATTTTATGTTTTACATATATATTCGTATTTAAGTGTCTTAATAAAAATTTGCTACAATATGAAAATAATACCCTTCATATAAAAAATATTTAAACGTACTGAAAATGTAAAAGAAATAATAAGAACAACATATGTGTCCAATCGGGAATTGAAGTCGCAACCATCACTAGCGACAGATTCGCTGCAATTCTGTTCAATGGAGTCGCTGTATACAATCGCAAAAATATTCCAATAAAGTATATTCCTCGATATAAGTAAGACATTTGTATAAATCAGCTCAATAATATACTATAATATTTTTTTCATGGTTAAAATAAAATTAACTTAATTTGACAATTTTATATTTTTGTTGTTAAAATAAATTCTCGCCATTTTTTATGTATTTTTTAAAATATAATAAAAAGCGTTTAAACGAACAGTAAAATTTTCATAATATATATAATTCAATAAAATAATAAATATTTTTTTCTCTAGTTGTTGACAAAATATTATAACAATATACCTACTTAAAATTAATATTTACGAGTTATGTAAAATTTAAATATAAATAATTTACTTATACAAAATCGTGAGCTCGAATATTGGTTAGATTATTATTAATAAGTATTTAGATTATTTTTCCCATTAAATCACTTATAAACAATACACATTGCATGGGTAAAATAAAATACATTAGGAAATAAGACACAAAAATTAAAATAGCATTAGGTATATATTAAAAGTGTAACGATCATATCATTATTGTACGGTAAATGATCTTGATAAATACATCTATTTTACCACTGGCAGCTTTTTATTCCAATTGAAAAAGATTTGAAAATGATAATTCAGTCAATCAGATAAAATATTTTTATTAACAAGTATTTATTTATGATAGCGAAATATGCATTGTTAGATTATATTTTATATGATCGTAGAATAAGTCTTTATCCCATTTAGATAAGTCAATATGTACTGTCGCAGTCACTGTTAAGGACTCTACTCTACTTCTATTAAGATAATTATTTAAATGCGAATAATAATAGTAATAGTTTTTTTTTTTTTTTATAAAATTGGCTAACAAATAAGCAGATAGAACATCTGATGTTAAGTGATTCCCGCCGCCCGAGAACATTTGCAGCACCAGAGGAGCACGGATGAAAGGGAATAGGAAGTAAGGACAGAATTGAGGAAGCGATTTAAGCTTCCGGCTCTCTTACTCACCTCACGAAATGCTACGTAGCTACATTATGCCGATTTTCATTAAATTGATGAACAACTCCGTTCAAGCCAGGCTGTATATCAGTAAGCCCGTCAGCGGGCTACAGCTGGGCCTTTATGAAGGTACTAGGTTTTTTGTGATCTGACTTTTACATGAAACTTCCGACCCAATCTATCTGTAATGATTTAGCGTTATAAGGCGCGGATACAGAATTGAGTAGGAAGGGAGAATTTCCGCTTAAGTTTTTCTCAGGATTATTGGGTGGCATTTTTTATTTATTATAGGTACGTTTTTAGATTTCGCGGTAAGAAATACTTTATAATATATATGTTGTTAATTACTCTATGTATTATATGATGAGTGTAGCAGTAATATGCTGCCATATAAATACAGATGCATATGAATATTTAAATTATAAGTGATAAATTCACAATCTCAAAAAAGATAAAGAAAGGAAAAAATATTTTATAGTAATTGCTACTAACTGGGATAGAAGTTAATATGAAAAACTAAGAAAGAACTCTAAGTTTGTAATATATTTTTAGTTATAAAAATGGAAATATATGACTTTCATCACTGAGCGTATCTGAGCGTTTGTTCTATAAATAATCATTATGTATTTTGATACACACCAGAATTTTGTTTACAAACTACAAATCAATATGAAAAATTGATAATCATAAAACAAAATAGAACATAGCGGGACTCCAGGATACAAACATTAACAGATATTCAATTTTGTCATTTTCTATCAAAAATTATGACAAAACAGAATTATTTAAAAAATAGGTTAATTCCGCATCTTGTATTTATTTACTTTAAAGTCAAGGTGTTCGTCTTGACCTTGCAATGGAATTGTAACGATGCGTATTCGATAGTTAAAAAGTTAACGAAAGGTCAACTAAACCAGGAAAACTTTATACTTTATAGTCGGGTCAGTTGGTTTAAAGTTATTGTAGGTATTTTATGGTAACAGGCTTTTTTCTACCCAGTTGAAGCAGAAAAGCAGCAGAAAAGTTAAAAGTTAAACAAATAGAACACATTTTAGGCTGAACGATAAATTTGTGTAGAGAAAGTAATTAAAAGAAATTTTCAGGTAATAAAATTGATTGCAGCAATAATTATGTTAAATTTACGTGGTCGTGACTACAGTAGGGTGTTTGATAATAGATACAACACAAATTTTCTTAAAAAATCCCTTAATAAATTTACACACTGAAAAAAAATTTCCGTCCTAAGTTTTTTGATATCCACCAAATGGTTTTGTATGAGAGAACATCATCAGAGGCAGGTTTATTCCTATTTATTTAAACACTTATCATTATAACTTAGATAATATACTAAATATATTATAAATTATAGCCCCCGTGTTATCCTGATATAAAAATATTCATGAAAGAGTGAAAGAGCAACAAGTCTTTACACACATTTACATACAGGCCTAGTATTATTACAATTTGAATAGTCTACATGCAAATGTATGTAACATAATTATTACAAACACAATTATACCGCCTTAATAAACGCGTTACTAAACGTAAAGTGAATATTGCTGGAATCTAGGAACCAGCTCCGAAAAAAAGAGCTTTCAAATATACGAACCCTTCAACTCTACTTCTTATACGCTTTTTAAAATTTAAACAAACATGTAGAGATTGTTACTTTTTCAAGATTTGTGTTCTTATATTTTGCTAAGCAAAAGCTGATATGTGTACGCTTATATAAATATATAAGACTAGTGTTTGTTTCTTGTAGTTTGTTACTATTAGTAGCATACGTAGGGTGCTTCATAAGTCTCTATTACTTGATTAAACCGTGGGCCGCGCCCGGCTCGCTGACGTTATTAGACCGCTCCGACATCAGTTTTGAAAGTGACAAAGTTAATTGCCATTTGCAAACACGATAATTATGGTACGTTATGATCTAGATTTTAATCGTAAGGAAAATCACTTTAACAATATAAGTTATTAATCAGTTAACATCCAGTACTTATATCACGTTTAAAATATAAACATATTACATTTTACTTAATTATTTATTTCATTTAAAACGTATGTATTGTAGATATCTTTTCTGGATAATAAAACATGGTCCGTGCGTCATGCTCATATCAAAAGAAATATTCCTTCGATCGAAGCTATCATAATCTACAGTTCATCATAAAACGTTATTCTCAAATTCGATATTAATATCGTCTTAAATATTTATCTGATAACACCCGATAAGAACGCAGGTAGGTCATATGATCATCGCAGCCCATAAATATTTGGCGCATTGCAAATACGTTGCCGGGTTAGAAGCGAATACGGGATGAAGGGGAATAGGGAGCAATGAAAAGAATAGGCGTAGGGGTTGTAGATATCCAGCTTTCTCATATGTAATGACTCTCAAAATAATTTTAATTCAATATATATCACACTATACGTAATAAAAGTGACTGGGCGTATGAACTATTGTTACAAGCAGCTGCTTGTTTGACACATGTGTGTAGTCTATATACTTGTAGAGTTGAATTAAATTCACCACTTATTTTTAACCGACTTTCAAAAAAAAGAGAAGGTCCTCAATTCGTCGGTGACGTGCATGTTGACCGATGAAAACCGCTGGAACGATTACGTTAATTTTTAAAGTTTTTTTTAATTCTCCCATTGGTCCCATAAGATCAAAATCGGTTCAGTAGTGTGGTTTTAAAATAAAATATCTGAAATAGCTATGTCATTCAAGTAAATCTATCTATTTTGCTTATGAAGGCAGTTCCTCTTTTTTAAAAGTCTTGTCCTAAGTAAGCACATTTTTTCTTTTTATTTCCAGCATAGTGTGAACGTACAATTACACTAGTATTAGACTTGCTCGATAGTCAATGATGTGAAGACTTACAAGCAATATTTTCGATTGGTTTAAGGAGGAGAGTCACCGTTTATTGACGTCAGTTAGAGAAATGTCTATGTGTTTTAGTCAAGCATACGCTGAGATGTAGCAGAGTATAGACCAGAGTATAGGCATGACGACAGCTGACGTATATATGTATAGATAGTCCTTTACCTGTTGATATTTTAGAAAACCTTTTTTGCGCAGTAGAAAATTCATCGTAACATAAGCTTCACTTTGTCAATTTGTATTAGACGAAATATCTAGAAAATTATTTAGAAGTACGTAAATTGGATCGCACAATTGACTATGCTGTCTCCGACTTCATGTAGAGGCGAATTACTTAATGTGTTCGGTCTTAAGCGACCGTGATCGCATTTGTTGTTAAATCTTGTCAGAATGGATAACTACACTGTTCAAAATTTCCTTTTATAATAATTTTTGATCAAATATGTATCTATAACTATAACCTTGAAAATCATATTTAAAAATTAAGCAGTAAAAATTACTTTATGAAAAACTTACGTAGAATTACATAGAGTTCTACATATTTAAATTCTTCCGTGTCATAAGCAGTTTAAAATATATTCTCGTAAATCTCGTAATAAAATAAAATCTTAATTTTTACGTGATTTACGGATTTTCCCTTTGAGAGAAGGAAGAGATTTATTATTTAGTAAACACTGTGAATCAATTTTGTTTACACAATATAATAGTTTCCTCGAAATACAACAAGGTAGCCTTCAACGGATCCGAATATATCATAAAAATATTTTATTACAATTTAAACATACATATATTACGTATACGTACGTACTTACGTATTTTGATGGATTGCAATATTGAATATTTGAATGTTTTGAATGGCACCTAAAGTATATAGATTTTTTGGATCAGAAACTCTTGTTGGGGTCCCCAGCTTGCAAAAAGCTTCATCGTAATCGGATCAATAGTTTGGGAAAGCATAAAGGACAAGCGTACGACCATCGATTTATATTAATACTAGCAGTTGCTCGCCCTGCTACTACTTAATGTGCTTCGCCCGCGTATATTTTGAATTTCAGCTAAATAAGCGAAATTGTGAACGTTCCAGGATTTATTACCCCCTACCCTAGCGTCTTTTTAAGGGATGATTTGGTAATTCTGGGATACATATATTTAATTATTTTCCCTAAGTAATGTTTGTGCTAAATTTAAGGATAATCGGCAAAAAAAAATATTTTCTCCATACAAACTTTACTACCCCCTTGCACCCCAGTGCGGAATAATAGTACTCCGTTTTCTATTTTCTATTTCATTACTATCACCAAGAAGTATGTGTATTAAGTTTTAAGTTAATACGACCACGGAATAAGATTTTACATACAAACATTATACCCCTTTTCACCTTTTTTAGGTGTGAATAATCAAAAAACCCTTTCTTAGTGGATGCCTGCAACCTAAAAGCCACATACTGCCAAAATTTCAAGTTCGTAGCCCCAGCGGTTTAGCCTCTGTGTTGATGAAAAAGGAGAAGTTTTATATATATAGATAGATTAGGTACTGGAAATGATGTACATGTGACTTGAAGTTGCCTAGCAACGGGCTGTTGATGTCAGAGAAAGCATGGCGATATATATTACAAGAGTTGGAAAGTATTAGAGTAGACTGTGAAATTAATATTATTATTCCCTCTTCGAGTCTTTCAAAGTACAATACATATATTAATTATTATATTAGTGTCGATTACAATGATTAGATCATAATATAATAGTCCTAAGATTTTAATCCGTTTTCTACGTGCCATGTTTACATTTACTGTTTCTATGAGCATCTTATACTCTATTACATTAGCTAATTCGAACAAAAAATCGAATAAACTTTGCAAGTATATAGTGTGTAGTAAATGTTTTATCTCATTGAAATACAAGTGGATGAGAAAATACACGTTACAAGAGAAATAAAAGTTATCTCCTACCAGCGCACACACATTTCGTTCAACGTAAATAATCACTTCAAATAAAAACGCTAAACAGATAAGATGTTAAACTGTTTACAAACGCCTTTTTCATAAAATCTGACACTATTAAATCACGGATGTGAAAAAAATTTGTAAAGTAACATTTCAACGGCCTTATGTATTTAAATGCATTACATTTTTTGTTTTTGGTATTCCGAAGTGAACATGTATTAAATGTATAATTATACATTTATTGTTTAAAATAAATAAAATACTACGTGTTAGATACTATACATTTAATGAACTACTTAAGTTGTTATAGAAAATTATTAATAATATTGTGTGTATTAATGCAAAAAATAGGATAATTTATTACAAAAGATTGTAGACCTCATCTAAAACACTGCATCTGGGTAAAGTTCCTAAAATACTGGCAGCGGGGTAATCCCCGTTGAATTGCCAAAATGTACTTGTACATATTTTTAGTTATTAAGTAAATTTCAAATGGATATTACGGTTACTCACTTTTTAAACTGAGTTATTGATATAATGAAATCCTGTAAGTCTTTTAAAATATCATATCTAAATAATCTTTACGCGTCATTATAATATAACACAGCTGTGTTTCTGTGTCAAGGGTTTGAGAAAAGCAGGAAAAAGAAAGGTTTTGTTTTATTTACACGGTAAACCTGTCGTTTATCGAAACATATTTTACGTCCACCATTTATTTGTAAATAAATAGTACAAAAATGCATATTTAGATAGTATTAGAAAATATTGTTTTAGTTGTAGTTAACTTGTATTAAAATTGTATTATACCTAACAACATTTTAATACTATAAGCAATTAATTAAATACAAAAATAATGGTTTCTTAATTATCTCAATTATCTACCACATGATACAAATTTCATATTTTTAATAATATTCACTTATTATTTAGCAAAAAAAAACTACCACGCTTTCATATTATCACTATGTTTTTTTTTATTGATTGCGTGGACGTTTATATGTAGATAATAACATCAAATAGAAAACAAGAGAGCTGCAAGAAGTAGATTCAGAGTTATTTTAACATATTTTCTATTATTAGACAGGATATAAGGCACACGAATGCACTGCTTACAATATTTTAACTTCAACATCACTGAGTATTCCGGTTTGTAAACTTTGGGATTCCGCCAAATTCGACGTTGTTAAATGTTTATGAATGAAAATTCATATGTTTTAAGAATAGTCCCAAGTCATTCAGCTTAACAATGTTTTTTTTATTTATAAAAACAAATAAATACTTAGTAACAAAATATATTTAATTAATGATTGTTTTCGCAATTAAATTTTTAGATTTTAAGCGATACTTAAAAAAATAATTGTGTTAAATAAAAAAATAATGTTTGTTTTAAAGTGAAAATTTATGTAAAACTAACTAATAAAAGCGTCAAATACCGTTTATGGCGAAAATTAATAAGTTTGACCTTCACAGATTTGCTACAACCTGCTTAACAGGATTTTAATATCTTTGTAATCAAGTTAAAGATACGAAAGTTTACAAAATTTGCTCCAATAGAGGCGTATTTAAAAAAAAAACTTTCATAAATGGTACAAAACAATGATATAAGTCATTCATCAATATAGTTGTAAAATAATCTAAAAAATTGAAAATTAAAAAGAATAGCTTCTGATAAGAAAATTTACTTATTGAATCCATTTTAACCAGCCCCAACATACTTTTGCTGTACGTCGGTGAGGAGTTACACATTTTGCTGATTTCAGATAATGCTACAACATTGGCTTAATTTATGCATCTATGTTATTTTAATATAATTTTCATTGACGTATCCTTGAAACGTCTGGATAGACCTTCATGAATTATAGCTAAAAACCGCATAAAAATTGGTCAATTCGTTAGGGAGCTACGATGCCACAGACAGACCTACAGATATATAAGGCGAACTTATAACACCTCTCTTTTTCGGGGGTTAAAAATATGAAATACTGATTTCATACATATTATCTATTATCATTGTGTAAGTATGTACAATATCAGCATTGTGTACAGTCCACGACATAAACGAGTGTTAAATAAAAGACACCTGTAAACAGGCTTTATTAAAATGGACATGCGATGTCAAAGAACAGTACCCTTTTTGTTATCCACTGATCTAATCGTTCGAATTATGACAGCGCGTGTTTTCCTCAAGGTTCCATAACTTGGATGTGAGATTTTCATCGTCTTTAGATAAATTAACACAGACCTTTAGTGGCTTAGGTGTCGACAATTGAATAAATATTGGGTAAAACATGAGCTACTCTATACCGAATAACCCTTTGAGTTCGCACGTCTTTTGTGTTTTTGTCATGTTACAAGTATGTAAATATTTATCGAAATCACGTTATTACAAGGTTTAAATTGCATAACACGAAGGACGCTATGTAAATATTTTTGTTTAGTAATTTAACTAGATTTATTTATAATTTATATATTACGTATTGTTAATTACTTATTGTTTATTAAAACGAACTCACAAACATAAGTGGAATTTATATTCACTGCGTGTGTGCGAATGGGGCGGTGGACGAGCACGTGACTCGGGCTTACCCGCCGCTGGTTTGAACCAGATTAAACCGCCGCAAAAGCCTGCGAACACTCGTCCAACGAGCTTCTCGTTCATATAACGCTAAAACAAAGTAGGGCTCACCTTATATTAATGAAAAATATGAGACCTATCATAATATATATATGTCATTTTTGTGTGTTTTTTAAACGTTTCCGAGCTACTGACCTAAATTTTAATTTCAAAGGCTAACTGTTAATAATGAATGGATTTATATATCTACATATTTTTATTCGGATAAAATAATAGATTTAGATCTATACAGTATGAGTAACAGATTTCTGATTTATTATAATTACGAAAATAATTTTTCGTATGAAAGATAGAATTTCTGTCCAATTAGATTAATATAATTTTTGACAAAAAATATATATGCTCTATAGCATAAACGTTGATTAGTTTATTTTATTTACGATTTAAACATAACGGAAGGTACGAACTAAAGTCACATAAAGAAAAGGCTTATTCTCTGTCTTTTTATCAACATAATTATTTAAAATCATAATATCAGACCCCAAGTTCTAAGTACATATATATAATAATAATAATGATGGAATTACTTTAGGTTACCTGTTTTCTTATAAAATAACTTTAATTAAGGTTAAATAGGTATACCGTTTCGCTCTTAGTTATGCATTATCAAAGCAAAACGGCGATATAAATAATCTACATAATTATTCAACATTTTATTATCTTACATAATATTACGCTATACAACAGATTAGTGTCTTGTTTTTTTTTATGAGATGCACAGATAAAATGTGAATGAAAATTAATCTTATAAATTCAAAAGTTTCTTGAGAATGTATTTTTCTTACTTTCTTTGCACTGTAAACGCTCAACAGGTTTAATTGAAATTTAAATTTTCTTGTTCTTGTTATCTAAAACTAATGACTACATTTTATTATTTTATATAATATTTATTGTATACTGATTAAACTCATTTGGCCCTTTAAACCATTTGCTTATTAAAAGTATTTTACGTTAAAATTAAATAAATATAGATCTCTTCGGTAAAAGAGGTTGCATCAATCATAGGCTCACAAGGGTGACAATTGATCAGCAATATATCACAGTAATTAAAAAGAAAGCACCTGACAGATTAGCGGTCATGAGGCGGGAATTATAATTGCAAGTTTTACTCCCTTATTTACTTTATGTATGATACTTACGCATAATATTTAGTGATGAACCCAGTAAGAGTCCTATAGCACCTATAGTATACCATAGAGGAACTCTATAATTTAAAAGTAAAGATTTTTTTTAATGAAGCGATCAGATCGTATTAATTTAACAATGTTCGATAATATTTCAGAGATAGAAAATGTACTATTCTTAATATTATTTGCGCTTTTTTCCTTTTTTTAGAAGATTGGGACTCTATTAGTTAGCCATAAATTTATCATAATCATGAATTTATATTCATTAAAACGAAGTTTTTGGTACCGGATACATATAAGGATATATATAAGGATCGAACTTAACCTCTTTTGAAAGCATAGTATTATGTAGCCAAAAAAATATAAAATGCCCATTTTGTGATTTACCGAAAATTTATTAACTATTTGAGTTCTACCTCGTTTCGAACGTATTCTTAGATTATTTTCAGGATCTAAACATGAATCTAACGAAGTGTTGTTATGTTAATTTTAAACATTACAAAACATTCTAAATCCATCAGGCATTATTGCGCAGAAAGGTGATCTAATACCTACTCATAGAGCTTGTTCCACGCTTAATAGAAACAAATAAAATCTTTTCTTTTTTATTTATTGATTTCAAAAATTGATAATAAATAGAAACTACTATTTACTACAAATATAAATCAGTTAATTTATTGAAGTTAAAAATAATGTAACACAAAATGAACTTTGCCAGCTCTTTGAATTGAAACAAAATTAATTATATTATTAATAACGTCTTAATTCATAAATTCATCATAATAACATTTTTGAACCCTCAATATTTTTTAATCTTGTATTCCATTTGTGACTCCTCTGCTGTTGCAAATGTCCACGGGCGGCGGCGATCACTTAACATCAGGTGTCCCGCCTGCTGGTTTTCCAGCTATTTTGTATACAAAATAAAATCTAATATTTACACAGTCTCAACTGCATGATAAAATGTAGCCTTTTTTCTAGCACAAAAGCTATAACCATTCGATTTCAACTAAAATCAGCTGAGCTTTTATAGAGCGAAAGACTGACAAGCATAGTCATTTACTTTTCCGTTTATAATTAATATTCGTTTGATCTAAGGGGGGCTAATTGATGAAAACTATTAAAACATACTCCTAGAGAGCCGAAAGCTTCCCAACCTATCTCTTCTCATTTCTTCCATTTGTGGCTCCTGTAGGGCTGCAAATGTTCATTGGCAGCGGTGATGACTTAACATCACGTGACCCTTGAATACCAATTAGTCCGCTGTATAACATTTGAGACTCACTATAACCTATTGCGCGACTGCTTCGTATTCTTCTCATTGAACGCAGATAGGTTTAGACATAGGAGTATAAACATGATAATACTCAAAGAGTTAAGTATAAATGACTACTTGTGGTTGTTTTCAGAAAGCGAAGTGTTTGTGGTCAAGTACCGCCATTAATATCGTGATTAATTTATGCAAACACTTTAATTTCAGGGATTTCATTTTTTTTAACTAGTTTCTTTCCACAGTTTCACCTGTCCAAAACTTGGATTTGTTAAAAAATAACAATTTAAAAATGAATACAACCATTTTTTAGGGTTCCGTAGTAAAAAACGGAACCCTTATAGTTTCGCCATGTCCGTCTGTCTGTCTGTCTGTCTGTCCGCGGCTTTGCTCCGAAACCCTTAATACCAGAAAGCTGTAATTCGGTATGAGTATACATATGAATTTCGCCGAGAAAGTCGTACAATAAAATCTTAAAAATATTTTTTTTTCAGGGTGTCTTCCCTATGTGTTAAGAGAGACCAAAAATTTTTTTTTCTCATTAATCCCATGTTGTGGGGTATCGTTAGATAGGTATTTTAAAAATGTTATAGGTGTGGGAAAACCATTTTTCCGAACGACGAACTGTTTCCAAAATATTAAGCTTTGAAGTGTGATACACATAACTGTTATATATTTAAGAAACTATGACAATTTAATTAATTACATTGAAACTATGAATTATTTGTCACAATCATATTTTACTATTTCCTTAAGAATAATTAATATTCTGACGGTCAAGGCGTATTTATGCGTAGACGGTTGGTATACAAAAATTAGTCTGCAATGTATTACCAGATGTATATTAGTCAACAATGACGAGTGTATGTACATTATAACGAATGATTAGAATTACATATCCTCCAAAACCATGATTGGAATACTTAAAATGTAATTTTCCCTTGTTGAAGTCACCACTATGATGCTCAAACCGCGAGCAAGGATAACTAACTTCAGAGCACTTATTTCATAATTCCTTTGGCGTATTGGAAAACCAATAATGAATGAAACAATATTGTAGTCGACAGAATGCTAATTATTTTACAGTTGACGTTTTCAAACAGGATATTACTTTCTGCTTCTGCTAATATTAGCTATATATAGAGAATACCTTTGCTTACAAAATATGGAAAGGCTAGCGGGTATCGGACCTGTTTTGCTGTCGTTGAGAATAGAATTAGGGTAGGTTATATGAATATAAGGTTAGTTAGTCTCCGAAAAATAATATATGAGCATCAGCAAATTGAAATAAATTTATTACTTGAATATACGCATATTAAATATTGTTTTTTTTTTTTTATAATAATAAAATAATCAAACTAAGAGTTAAGAAAATGCTACATAATGCTACATAACTAAAAATGTAATACTAATATTAAGCATGTACCTATATGTAAAACTCATAATCATGTTTAGTTTGATGAGATTCGGCTGATGTAGGTATCCTAGCGGATTCACACAACACTTTATTGCCTTTGATCAAACATTCAGATAACACGAACAATAACACACGGCTATTAAGTGAATTAAAATTTTAATAATCATTAACTTGACTTAAAGAAGTACAGGCACATATAATATATAAACCTGTACACATTAAAATTATAAAAATGTGAGTTACCTTAAGGAAAATTTTTTTGAGATAATTATTTATTTGTTACAAAGATATTCAAGGTATTGCTTTATTTCAGATTCAAGGCAGAAAATTATGTGGCTGAAGATAAAATCAGAAGATATTCGTACGTGTTCTTACAAAGTACCAGTTTCATATAAGACAATTTTCCGGTAGACTAAGAAGGCTTCTACTAAAATGGCGGAGAGCAGGTCAGTTTTAAAATTATATAATTAAATAGATGTTATATAAATTGAAATAAGATCACAAAATAATCTAATTTTTTATATGTAGGTATATATTGTATATTTTATCTAAAAATAATGTAGGTATATAGTGTAGGTTATATAGTTAAAAATAAAAGAAAAACTTAAACATTTATATAAAGTGACTATAAATATTTTAGATAAAACAACAAGTGTTCAATACTTTAATTGCCACAGAAGTAAAAAATAAAATAAAAATCAATATATACAAACATACTATAACATAATACAATGTTTTTTTAAATATTTATTGCACATGTGATACAATTATTTTAACAAATATATGTTGTATCTATAACACGAGTTATATTTTTTTTTTACAATTTAACAGGTTTTCGGTTTCGACTGTAGACACAGAATCCAAAAAAAATGGCATACACATGGGAGCCAGCATCATATCCCGACCCTTACGGTCTTCAGTGGAGACGGTGGAAAGAGGCGATCCCAACCCTCAGGCAGAAACTTGGCTTCATGACGCCGGCTGGAGAAGAAAGAGATCACTCGCGCAGCTCACGAGAGAAGCTCTACCAAGAATGGAAAACTACAGAAATTCTAAAAGGGCCCTGAAACGTCCGAGCTTGGGAGAGCTGCACGGAGATCATTTAATCACTGAGGAGGTCGGTACTAATTATTATACTATACTTTAATATGTTAGCAATAATTTCAGTATACCGTGAATCATCGGAATTTAGTCTTCGTCATTTTCGATACGTATGACACATACAGAATCTATTGTCTTTTTGTGATTTTTGTAGAGTTTTTGTGTTTATATTAACATTTAAACGTGCGACTAACGTAGATAGACAATTAAAATATTACAAATTTATTAACTATTGAGATGCTGATGACGCTATCATTATGACGATATGATTTCTCTTTTAAATCCCACGAATTATAATTAAGATTAAAAAATATACGATTTATAACTAAATATTCAATGATTTTAAGAATTACAACTTAGACTTGAACATTTATTTTTAAATCTGTCGAAATATTTTTTATTAAATACATTTTTTTAATACATAGCAAGTTTTGTTATGTTCTTTTTTAGTTTCGCAGGAAGCGAATTATTATTTCTTCGTTAGAACATGACTCTGACTATTAGACTATACCTGTAACTTAAACACAGTAATTACTCAAATTTTTGGAATTGTCTAAAACAAATTTAAACATAATTATATCGAGTAGCGTTACTAGCTTCCCACAGTCATTTGCGAATACGTAAAACTAATGATTAGTCGACCATAGTTAACCTTATTTAAATGTCATTAAAAAGTTTAAAAAACCCTATAGTCCTTAGGTGCTGGGGATTACCTGGAAAGTTTTCCGAGAGTTTCGAAAACTGGTAATTACGTAGTTCTTGACACGTTCTTTCTGAATTTCTACTGAGCCACCTCGTTTATTTATCGATAACGCCGCCATATTGAATAAAATGGCAGATATGTTTCATAATCGCGCCAGTCAATCACATACGCACAGTCACAGTAGTGTCTAAATGAGTTTTTTGATGAAAATGCCAGTAGACTTTTCAGCTGTGGTACACTAAAACTATTCATTTTACAAAAATAAGGTGCGTATATGACCTGATGCTGCAGCCATACCAGGGCAAAGCAGAAGTATCGTGGAGGGCTTGTTAAAATGGTCTCAATAGTAAAAAACTGTTTCGTAATGTATGATTTTTTTAAATGTTTCTTTCTTCAGAACTTCGTTATATTTTAATCGATTTTGAACATTTTTTTTATTCGAAAGGGTATTGTATTTGGTATTGTATTGTATTGTAATCATTATCAATTCTCTGAACGATTCTCTGTTCGTCTAGTGGGTGAAGTGGGTTTGTTAAAACTTTAAATTTTATTTTGTTATAATACTACATACATAAATTACATCTAGCAAACATATAGTTATATCCGAAATTTAATAACATGGAAAAATTGTTGTCAAGCATATTTCTATTTAGTCACAAACAACGGAAGTATTTAAGCGTGATGCGTCATTTTCTCGATGCTATAGAAGGCACGTGAAAAACCGTCATGATCCAGTTCGAACTAGTTACCACCAGGTTGAGCAGCCCTCGAGTACACTTGCCAACCCTTGTATCTAATCTCATATCGGTTATAGAGTAGGGCCTTAAAGTGTCAAGTACAATAGACTCGTAAGTGTTTCCTGAAATTATTAACAGATAGCGACGACTTAATGAACATCGAGATTTTATGTCTCTTGTTCAATCATTAATATTAAAGTACCATCACTCTAAATGTTTAATACTAAACTATATAGGTCGCTGATAAGCAATACTGTGTCAAGCCACACGGACTCCATTTTTGAGGAAATAGCGTCTAAACATGTCAAATCTAATCTAAATAAATTTGAAGAAGTATATATCTATCTTTTCTTTAAACAATTTGTAAGCAGATTTATATATTTAATGGGTTATCCATTAATAAGTTTTTCAAATATATGAGATTATTTTAGAAATTGCAAAATTTACAACGCACTTGTAATTCGAAACATTAAATTAAGAAATTTTCCTTTGTTGTTGTATTTAAGATAGATTGATGAACGCCGTTTCTAAACATAACAATACCATCAATGTTTCATGACTTTTTATCGATACATAATATAATATCTCTAAATTCATAAAAAGTCTTTTTGTAAACATTTCTAAAATCAACATTATGTGGGTTAAATGTACCTATCATCTTTTATGTAAGCTGCCCATCAACAACAGTACATTATTAAAAGCAATATACAACCTTGAAACAGTTCTTCTCAATTTTCTAGGGCCTGTCTGTGTTCGATTGCACCTGTGACATTGTTAAATAAATCGTCGACCTTCTGCTTCCTAAACATGGTCGTTGGAGTTACAAATTATAATAATTTCGTTTGAGTAAATCGCGCAACTTACAATGTCACTGCTGTACCTATATGTTTACATTTTACTCAATTATCAATAATTGTCATCGTTTTTCCTTCTATTTTTTCATGTGCATTTTAAAAATACAGAAACAACTAATGTTTCGCATATTTTTTATGTAATAGATTTATTTTATAAAAATAAATGTATGTAGAATTCCCTTACGTATTTCCAATAAAAATATGTAAGATAGTGAGTTTGAAAAATATTTAAAATTATTTTTTAATATCGTTTAAAATTAATAATAGCTCATAAGTCCGTTAAGCAGGAATATATTAAGTTTTCGATGAATAAATTTAAATCATATGTTAAAAAGTCTCTAATAGCTAAAGCATATTACTCTATACAAGATTACGTTGGCGAAAAAGATGCGTGAGCTTAGTATATGCTAAATTTCGTACATATAATCTATAGGATATAAATATATATAATAATAATATAATATATAAATAGGATAAATAATCAATTTGTAATTCATAAAAAATTGTATTGTATTGACGAAATTTTAAAAGAGTAACTATCGAGTTTCTTGCCGGTTCTTCTCGGTAGAACCTACGTTCGCAACCGGTGGTAGCTTCATTATTGATGTAATTCTTTTTTTATTTTTATGTATTGACGATTCAAAAGTGCTCGTAAGAGCCTACATGAATAAAGTATATTTTGATTTTCATTTACTGATTTATAATTTAATTCTAAGCTACTTAAGTATAAGTTATTTAGAAGTTAAAATAGATTTAAATAATTTTATTGACTAGAACCAAACGATTAAATTTACAAGTATAACTACAGTGCAAAACGCACGGCATCCAAGTGACGTGCATGGTTTATTGGCAATCGTCAACAATGCCATCATTCATCACCTGTTAATAATTGCGTTTTATGGTATAAATCACCACGAACAGACAGTGTCAATCATCTCGCCACGTTTAACCTTACAGCTGTGAAGTCTATCACGTTTATGAGTTACAATAATTTTCTATAATAAGGTATATTGCTTTATTTGCAACCAAGATAGAAATTATTTGTTTATAAAAGAAAATTGGCACACGATTGATGTGTAATTCAACTAATTAATCAGCAGGGCAATTATGCGGGCGCTATCTCTATCGCAAGGATACATTTTGACAATTGATTTCTGATTTTGTACTAAAACGAAACAAATCCACTGCACAAACGCTCACCGTAATATTTTCAGGTTTTCAAATTAATCTAAAACTTTATTATAAAGGTATAGATTACAGGCTAAATATTGTCAATTCTTCTTAATCTTTAAGAGTATTTCAATTTAAAATGTAATTAAAAATGTCATGTAGGTTAGGTACTATTTTGTTATTTCAAATATGAAACAATGAGTACTTAATTACACGCTTGCTTAAAAACCATCGTTTTTATATTGTTCTAGGACGAAAAACAACCTCAAAGAGATACAAAATCACCAACACCAGCTGTTGGAATAAAACTAGGATGGATTCAAGTAAGATATACACTGATTAAACATAGAATTGTTCAAATATTTTAAATATTAAGTTCAGAGAGTTTTGTAGGGAGTGCTGATACCATGCCTGCTGAACATATGGGGAGTGATGCTGTTCTTGCGTATATCGTGGGTGGTGGCGCAAGCTGGTATTGGACTGACTCTCGTCATCATCGCAATTTCAGCGATTGTGTGCGTCATTACCACTTTATCAATGAGCGCTATTTGCACGAATGGGGAGGTGAAAGGAGGTTAGTAACTCTCTTACATAAAAAGTATATTAACACTTCTATATAAAAACAACGGATTTCAAAAACAAAATATGCAATTTCGTTTACATGAACAACACACTTATACCAGTTATTTCGAATTTTAAACCAAACCACTGAACCGATTTTGATAAAAATTTTATGGGACAAATCTGAAAGTATATTCTTTAAAAAAAAAATTAAAATTGGTTAAGACGTAACGGATTACTGAAGTAACAAACGTTAAAAAAACATAAACTACGAATTGAGAACCTTCTCTTTTTTGAAGTCGGTTGAAAATCCAATAATGTCGTTTTATAAGTTCTCATGAATTATTTTAAAAAAGGGATAGGTAGCTTCAGTCGAATTGTAATTAATATAATAAAATTGTAATTAATAATTATTGTTTTTAAGTAAGTCCAGAACGTGCAACAAATCTAAATTAACAGATCAATAGGAATTCTATTATTTGTTATGCAAAAACGCTTTCAGAGCGTAAAACTTATTATGACTAATACACTCGTGTTAATGTTTGAGTTACTTTAAAAGTATTTAGTTATATGTAATTAATATGACATTTTATATAACTCATAACCAGGGGCATCGTTATTCATAGTGATTACCATTCCATGTCGAATTCGTGATGAATGGTCTATGTATCAGTAAAGCCATAATGTTCTTATTTATTGCTTTTTATAATGTCAAACTGCAAGTATTTATGCTTTACTGTTTATTTTTTACGAGATGATTTTATTGTTTGCGTTAACAAAAGATTTATTTTAAAATTATTTATTTAAAACTAGATTACGTAACTGTATTGCATTGAAATAAAATAAAC
This sequence comes from Hypolimnas misippus, assembly GCA_037950945.1. Taxonomy (NCBI): domain Eukaryota; kingdom Metazoa; phylum Arthropoda; class Insecta; order Lepidoptera; family Nymphalidae; genus Hypolimnas; species Hypolimnas misippus. Next base: position 4,467,458 of record JBBEEQ010000013.1, on the reverse strand, counting down.
TATTTGATAATGTTGAGGGATCACTGGGGTTCTAGTCTCCATTTTACTTGTAATATTTTATGAGAGTGAAAACAAGCGATGTATCTTAGAGAGAGAGAGGGTGCGTGCGTGGTAGTGTTTAATAGTAACTAACTAATCAACGAGATACCATAGACACAATACAGTATTATAAACTTTTATGATATATTACTAACACATAATTGGTATGTTTTGGTGTGTACTGTATTAAAAACTTTATTGTTTCATTTTACGTCGATGATCAAAAGAAAAACCATCGTAATAACAATATAGATGAATTTGAAAGCGATTATATTTCCGACAGATAGAATAAAGTAAATTGTGTACGAGTTATTTTAAACCGACTTCAATATGGAGGAACTTAATTAGTGTATTTTTTTAATGGTATATTTTCAGATTTGTATAATTTAGTAGTCTGGTTTTGAAAATCGAAATAACTGGAAATGTGTCTCGTGCACGTGGACGAGATTGCGTATTTTGCTTTTGAATTTATTACCTTTTTAATTCATAATTATTTTTCATTAGAATTTAAATTGTTATTTTCGTTAAAAATCTTTCAATTTCAATATTTTTAGGTGGTATCTATTACATTATATCCAGATCCCTCGGCCCAGAGTTTGGAGCCTCGGTCGGTATCATTTTCGCGTTTGCAAACGCCGTAGCAGCAAGTATGAACACGATTGGTTTCTGTGATTCTTTAAACGATTTGCTCCTGAATCAAGGAGTGAAGATTATTGATAACAGCGTTAATGATGTCAGAATTGTGGACACCGTGGCGCTGATAGTAATGTGCATAATTTGCGCGGTCGGAATGGACTGGGAGAGTAAGGCGCAGGTAAATTAAATGTTCATATTATTAACTCATAAATAATTATAAATAATTTTTTTTATTTTAATAAAGCTAGTATAAGTAATAAACAATTTTATAACAACAACATACAAACGACTTTCTTATTCAATTCTGGGTTCGCTGGTAGAAAATGTTAGAGTTAAGCCGTTTGTAGATAATTTCTTATAAAAATAAATAATCAATAATTTGAAGTCTCGATTTCAAATTAGTGTATTGTCGGTATACATAGATTAGCAGAGCTCTCTTCACAAAAGATGGTTATTATAATAGTGACAAAATTTTAACTAGCAAACAAACAAAATGGAAAAAAAGGGCTGTCTTAAGATAGTTCGCTTACTCGTCAACCCTTAACCTAATGTTCTTAAAAAATATACAAGTATACAATTTGATATTTTATGATATATTATTTGTTTCATAATAAATAATAATAAAGTCTTAAGTAACACAGACCTGGACAGGTTTGCGGTTTCCTACTTGTAGATATTTACAGAGTCATATTCGAAGGTTATTTAATAGATACAAAAGTGTATATCACATAATTTTCACACAGTTTTCGCATACGGAAAAAAACCATAAAGACTTATAACATCACAACGTAGTTATCGTTAAGCCCAATTATATAAAAAGCTGTAATTTAGTTTTCATTCATTATCTAAGTGAACCGAGCGAATTAAACAATTGAATAAATACCGGTTAAGTGCGAAACGGACTCGCACACGAAAATTACGTACTATCGTACAAGATGTAACACAATGTACCTAAACTACAAATATTTTTGAAAAATAAATAAAAGAAGCATCACATTGCACTTGACCTATTTTTATTATTTTGTTGTCATAGCGACCTGTGAAAAATAAAACTCTACCTTTTACGGTTCATGTGATGTGTAGCCTCCTAAAAGACCGAAAGTCAGACGGACAAACGGACGATCAGCTTTATAATAGTGCCCCTTCGTATACGGAATCCTAAATATCATTAAAACAGAATAATTTTCATATCTTGATAATAATTATAATTGCGGTAATCTTTATGACAGTGGTAACTGAATCTTCAAAGGAAATCATTCAGCTGTCGCGTGCATAAATCTTGTAAAACACATATACTTGTACATTTTTATGTACATATGAAGTTGTATCTTTACATTTATCGACATTAAAGTTCGATACTGCGGAACATACCCTACACCCACTCTGCTCATTAATTGTCAATAGAGTGACTCATTTTGAAAACACAATAAAATAATAAGAAATAGTACATAACTAAATAAACAGACCCAACATTAATTTATTAGCACTTAAAACAAAATACGTAGTTTATTTATTTATTAATAATTAATTAAGCTTCTAATAACGTAACAATCAATGATCCCAGAATGCAATGAATTTTTATACGCGTACTTTATGACAACTCAAAACTAATTACAAATTCAAATTAGATTAAAATTGCTCGATGGGGACAGAAATCCATTACATAATTAAAGTTATTAATATTTTTTCTGCGTATGAGGTTATCTATCATTCCAATTCGTCATTTAATGTTTATTAATTTACATAATTACCGATATCTTATGGGTAATAATGTTTTTGTTACTGCCAATATGAGACAGTAAGACACATAATTCTTCTGTTTCTTAGGAATTTTATGAACGGAATTATGTTACACTGGAAAATGGTCATTCATTGTAGCCGTTAATGTGCAAATGTCTAGTAATCTCATAAGCATCATCAGTGAATGTATTTGAATGCTATCTTTAACGATAAATTATAATCGTAAAAATAATTTTTATATATATTAAACTTGCATAAAAACGAAATGATACTTAATATAGTGAATAGTTGAGGTAAACAATAACTTTATGCTTGTATTAGAATATTAAAAATTTACTTGCTAATGTTATTAATGCGTGTACGAAAAATATGTGAAAATCATGAACAGTGTTTACAAAGTTTGACTAGCCACGATATAAGCGACTAGCCTTATTCCACTTCCTCTACCAATAATCTAGCAATTATCTTGTTTATCAACGTCGATCGTTTAGATTTAGTGTATACATTGAAAAAAATATACACAGAGTTTAGAAAAATAGAATTTATATTTTTCTTTTAAAGTTGTTCTAAATTTTCGTTTTGCAGAACTTCCTAATAGCAATTATAGTTGGAGCTATGGTCGATTTCGTAGTGGGAACACTAATGGGACCAAGAGATTTTGGCGAAGTCGCTGAAGGATTTGTTGGACTCTCTGGTAAGTTTTTTCTTCTTTTATTGTAAGTAAATATAAAAATTCTTTACTTTCAATAGTATCTTTGTTTATTTAGAATGTAAAGTATTATTGATATTTATTGACTAACAAAAACAATTTTCATTAATAATTAATTTGTTAAATACAATTATGTTCGATCTATGTCATGTCATAAGAGATTATTTCATTAATTTTACTCACAATTTTCAAAACAAACTCGAAATAATGTATACGCCTTCAAAAATCAATAATTACATTAGAAGCGTGACCGCGTGGAGCAAATATAATATATTTAGTTATTTAGGCAATGGTTTAATAAACAATGTTTTCGCAGCGGAAACGCTATCGCAGAACTTCAAGCCGAACTTCCGCTTCAGTGAAGGTCTCGATCAGAACTTCTTCAGCGTGTTCGCTATTTTCTTTCCGTCGGTCACTGGAATCCAGGCTGGTGCTAATATCTCCGGAGACCTCAAGGTATGACGTTTTTTATTGATTTTTTACTAATGATAAAAAAAAAATATTTTTATTATTTATTGTATATAATATAATAAATAATATTATTACAGTATTGACAACGAACGTAATACTTAAATTTATTATTTATTGTTTTACTTTTGCGACCTCGATAATGATTTTTTACGAAAAACAAAAAAGTTGAGAAAAAAGCAAAATATGTATACAAATAATTAGGAACAATTAAAGAATAAACATCTGCCAAAAAATAATTAACTATGATATCGGATAATTTGTGAAACCTCGGAATAAACCTAAAAATAATAATACAAGTGAAAAAAATAATTTCCTCAAAAAAAAAAATCACAATCGATATATCTCTACTAATATTATAAAGAGGTAAAATTTTATCGTAGGTACAAACCTGCAGTTGCTCTAAAACTACTGATCCGAATTTAAAATTGCTTATTGCGTTGGATAGCCCATTTATTGAGAAAGGTTATAGACTATTTTACGTCACGTTATGACTCAGGAACGAAGCAGTAGCCATAAACGCGAAAGGCAACTACTTATATATATATGAGTTTATTCAAGTTCAATATTTAGTTTTATTTAAATAACGTACGTAACGTACTTCTTAGGTATTGTATTTTTTATTTTTTTTCTTTGGATTTCTTTACATACACAAATTAACTTAATAAAACCGACTTAAAAAATGTTACATCTTTCACAAACGATGTTGATAGCGTAAAACATCATCTAGTACACGGTACGTGTAGCGCTTTGTGCGTTGCCTTGAGTGACGTTGGCGCCAAAATTAACCGCTGACCACTCCGCTTGTCAATATTTGCCCTACTCCCTGCTCTGGGGGACGGGAAGTAGGACACGTACCCGCTAGCCCACTGCCATGTTTATTGCATTACGCCTTCCTACATTACGATTTCCTATTATTCCACTAATCGGCAAACTGAATTATCGACGTCCTTAATAAATCCTGTTTGAATACAACTGATTCAGGTAGAATCTACATTCCGAGCCGGTGGTGGCTTTTAATTAATTTAAATATTTTTCGTTTGTTTTGACGATTCAAAAGTGCTTTTAAAAGCCTACTTGAATGTAGTACTAGTATTTTGATTTTGAGTTTAACGGATATGTTAAAAGCAATGGTTAATATAGTTGGTATTTTGGTAATATCCTTGGTATTTGGTAATATTGTCTAATTTTGTAAAATATAATTAATATTTCACTTTAACTCAAATCAATTGATGTTTAATTTGATTTTTTTTTAATTTAATTTTAACCGGAATATTTTATATAGTGGTTAAAAAATAAAGAAATGACACTGATAAGTATATCCAATACACAATAAATTGATATTTTTCTTAATTTGACTCTCCTGGTGTTTCAAGAATTGTTGACTACACCGATGATTATTTCGGTAAATCATTTAATTGAACATTAAAACAATGACCAAGAATTGTCGTCGTTCTGTGCTACACGTGGATTGAGAATTGATCCGACCCAATGTGCTAAAAGCACGAATAGCTCCCACGCGGCCCGCGGCGCTGCGCTGATACAAATACCACTTCTTCATAAAGAACAAATATATTTATTGCTGAATTAGTGGTGTTATTGATCTTATTAGCGACATGATTAATTATCGTCAACAAATTCCAATTCTTATTAGCTTGGTATGGCTGATTGACGATTTCGTTGAGAAACAAGAATTTGAATTTGTAAATGTCTATTTAATTGAATTTTATTTGTAGACATTTTTAGATAACGTATTTTATCCTATGATATTATACCGCTTTAAAAAATGCTCTACTCTGTTTTTATGTCGTCATAATATCAATTACTCATAAGTTAAACATTTTAAGACACTGTTTCTTAAGAATAAAACAAATTATGGTAAATATATTTAAAATCGTATCGTATGTGCAATGTGTGGATTGATCATCTTTTTGGGATTTTCCATGAGCGGGTAGTGTGGCAGATTTCCATTCGCGTAACCATTCAGGTCCTACGTCTATTAGTTTGCCCCCTTTTCTATATAAAAAACCAGCTGCCCCTCTCGGTTTCTCTCGCGTTTATGGCTACCACGTCGCTCAGATAAATCGTATAGTGTATGTAATATAGCCTAAAACCTTCCTCAATAAACGAGCTATCTATCGCAAAAAAAAACAAAATTCAAGCATTAGTAGTTTCATAAATTACCCCCACATACAAAGAAATTTTACCTCTTTATAATATTAATATAGAACTATACATTATATGCGTCTCTTAAATTACTGTCATACTACAAAAGACGCATTAAAACCATGTTCAACACGTGTCTAGTTAAACAGTGTTTAAAAATTAAACATTGCTTAAAATATTATCTAAATTGCTTAACAGCGAATAAACTCATAAACAAAATTATTGATAAAGTGTTATACGTTACATTTGACAGCTGAAATAGGTTTTAGACATCTATTAAGCTCACTTACACGTATGTTAATCTATATCTAAAGTGTTTAACACAAAACTGTGCTTATACGCGGATTTGCAGTATGGATTGTTTTTAAACACGCGTTTAACGTCTGTTTAAATCTTTTGTAGCAAGGCAATGATGAAACTTTAATATTGAAGTATTCTTGTAACGAATAGACGAAAACACTAATTGCGTTCAAAAAGACCGACAACACAGTGGTATTGAAACTAATTGTGGTCATAATTGAAAAATAAGCTAAATTAATTACTCTTAATTCCTTAGTTCTCTTAGTAAAAACAACTTAGTTAAAGTATTTATAGCAGTCGAATAATATCAATATCAAAATTAAATTCATTAAAGTCATTTAAAAATGATTTAATATTATCGAATAAATATACTTCAAAATCATATGATTGATATGAATGTCAACTATTCATAAATAAAATCAAATCATATAGAACTCGTAAAAGTATGTCAAAATGATTGACCCCCAAAGTTTTGGGATATCATTGCTGAATCGATCGCACTCAGAATCAATTTAAGCCAATTGTACTTGTCCATCAATGACTCATTGTTATTTATAGAAATATAAGCTCTTTTTTATTTTGGAATTTGCACAGCTAAGTTTAGTCTCGACAAATTATGTTTTATTTCGATCTAACTTATAAAGCCTCGATGTCCAATTTAACATGTAGTATGACTGCAGACGTTTAAAATAAAAACCTTGAACGAACAAAAAGTTTTAACGAAAAACAAAGGAGCTCTATGTATAATGGTCGAATACAACTTACAACTACCGAACAACGAAAAACTAATATTTGGTGTTTAGAGATATGTGAAACATGATATTGACTCGTGTAGTAGACTCGTATTCCGGGAATGAATATGAGTGGCGCGATATCCAGAAATATAGCAAATATTTCTTATGATAAATGAATGATTCATACGTGATGTTTCTTAATTTTATCCATTTCGATTTGTTCGTTGGCTATAGCCAATATCGCGAATATTTATCGTAAATACCAAAACAACTTAGAACTAATAAAATTATTTACACTACAATTATTCTGTTATAACAATTTTTCCTTTTGCAACAATAACGATAACTCGAATCATTTTGAGTTACTGAATTTACACAGAAAAAAAACAGTCTTCATAATTTCTTTCTAGGATCCGGCATCCGCCATTCCGAAGGGCACCCTTCTCTCGTTATTGATATCAATGGTGAGCTACGCGCTCATGGTGCTATTTGCCGGAGGGGGAGCCTTGAGAGACGCCAGCGGCAACGTCACCGACCTTTTGATTGTGAACAATACCCTTGTAGACTTTAGCGGCGTCTCCCAGTGCGTCAATACAACGGGCTGTAAATACGGACTTCATAATAGCTACTCTGTAAGTGTTTTATTCATTGATAACCATTTAGTACTTCTTTAAGAAAACCAAGTAGAAATAAAAAACAGGACCACAACTCTACAAGTTGAGTTGGTCAATGTTGACGTCATAAATGTACTGAACCTAATAGAGTAAGAAAAATCTTCCAAGTAAAAGTAATTATTGTAGTACCAAATTCTTGAAGTAATGTCAACAGAAAACAAAAACAAATAAATATTTTGTTAGGAATATAAAATAAAAGTAAATATATACTGTTTTTTGTCTATGTTACCTCGTTAATTATTTAGTTACTATCATATATCAGCAGTACGCACCCTCCCTCTGCCTCACTCCAGAATAGATTATTTGTAATTATTATTATTAGAGTGAAGATGAGTAATCTATTCTAGAGATAAGTATAGAACCTCAATGATAACATAACATTCTACACGTAATAAAATAATTTTATTTATCATTAACAATACACACCATGTTATAATTAAATCAACGTACAGGTGATGCAATTGATGTCGGCATGGGGTCCATTCATCTACGCGGGCTGCTGGGCCGCCACGCTGTCGACGGCGCTCACCAACCTGCTGTCGGTGCCGCGCCTGATCCAGGCGCTGGGCGTGGACCGCATCTACCCCGGCCTCATCTTCTTCTCCAAGCCCTACGGCAAGCACGGCGAGCCCTACCGCGGATACGTGCTCACCTTCTTCGTTTCGCTCATGTTCCTGCTCATCGGTAAGAAAGTAATTAAAATGTATTTTTTTTTTATGTAAAAACCTCTAATAGTAATGTTATAACTTTAAAACAGTACATACTTTACCTGTGTTAATGTTAAATTCTGCATCTTCACAGATGATTTATTAAATTGGACTTGTAAAAAAATTGCTTTTCCTAATTTTTTGTATGCTGTAATACATTACATATATTCAATTTTCTAAATAAAGTTAATTATCACAGCTGACTTGAACACGATCGCTCCTCTCATTTCTAACTTCTACTTGGCGTCGTACGCGCTCATCAACTTCTGCACCTTCCACGCGGCGCTGGTGCGCCCTCTAGGCTGGAGGCCCACCTTTAGGGTAAGATGATGTCATTTATTAGACTACATTAAGTATTAAAACTAGTAAGTAATAAACAGATATGGAAAAAATAGCATCTTATATAACGTTACTCACTGCATTATTTATATATTTAGCTAAGAAATAATAGAACTATCTAAAACAAATAGAATATATCAAATCGAATGACCATCTTGAGATAACTCGTTTAAAGAAACCTATCAACATTTTATGTATGTGGTAAGTTTATATAGGTATAAAAGTAAAGTTGATGTCCCATTGCTGGGCAAAGGCCTCTTCTCCTATTAGAGAAGGTTTAGAGCTTAATCCGCTGCTCTACTGCGGGTTGGTAGGTATACACGTGTCAGGATTTCTCCCGGCACATGCAGGTTACCTCACGATGTTTTCCTTCACCGCCGAGATGAATTAAAACACAAATTTAGCATTGAAAAGTTACGGTGCTAACCGGGGTTGAACCCAGGATCATCAGTTGAGATCAACGTGTTCTAGGCCATCTCGGCCGTGTAGGTATAGATGTCGTGTATGTTCCTTTAGTACTACAACGTGTGGCTGTCGATGCTCGGGTTCTTGCTGTGCATCGCCATCATGTTGCTCATCAGCTGGATCATGTCGCTGGTCACCTTCGCCATCTTCTTCACTCTTTACCTCATCGTGCACTATCGGAAACCTGGTAAGGAAATGTTATAAGATTTTTGATTGGAATTCTTTTTTTAATAAATAATTACGTCCTGATACATGTGTATACGTGGGTTACCGCATCTTATGTATTGATATTTATACAATTTCCCAAAAAGGAAGAATCGTGTTTTCGAGTTTATATGTATACATCTACGTGGTAAGTTTTTACTTTACCATTATTTTGTGTTTTCGCTAGAATCTTTATATAGATGTTTTGTTTCATTTTAGTAGCTAAACGGTTTTTTATTTCATTGTTGTGGTTAAACTTTTTAGTTTGAGTATTAAAAAGAAAAAATTTCGACATCCTTGACTATATAACAAGCTCTTGCTATGCTTTCGTCGGTATATCAGCACTTGGACCGGAATAATTGATGACTGATGCTAAATCTGTAGAGATGAATTATTGCAGCATTTTCGTAGCCTGCTTTGATTCGCCGGGTATTATCGAAGCGATTGCATTTGATATTACGGTTTATGTTGCTCTAAATATCAATTCGTGGAAGCATTGCCTCAAAACTCTTTCCACATTAAAACCAAACTTTATAATGTTTATATATGTATACGAAAAATTAAAGTATTAATAATATTTTATTCTAAACGACATTCATGCTATTAAAGTATTTCAATCTTAGGGATATTAAATTAAGGATTATATTGATATGAAAAAAAATTATAATTTTTATTAAAAAACCTAATAATTAGGGTGTCAACTAGGCATATATTACATTTTATCAGCGTTACTGGAATCGATATTTAAAAATAAATAAGTGGCTGAATTTTGTTTTAATTTTATTTCATAAATGCGCCTACAAGATACAACGTTTCAATAAAAAAAGTTTTTTTTTTTTTTTAATTATGAACTTTTAAAAGTTCAATTCAGTGTTCTATTGTAAAACTCAGCAATTTTCTACATTTTCGACCGTTTCTGACCAAAAATTCAGATGTAAACTGGGGCAGCAGCACTCAAGCTCAAATGTACAAAACGGCGCTCTCAAGTGCCCACAACCTGGCGCGCACTGGCGAGCACGTGAAGAACTACTGGCCGCAGCTGCTGGTGCTGGCCGGCAAGCCGCAGGACCGCCCGGCGCTCGTCGACCTCGGCAACCTCATCACGAAGTCCGGGTCGCTTATGATCGTGGGCGATATATCACAAGTAAGTTATAGTTTAAGCAGGGGCGTAACTATAGGGTGGCAAGGCTAGCAAAAAGCGACGGGCCCCTGACCCGAAAGGGCCCCGGCCTAAGAGAATTTTATTAATCAAAATCTTATTAAAGTAAATTGTTATTTAATTATAAATATGTATAAACCTATGCTCTTAAAAATAAAACTTATCATATCTGGGATGGTATAGTTACGCCTCTGAGTTCAATTTATAAATTTAACTCCGAACTTTTTTTTGTTTATGATAATATTAATGTTCGATTCTCCTAATATAGCTATGTTTCGTACAGTGATTGAGAGAGTCAGAAGTCTAACCCATTCCAATTCTTACTTTTTATTCCACAATATCCCTGATTGCTTGTTAAACGGGCAATAGGTTTGTGTCTCCTCTGGCGTTGCACATCCATGTATGATGTACAGCGCATTGACGTCAGGCACTCGAGGTCACAGCATTTATTTGACACAAATTTTACTTTTCTTAAAGCTTGTAAAATAAACTTGAGTTAGTTCACGACACCAACCGCGCCGCGTGGGCTTGAACCGTTAACCAGTTACCAGTTACCATTAACCAATTACCAGAATAATTGGATGCTGATAAGCAATAATGTGTCAACCCACAAAAAGTCAAATTTGGAGATATTGATGTATTTTAATACTACGTCACCTATATAACATTATTCAAAAAAAATCTAGTCGTCTAAACTAAATAACTATGGAAAAAAGTTTCTTAACTCAATATTTCGAATTTCAGGTGCGTTACATATTTTGTTACATAATTTATAAAATACTCTCAAATATTTAAAAACTTATTATTAGACAACATATTAAATAAATCTATCTGCTTTTGATTAATTATACATTTTATCATCAAAATACTAAAGAAAAGATGAATATATACGTCTTCAAACAAATTTATTAAGAATAGGTTTGACATCTTTATGCGCCGTTTTCTCAAAACGAAGTCCGTGTGGCTTGACACACTATTGCTTATCAGCGTCCAATTAATACTTAAAACATGTAAATAACGTGTAAAAGGTTTTACTTGGCGCCAACTTCGAATGTTTTACGAGTCAACGACTTCAAAATGTTGTGGAAAATATTTATTTGCCTGATAGTTCATTTGTATCTATTTTTTTTTTTGTAAAAAGTTTTTATTTGCCAGCAATTTAAAAAAAATATATATTATTATTATGCTATTATAACTAAAATATGTAAAATACACAGTCATTAAATATGTAATTATAATAACTGTTGTTATCAACAAACAACTAAGTTATTTTTTTTTTTCATTTATATACCTATTATTATAACGTCAAGAAAAAATAAAATATTAAAAATATATAAATATTTATTTAAAAATTACACAAAAATAATCTTAAGTTAAATTAAAATTTAACTAATTAACTATAATTAATATTTAATGAAATAAAATCGTTTGTGCCTTGTCTGTTATTCGATCTTAAAAAGGTTTATAAATGCGTTCACATCATTTTCTTACAATGTAAGAAGGTATATCTTTGTAATATCTACCGCTGCTATAAGTATCGTATTTTAACGTAAAGTTAAAGACGTTTGATTATGTAACCTCACATAGAAGCAAACATAAACAAAGTATATTAATAGCCCAAAGTTACAAAATGGTTTGTTAATTTTACGATCCTTAGTCATGTCTTAAAGTGACATTCAAATCGTTTATTTTATACCTAAGTAGGTATACATTTGTTTTATTTATGTACAAATGTTCAATATCACGAGTCAAATTAATTTGAAATTTTTTACATAAATATTTAATATTATGATATATTTTTAACCGACTTCCATAAAAGAAGGAGGTTCTTAACTAGTAATATTCACCGATTATTCCGCCGTTTGACCGGACTTCAAAATGTTGTATAAAATATTTATTTTTTGCCTTTCAGTTTATTTGTACCTATCAAATTCGATTTTAAAGTTGATTCATTTTTATTTCAAAACATTTATAAGTAATCTTGATATAAGTTAAAACTTTTATATGTTAAATATTAATTTATGTTCTGAATTGTGTAATCACATTAGGTAGGTATATATGTACAATTGTACATGTAGCAATAATGAAATCACTAGCACTTGATTAGATACAAACAATCAGTCGCGTAATTCGACAAGAAAACTTGACCTATTTATTGTTTTACGTAATATCTTCTTGAAGTTTAATTCAATAATAATAACAAATAATACTTATTTGAAAATGTGATACAAATGACATACAAATGAAAAAATTAAGTTACGAGTATATCGAGACGTCACTATACAGGTTTAAAATTAAAATTAATTAAATGTTCCAGTGCTGGGCAAAGGTCTCCTCTCCTATCGAGAAGAAATTTTAGAGCTTAATCCAACACGCTGCTCTACTGCGGCTTGGCGGTGATAATACATGTTTCAAAATTTCTCCCGGCACATGCAGGTTTCCTCACGATGTTTTCCTTTGCCGTCACGCACGAGATGAATTTAAATACATAAAATTTAGTCAAATTGAACCCGTGATCATCGGTTGAGATTGACGTGTTCTAACCACCAGGTCATATGGATTCTTCCATTATAATATAGTATTTGTATTGTATTATATTATAACAGTATTAAGAACTATTATTTCGTTGTAGCAAAAGCTATCCTACAAGGAGCGCGCGCACCGCACGCGCTGCGGCGACGAGTGGCTGCGTGGGCGCAAGGTGCGTGCCTTCTGCGCCGGCGTGCATGGCTTCAGTTTCGAGAGCGGTGCGCGCGCGCTCATGCAGGCGGCGGGGGTGGGCCGCCTGGCGCCCAACGTGCTGCTCATGGGCTACAAAGCCGACTGGGCCAGCGCGCCGCCCGCCGACCTCGAGTCCTACTTCAACGTGCTGCAGTGAGTTGGACAGACATTGTTGCTGGATACGGATACTTTATTTATGTGTGAATGCAAATGTGAATAAACATTGCTTCATTATTAAAATATTGAACACTAAAAAATTACAGAATAATATAAAAAATAATAAAAAAAATTCCAACTGCGTAGAGAGTTCCATTACAAATATTATTGTAAAATTCTATTCGCTATCATCTATCGCATACTGCTACAATGCAGTTTTGGAGTAAGCGACAGCCACTTGCTTTTAATGTCTGCCGCAGTCAAGAAAAACCCAATGACGTCTTATATGATAAAAAGCTGCCCTACATATATTACACTAGCAAAATATTAACCTTCTTTTTTTGATGAGAGTTAGTAATCCTCTACTTGCTGTTCCGCAGCACAGCGTTCGAGACGCGGCTGGCGGTGGGCATCGTGCGCGTGGCGGGCGGGCTGGACTACAGCGCGCTGGGCGAGGAGGCGAGCAGCGGCCTCACGGCGGCGTCCAGCAGCGGCGACCTGCGCGTGCGCGCGCCCATCATGCACGCGGACTCCGACCTCGACATCCGCGCCGACTCGCAGCCCTCCAGCCGGCACAACCTCAGTGAGTGGCTTTACGATCATTGGTGCAGTAATCATGAACGATTGATATAAAAGTACATAGAAGGGCACTTAGTCAATTCTTCTGAAACCAATTTTAACTTACGTACTATTCCGCAAATTTTCTTTTTTAATTAAAATGTGTCTTTGCTCATAATATACATATAATCTTCTCCAGTAAACGGGCTATCTAACGCAAACAATAATATCGCAAACCAGATTGAATTCTCAACATTAAATTTAATAATTAATATATTTTTCAGATCTTTTAACGTTAACTACATCACGCTCGTTTACAATATCTGAGAAGAGTTACACGAAAGATAAGAAGAAAGACAAGAAAATCGACATTCACCGGCAAGTGGTGTACAAGTCGTCGTCCGGCATCGAACTGTCAATGGAGCAGTTGTCTCACATGACGATATTCAAAAGAAAACAGGTACATCCATGTTTTATACAATGCATAAAAATTAAGCAACAATAATCAGGTGAACATAGTTAGTAAAGCTATTTCTTTGCATACATCACCGATATGTAGAAAAAGTTCTTAAGAAAAAAGTCTCCGCGACTTCGCCTTCATATAGTAACTATCATTGACTTAACTTCATCACTATCAAAATTCATCAAAATTGATTGAGCGATTTCAACGTGAAAACATAACAGACAGATAAGACAATCATAGTTACTTTCGCATATATAATCTTAGTATAGATTGCATGAAACCCCACCAGCATGTGAGATACATAGATGATAAGCAATGATGTGTCAACCATAAAAAAGACAAATTTAGTTTCAGACTCATTGATGTATTCTGGTTATACATTACGTATTTGTCATTATTAAAAACAAGTTTCAAGTCATTTGAACTAAATAAGTACGGAAAAAACGTCTTCAAAGAAATTGATTAAGAATAGGTTTAATATCTTTAGACGCCATTTTCTCAAAATGAAGTCGCTGTGTCTTGACATAGTATTGCTTCTCAGCGTCCACATAGCCAAGAAGAGAGAGTGAGAGAAAGAATTAGATTACATGATTTCTTTCGCGCGCAGGAGGCGGGTACCATCGACGTGTGGTGGCTGTACGACGACGGCGGGCTGACGATGCTGCTGCCGTACATCATCTCGCAGCGCTCGGCGTGGGCGCGCTGCGCGCTGCGCATCTTCGCGCTCGCCAACCGCCGCCACGAGCTCGAGCTCGAGGAGCGCAAGTTAGTACCCCAATAGCCCCTCCATGACAAGGATGTTCAAACACTGAATTTTTTATCCGACTACAGCATAGCTTATTGATTACACATACATACATACATTGCTTGTTTACGGACTGGGTCGATCGGGGCAGTACAACACGAACGCAGGTGTACACATATTTGTCAATACGTCACTATATTCCAAAACGCGTAAGATCCGGTCGCGAACGGCTAAATCGTTTAAAGCTCGAAGGAACAAAATTCATATATGTATGTAATAGTCTATTCTAAGTCCATGTCAATATAATATCAATGAAAATTCGCAATGCATATTTAGCACAAATGTACAGCGTAGCTCGTACAATAGGAGATAGGTGTAAACTGTGTTTCGTACCGAGAGTTAGAAAGCCTAACCTCCTACCCTTTTAGTATTTCTTTCCTTACTTCTTTTTAAGGTAACGCATTTGTGTACTCCTCTGTTACTGAAAATATTCATGGGCGGGGGTGATTACATCAGTGTCCTGCCTGCTCATTTGCATTATTTTTATTAAAAAAAAATAACGAAATAATTAAATTAAAAAAATTATTTCACTAATTTTTTGGTAACTATCGAAATCTATCGCCGGTTTCACTTATGAAACACTGACGAAGAATAATTAATTGATTATTTTATATATGTCAATATTTTAGTGCCAATTTTTGGTAATAATTACCTCTTAGTAAAATAAGTTTTATTTGTTTATTAATACTATATTTTTATAATTGTGCAGTATGGCAAACTTGCTCTCAAAATTCCGCATAGACTACTCGTCGCTGACAATGGTGCAGGACATCACGGAGCCGCCTCAACCGGAGACCAAGAAGACCTTCGAGGAACTCATCAAGAAATTCACAGATGAGACAGGAGGTAGGTTTTTTATTATGATAACATAAGTGAATTGTGAATATATAATGAATTCAGGTTGAATATTATTAGTTAAATAATTCTTCTTTATTAAAAATTAGTGTCTGCTTGATTGATTTGAAAATTATGTGAAGAATCACAGACAAGATTTTTATACCAAATCAAAAAAAAAAAATATTTATCCAAAGAACTAAGAATAATTACTGTCAGTTAAATTTGAATAAGAGTAAATCTAATAATGCTACATAAATGCTAAATAAAACAATTACTTAATCCTCTTTATTGCTGTAAAAATTTAAGCAAAACCGAAAAAAAAGGTTTTCCATATTTACACATGTATTACCACTTTCCTTAATCACTACATTCAACACTGCACTTCACGGTAGCCACTAGCAGACGAGTAAACTTTTGCTTGGTTGAATTCACCGTACATAAGTCACCATCATACATCCTAAATGATCACTCGAAGCTCAATTGTGCCACCTATTGATCGAGATCGAGATTACTCCAACGCGACCGATGATGTATGTCGTCAGTGGGTGTAGGGACAAATCTTTACCAACCTTAGGGTGGATAAACGTAATTACATGTATTTCGAATTCATACATTAAATCTTTCTTCTTTTGATCTTTTTCTTAATTTTTTGATTAATAAAATAATTAAATTTTTATTAATAATTTAAAATTAATTTAATTTGTGTAATATGATTACTTTATGCTCAGTTACTAAAAACAATTAGGTTGTTTTTATGTTTAATGAAATTGTAATAAAGTATATAAAATATATTTAATAACTTAATATACCCTGAGGTGGAAAATGGGAAGAGCAATCAGAATGAAATTGCGTTTACACGATTATTATCCTTAAAGGTGGAAAAACAGAATCATCCCTTGTCACGGAAGATCATATATAAAACATGCGTCTGTCTCGCAGAGTGCAAGATCAGCCCGGCGGAGCTGACGACGCTGTCGGAGAAGACGAACCGGCAGCTGAGGCTGCGCGAGCTGCTGCTCGCCAACTCCGCCGACGCGCGCCTCGTCGTCATGTCGCTGCCCATGCCGAGGAAGGTGAGATAACTTTACACCAATTACACTTGCGTTCGGCCGCACACATTGGATGACAGAAGTAACGCAGCAATGAATAATCTTGAAACAATAAAATATTCGAATTTAGATCCGAAAATATATAAAAATACGCGTTCGTGTGTATGTGTGCCGTTATTGACTGGGAGTGTGGTGTCGCAGGGTTCGGTGTCGGCGCCGCTGTACATGTCGTGGCTGGAGGTGCTGAGCCGCGACCTGCCGCCCGTGCTGTTCGTGCGCGGCAACCACACCTCCGTGCTCACCTTCTACTCCTAGAGCCTGACGATGGAGAAGAGTTTATCCTATATCGTCGGGGATTTTAAAAAACCGCGTATCTAGTTTTCTCTATAAAGTCCAAATATGAATCAAATATTCAATTACAATAATAATAAAAATGTCTGGTGGCAGTGAATTTATTTCAATTTTTACACATATAGATTATGTAATTTTTAGCTAGCTTGCTTGTTATCTTGAAATTTAATATTTGATTCAAAGATGGACCTTGTTTCAAAAACTAGTTACGCGGTTTTGCACTATCCCCTGCGATACGTAAATCATAAAAAATTGACTACTTAATATATTTTATACTAGACATTAATTGAAAAATGTTATATTAAAAATATTCTTAAATGAAACATTTTTATATTTCGATACCTCCCACGTAAGTTGTTGTAACCCCAAAATTACAATTTTACAGTAGAGCACCTTTTAATCAGTTTTAGTTTGAAAGTTACAACAAAATACGCCTTTTTTCAGGCGTATTTTGTTGTAACTTTCTTTGAAAAAAAAAAGATTTTTGGTATTTTTTCACTTTGAATGCATTAAGCAATGCAAATCCGTGTAGTATTCAGTAAAAACGCTAACGGCAATTTTGTGGCTTACAATAACTTACGTGGGAGGTATCGATTTATTGATTGAAACGCTTTCTATTCCTCAAATAAGGAGCGTAGCGTACAAGATATAAAGGCAGGATCCAGTTAAAGCTACTTCACATTATATAAATGTTATAGAATAAGATTTTTAAATAACATCAATCGAATCTGTGACTCGGAGTATATTATTACAATGTGGTATTGTTAGATGTATTTTTAAGTACTAATTGTATTTTAAGATGACGTTGTGATGCACAACATATATGTACGTACAAACCTGTGTATTATTTAGGACATAGGAATAAAAGATTAAGAATAATGTATAATTTTAATATGCGCAAAGTATTTAAAGTTTCACATGACATCAAACTTCAAAAAGATAATTTATTTAAAAATTATTATAATTGGGGGTTTAATTTTGTCTGTCGGGTTTAACCGTCTACTCTGAATTATCTACAGACGCTACAGTATTGTACACATATCAAAGCTGTTACTATACTGTAACTCCCGTAATTTTGAATAGAAGGCCTAATTCCTTAAACTCGACAGACGGAATTAGGCCTCTTGACTATATAAATCGAAGTAAACATCCTCGAACTTATAATTTTTTAATTATCTAAAAAATATTTACGAGTTAAATAACTTTATTTGTTATATGTAATTACGTACGTAACTTTACTTATTTTAATTCTGAATGGAAAGTAGGTCTATGTTTTATGGCATTACAATAGTTTTCACTTCATTAGAGTTTATTGTGTGTCTTGAAACAATACGAACAATTAATATGAAAAATCTTTTAATACTGATATTTTTATACAGATTGTATTGTTGTTCTAAGAATAAATTATTAAATTATTGATTAATATTTCTTAGATTTTTGTGGTTACTACACATTTTAATTGAATTACTTTAAATGGATGAAAGCGCATATCTTAATTAATTTTATCATCGTGACGCGACGTTGCGAAGTCTTTACGATTTTATCCGTGAACACATTCGATGTAAAATGTTCGATATGTGGGGATGATAAATTTAATCAATATACTCGATTTAAATTCGATTAAAATAGTTTTATTGATTATGTTTTAAATTAAAAAGTAAAATCAAAGAAAGAGTACTTATTCAAATTCAATTCAAATACAGTGTTTTTATATTTGAAAATTTACTTAATAATATTTACTAAGAGAGTTATAATAGTAGCTATAAGTACTATAAGTTTATCCAAAAACTAAGTCCCTTCGTAAACCAAAGCTTATCTTTACAGAATGAAGTAGAACAAATTTTTTTATATAAGTGTTTCCGTATGTGTGTGTATATCCATTTACAAGATTGACCTATTTACAAGTGTGTTTCAAAATACGTCTATAATAATAATAATTTGATGTATTTATATACTTAGATATAGTTCTTATGAATGTGTGGGCGTTTATGCGTATTTTTGTCGTAAAAGTTTCATACGTTCGTTTGCGCGTTTTACAAAGCTGCATCTGATATGAAAGTTTGTTTTGGTTACGTATGTAAATCTTAGTCTACAGCATTACTAAGAAAATACGTTAAATAAGTACAATGAAAGACATCTCGAAGTGATAAATTGCACACTTTGATGTTTCAAATCAATTTTTGTTTAATTATTGTTAGCTTTGAGGTTTTTTATTTGTTTTATAATTGTCCAGCGCGTTTAAATTCAAATCCAGTAAATATTTACATAATAAATCACCAAAAATAATAAAAAATAACTTAGTACTGAAGTTACCTACTAATATTTTCCTTTTAAATTTACTTCATAACATTAGATCATTATATCACATACCTCTGTAAGATAAGAATAATTTATTTTATTAGTTTATTTAAGTAATTAATTTAATTTAGTAAAATTTCTAACCATTTTGTAAAATATTTTGTTTTATTTTTAACGCAAATCTCGGTCAGTCCTGGCATAAGTATTAAACTGTAGAAGAAAGACAATATTTTAAATAATTATTAAACGATTAACTTTTATAGTTTGTTTAATTTTTTCAAAACTCGCCTTTAATGTATTTTTCATTTGTCTATCTAATAAATAATAATACTAAAAATTCCATAATTATTAGTTGTGGTTTTATTATTGCAAAACAATAAAAAAAAATACCGTAGAAAAAATCACAAAAACTTTCAATGAAAAATTTTGGAAGTGAATTTCTGACTCGCACAAATCAATAACAAGTTGGCAACATGGTGGCGCAGTGATCACTGCATCTGATTAAAGCGCTAAAGGTCGCGGGTTCGATACCCGCTCATGGCGTACATCAATATTGACCAAAATTATGGATGTTTCTCATGGCAGAGTGTTTGTGTTATGTGTATTTCAAAACCACCACCACATGGTAAAGAGATCTAATGGAGACCATTGAGTGTGGAACGAAAAAAACGTCAAGATCATTTTTCCAGGGGTTAAATAGCCTAAAGAGACATATTTAAAGTAAAAAACAATCGTAATTTTTAAACAATATAAATGGACGCAAAAAAAATTAATTGACATTACAAAATTGTCATATTATATGTAAACATTATGTAAATAAAATTTTATTGTTGTACAATGAAAATAATAAAAAAAGATATATTTTTAATCAATACAAATAATTTGTTTCTACAATGAAAATAGTTAGATCAGAAAAAGGTTTGTATGTGTCCTAAAAATATCGAGAAAACATCGGGGGTTTTAATGGGAAGACAGAATAATGGGCGATTTCTCACGATGGCTTCCTTTGCCACCAAATAAAATATGAATTAAAAGACTAGTACCGAAAACAGAGGTTCTTACCCGGATTTGAATTGATCAATGTGTTATATCCTCTAAGGCATGTCCACGAATTCACGTAAATATAAACATTGATGCATGAGATCCAATTTCGAACGACTCGTGTTTAGACTGTGAATTGTTAAGCGGTAATCGGAGATTAGTTATGAAGAAGCAGTTCGATCGAACTTAGTGACCTGTTGCTTTTTACTTTTTGTCAAGTCTTCACTATTTTAGCAATATATCTAAGTATTTTGTAGTATTATTTATTTGTTACACCACCACATGAGTAGTAAAGGTTGTTTTTCTGGAATCAAATACCTTAAATAATGGAGTTTCAAATGAATCTTGTTTCCTTTGAGAGAAACGGTAAGTAATCATAAGCTTCAAAGGACCTATTTACCAGACGCTAATATACCATTAATTTAGAACCTGCAAGTCGAAGACTCAGCGAGGCACCAATAGACAGTGGAGTGGGAGCAGCTTTGATAGCTACTTCAGCTCACCATGACGAGGTGAGCAGGTATATTCATGTTGAAATATTTTAGGCAACCCAATATGTAGTAGATAACTGTAGAATTTATTATGATCCTACTTTTCACTACAGTTTTTAAAGGTCATTATTTTTTAGGAAAGTAATGTTCAAGGACAAAACATTGAGCCCACGCCTGAATTGACAACATACAATATCAAATTAGGATGGATACAGGTAATATTATTCGGACAATTTCTGATGGTTATTTGATCTTGATTAGCTTCTTGTGCAAAATTAGACAGGGATTTGTTTCAATTTAAAATAAAATAATGGAAAATATTATCTAGAGTGACAAAGTTTTCTCCACTAGGGCGTATTGATACCATGTCTTCTAAACATCTGGGGCGTGATGCTCTTCCTACGCATCGCTTGGATCGTGGCTCAGGCTGGTATCTGTCTTACGGTCCTTATTATCTTTCTGTCGGGCCTGGTGTGTGTTATTACTACGTTGTCACTCAGCGCCATTTGCACTAATGGTCTATTAAAAGGAGGTAAGTAATAGCAATTTTTTTTTAGAGAAAATAAATGACAAACGAGCAGGCGGGTCACCTGATGTTAAGTGTTTATTGCCACCCATGGACATTTGCAAGACTAGACTAGCCAAATGCTAGAATAATGCATAACATCTTTCATTACGTTTATGCTATAACAAAACAGTAAAAAAATTGCTCCGTTGGTTACAGGTGGAGTTTATTATATCGTGTCTAGGTCTTTAGGAGCTGAGCTTGGTGCATCTGTTGGTATAATTTTTGCATTTGCTAATGCGGTAGCAGCTAGCATGAATACTATTGGTTTTTGCGAATCGCTGAATGATTTGTTGAAATCTTTTGATCTGAGAATAGTTGATAATGGAATGAATGATGTTCGGATTGTTGGTACAATCGCACTTTTTGTAATGTGCGTTATTTGCGCTTTTGGTATGGACTGGGAAACAAAGGCGCAGGTTATTACTTGATTGATTTATTTGAAAGATAAATTAGATTTGAAAATCTAGATGCACAAGCAAAGATACTATTATATTTATTTTTCAGAATTTCCTTGTTATAATTATTGTGGTGGCGATATTGAATTACATTTTGGGAGCATGTATGGGACCATCCAACGACAAAGAAATAGCGCAAGGATTCGTTGGTATTAATTGTACGCTTTATTCAGATAACTTTATAACTATTGTTTTTGGTTTTCTTCGTTTTTCGGTTCTAATTGAATAAGTATGTAACTACGTTATTTATATAATTATTATTATTTATTAATCTTTACGCAGTGGAAACAGCGATAAGTAATCTAGCTCCAGACTTTCGATACAGTGACAATCAGCAACACGACTTCTTTAGTGTTTTTGCTATGTATTTCCCTGCTGTGACGGGCGTCCAGGCCGGAGCCAATATTTGCGGTGACTTGAAAGTAAGTCGAATACTTTTTAATAATACAATGCCAGTTTGTCGATTAATAGTAAAAAAAATCCTCTAACACTTTTAAAAAGGTAAACTTGATTATTAGACGATGATAGATGCACAATGGTATATTTGCAGGCCCAACGACAGCAATTTAAAAGATAATTTTTCAAAGTTCATAGTTTCTTTATAATGTAATTTAAAAGAGTTGTAGTTATAAAATTACTATACAGATTATTCTTAGATGTCCATTTATATGCAACAAAAAAAGTTATTTATGTAAAATCTGAAATAAATTAGAGCAAGATGAATATATGCCCTCCAGAATCCAGCCACAGCTATACCGAAAGGCACATTTCTGGCGCTAGCTCTGTCGATGTTCAGTTACCTGCTGATGGCGGTGCTGTGCGGCGTGGGCGCGCTGCGAGACGCTAGCGGGAACGTGGTTGACGTCACATTGGGCACCGTCGACGCGTGCAAACCTAGCTGCGAATACGGATTGCATAATAACTATGGGGTACTTAATTTGATGTAAATTTCATTCTAAGTTTTATTTACCAGACTGTTTATTGAGAAATAGCAAACGTTTGTGTAATACCTCCCATCATGTACTGATTTTCCGGCTATGTTTTGTATATTAAATTGACATCGACGACTTTTGTCTCTTTGTGAGTATTTACATAAACTTATATTTACTATGAATTTCAACCTATATATAAATATAATAATTAAAAACATTATTATTCTTCCGTCTTTAAATAAAATTAATTTTAATTCAAATAGTTGAAGTTCGTCATCGAAATTATTATATCGATATTATATGGGACCTTCTGGTTTTGTTCTGAGGCTGGCTCTTCAATTTCATATAAATGTTCTTTACAATTCGAATAGCCTTAATCTATTTATATGTAGATAATGCAATTAATGGCACAATCGAGTGCTTTAATCTATGCTGGCTGCTGGGCTGCCACGCTGTCGACGGCGCTCACTAACCTGCTGTCGGTGCCGCGCCTGATCCAGGCGCTGGGCGTGGACCGCATCTACCCCGGACTCATCTTCTTCTCCAAGCCCTACGGCAAGCACGGCGAGCCCTACCGTGGATACGTGCTCACCTTCTTCGTTTCGCTCATGTTCTTGCTAATTGGTATTTTTTTTTTATTATTTTTTTACCAGCATTTGCTAAATTAAGTTCCGCTAGAAAGATAGTTTCAAGAATTTGTTATTTTTAACATAATGCAACGTTTTGAACTTTTCAGCGGACTTAAATACGATAGCTCCATTAATTACAAACTTTTACTTGGCGTCGTACGCTCTCATCAACTTTTGTACTTTTCATGCTGGCTTAATTCAGTCGATAAGTTGGAGACCAACATTTCGCGTAAGTAATGTAGGTACTATATGTATATCAATTAGTTGAGGAATGGATTTAAATTTTTTAAAGGTGTATGTAAGTAAACTATAATCAACTAGAACGGCACCATCTGACAACTTCGTCTACGCAGAATTATTTAACTCTAATTATTTTTATTATTATTTGACCACTATTTTAACCTATAACAGCCCGTTGTTTGTATTAAGAAGTAAACTATGTTTTAATTGAATAATTAAGGTATTAATTACTTTCGCATATGTTAATTAAGTAAGGATTATTAATACTAATAGTAAAGTAAAGTAAATACATATATAAATAACAGCCTGTAAATATCCCACTGCTGGGCAAAGGCCTCCTCTTCTATTAAGGAGAAGGTTTTAGAGCTTAATCCAGCACGCGGCTCCACTGCGGGTTGGCGGATACACATGTATCAGAATTTCTTCCGGCACATGCAGGTTTCCTCACGATGTTTTCCTTCACGGCCGAGCTCGAGATGAATTTAAACACTAATTTAGCACTTGAAAAATCAGCGGTGCTAGCCGGGATTTGAACCCACGATCATCGGTTGAGATCGACGTGTTCTAACCACTAGGCCATCTCGGCTCTTATTAATAGTAATAAGGATTATTATTTTAGGTTTTTTATGTATATATATATATATATATATATATATATATATATATATATATATATATATATATATATATATATATATATATATATATATATATATATATATATATATATTTTGTTATTGTTTTAGTACTATAACACGTGGTTGTCGCTGTTTGGATTTTTAATGTGCATCTTCATTATGATGATAATCAGCTGGGCAATGGCGCTCATCACGTTTTTTGTTTTTATGACTCTCTACCTTTTAGTACTCTACAGAAAGCCAGGTAATGAATTTTCAGTTTTATATTACTTAAATAAAACGCTATATTTATTCTTAGCTGTACTATGATAACGTAATTTGTATATTTTAATAAATATAAAGTATATTTACGCTAGAAATATAATATTATTGTACCTTTCATAAAAAAATATAATGTTCATGCAGATGTTAATTGGGGGAGTAGTACGGACGCACAAAGATACAAGGATACTGTATCGGCTCTGGTTCAGATGTCTCACATGCATGAGAACATAAAGTCTTATAACCCTCAAGTGTTGGTGTTAGCTGGTAGACCTGGTTACCGACCAGCTTTGCTCGACATGGGACACCTCATCACGAAACTGGGTTCGTTTATGATTGTTGCTGATATCAACGAGGTATGTATTGTCTTTTACTTAATTTATTTCATGAAAATTAACTTATAAGAACTACACTACTCGTGTATATCAATAATATATTTATAAAAAATTTAAATATGTAAGAAATGTTAATTCGGTTTTAGTTAGAAATATTCGCAATTTTAATCGACTCGTATAAAATATACAGCAACCGATGTCAAATTTAGAAAGACTGGGACGTCTTCAAGAAGGCGAACAATGGTTACAATCGCGGAAAGATTTTGGTTTCTACGTGGTTCTGGATGGTCTGCCCTTCGAGGACGGAGTACAAGCAGTCATTAAATCTTCCGGCCTGGGAAACTTGAGGCCGAATGTGTTGCTTATTGGCTATATGAACAGATGGGCCCGCTGTGCTTTCAGTAGCGTCAGAACCTATGTCCGAGTTCTTCAGTGAGTAATTAAAATTAAACTCTTTTTAAAAGGGTATCATATTTCTTTTCCTCGTCGTAGTTAATGCTCACGCCAGTAATTTCGAATTTAACGGATCAACGTATAATTATTTATACGACATTCACATTCAGCGACCGCCATTAAGATTCCACATTGCTGTGTTAAACTTGTAAGTTTTCTTACGGACTTACATAAGGTTTACATAAATTGTTTATCATTCCTTTTACACCTGACAGAACTCACCTTCAGTGACTTATTTATTGAAAGTCATAGCTTAGTAAAGGTTTTATATAAGTTACGGGAGCAAAAATTATAAATGTAAATCTCGCTTAATAATAATTTGTTTGTTGCTAAGCCACAATAAAGGGGTTAAATTTAATTATCTTTCTTACGGTTTAATTTAAAACATAAATCAAGCTGTGATAGGGCCCGGTTAAAGCTAAATGACTAAACGAATACACCTAGTAATTGTTTAAAACTTCATGAGTATTATTAGGCGATAATTACACTTATAATTTCTATTCATTGCTTTATACCTCAAAGAATTTATTGTCAGTGCCATATTTTTGACATTCACAGTTTTCCTAACCACCTACGACATATCTGTCACTAAGTTACATAGTTGTTTTATATTGCTCTAAAACTTACGAATGGAATTTTCGCCTTAATCTTAAGTGTTAGTGTTTACACTTTCCACACAGACTAGCGTTCGAGGAGCAGCTCGGCGTGTCGATCCTGCGCGTGCCGGAGTCGGCGCGGCCGGTGAAGGGCGCGGCGCGCGACGCTCGTGGCTCGCTGGAGACGCGCGCACCGCACCCCGCGCACGACCTCATGCTGGCCGACTCAGACGCGGACGTGCCGCAACTGAGCCGGCCTGAGGGTATTTGCTAATTAGCCAGCTCGTATTTACAGATACGATATTGTTATGTTATCACTAGGCTTCTAGTTTATAATAATAAATAAACGAATATAGATCCACCTGTTAGAGATGTATCATAAATTTAAATATACTGTATTTTGTTTATGGTACCTCGTTGACTAGTTAATTGCTAATTTATATCGTCAAAACGCACCCTCCGTCTCTCTAACATAGATTGTTCGTCTTCGCTCTTATAAATATATTCATAATTACAAACAACTAGATACAAAGAACTGCAGTGATAACATAACATTAATTTATTTATTTTATTTTTAATCAACAGCATATACAGATTATAAATGTACAGTTTAAATTAATACAATAATATGACGCAATGATCACAATCCTAATGCGATTAGGTATAATATTTAACAAAGTAGATTTAAAAAAATATTTTCAAAACGAATATGAACCAGATAACAATAATGCTAATGAAAGATTTTAAATGGTGATGTGGTATTTTTTTTACCACCAGTTTTAAAAAAAAAAGCTATTCAAATTTTGCCACCCCTTCCCACAATTACCAATACGATATCCTCGATAACAATCGATAATACATATACATAACTCGTCATATTTTTCAGGGTGAAACTTTTTGTCAGACATAAAAGGAACCCGAATTAATTATTAATAACTTTTACTTAATTGTAATATAATAAATGATCTAGTTTATCATTTATTGATTTTATTTAATATTATTTAGATGAAGCAGAATGTAGTAATCCAGGATTGGAAATAGCACTCAAAGATACTGTGGCTTCATTTCATGCCAGCGATCCAGACAAAACTACTCCGATATCAAGTCTATCGATGCGAAAATCTGGGGCATACAAACCTTTAACATTTAGTCCCGTAAGTACTAGTCCCGTAGTAATATAATTATATTCAGTTACTTTAATATTGAGTTGCAAACCTTATCGTTTTCTTACTGTAGTAGAGCGTAGTAGTTAATTAGTAGCAGTAGGTCACCATCAAGTGATCCACTGGCTCGTTTGCAAAAATTGATAATGACAAAAATATTGACAAGTGTCGGAATTTTATATTAATAACTACGAGTAGCTCTCAGCAAAACATAATTATGTCTAACTTCAAGTGGCACTCATCTATTTTTATTTAGCGTTCGTACATATTTAGGGTGGATTTAAGCAATGATGAAGTCCCATTGACGACAAAAGATCACGTGTCTTTTGTGAAAGCATGTACTATACAAGCTTGTATTGAAATCATAAAGTTTTCAATAAAATACAAGCCTAATAATACGTAATGTATAAACATTATGAAGGATAATGACTTGGACGCGTGGTGGCTGTACGACGATGGCGGCTTGAACATCCTTCTGCCGTACATCATAGCGCGACGCGGGTTCAAAGACAAGATGCCACTGCGGATATTTACACTTACGCGAGACTGTCAAAACATTGAAGATTCTGAAGTGCGGTCAGTGAACAAACTCAATCAAATTACGATGTTACTATAATGTTTCACTGCGGTTCTAGTCTCTAGTTTACATGTAATTATGAATATATTTGTAAAACCGAGGACGTGTGATGTATCGGAGAGAGCATGCATACTGACGATATATGGATGCTGATAAGCAATAATGTGTCAACCCACAAAAAGTCAAATTCGGAGATATTGATATATTTTGATACAGCATCACCTATTTAACATTATTAAAAAAAAATTCAAGTCATCTTAACTATTTAAGTAAGGAAAAACGTTTCTTAATTTAATGTATCAAATTTCAAGTGCGTTCAATATTTTTCTAATTATACAATAATCTCAAATATTTGAAAACTTATTATTAGATACATATAACTGTTTTTAATTAATTATACCTTTTATCAAAATAAAAAAGAAAAGATGTGTATATACGTCTTCAAACAAATTTATTAAGAATAGGTTGAACAACTTTAAACGCCATTTGCTCAAAATCAAGTCCGTGTAGGTTGACACAGTATTGCTTATCAGCGTCCATATATTAGTGCCCAACTTATAAACAAGACACCATATAATATAATAGACAAAATACATTTACATTTACTTTTATGATATATTCTAAACAGTTATCTAACTAACATTGTATATAGCGTCCTTGTATAATACAAATAAAAACTAAGTATACACAAAAAACTAATTTGGTGATTTTTTTGTTATTGATTACAGTATAAAATCTTTGCTACAAAAATTTCGAATCGAATATTCTTCGCTCACTATTATTCAAGACATCAACGAGCCGCCTCTGCAAGCGAGCGTGCAGTACTTTAATCAGCTCATAAGGAAGTTTAGAACTAATATTGGCAGCGGTTCGTATTTTTCGCTAAAATGTTTCGTGAAAACGTTTTTATAACAAGATCAATAATATATTTTAAGTAGTTATTTTCAGTGAGTGACATGACTTTATTTTTACTTTAAAAATACATAGGTAATAATTATCCCAAATAATTATATTCTTACTTATTATAATTATATTGTCTTATTAAAATCTATTAACTGAGGAATTTACCTATAACACTAACTTCTTACCCCTCGCTGTTCCACTCGCGCTTTTGGTTATTGCTTCTCATCTTCTTCAATAAATAGGCTATCGAACGCAATAATTTTTCAAACCAGATCATTATTTTGAGAGATCCCACCTCTTTATAATGTTAGTATATATTGAAACAAAAAGAATATTGAACAGATTCTCTAATATCGGACGCGGAGCTGGAGCGGCTGCGGCTGAAGACCAACCGCCACCTGCGCCTGCGCGAGCTGCTCGTGCAGCACTCGTGCGCGGCGTCCTTCATCGTGCTCACGCTGCCCTACCCGAGACTGGTTATATTCTTATTAAGCTAGCTGTGCCCCGCGGTTTTACCTGCATTAATCTGATAAAAAATTGTATTTATTTGAAGCTAAAATTCGTTAGACAGTTGTTTATATAAGCGTTGTTCATACATAATATAATTTTTTATGTCTTACTTTGTAAAGAAATCGTTTTTTATAGATTCGCTTCTAAAACTCAAATGTAATTACTGTATAATATTAATTACTAATATAATTTCTATCTGTTAGGGCTCGGTGTCGCCAACTCTATACATGTCATGGCTCGAGATACTGAGCAAGGACTTGCCTCCCGTACTCTTCGTAAGAGGGAACGACGAAACTGTGCTTGGCGTATAATCGTTTATGTAATCCTGTGCCCATTGAAAATATTAAAATCAGTTGAATATATTTTTTTGATTTTTTTTTCTTTTTAATTCAATAAACTTAATTAAACGTATAAAATAACTGTGTAATTTGGTAACAGTTACCTAGGTTACCATAACTTGTGAGTGTCAATACATAATGATGTCATTGACAGTAAATTCGTTTAGATTTAAAAGCAATGTAAAAAAATGCATACAAATCCTATGAATATGACTGATATCAAAACCTACAAGTGTAATAATCGCCTTACAGATTTGTTTGTAATTTTTCATGAGAGAAATAATAATACGTTTTCAATATATTACAAGTATTTCTTTATTTCACACATATTTCACAATTTTTAATTTAAGTTTTTAAACATAAAAATGATAAAATATTTACAGATACAAGAACCAACAGGCGTTCCAGATTAACAATTACAATAAACGATTACAAAATAACATGAAGATATCGAGCTGATTTAGAAATTTATTACATCGTAACAAAAGCGAGACGATACAAACTTACATTCGATACAATGAATCGTTATATTTACAAGTATTCCTTAATGTGGCAAAAAATTTGTACGCTAAGTGAAAAATATTATTACATTTTTCTATTTTATTATTCTATTTTTTTGTGAATATCTTATAAATAAATGTTCAGCGACTATTTCAATACTAAAGCTAACAATTGGGGCAGAGATTGGAAACGTTGCTCTTTTACATTTTTCTACGAGATATTACCAACACAGGGCGAGAATTATACTTATAAATTTTGCTCTCAGACTCTCATAAAGAATTACACATGAAATAATTTACTGTCAATGCCTTTATTTTTTTCAGCTACAACTTTAAGGTGATCTTGGTTATTGTTACTAGGTTACAGATTACAGTTTTATATCAATTAAGAGAGTAAAACTTACAAATGTAATTCTCGCCTAAAATAAAATAAAAATTAAGTGTACATTCAGGAATCGAATACAGTGTAAAAAAAAAAAACATGATTGTCTTGCTGAGGCGGACTATTTTATATATTTGACATTAATACATACATTAGGAAGATCATTAGGTAATTAAATTAGAAATAAATAAAACAGTAATTTTTCTTTGAACACACCTGAACTTTGTGCAAGAGCCATGTTTATAAACACCCATAAAGCGATTGGAATCGTTACTTGCAAGACGTTCTCGACAACTGCCTAACTATTAAACTTCTTTACTTAACAATTTAACAACTTTTTATTATATAGAGAAATCTATAAGATTGTCTATTGAGCGTCGTATAATGCGGCCTTTTAGGTTTCGTTAAAAATGAAAATGCAGGTTTGACCGAGCAACGCAACTAAAGCAAGCAATGTATTTTTTTTTCTAATTTTTAAATAATATAATTATGAGTATATATAAACATGGTTATATAATAAAAGAATATTCTACAAATAAGTTTCACGGCTTTAAAAATGACCGACGATAAGAAATGCAAGAACAGTCATTAAGCTTTGTACTTTTATTATATACGTGTTTTATATTCGATAATAAAATCATTATAGGACTAAAATTTACCCATACAGAGGCGGTCTGTTGCCTGAGGCCCCACTGCGATAAGGGAATAAAAATTACTATATTCTCGAACCAGCTCGCAAAACATACAAGATCTTTGAAGATGAAGCAAATGTAGCAGTTATCGATCGATATTATTTAGCGTATCTTACAAGCGATTGTGAACATAATTCATGGTATGAGGCGTTATGCGATATGTCAATTGTACGATAGGACGGCGATTCAAAATATACATCTGTGGATACGATATGTCGCTAATACATACATCCGTTGAAAAATAAACTTTCATCTCTGCTTCAACTTCATAAGTCACGGTTCTATAACTAACATTTCACTAGCTCGTGTTTTATATATTTATATAATTTTCAACTATCATAGGGTTTTCTATCGAGAGCCTATACAATTTACAACTATTTTATTCGTGTTCCTGTTTTTAGAACAGATTATTGTAACATTATGATTTCATACGACGACGTCGGAACGTCGATAAAAATTTAGAGAAATTAACAGTATTCAGTCTATAACCATTTAATATTATAATATTTACTTACACGTCGAACTCGATTCTTGTTTATTCTTTTCATCGCTTAAAGTTATTCCTTCGTGAGAATGTATAAAAGATGACGGAAACTTGAGGCACATTGAACAGAACAAACGAGATTCGAGTTATCTTATTTAAGTGCGTATGTATATAAGATAGTTTATATAAAAATGTGGATAACATCGAGATGCCACTACGAATGGAAGAATCGAACGATAGTCACACAAATGATTTTATCCTACCAGCACCTCAACGTATCAAAGTGTCAGACTCACCAGCCCGAGTGCGAAACAACGAGTACGGTGTCGCATCCATCATAATAAAGTACAAAAAGACTACACAAATTAAAGACGAAAAATCTTCACACAGCCATACTTCTTATATATAAATAAATAACATAGAGAGTACACCTAAACGATTAAGGTTATACTTTTTGGTTACGGATGTATCGCATGTGAAAAATAAATAGTCGATAGCGGCTGCCTCCGACGGCGATCCAGTCAGTCCTTACTCATACTAGAGGAACGTTTTCATTTACACGTTTAAGTAAACACTAGGAGACTTAGCGCTAGGGGCTGGGTGGACGAGTGGGGCACAGTCTGGCGCACGCGCACGCGCTCACTCGCGCACGTGCTCGCGTGCGCACGTGCTCACACGGACACGCGCTCACAACACGCTCACAGCACGCTGCACAGGGGACGCGACAGTCTTCATTCGGATTCCTCCTCGTTGTCCTCGTCGAAGCCGGACAGGTCGGCCGACTCTAAGTAGCCGTGCATAACCTGAAATTAATTTTTGAAAATTATTTAAATGTTTCTTCGATAATTAATAGTTTATAAAATTGTTTAATTTTTGTTAAAAATATGTATAGAATATAACCGTAGTAATTTAATAATTAATAAATTAATTATAGACTTTTTAAATAAAACGGCAAAAACAATAATAAAATTTTCGAACTTAAATTATATTAATTTTATACCTAATAGTAATATTAAAATTAAATAAATTGGATAGTCTGTTGTGTTGCTGTGTCTTTGTGGTAGAGTGTCGGTGTGGTGTGTCGGCGTGGTGGCGTGGCGTGACACTGACCGCGTACTCGAGCAGCGCGAGGTGGCAGAAGACGTACTGGTCGGGCATCTGAATGGAGTGCGCGCGCTGCTGGCGGATGCGCTCCACGGCGCCGCGCACGTCCGCCACGCCCTCCGCCGCCAGCCGCGACGTGCACGTGTCCAGCGTGAGGAACGTGCCTGCGCACACATCCCACTGTACACTCGCTCTACACTGGTACAGCTTAAGCTAATTTAAGTTAACGATATTTTTGAAACAACTGGATCAATAGTCTTATTTCATTAGATAACCTTCTCATTAAGAAAACTTTATAGCTATAAAACAACACGCTAATGAGTGATAGAAACGTAGCAATGAACCATAAGTCCAAATTTATATAGAAAGTACCGAAAACTAACCCCAGTAAAACTGAAATGAACTTTTGGTGCTACCTAGGGTTGTCAGATACAATTTCCGGATTAAAGTCCGCTCGACTTATAGCAATAAATAATAATAATATAGCAGAAAATATACTAAAAATTTATATACAGAAATTGACAATTTTTTTTCCGTATGTCTGGCTGTCTGTATATCAGTAAAACTACCTCATTTCGCCCATATTTTTTGGGAAATTTTAATAGGTATTAGGAATTGGGAATAATAAATTCTAATTCCTCAACAATGCGCGAAATTACGGAATAATCCTTGATTTCCCGGCCATATAGCAACCCTAGTGCTAACCCACAATATATATATAAACAAAATGTGACACTATATCACACCTCAGTTTAACAAACACACAAACACAATCAGTAATTCTAGTTGTGCAATATAACGAACCCGTGCGGCCGATGCCCGCCGAGCAGTGCACGATGATCGGCGGGCCTCTACTGTGGCCCGCCCACGCGTCTCCTAGCCTGCAAGTTAAATTATTATAAATTAATAAAAATAGAAAGAAAAATCCCTCAATATATAAAAAAAAATATTTCTTTTTAACGTCAATGCTGGCGATGTATTTATTAAGTAATTGAATTGTATAATAATTTTTTACTATCTGCAATTTTAAATAACTACAAAATGATAGTATTTCATAAAACAAAAATAAATTCTTTTAATAAGATGTGGTGTAAATCACACTGGCAGAAATTCAGACAAGCCAGTGAAGAAGTGTGGCGGATTAAGCTCCTAACTTTCTGCTTAATTTATTTTAATTATAATTAAAGAGGCGAGAAGAGAAATTTTTAAAGAGGCGAAGGGAATTGCTCAGCAGTGGGACATATACAAGCTGTTTCAGTTCATAGGTGTGTTAGTGTGTAGTGTGTGAGTGCGGGGTGAGGTGGGGCACGTACTCCTGGCGGGCGCGCTGCTGCGCGCGGCGCACGTGCGCGAGGAAGCGGAGCACGGGCGCGGCGCGGCCGCCGCCCGGCACGCCGTAGTCCGGCCAGCGCGTGTACTGGCCGTGCCACACGCGCCGCCGCTGCTCCGTCTGCGAACAACATATTACCACGATTACAACTCGTGTACATCACTGGTTCCTTCAACTCACGGTACTATATCGTTTACTGTCAGTGCAGTAAGTTCTTTTCGGTGTAAATAAAGCAACCAAAACTTATAAGTGTAATTGTCACTTAAGAATAAATAGATTTTATTCTTACACGATGTATCGCTTTTGGGTCAATTATTATTTGGGTCTATTAAAGAAGCGCGTGCAATCATTACATAATATGTACTATATTATAGTGTCCGAGAGGCGTGTCGTCGCTGTAGATAGTATCTGAGACCCGTGTAGTCAGTATACAACTGAGCATGTGTTGGACATTTCACCAGCCTTACCAGATTCGATACTATTTAAATGTACAAAAATGTTTTTTTTTTATTCATTTTCATAAACGATGCCTATATTGTAGCGAGCCTGCAAGACCCAATGTTTCAATATTTTTTTTAATTAAAATAAAATTTTATTCAGTCTTTTACTGTTAACTATCGAATTTGCTAACCATGGTAAAATGTTTATCACATGGCCAGTGCCAACTGTACATTATCCGGGACGCTTGTAAAGATTATACAGTGTCCGATACGCGTGTACAGCCTCTCACCCGCAAGTCGGTGAGCAGCAGGTGCGACACGGTGTAGTCGTCGTCCACGTCCACCGCCTCGGTGGTGACGGCGAGCCCCGCGTGCACGGCGCGCTGCCCGACCGCCGCCGGCCAGTACTGGCCGCACTTGACGCGCCCACGCTCGACCGTGCGCGTGGTCATCACGATCACGAGGCTGTTCTGCTCCCAGACCATGCGCCAGAAGTCGCTGAACGTCTTCGGTAGCGGACCTGGTTGTTTTTCCAAGATTTTATTTGACTTACAATGTATGTATGCATGGACGTTTAAAGTGAGTTGTTTAGGAAGTCCGGGAACCCTTTCCCCCCTTTAACTTACTCCTACAACCCTCCCATATGAAAACTATATCTACGCCCGTTTATGTATGTATATACGTATGTACGTTAAAATTTGTAATATAAATGACGACGAAGTTAATAGTAAAACTTTAAAACGAAAAGTTTATTTTATTATCTTTAGCGCATTTAAATGAAAGCTTATGTTTAAAACATTTCTTTATTTTTAATTTATCATTCATCGTTTCGCTTCAACGATTATTCAGAAATCACGGCATTCGAAAAAGTCATGTTCATTCGTTATAAAAATAAATGATTAAACTATTATTTAATTTTCGTCATCGTCGCCTGTCATACTCAGTCGCTAGCCCGTTGCTAGGCAACAATGTCCAAAGTGGACAGACATTATGAGTAACAAAATTTATGAGTTTATAATATAGATATAGTTATATAATAACTGTCCACATCGTATCCTCCTCACTTATGACCAAAAAACCCTTACTCAAAACGTACATCAGTATGTATTAAAAAAATGCTCTCAGGTAAAAAAGAATTGCCTTCGTTTATGTATTATTTTAACGTTTGAAAAAAATTGAACTATCGTCATTAAAACTGGAAATCCGAAAAACTATTTATTTCCACTCTCCGAATTACGATAGACGAAAGTTTCAGATATGTTTGAAACTTTCGTCTAGCAATCTAAAGATGTGTATAGCGAGTAAAAGAGCAAAAAATGAAAGTCTATTAAAACGAACTGCTACATTTAAGTCGAACGTCCATTTTTAGTTTGTAAAAGTGCCAAACTTTCTCCATAGTCGAGAGCACTAGGCACCGCTCGTGGCTCCGCGCCAACTGTAGGGAATGGCCGAGAACGTCAGAGCGGAAAATTCAATGGAAATCGTAAGTTTAAATGTTAAAGCACGATTCAGAGCACCTTTATTACATGCATCTTAATAATTTACTTAAATTAAAAATGGATTCTTCGAAAATACACCAAAATGGGACAGACTATTGATTGAAATTAAGTAACCGTAAAATTAATCATTTATTTGTATAGAGTTTGAAAAAGATATAAGCGTTAAAAATACTGTAATATTTTATATTATTAGGTGAGTATTACATGTTTAAATGTAGCACACGATTCAGAGCATCTTTAATACATGCGTCTTAATAATTTACTCAAATTAAAAGTAGACTTTTCCAAAATATACCAAAATGGGATAGACCATTGACTAAAATTAAATATTTAATTTAAAATAATAATATTTGATTTAATACATCAACGTGTTTACATTAAAGCCGAGTTTCTATTTCTAATACGTAATGTTGTTAAAGGTCTAAATAGTATTCATTGATTCTCTTTACTTCAAAGTTTGTCGGTTTCCTGCAATAATATACGTTATTTTAGTTCTGTACGTGTGGGTGTTGCGCTGCGGCCTTCCGCGAAATTATTGTGAGGGAAAACATTAAACTTTCTTGGAAATATTCAGCAAACGAATACCTGATAAACACCTGCGCGGAAAACTGATTAATTAATTCGTGGAAATATATTCACTGCATTTCCATTTACATAACTCTCATTTTAATTTACACAATATAATTGTACTATACAGAGTTACGTATATAAAATAAAGTTCACTTATTTAAATTTTGCTATCAAATTATCTAGGGAAACGTTAACAATGATGATATAATGGACAATGGATAATCCATTTTTATAAGGTCATTAATAGAAAGTTAAAAATGTTTATGTTCCCCCTTTATAAATAGTTTCGAATTTGGCCTACCAAACCCAGTTATAGAAATTCTCCCTGTGTATAAAAAAAATTGTTTTTAACACAGTTATTTTACAATTCATTTATGGTATCTAGAACATCATTCCGGACGCACGCTCAAGGCACTAAATGTATTTATATGTCCAAAACTATGACAAAATTTAAAAAAAAATCAACAATCTACTTATTGAGACCATTTTCACACTTCTGCTGTAAGTTCTTTCGGAGTTGTGTATCTGCTGATTGCAGATGATGCTGTACCATCACGTCAAAGTTACGTATGTTATTATGAAATGATTCATAATTTACAAAATTTCTATTAGATTAGACCAGTAAACGTTACTAAGATCCTTTCAACAACTAAAAAAGAGCTGATAATCATGAAAAATCTAAACATACCCGACAAAATTATTGCTAAAAACCACCTCGATTTAACCCAAAAAAAACATCAAAATTGGTCCATTCGGTAGAGAGCTACGATGCTAAAAATACACACGTTAAACTTATAACACCCGTAATTTTGGGTCAGGGGTTAAATTGGCGCTGCTAAGCAATACTATGTCAAGCGACACGGACTTCATTTTGAGAAAATGTCGTCTTAAAATATCAAACCTATATAAGCTTTATGTAATAAATAGTTTTTCAAATACACGAGATTATTGCATATTGCAAAATATGGGATACACTTCAATATTCCAAACATTAAATTCATAAACATTTTTCCGTACTCAGTTTGGATGCCTAGAATTTTTTTTTTTTTTTAATAATATAAAGTACGTGACGCATTATCAGAATAGATTAGTAACGTTGAATTTTACATTTTGTGGCTTGAGACATTACTGCTTATCAGTATCCAAATATATTCGTGAATCGTACTGACCCTGCGTGCATATGAACGCGTTTCTCTGCTTGTAGCCGTCCACGTAGTTGGCGTTGATGTAGTCCGAGCTGGGATCGTCGTCCACTTGCGAAAGCAGCACTCGCGAATGGTCATAGCAGAGGACGTCCGTGTATCTGTTCTTAGCTAGGTTGCTGGGCAATCTGCAATGGACGAAAACGTTTTAAAAAGTTTTTTTGGTTAAAACAAGGCACCAAAACACTTTATTGTACAGCGTAGCTTACTGACTCCGGTTTATATATAGGCTAACTTGATTTGAGCAGTGCCACACTCTTGTAGAATATCGGTGTGAAGTGTTTAATGTAACTAACCGGTTCCTCCATTCGTTTCTATCTTTCTATTCACCTTAATCCCTCGTTTCTTTTTAAGCTGCCAATGTATTTTGTAGCACCACTGGTGCTGCAAACAAGCATGGGCGGCGGTGATCACTTAAAATCAGTAAGCAATGATATTCTACAAATAAATATATGCCACGTTCATACTATTTGTCACCAAAAATCTGTACTCCTTTCCAGCGGAGAAAAGAAAAATAATACACTTTTTAACTATTAAATATCGATTTTGCTAACGCAGCTAAAACGTCCAACATACGCCCAGCTACACTGTAATCAGGAACCCCCCCTCCCTAATCAAAATATACCAGCCCGTATAGTCAAGAGAAGCGGCTCACTTGGCGTGGTGGAAGGTGCCGGCGGGCGGGCGCGCGCGTATCTCCTCGTACTCGGCGACGAGCCCGCGCCGGCCGAGCGCGCGCACGCGGCCGAGCAGCGCGGCCGGCGTCTCGCCCGCGCCGCCGCCGCCGCACTCCTCGTCCGACAGCCCCGGCGACGCCTCGCCCGACGACCACGTGCCGCGCGCTGATCATTACAAGCAAGTGATGATGAGCAATACTATGTCAAGCCACGCGGACTTCATTTTGTCAAAATGACGTTTAAACATGTTATACCCATTATTAATAGATTACTTTAAAGAAGTATATATCAATCATTTCTTTTCTATAATAAATAAGATAAACGGTATAATGAATTACAAGCTGATTGGTATATTGAAAAATTTTATTTAGTGAGAAGTTTTTCAAATATGTATATGAGATTATAGCATATTTCAAAATATAGAACACACTTCAATATTCGAAAAATTAAATTAAGAACCTTTATTCCGTACTTATTTAGTTTCGATTTTTATTTATTTTTTAATTTGGAGAAGTATAAGGAGAAGGTTTAGATATGCAGGTTGTTTTCTTTTACCGCCGAACATAAGATGAATTTAAACATAACTTTAGCACTTAAAAACTCAGA
Source organism: Hypolimnas misippus (assembly GCA_037950945.1). Taxonomy (NCBI): domain Eukaryota; kingdom Metazoa; phylum Arthropoda; class Insecta; order Lepidoptera; family Nymphalidae; genus Hypolimnas; species Hypolimnas misippus. The sequence continues at coordinate 4,428,264 of JBBEEQ010000013.1, read as the reverse complement.
AACGCTAGCCGAGGCTCGAACCCGTATCATCGTATTCTAAACACTTGTATACTTCCATTCAACTAAGTATAACGGTTTGAACTATGAGCATTAAACTGCGCAGAATATGAAATTTAATTATCAGGACAATTGTTTAGAAATATTCAGCGAATTAAGTTATCAAAATTAAGAATATATTTATTATTTCAATATATTTTGCTTTTAAAATTATAAATCGTTAGCGATAAATATTATTTCCATTATATGTTTTAGGTTTTTTATCTCGACAGTAACGTGCACGAGTTCGGACTGGTTTCGTATTCAGACGTCCTCCTCCTGGGACTTACGTGAATTAGCCTTTATTATATCGAATCTTTGCAAGCTCCAAGTTTAAGTTCTCTATATATACTCATTTCACCCCTCCTAAGTATATTTTTTATAAAATCCGTTTTCAGCGAATTTGTGTGTCAAACAACCCAATCTGTACGTATCAGTTTGCAACACAATACCCTTTTTTGAAAACGTTCTATTAATAAATGAATATAATAAACGGACAAATAATAATATTGTTTAAAAGAATTACCATCAACAATAAACATTAAGTTACATACTAACCTAAAAAATATTCGATAGAAGTTATTATAATCAAATAATACATTAAGTATTTAATAATTTAGAATAAACTTATTTAAAAGAATAGAAGTAAATGTAATAAACTTCAAGCTCAACAAAATCAGAGTGTAAAGAAATACCGACTGCTACGTTATAACTTTAAACTACAGCGCACAAAACGAATTGCAAAACTGTTTCAAGATAAAATACGGCTATGATAAAACTGAAAATAAGTGAAAAGTTACGAAAGATTTGATTGGAACGATATTTATTCGGTGCTATTTTATAAAGCAGAAATATTATAAACTGTCCCTTGCGGTTACACTCGCGTTTATGGTTACTGCTTCGCTTCTATGAGTCGCAGCGTGATGTAATATAGCCTATAGCCTTCCTCAATAAATAAACTAGTTAACACAAAAATGGTTATTTCAATTCGAACCACTAGTTGCTGAGATTAGCGCGTTCAAACAAACAAACTCTTCTGCTTTATAATATCAGTATAGATAAATAAACAAAGTTAAATTACCAGGAACAGATCTTTGTCTATTGTGATATTGCCCCATTCATATTTAACACAATTAGTTTTCAAAACGACCATTTGTTGACATACCCGTATCTTTGCATCAGAATTCATTAACGGACACACAAAATTTTTTGTATTATGTATGTTAACTGTCGAGGTGACACTTGATCAACAATTTTTTTACTAAGTGCAAATAACAAAATAAGGTTTTATATTATTTTTGGTCTAATTAAAAAGTAAATGTTTGTTCGTTGGAACATTCTTATCTTAAGAAATATCATTATGATTGTTAGATATTTCTTTCATTAACAAGGTTTTGGATATAACTTGTTAAAATATAATAGAAACGACACCGCAACCGTAAATATAAAATGAACAAACCGAAATTTAACACAAGTAAAACTGCGAGGCGTATTCAATAGTATGCAATATGATCTGATATATTTCTTTATATTACTTTTCATAATTAGATTATGTATTTTGAAACGATAATAAACATGTTTTGAGTGTCGGCACAAATCTTATCAAATAGATGTATCATTTAGCATTTAGATATTGAAAAAGAAAAGTTTTCAAAAACACCACATTATGATTCACTTATATACTAATATAAAAATATATATCGATAACCGTAAGTTGTTGTAACCCCAAAATTACAATTTTACAGTAAAGCACTTTTAATCCGTTTTAGTTTGAAAGTTACAACAAAATACGCCTTTTTTCAGGCGTATTTTGTTGTATCTTTTCTTGAAAAAAAAAAAGATTTTTGGTATTTTTTCACTTTGAATGCATTAAGCAATGCAAATCCGTGTAGTATTCAGTAAAAACGCTAACGGCAATTTTGTGGCTTACAATAACTTACGTGGGAGGTATCGATATACAACTTAATTGAGTATGATATTCATGAATATCGTTTCTTCTTCATAAAACTTATTCTATTAACTCAATTGACAGATTAAAAATCATTTTACATGATTCCATCTAAAACATAAGAAAATAAAGCTAATCTTTTACTTACTTATTAAGTCTATATCGTCCTCATCTCCAGAGTTTATGTGTCCGGTCTTCATATCGCCATTGTAGCCGTGCGTGTGTCTGGAATAAAATAAACATTGTTGTCGTCCATTTTTACTTATAGTGGGGCTCTTTGCAACAGTTTGCAAAATTCTATATAGTCTATTTTTCTTTACATGTCTTATTTATATAAATATACTTCTAACTATATATATTTTTAGAAAAAATAAATTATCGATCGAATGGTTGCACTGAAAAATTTTTGTACAATATTCGAAAATTCGTAATTTTCGTTCCGGGAATTGTAACCAAATAAGTCAAATAAAAAATAGACTATACAATGAAAAACATGTTTGATAATTAATATAAATAATGAGTACTCTATGGCGAAAATTACATTTTTAAGTTTTACTATCGTAATTTATAAGGTAAACTTACGAAAGGTGTAGATGTCATAAATAAGGTGTTGACGGTAAACTCTTTCAAGCGTAAAGCAATAACAAAGAACTTGCATAAAACTTTAGAATCTGAGAACAAAACTAGTGTAATTCTCACCTATCAATAACCTATAGTCATCTACTACTAGTAGGTATATAACTTTGTCTAGGCGGGCAAATTAAGGAGATCTGCCTAAATTGTGAACTTGAGTTCCACTGACCACACGTAAAAGGTGTTATTCTACCAGCAACTACGATGAACAGTCGATTATGTTTTGTTTTGGTATAAATTCTGGTAAACGCATGGGATTGTTTACCATGTAAAGTATGAGAAAACAAAGAAGACAAAATAGAAATTGTACAATAAATAAAAGTTAAGTTGCTATTACATCTAGGAACATCACGAACCATGAAAAATGCAGTCCAACTTATAAATTACACACCACGTAAAATAAGCAAAAGATGCATCTCTAAACGAATATCATCGACAAGAACAGGACTCACATTTTTTCCATCACTAAAAAGGGCTGCTTAAATATTTAATTTTTTAAATATCAACTATCCCCAACGTTTAACTGAAAGGATAAAGTAAAGTAAAAAGTAACAGCCCATAAATGTTCCATGGCTGGGTAAAGGCCTTCCTCTCCGATTAAAGCGAAGGTATATACGTCAGAATTTCTCCCGGCACATGCAGATTTCCTAACAATGTTTTACTTCACCGCCAAGCACGTAACGAATTCAAACACAAATTTAGCACTTGAAACTAGCAGTGACGGGATTTGAAACCGTGATCATCGGTTGTGATCGACGTGTTTTTGATTGGGTGTTTAGTGATGTAAGGGGAGCATGGCTTCTTCGGTTGTAAAGGATTTTTAAAGATTTTCAAAGTTTCGCGCAGCGCTAACACGTTTAAACAGGTGCACTCAAGTGCAGCCACAGTGCTCTTATTGTATCTTTTGCTTTAATCTTCTCTGTTACTGCATTACTTATAAGTCATATAAATAAACGCGTTCATTTATATTTTCATAGTCCTCTTTCTCATTTCTTGGGTGTTTTAGTTTAAGTAGGGTGAGGTACATGGTATAAAAGGTTAGGAATCCCTGCGATACGCCATCTTGGCCAACTGAAAGGGGCTTAACAAATTCTAAAAGGTCAGTATAAACTGGTACCTGAGCGGGCTGGGGTCGCAGGTGTACGGCGGGTCGCCGCTGATGTGCATGATGTCGGAGCCGTTGTCGATTCGCGCCGCGCGATCGCTTGTCATGTCACACGCCACCTCCGCATCTATTAAACCTGCCGGCGAACATTCGCAACTGTCGAATCGGTTTGTTATATGACGCTGATAAGTAATATTGTGTCAAGCCACAAGGACTTTATTTTGAGAAAATAGCGCTTAAAGATGTCTAACCTATTCTTAATACATTTGTTTGAAGAACTATAAATGCATCTTTTCATTTTAATAAAAATTATAATTAATTAAAAGCAATTTGTTATAATAATAAGTTTTGCATTATATATGAGATTATTGCATATTACAAAATACGTAACACGCTTCAATTTTCGAAACATTAATTTATGTGACTTTTTTTTAAAGTTTTTTGAATAATGTTAAATACATGAAGCAGTATCAGAATACATCAACATCTCCGAATTTAACTCCTTGTGGGTTGACAAATTATTTCTTTTCAGCATCCTTATAATACCGGACAAACCAGCAGGCGGGTTAACATTTTCAGCCTCGGAGTTGCCATAAATGGGGTTGCTAAAATAGAAAAAAGACAAGGGAGTCGATGCAAAGGAAATCAAGAGTGGAATTGATGAGATTAACATAAATGCTTCATTCATTTATATAAAAGTATAAAATAAGATTTGTCGAGATTCGAAGCTGGACGGACAAACTTACCACTAGCATGGCACTAATGTTATTGTTTACTATATCTGTTAAAATATACAGAAATAACAAAAGTATTGTACAAAATGCGCATGATTTTCTGTTAGCAATTGCGCAATTCTGTACTCTAAAACTAGACCTTCATCAATGTCAAATTTGAATGAGACTATTCTGATGAAACACCGTTTCAAATAAGAAATACTTCAAATCGATGAACACGAAGGAGAAAAATTCGCGATCCTAATTATATAATTGTCACTTAAACGATGAATTTAATATATTCGTCGTATTTTCAAATCACTTCATTTAAATTTTCACACTGATTACCCAACACCTAACACTTTAAACTGTGTTATTAAATGAATAATAATTAAAAATTCCGATTCACCTGTATATGCGTTTCCTAAAAGAAACTTAAGTATTTCTTAGTAAAAACAAAATAACTTTGCGACGCCTCGTATAAATTAGCAACAAAATGCCAAATTCCTTCATAGAACTATTCCATTTGATTGTTTCCATCGTTATTAATTGGTAAACATTCAAATACACGTGCAATACTCAATATGAACCGGCAGTCGGCGGCCTACGCATTTGCTATTCATGTGAAACTACTTCACTATTCAAACGAACATGTTTATCATACTATGAATATTCATACGAATCAAATCACAAAATCAAACAATCATATGGAATTATAATAACTTTTGATTTAAATCACTTTTGAAGATTTCCTTAAAAAAATTTCTGGTAATAACTTCATAATTTAAATGCATAATTTTAATTGAACAATTACATGATAAATAGAATATAAAGATTTATACGTTTGACAAAAGTATGAGGCAAAAAGTGGTAAACAAAATTGACGGAATTTTAAGGACTACCTTTTGCCAAAACCCCATACACTGGTTTTCTTGAAAATCCTATTTATAAAATTAATAAGAATCAATATAGAGCGATGTAAATATTACAGTAGAATTAATATACGAAGAGCGTTTTGTAACAGCAGTAAATTAAACGTGAAATCTAAAATCGATTAAAAGAAATTGTTTTTCGAACGGATTTACGGAGATGACAAAGTAAATGAAATGTTTGTAGTAAATGAAACAAAAGAAGCTAAGGGTTTCTAAATGCAGACGCAATAAGTAAGCAACGCTCACAAAATTACATAATATAAAAACGAGTTATTGATTAAAAATCCTGCATGATATAGACGATAGAAGTAATACAATATCTAATAAATGATTTATCGTACTAATATTATAAAGAGAAAAGTTCATTATTTGCTTGTTTTTTTTTTTCGGATCACCCAAAACTAATAATCACATTGACACGAAACTTTAGCCAATTATATCAACGTTGTCGGAGAAAATATCTAAGATTCGTGCAAGTTTTCCGAATACTGAAATTACAAAAGACACACCAATACTTTTTATAATATATGCGTAGTTTTCAGGCAAGAATTACATTTGGAAGTTTTACTCTCGAGAGCAATATAAAACAGCTCTGCAACCTAGTAACAGATACATCGTAAGTAGTTAGGAAAGCTGTGATTGTCAAAAATAAGGTTCTTACAGTATTTACTGTCAGTGCCTTATTTAAGACACGAAATAATTTTCCCTGAGATATAAACAAATGAGAAATAACTTATGTCAACGTTTATGAAAGTGTGAGAGTTAAAACTTAAAAGTGTAATTCACGCCTTAGAAATATCTATTCAAAGTACATAAACATGTATCTTTTAAAGATAAGAATCAATTACCTCTTCTATGATTAAAAAAGAAAAATAAACGGAAAAAAACCTAATTTATTTTTAACATATTATGAATCTTTATCAAAATAATTTATCATTTTCCCGAGATAAAAATTACATTTAAAGCTTTGTAAATAACAAAGGAAAAGTATTTCAGACGTTATTATAAAATGTTTGAATTAACAGTTATTAAGAATATGTAGGGCGCACAGTAAGATGTAACAAACTGGTATCCTTTGCCACGACATTGTTTTAAAAATTAAACTTTACTCTTTATAATATTAGTTTTATAATAATATTTGTTTAAAAAGGAACTTCCATTAAATCTTAATTTAACCCATAAAAAAATCGAGACGAGTATCTAGTAAATATTTTTCAACTGACTTCAACAAGGACGAGTCAATTCGTGAAGTATGTTTTTTATGTTTGTAACCTACTTTATACCTCAGAACTTTATTATTTCTTAACTAATTTAAAAAATTCTTTTTTTATGTGAACTTTCAGATTGGTCCCATAAAATTTTTATCAAAATCGGTTCAGAGGTTTGGTTTATTATGGTTTTAAAGTCGGTTGTTTTCTTTAAGATGAAAAACTATGTGATATAGTGTGTATTAATATAATACACACTATATCACATAGTTTTTCATGACCGTGAATTATATACAAAGATACTTTCCTCCATACAGATTTTTAAAGTTAATTATAAGTTTATAAATGAAAACTTACCATTTTGCGTTTTGACTGGCGGTATGTGATTGCTTATCACATAGTCGTCGATCACTCCATCCAACTTGGTGTTCAGATTGTTCGTGTAGCAGTTCCTGCAGTGCTCCAGCCTGGAAGTTCACCGCACTGCTCTTAATCTGATCGTCTCTCACTAACGAACTTAGGAGCCAGAAGCGAATCGTATCATCGATCGGAATATTTTCTGGGTTTTACTTTGATAGTAAAATTTTCTGTACTATGTAACCTTTTACATTATATTACACACAGAAAATGTCCTTATTTTGTATTATGATAAAAAATAATTATTATGTAAACCATTATGATTACAGAAACGTTTAATCTTTTTTTTTTTAATATTGCGTTGTCAAAAATCATTTCAAGCGACAATTTTTCGGTCCGAATTTAAGTGGCTACCATCAGTTTCATATAGAAAATTATATTAGTATAGTTTATTTCACATTAAGACATAACAATACTTCAGCCAAAAGCTATAACAAAGACTCGTGAAAAGGACAACAGAGTATTGTTCATCCGTAAACCAACAATTCTGTTCTAATTGACATAACAGTTGACATTAAGCCGTCTTTTATATAGAACGCCACCTGATTATAGTAATAGACTGTCTCGTAGCAGCTAGCAACAGTGAACTATTGTGAATAGGTCAATGGGATTAAAATATCCACAATAAAAGTATTGTGTCGATCAGACTTCATAGTTTTCTTTTTTTATTTTAATCACATTACGTACGTTAAAACCGACGTGACGACAACTCTGGTGTAGTACTAAATAGACCTCTTACGGTTACATGATCGAATCTCGTTCGAGGCAAATATTAATATTTGTATAAATATTTGTCCCTAGGTTTGGGTCCTTGGCCTCGGAGAACACGTAAAGCTGTCGATCCCGATTGTTATTACAATCGCCTAATAATTATCGATACTCTTAGAAGGGTGATTATTCTAGTCTAAATGGTTACTAGCTTGCCCTCAGGGGTTGCGGAGGTCAGATGGCATTCGCTCTGTATAAAAATGATTAACATGCCAATAATATGACTAGAGTAATAAGCAGACCTTGATATAGCCCGGAAAAATGCTAGGTAAATGATGACGTTAGTACGTTAAAAGTGTAAATGAGTGATGCAATCCAAATCTTTTATTCTAAATGCTGTTCCACTTCGAACGTATAATAAGTAAAATAGGATATGGCGATATGTTACATTCTGAATCAACATGTAAACTTATTTCTAGGCCGCGAGTAAAATTATGAAACAGCTACTTATTATTAACAACTTAGAGTATGTATTTGTTATAAGTAAATATAATTGGACGCTGATAAGAAATATTGTGTCAAGCCACAGTTCATTTTGAGAAAATGGCATCTAAAGATGTCAAACCTATTCTTGATAAATTTGTTTGAATAAGCATCCATGTTTTCTTTTCTATTTGATAAAAGGTATAATGAATAAAAAAACAGGTTGATATATTTAATATATTATCGAATAGGAAGTTTTTTAAATATATACGATTATTGTATAAATTACAAAATATTAGGCAACCTTGAAATTCTAAACAATTAAGAAACTATTTTCACTATTTATAGTTTATATTTATTTATTGTTAAATACGAAACGCATTATCAGAATACATCAATATCTACGAATTCCACTTTCTGTGGGTTGACACATTATTGCTTATCATCATCCAATTATGTTTCATAGAAACGCCGAGTTTAGAAGTGACTAGAGGCTAGTGCTTAAAACAGGTGTATCTTAATCAATGATCGCAGGTATGAACCTGCGACAGTACGCTACGTAGATTGAAACAGTATAGAGATTGAATAATATTATAAATAATAACATTCTATTTACATAATTACGCATGTTTGTGTTGGTTAAAACGTGCCGTAATCTGTAAACAAACATCAAAGACGCAATCAATTAAAGTTGATACGATATATATATAAATCAAGAAATGTTTGAATAGGTTACAGTCCAAATACGAAATATTATTAGATTTATGAGAAAGCGTCAGTGTACGTGGTCTTCGTGTATATGATAAAATACACGTGAGATTTATATTTTAATTAAAAATAAAACGTTCATTTTAATGTTATTCCGCAAACGATACTTAAAATTGCATTTGGTTAAAATCTGAGAACAGATTTTCCTGTTGGAATTTTTTATGCGAACCCGATATCAAAATTGGAAAATCGAATGGAGCTCCCATTTTGTAAGTAGCGATATTTAAATTTGGGTAGCGTAAATTATATTTTAGCCAAAAAATGGTTTTACATCCGAGAGTATCGATAAAATGACAATGTAATATCGTATTGTATATGGAAATAAAGCTTTTGGATTATCGTTCGTTATTTCATTTTCGAAACAAAAATAATCCTCTTTCAGACTAGATTATAACCCATTGTTATATCTATAATTTGCAATGGAAACCATATCATTTACATGATACGCACAAAGATAATTTTTTTTCGAAAACTACGAATAAAACTCTGTATCTAATTAAAATATCCAGAACTATCGTTAAAACATTTATAGGTAGGCCTATTTTTAAACGTCTTCAAAAAAAGAAAATGTCTTTAATGCGTCGAGGACATTTCTTATACTAAACTACTGGTACTGAACTGAACCGATTTTGATGAGAATTCTATAAGACCAATGAAAGAGAACCCTTTAAAAAATAAAGCCGTCAAACCGCTTTCGAGTAATCGTGACAAATTGAGATTCTTCTTTTTGAGAAATAGTGACAATTTGACATAATTAGCAGTTATTCGTTATCGTAACAGAAATTGTTCGATATTCAAACAACGCTTTAAGGGAAAGGTTTTCGTATAAGTGAAATTCAGGGCAAGTAAATTTTACGCACAAGGGCTTTCTATTTAGCTGTAATAATATCAGGTCGTTATGAAAAGAAAATATGAGGGTCTGACGGGTAGGCGTGTTCGAATTATTTCAATTATCGAGGTCAAATTGGAAAAAAAATATTTTCTATTTGTATAATATTATTCATAAAAAATAAAATAGGAATAAAGCAAGTATATTTTTAACAAAGAAAGTAATCATAAATTATTCTGATTACTCTCTTTGTAAATGTATATTAATAAACAAGCGCTGCTGTGCCTACAACTTTGTTAGTGTATCATTTAGTTATGGATTTTATTGACTATTCTGGGAATTCTTTCATTTCCTCGGATTAAAATATTTTATTTGATGTATGGCACTATAATAAATTAGGTATAAAATGAGAATGAATTGATTAATATTAAAATATGGCCTGTAAAAATAAACTGTCATATATTTCTAAAATTTCAGTACATTTAACCTTAAACTTCAACTGTTAAAAATGTTTTATATTTTAGTAGCAAGAGTGTTCGACATTAAACCCCGCAGGGCCTCGATTCTTTATGACACAAATCACAACGAACGAGCACGCGCGACGTCATAATATGTTAGCAACGAAATACATACACACATATGTGCATATATGTATAGTCAAATAGTCATGGGGGCTAATTCCGTCTGTCGGTTTTAACCGTCTACAATTACAAGCGATACAGTATAGCTTAGATATTTGTACAGTATCAACACTGTAATAGTTATTTATAATAGTTAAAAAATATTAAAGTTGTAAGTATGCTACAGCGCCCGTATTTGCAAGTAGTCGGTGTAACCCGACAGACGGAATTAGCCAAAATTAAAAAGATAACACAAAACAATTTTTGTTGTTTTCCAATCGATTTCAAAAATGGAGAAGCTTCTCAATTCGTAGCATTTTTTATTGTTTGCTACCTTCATAACTTAGTCATTTAATATTTGGATGCTGATAAGCAATAATGTGTCAACCCACAAAAAGTCAAATTCGGAGATAGTGATGTATTCTGATTATGCATCACCTATTTAACATTATTCAATAAAAAATAAAGTCATATAAACTAAATAAGTACGGAAAAAAGTTTCTTAATAAATTGGTTCGAATTTCCAGGTCGTTCCTTATTTTGTAATTTATACAATTATCTTACATATTTAAAAACTTTTTATTATATAATATATTAAATATATCAAAGGGCTTTTAATTCATGATGCCTTTTATCAAAAAAGTAAAGAAAATATTAATAAATACTTATTCAAACAAGTATATTAAGAATTGTATTGACATCTTTAGACGCCATTTTCTCAAAATGAAGTTCGTGTGGCTTGACACAGTATTGCTTATCAGCGTCCATTTCATGGGTTCAGTAATATGGATTTAAGATCGAAATAACTAAGTCTTAGTAAGTTAAATCTTACCAAGCACTGTGATCCGGCTCCAGTTGCCCGCCGAGCTGTCGCGGCAGGCTGGCGCGCGGCACGTGTACGCCCAGCTGCGGCGCGCTCACCGTGTGCACGCGCTCGCGTAGCTTCTCGCGTACGAACAGCCGCAGTATGCGAAACGGAGCCTTAAACCACAGCGGTGCCGTCACTATTAGGACCTTCTTTAATTTGGCCGGATAACCACCCTACGACAAAAAAAATTAAGTGTTAAAACATATATTATGGAACAACTACTTTGTTATTTATTTTCTAACACAAGGTTTTTTCTAAAGATCGGTATTGAGTCGATATCCAAACTAAAAATAATCGACTGAATAAAAATATAGACCCTTGCGTAACGCCTATATATTTATACGCGCTAGCAAGCTGCCCTTTTCAATAAAAGTTAACCATCACGCCCACTGACAACTGCCACTACACATCGAAAAAAAAATCCATACCATATGGAGCTCTGTTATGAACATTACTCATAATAGCCAGCGTACGATATACCGTACATTTCATGAACTAGTATACATTAGTTACAATGCGCGAATACAGTAAAAACAATTATGTAATATAGTAATCAAGACTAATTAAATCACTTTAATGAAAAACATAATAATTAAAGTAATATATAAAAAAACAATTACGTACGAAACTCAACATTAGATGTGTTCCAATTGAATGTAACAAAAAGCTGAGTATGAAAAAGTAGCTTAGTGCTATCTAGCTAGAATCTCAAACGGAAACGTCGCGTCGCACCAAATATGTCAGCAGAGAACATCTCGTGTTCGACGTCGGATATCATTCTTAGAATGCTCTTACGAGTATATAGCCAGGCAAAGTAGCTTTTCATTAGGTAAATGTGCACAAGACTAAATGGACCTTGAGGATATATGTAGGTAAAATACAAACATTTTTATTTGCAGTTATATGTATATACAGAATTTTTGAGAGTAAACAAAGCATCACCTGTAAGAATATAGTAACTGAACTGGATTCTTTTTTATGCCAATTAAAATATTTTGGAAACTATTTGGTTTTTTTTTACGCTATACAAGCCAATCGAAATTTTTTATCAATTCAAAAATGTGACGCAATAAATATATATATAAAATAATTAATATAAATAAAATAAATATATAAATAGCCGATTACGGAATAAGTGGAACATTTCATCGAATTTTCAAAATAAAAACATATAAATGTGTAAGAAATATGTGACAATTATTATCTGCTTACACTAATTATAGCCTCCATATTGGATTTCCAGGATAATCTGGGTAAATTATGTGATCCAATTGCCGTGTGCGCTCATAAGATTTAAATAAGAAATTGTAGAAAATTGATTATACTTTCCGAATACAAAACGTTATCCCATTATTCATAAAGAACCGAAAAGTTACGGAAGCGAGATACATACCTGTATATATCGATAGCGATACTTTCTAACATAAATATTAGGGGCACGTTAATAAACATTACCATATAATGCAAAACAGATGCGATGGTGTCGCAATAAATACTTTCGCTACTACGCTAATCTATGTGGAGAATTGATGAGTTGAATTACTTAGAAATTTAATAGCACCAACGCCATAATAATAGATCTTAAAATGAGACAAACACATTAAAAATTCGTTATGACTTTATTACGATAAAATCTTAAATTATTCAATTAAGAATATAATTAAATTCCTGCGAGACCAAAATCACAGAACCGCATTATTAGCGATCAAATGGAACGATTAAGTCATTTTGAAACTTGAATTTGAATTGATCAGTTTTAAGAGTCGGTAATGAATCTTCCGTAGCGGCGGGCCAAGCTTAGCCTTATAAATATTCACGCTCGACGATACCGCCGATCGGTCGAGGGTGAAATGATCTCTTTTTTGGAATACGAATCTACTTTGTCAGGGGCTGTTTCATGTCACTGTCATGTCGCTCTCGTTGTACTGAGTTAGGAGCATGTAATAAAATTAATTACACGTTAATTTTCAGAGTGCCAACGCAGCTCAAACATGCCTACGCATATTTTAAATCAACGAACCCTCATTTCAACTTTTTATAACGACCTTATCAAAAATAAATCATCATGGAAATGTTTTCCAATTTCGATTTATTCATTAATTTATCAAGTAGGTATCGCTTTTTTATTATGAGCATTTATTTTTTAATTTATAACTGGATTTTAATGATTTATTAAGAGTCCTAACTCAATGAGGTATTCACTTTAAAACTACTTGTAACGCGTGAAGCGTATCGAATTAGTTAACACGGATCGATAAGCATGCAAATAATTATGTCGCGATATAAAACAGAAGTTAGTTCGTTAATTATACCAAAATAATGAATAAATTATAAAGTTTTATTACTTCTTTGAGCACGCATTTACAACAAAAGATACATTTTTAATGCATTTTAATATTGCAAGCAGGTTTTGTACACAAGAAATAAATTCGAACAAAACTGTAAATGAAGGATTTTTATTATAATACAAACCTAATAATTGACTGAACACGTCTAGAACTTACCGTGTCATTAAATTAATATGGATGACCTATTTACAAGAATAAAACATTCAAGTAGGCGTTATGTAGGTTGTAGTCGTAAGGTAATATGTATTAGCCACAACGAGTAACCCTTGACTTTAATGAATCATCGTCATCGATTAATCTGCAAAAGATGCAGACAGAGCAAGACTTGATACCTAACAAGGGTCAATAAAACGGAACGTATCCAAGGAACTTTAGGGTGAAGTCAGACAGGCTCGGGACGTTAAGAAAGGTAGGGGTGCCGGGTCACCGACCTCCGTTTTAAGCTTTGCTCTACGTATGAAATCATAATGTCTCGTATACTTACTGAATATCATGTTAGAATGTTGAAAATGAAAATTGAAAAAGCTACTCTTTCTCGTCATGTTCATTGAATCTAATATAAATGTTTTCTTATTTATATAGTAATTGCGTTAACCATTTCAAACACATGCTGACACAGCTAATTAAATGTAAAATAAACATAATTATAGTGAGATAGGGAAAATATCTTTATGATTGAAACATACAAAATAATTAAACCGCGTACAGTATTAACTTTTACTAGAGTATAAAATGCTAAATTCAAGTATTACTCATCGCTCACATGACTAGATAATGTTATTTATTTACAACCTTAAATATTTGTTTGAATGCTTTAATCATCAAATTTACCAACCGATACCAAAATTATTTTATTCGGAAAAATTGTTAATTGAAAGCAGAATAGGTTATACCACAACATTCTACAATTCTTAGCAGTAAACAATAATCACAATGATGGATAAAATTAAAGATAGATCTGATTTTGTATGTCCGATGAAAAGTTTGGAAAACTGCACATATCTTAAAAATTATGTTACCATTTGAGATATACGCTATTCTAGATGATATAAAGCTATATTTTATATATGTGCTTATTATTTTAAAACAAAATCCACATTAACCCAAGCAAAGTCGCGAGCGAATGCTAATGTAGATATAAAAGAACATGCTTTTCACCACCTTTTCGTTAAGTGCGTTGGCCCGAGTCTTCCGCGTTGGGCAGACAGCAGTCTAGACATCCCCCGATGACGCAAAGTAGACGATAGTATTAATTTCATTTAAATATATATGTATGTATAAAACTGACGGGCTATAGCTCTGAACTCTTTGATGATGGCGAATTAGCTCTAAATTATTTATACATATTTTGTAGTGTAATCTTTTTAGATTTACTGTAAGTAACATCTACAATGATTTAAATGTAACTTCGTATTAAAGTGTAATGTACAGATATTGAAAGAAGACCACAATGCATTAATCTTTAATTGTGGATCTAATTATCAAATAAATTATATTTAGCACGAAAGCGCGAGTAGGGTGGCGAGTGTAAGATAAACAAATCTTACTAAACTGACCCTGCGCCTTCCCCTTGACTCGCCGCCACTCCCTACACTTAACTTCGTCGTTTCAGCATATCTATTGTTTGTCTGCATCACAATGCAGACTACGAAATATATTTAAATATTCGTCAGCGCTAATATTTTATCACGAGTTTCATGACACTACACAATACTACCTACACTTTTATAGAATAGAAGAATTGAAAGATACAGAAATATAACGTTCACAATTAAACCAGACACATTAAGTAAAATCATCGACTATCGTATATATTATCGTAATGTATCGTTAATTGGATGAGATTCAAATGCGATACAGCGTCCCGAAATCTCAAGATATTTTTACTTTGGATTCCTGGAAACACTTTTTGATAATCATATTTGCAATAATAATTAGAACAAGTACTTTAAAAAAACGTACTTTTATATTGCTCGAGAATTTTTATTTGTCATAGAGATAAAATGTAAAGTAGTGCTGAGAAGGAAGAAATAAGAAAAACCAGTAGAGAGAAGCGCTTGCTATTTCAAAGAGGGTGTGCACTTTAAATGCCCACATTCATTCAATCCGTGGCAGCTGCGCTCCTATACAAAATGATGCTTTTCCGCCAACATTTATGCCACACAAAGGGCACCAGCCATTTTTAGCCTTAATCTATTGAACTTACACTTAAATAAATCTGTATCTTTTAAACATTATTGCTCGATTAAACGTTACAAACCTTGAAAACTTATCATAATTGAAATTTGTTACTACTTCTTAGTACATTAATCATGTTGATAGACTTTAAATAAAACTTTTAATATAATACTTTCAAGGCAAACAATGATCTATAAAAAGGCGATTACTTGGTTTTTTGAATACGAAATTAAGCAACTAAGCAAACAGCCAAAACATAATTATTACAATCGTAACACGATATATTTCAAGTGCATTTTTTTTTCTAATATTTTAAGAACGGCCTATTTTCTTAGAACCGCGTGTTATCTTTCTAAACGCTACTTCAAGACGTGATATAGTTCTTTAAAAGCACCCACTCATAAGCGTCAAAGGGTAAAAGGAGTTCGTCAGATCCCATTTCAGCGACAAAAATGGAGGTATTCACTCTTTAAATGAGATCCTTGTACTCGTGTACATAGCAACTAGTCACACAAAAAATTTGACACTTCTACTCCAAGAAAAGTCATACAAGCTGTACCATTATGTTACTGTACATATGTATGATATATACCTCATGAAATTTTTATTATGAAATTATTATTGCGATTTAGTTTGAATATTGTGTTTAATCATTTAAGTTGATGTACATATTTCAACAATTAGGTTAAAACAGAAGCAAAGTTTATATAACTTCAGAATCTCACAGGCATAATTACACTAGTTCTGTGAACGGCAGAGACAGCTAAAACACTTAGCTATTTGCTGATTACGACGTCAAAAGGGTTTCGACGAAGTTGACAAAGTTATTATGCCAATAGAGAAATGGTAAGACAACGTTTGGCTGAGTTCCAGCTATCTAAATGAGGATATTCATATTATGCAAAAATACTTCGTCCTAATATATTTTTTATTTTAATATTTAAAACGCCAGGAATAATACTTCGCATAACGAATTGGTCACGAAATGCTTGAAGGGTTACCTTCAATTTTTAGTTCTATTTTAAACTACCGATAATTAAATATATTCGATATCCCGACGGCGAATCGATTACTACATCGAATATTTTAATTTAATTTATTAATGGAACAGAAACAACACCGGTGCTGACCGGCGACATTTGAAACTTACCTCTATTCCGAGTTATAAAAGTCATCCCGTGGTCCGTCGACAGAACATCACTCAATTTCCAATTACAACGTCGACCTTTAAGTCAAATGTCAGGGAGTTCGATTTTATTAGCGCAGCGTCGGCGAGTAATTGTAAACACGAAGGAGTTGATTCGATTAATCGATTCTTGTATGTTAATGTTAACAATTTGATACACGATAACACTGTTAATCAATTATAATATAGATATGTATGATAAAAAATTGTGTGCTCACATAATAAAAAAATACTTCTAATATGATATTATTATTTGATCTATCGATAATTATTATTGAGTGTTTCTTAAATAATATTTAGAAAAGACAAAGATATTATGTTTTTATAATCGAATATTATATATTTTAATTAGATTGTTAGAACTGAAATTTTGATTAAAAAAAAATAAAAAAACAAAAATAGAAATTTGAAACGATTATATACTTATAGGTCTTAAAAGCTGTTCTTTCAATAGTGCACTTCGTAGCTAATATTAGTGGTCGAGCGCGGAGTGCTCCAAATACATAAATAAAATCCTTGTCACGTCACCGGCCGGCGGGTATCGGGGACATGTAAACGAGTGTCCTCTTTATCGGCTCCGTGGATACAGGCCTTGGTTTTTTAAACGACTTCAAAAAAGGAGGAGGTTCGATATTGATTTGAAATATTCTTTCACATGTAGTCAAAATATTGAAGATAATATTTATTTGCTGCTTTTTAATTTACTTGTTTTTAAAATTATATTATTAGTATATTCAATACTATTTACACAATACAAAGCTTGTTTATTTAAACGCGCTAAACGTGTTAATGAACGACGAGTCCTATTTGAAATCTTTTTTCCCATTAGATAGCGCGATTATCGAAGTAGGTTACACTAAAATATATAACACCACGCCACGACGTCACGGCACGTCTCGTCACGTCAAGGCACGGGTGCACTGAAATTTACCGCCAGTTAAAATTAAAAATTATAGTTTATAAGAATCAGCTACTATGTTAAAATATTTGTAATTCAATGATATAGTATTATAATGTGTTATTTTGACGTATTATAAAAAGTTCACTGAGCCTTCTTGATACTTGTCATAGTAAATACTTCACAAATCGCACGGCAAACACATCATTGAATACACGATAAATGTTTTCTAAAGAGAATGCTGTATTACTCGTAAATCGTAACATGTCTCAAGAGACGCGCAAAAAGGAAACAAGGTAAAATATTTAATTTTCCTTTGAATTTTCTCATATTATGTTCATAACAAAACGTTTTTCTGAATAGATAATCAGTAAAACATTTTGCTCTTCACGTTAAATCGATAAATAAATATGAAACAAACAAAGACAAGGTCGAGATAACATAAGTTTGTCATAAAAACGTCATTGAATACGTGTGGAAAATTCATTGTAAATAAAAATGGAGATCCTTAAAGGTCTGCGCAAACGAGGAAAAATTGCCGTGGAACTTTTTTGTTCGTCGAAATAAATCGAAAAGAATATAACGCACACAAGTAACAAAAAGTCTCCCGAACAACGGTTTTATTTTGTTACGAACTAAAGTCCTTCGCCGATAATGTCATCTGAACAGGCTATAAAAAATTCCATTTAGAGAAACTTCACAAAAAATGACTACAATTTATACAAGAAGCAACTTATCGGGATGACACCCGAACCCGTAGCGAGTGAGCACGAAACTATGTTCAACCGAATTGCATGTAAAGTGAGTCGGTACGCCAGTTTGTGGTTACCCATATACCGCGGTGAATTTTGCTGAGGGATGAACGCGATGTTGTTTCAACACGATGTTCGCCTGTCTTTGATATTCGTGCATTTGATTATTTTATAAGGTATTTTTTCAAATTTTTTTACATACCTCAACCATTTTGATGATAAGCAGGTAGCTTTAGAATAGCGATTATTACATTACAAAGGTATACAAATACCTTTTAGTTTTATTATTTATAAATTAGTCTCTCTCTCTCTCTCTCTCTCTCTCTCTGTATAGCGAGGACCTATTTTAGAAAAGGTGGTTTTATTTTTAAACATTTTATTTCGAAGAAGAAAATATTAATTGATTAATTAATTTTTATAATCTATAAATAACGAGCCATCGGTTTAATGATCAAAATAAAAGATAATATTAATATCAAAGGTAATTATAACTTTCGAGGAAAAACGACAAGTTTTAATTAAAGGGGAATTTCGTAGCAGATAATCGAAACTCAAGGTTAGTTTTATACAGAGTTTGACACTATTAAAGCAAGATGTAACTTTTTAACTTTATATCAATTAACTCAGACAATTAAAAAGGATTTTAGGTCGCTAAACAGAATAAAATACTTCTATTTTTAAAAATTCCATCGTAACAATTAGCGATGATAAAATTAGAGACATTAATGATAGTATAGATTTGATTATTATCGATTCAAAGAACAACACATTTGTTGGCGTTTAACTGTTACACAATATCAAGGTTATACACGTAACTTTCAATTACGTCATGTATGGTAATATCTAACAAGTGTTTTAGGGCGAGGTCGAAAATGTGTGCTGAAGTATAGAAATGAGTCCAGTAATTATGTCAGAGATATTCACGATACCATATTAAAATGTGTGTCTTGGAATATAATATTACTAGACAATATTTTTTTTAATACGTAACGGTAGTCATAAGCTAACTAAAATTGCTAAAACTTAAAAAAAAAGGGACCGACATCAAAAACAAAATACGCAATTTCTTTACTTGCATGTCATAGTTATTTTGATATAAAAGACTAAGTACTTAACCGATTTTGACTAAAATATCAATCAAAGTCGGTTAATGACGGAGTTATGACACATTAAAAATATACAGATGCTGATAAGCAATAACGTGTCAACCAACAAAAAGTAAATTTCGGAGATATTGATGTATTTTGATATTGCATCACCTATTTCACATTATTAAAAAAAAACTCAAGTCATATAAGCTAAATAAGTAAGAAAAAAAAGTTTCTTAATGACTTGTTTCAATTTTCAAGTGCGTTCCATATTTTGCAATTTATCCAATAATCTCAAATATTTGAAAAACTTTTAATTAGATAATATAATAAATATATCAATCTGTTTTTAATTTATTATACCTTTTATCAAAAAAGAAAAGAAAAGGCGGATATATATGTACTTCTTCAAACATATTTGTTAAGAATAGATTTGACATCTTTAGATGCCATTTTCTCAAAATGAAGTCCGTGTGGCTTGACACAGTATTTTCTTATCAGCGTCCACATATTGTACGAATTGCGAACCTCCACCTTTTATGAAGTCGGTTGATAAAATATTAGAAACATTATGTGTACCGTAAATGCTTAACTCTTGTTGCAATCAATTATACTGAGGCCACTGCTAAAAAGCTGAATCATTCCCATCAGATGGACATAGATGATCGTAATAATATGACACGTGAGAAAGGTAAAACGTTAGTGTAATCTAAACAAGGACTAATAGTTAAGTAACGTTTGACCTAAATAGACGATCGCTGTAATAGTTACGCTCAACGATGATTTACTTTAAACGACAAGATTAAAACATTAGCCTTCAGGATTGGAATATATTAAGTGAATCATATCTTCAATATTAGAACTAAACTAAGTACGCGAAAATTCTTCAATGCACATCATGTTGTTTTATTACTTGACGCATTGCATTTGAAAATGGATGTATCTACCACACATCTTTAATGTCCTTGAGTTTTTAATCGCAGTTAGAGTTTTATTCACAGGTTTACAAAAAAAAAACACTCGATCTGTGTACCTATACAAAAATCAAGTGCTTGTCTTTGTCGAATCGATTTCATTTTTTTTTTTTTGGAAGTCAGTTCGAATGTGTTCCTTTTTGTATGTAGGTAAAGTAAAGTAAAATTATAGTAACAGCTTGTAAATGTCCCACTGCTGGACAAAGGCCTCCTCTCCTATTAAGGAAAGGTTTAGAGCTTAATCCACCACGCCGCTGCACTGCGGGTTGGCGGATACACCTGTGTCACAATTTCTTCCGGCACAAGATTCCTCACGATGTTTTCCTTCACCACTCAGCTCGAAGTGAATTTAATCACAAATTTAGCACTTGAAAATACAACGGTGCTAGCCGAAATTTGAACCAGCGATCGACGAGTTCTACGAGACCACTAGGCCATCTCGGCTCTTTATTTGTATATAAACATAATAGACAAATTAATGACACAGTCAATCTCACGAGATGAAAATAGATGACGTGGTCAAGGACGAAGCGCACTTGCAATGCCTTGAAGATGCTTATATTTCTAGGAGTTAAAAGTGCCGAAAAATTATATATATATATATATATATATATATATATATATATATATATATATATATATATATATATATCAGAAAATACCGAATAATGTTTTCAACAAAATAATCGGCAAAAAATGATGGCAATAATAATTTATAAGAGGAATTCTGCTGTGACGTAAACATAACGCTGTGAATATAGAACATGGCCATAGAGCGGGCCCGGTAACTTTATCGACGATCGGCGATATCAAATTTGAAATTCAAATTCCGAGTTGCCACCAACATACGAGTCCCCTAATAAAACCGAGTCTCGTTACGAATAAAAAATATAGGTATTCATTTAGCAAACCACTCTTTATAGAAGTAATATGAAAAAAATATGGATGATGATTTGACAAAAAATAATGACTTAAGGTTGTGATAGTAATAAATCATTTTAAATTAAAAAAACAAAACAAAAACCAAATTATTAAATTTCTTTTTCTTATTACTATAATGACATTGGTTTATATTTTCAATTTTATTCAAATTTTACGACTAATCAACAAAACCTGTATTAAAAATAAATATTACGAAATAGATAAAAATATGTATCAAAATGCTTACTGCATACAAATGTTTATAAAACCGAGTGTACTGATTTAATTTTTAGTGCAGTTACTACTGCATATAAAATGCCTGTTGAAGGCCTTACAAAAAAGTAGGTTAGTACTTATTTACTAACGAGAGCACAATTTCAAGCTTCTAAATAAACAGAAACAAAGAACGAGGATTTTTAAATATCCAAGGGAGGAACAATGTAACAAGAAATACTAAGTAGAATGAGCTCATAAGTAATAATTACGTGTTGCATTGTAACAACTTGCTTCGTTACCGTTATCACTAGAGATAGGAGCCGATACTTACATTCTTGCAAGAATTACTTTCTTGATCAATTTAAGTACTAACTTATATTTCGACCCAGCAAATACTTTGTTACCTTGCTTTAATTAACTAAGATACGGTTTACTTCCATCGCAAATTTTTCGTTATACTCATTAGACGAAATAAATCTTCGAAACGGTGACTCAACAAACATGCCACATTATGTAATGTTAGCAGCCGGAAAAGGCAATTTAATTAAGAACCAAATTCATCGTCTACAAGTCACATCGCTGGTATAAATTATAGTGACATTGGCTTTAAACAGCTTTAAGGGCTTAAAGTTCGGGAACAACGGGAAATTGCCTCTCACGCCGCACCGTCGACAATGACGAAAATCTTGTTAGGTTTCATTTTTTTTAAATAGACCATTTTCTCTTTATTAGAGTAAAAAAGTCCTTGTAGCGATAGAGTTGGCTGTGTCCCAGGCTTCCTTTGAAATATGATATAGGTCAGGCGTGCTATCCCCATTTTGCGACACGACGTTAACTCTGCTGAGAGCGAACGTGGCGATCCGACTCAACGTACTTTTTATATAAGATTTAAAAACTTATGGTATCAATTTCAAGGGGTATAATGAAATGGAAAGAGTATATTTACTTTGTTAATAAAAAAGTAAATATACTGTGTTTTTATTGCATAAAGTGATTTGTCTGCGACCCGTGCTCATTTCGTTATGGAAAGAAGCCAAACTGTAGCAAAATATACCCACTTCCGTACCGCTATAATAGCCTCTTAACGTTTTGTTACTAAAATGGGGTCAGAAGATCAGTGCATTATTGCAACACGAGATTGTGTCGGGGAGTAGAATACAGGATAAAGAAAAAATAAACGAAATAAGGGCAGCTGCCGCTCCGCTGGGCCAGGTGCAATGTTCACATTACTCACTCCGATGTACTTTCCCTAGTAACTGTTGCAATATATTAAATCGCGTTTCGCATTATTATTCCTCTTCGTCAAGCCTCTTTTATGTAGATAAAGTTTTATCCGCCAACCTAACTTTAATTTCACTTAAATAAAAGCACTGAGCTTAAACAGAAAGCGGTTGCCGTTTATGACATGCTCTTAAATACTATGAACCTGTAATTCATATTGTTGTTGAAATTATACATTTCACAAAAAAATAAATGCATGGAGATTAATAATGTATACGCCTTTTAGGTCAACAGTGCGCTATTATTATTTTTTTAAACTATACAGTTCTGCATTTTATAACTAATTAAGTCAAAAAATACTGCGTGTTCAGTTAGCGTGTCGGGTTAGATAACAATTTGCGGTAAGTTTTCTTACATAATATGCGGATATTTTTAAGTATATATGTATTTTGGCATACGTGTAAATGCTCATGCACTGAACTTATAAATTGACTACTCAGATTTGTAACATATGTCGTTAACCCAAATTGTTACGAGATAAATATATTCCACACTATTTACATCGAATATGTATATATTGTGAAGTACGATATTTACGAGGCTAAGTTTGTTGTAAACATATTCAATATAACGCTCTTACGAAATGAGCAGGCACGGGCGAAGGTTCGCTCGATGCGCTCGTTAGTCATCTGATACAATGAGTGCTCTCACATCAGCATCAACCATGAATGCACCGATCTCATTATGCCGGCAGAGTGATGAAAAGCGAACGTCAGCTAACAAAATACGGCACATAAATGGGACGCGAGGCGACCCTATTGTTTCATTTTTTACACATAGTAGTATCAACCCATCGGTAGCACAAGGTCGAACAATAAACGAAACGACCTAATTGTGCATCTGTGATATAAAATACCACAATTAGTATACTTTGAGTATTATACTACTGATCTTTTCAACAGACTTCAAAAAGGAGGAGATTCTCAATTCGTTATGTATTTTTAAATACTTTTTATGTTTAATACCGCCGATTTTGATTGATAAAATTCGTTTTTTATTTCAAATTGGTCTTAAAAAATCTTTTATCAAAATCGATTGATTAGTTTGGTTTTAAAATCAAAATAACTAATTATGTGATTTGCTTTAAAATGCAGTTGTTTTTTAGGTCTTATTAATACTACACTTTAGGAGCGAGAGTTTCAGTTTAAAAGTGAAATTATACCGTGCAATTAAAACCATACAAAGAAATTTTAAAGCTTTTGTATCCTAAGTTCACTTCTTTTAACCCGTTTAATTGGACTCCAACAAATCAACAAAGCCGGGCCGTCGAACAAACGCCACTTCAAAGGGGATCATTCGCACAAATGACCGAGTTACATTTCATCTCAAATGAAACGTTTCATAGTGATGAAAATTAATTGAACTATTTAATTAACAGCGAGACCGCTTCTCGCAACGAATCAAATGGCAAAG
Source organism: Hypolimnas misippus (assembly GCA_037950945.1). Classification (NCBI taxonomy): domain Eukaryota; kingdom Metazoa; phylum Arthropoda; class Insecta; order Lepidoptera; family Nymphalidae; genus Hypolimnas; species Hypolimnas misippus. Next base: position 4,403,741 of record JBBEEQ010000013.1, on the reverse strand, counting down.
TAAAAGTGGACGCTGATATTGTAGTAAAGAGATCACATGGACTTTTGAGAAAATGGCGTCTAAAGATGTCAAACCTATTTCTAAAAAAATTGTTTGAAGATGTATATCCATCTTCTTTTCTATTTTGTTAAAAGATATTATGAATTAAAAGCGGATTGGTACAATAAAATTTTTTATCTAATAATAAGTATTTCAAATACATTATATTATTAAATATACGCTTAAATATTAATTTAAGTAATTAAGTAATTATTTAGTACAGGACGCATCATCGCAGAATACATCAATATCACCGAATTTGAATTTTTGTGGGTTGACACATTATTGCTTATCAGCATCCAAGTATGACACAACAAAATTGAATCTTAACCAAGATAGCCGCCAGTCTGTCCACGTTTGGCACGAGCGGAAGTAAAGCGATTGCGGAGATGACGTCACAGCTCCGCCCGCGACCTTCTCCTGGCGGATATTAATCATCCAGTGTCGATGGTGCAGGCGGTTGCCCCACCGACGAGGGTATTTAACATGCCATACGGGCATCGACGTTTAGCCTCAGTTTATTGTTTCTAACAGTCACTTGAGATCGACTTTTAAAACTTTTTTCATTCTCTTGAACAGATAGTTATCCAAAAAACGGAAAGGTCTATGGTAAATAAGCAGGTGCGTGAATTTACCTATGTTTCTTGGGCGAAACTTTTTCAATTTAGTTTGCCGTGTCTTCTGACAAAATACTAAGTTTATTTTGTATAAAGGAAACAAGTGACATGATAAGTTTTGTTTAATTCACTGGTATTCATTCGCGAAATCAGTTTAACTGAACTATTTATGGTTCCGGAGTATATGCGCGTATATTTCGTGTCACATAATACCTAGGAATTAATACCAAAGCAATCAAAAGATCTCTTTACCTCAATCGTAAAAATGTTCGCATAGTTAATATTTATTTAATAAATAAGCTTTGGCTTTAGCAGTAATATTTCCCGTCCATCATGTGAATTACTAGGTACGCAATGAACCGTCAACAGTGAAGGGCCTCTTCCGAACTTTCAGACTAGTTAAAACTCGCCCAGCGCGCTCGCGGCACGCAGACTAATAGCTTTTACTAGACAGGATATTATAGTCGTCTGCGCTAAATGGATTTTCTACATGATCACTCATCGAAATGGAATTGATAGCTCTCATTTATATTCAGAAGTATGTATAGCTTACGATTTCCGAGGAATTCATAATTAACGTCGTGTAAACAAATGTTTATTCATCTCGGATGTTACTGGAAACATTTTTTTAATAATTTCTTACATTTTTATTTATAAATAAAAACACTAATTATATTTTCATTGTTCCCTTTAAATCCTTGTAAAGACTAAAATATCTCGATATTTAAATAATTTATAATACACCGAACAGCACGGAAAGGATCTTTATGAATAGTCATGGAGAGTATTTGCATATTGCCGGTAGTCGCATGAAGTTAAAAGCAAACACAGAACGTGCCAGTAAGAGAGAGCAGCGAGAGCCTGTCCTGCACTTAGCGCCGTGAACACTAATCTGGATTGCGGTCGATGAGCAATCTACGATGTGTACAGACGTACAATCGATCAGCCAATTAGACTACACATTAAATTAAATACATGCAAAATATGCTATCATATATCTATAACATAAATAGAATGAGGAGTATAAAATACTATTTATAATGACGTTAGCGCCGTCGTCTGTTTAATTTTATTAGCATTATTTATGTAAATTTATAATAATATAATAATTGTGAATGTTAATGACAAAGTTAATAAGACTGTTTATGCGGACGATGTACGAATGGCCTTAAAAAGAGTTGTACAACGCAATTCTTGAGGACAGACCTCGCTGCGCAGCGATGAGTCACAGCGGCGTTCCACGTGACTGCAAGGTGAAGCGCGAACCGGCACAAATACAGAATTCACGAGATAGCATCAAGGGCGCCGGATATACTCGTATATTTATAAAGTACCTATAAGTACATATTCCACTCATCGTTATACGTATTATAAAAAAATAAGAAAACAAAACATTCCCTTATTTATTCAAATAATTTTACTGATATTCCGAGACGCAATAGTTATAATGTCATTTATATCTTCGAGTTAAGTTATCCAAAATTTGCACCTAGTATAAAATAAATGAAATACAAAATTTCCTCCATTCCTATATAATCCATCGATATGGAGAAAAAAATGTGTTCAAGAAAACTAATTCCATAAAATAGAACGCGTATTCGGAAATAAACTCGTTTCCAATTCTGTCATTCGAGATACCTACTCGTAGAAGAAACACTCCGACCGAACGTCTTGAATTACAGTCAAGGCATAACGCTCCGATAAATGGCGGGCATCTGGCAACCCTAGATAAGAGCGAAGACGCCAATGTTTACTTTAAATCGATACAGTCTAACCAAATGTTACTGCGTCAGATCCGACGCGTTATACGCATTATGTATTTATTACCATTCAGAAAAGTCTGAATATATAATAATATTCACCGAAGATTGCTTGATGCACTATTCTAAATATCGATCAGATACAAATTAGAAAGCAGGTATACCTACTATGTTAATTTCTATTAATATTAAGTCGTTGTAAAGACACAACGAAGTTATATATCGCTACTAACAACAAAAAACAGACAAAATGGCCGGGTGAATTACAAACATTTTCTATGTCGTAGGTACAACTCAGATAATACCAGTGCGTTTTTAAGTAGGTACTTTGCACTTAAAATTACATATGCTGGACGGTCAAGGTATACATCACAAGAAAAGCTGCTTTGCAGTCGTTGGAAGAAAAATTTGAGAAATGTTTATCTGCCATCCAGCAATGGCACATCTTGGAAGATTCAACTCTGTGACAGCACTCAATATCCTCAACATAAAATGGGACGGGTTCGCCTAGCAAGATACATCGACAAGACAAAAAATTATAACAAAAATATATTTTAGAGAGTAAATTTAGTAGAGTAAATAAAACAGTGTATACAATAGCGAGGCATCAACAAAATGAAGCCTTTATTTACAAAACCATTCAACAGTCTGAGCACATTGCGCAGGAAAAACAAATTTATTGTTGAAAATGCGCAATTATTTGTTTAATTATTAATTGTACTGGTGCTACAAATTATTCATAATTACCTGTTTATTTTTATATGAAGGATAAATAATAATTACTAAATGACGTACGAGTACATTTTCTAAAGATATTATAAGTTTTAGTTCACATATACATTTACATCATAATAATGTTAAAACATACCAAGTTACTGTGAGCCGCTTACGAGCAGAAAACGAGATTGCTCTACGAAAATAACATCGTCATAATGAATACACAAAGAAATAATTAAGTATTAAAATTGCCAATCAACGTATAATTACTTATTCATGACAGAACAGCTTAAAATACAGTAATAAGTATTATTTTCATGTGAGTACGTGTAATTCAAAAAGTTTATAAATAGTTTATATAAGTATTTTTCCTAGAAAATCCCAATAATAAAATTGAATAAATATTAAATATGCAGAAGCAATTTCTTCAATGATTAATTATGTAAGTAGGTAGGACATTACCTGCGAAGCTATTTTGAAAATTCATTCCTTTTAGAGGGGTCCCGTAGTAAAACCCAGGACCCCGTGATTACATCATGCAATCTGCATGAGATTTCTACAAGGACTTACAAGCAACAGCTTCAAGTAGTAGTTATTTACCTTACATGCAAAATTTAAAAGATATTATGCGGTTATTTTCTTACAATCTCTTGTAAAGACAAAATTATTTCGAAAGATTCACAGCAATTAGGTAGATCTAAATTATACTGTAATTCATTCCATACAGTAATAAAAAGTGAGAAACGACTGAACAAAAATCATAAAATTCCATTTCCATAAACAAAAGAATTTGTCAAAATTATTTTTTTAATTTTATATAATAAAAATATCGAAACTAGAAGAAATATATTTTGGTATATACAGCGTAATTCCGTACAAATACGAAATTAAATTATGCAACACGTTTACCACTGTTTGCCACTAATTGAAATTTATTTGTACAGTTTAAACGTTGTCAGGCGGTATTTACATTTCACTACAAGAATAACTACGTTAAACTGTTAAAACTAAAATACTAAACTAATACAGCGAAAGTACTTTGTAGTGTATCTTTTATCTTCACTAGATAAAAAAGTAAGACAAATGGGCATAAAAGAATAATTGTATTATTAAAAATATTTGTATTATAGTAATCAATCAGATACGTCGTTTATTAAATTTTAAGCTGACGTAACAAAATTAAAATGGAACACGAAGATACTGCAGTAAGCTGACTGACAAAGACAAGTATGTATTATAAAAGTCGATAAAGAAACTTATATAGAATAGTTCAGGAAATAGTGTTAAGAGGGCGATAGAGCCGGCTCCGTCATGTAGAGCTCTAGAGACCTGACCTTGCTCTTGAGGACTGGTTTCCGCGCCCACACCGGCCTCCTCTCGATATCTAATACGTTTCGACAAATAAAAATCGCATATTTGTAACGCCAGCAGTAAACATACGAACACGTGACTCATTCACAAATATTTCTTATTTCATTGACGAAAACAACTTCATGGACTTGATATTTAAGTGTTATCAGTATTACAAGTTTAATCTTGTTATGATCTAAAGACGCACGAAAACAAATTATTTACATTTCATAGCAAAGGTTGAAAATATTTGGATTCGTTACACGATTTCAAAACAATATCTATACTGCATTAAGTATGACGTGTCCTATTACCGCTTAGAGAAAAACTGATATAATATTAATGAAGTAAAACATATTTTATCGACATACCTACATTTTATAAATAAACCTATTTCATACATATATTCAAAAATACACTTACAACAAAAGATGAATTAGATTAACGACGAATATGGCGTTGTTGGCTAGAAAACGCGATTTTTGGCACAAGAACTCTTCGAATGCCAATGAATGATTGAGCTATATTTGCCATTTTAAAGTTGGCATTAACTTTCGTTACACGACTATATTTAAAAATCATCAATATAAACTGTCCTTAATTTAATTAAATTGAGCAAGATATAGATTTTAAATTATTAACAAAAAATGAACACGAAACTCAGTTACATCGTAACGTAATAAACAAAAATACGTTAACATGATAATTTCATAGAATCACGTCTAATGTTCACACAATCTACACAAATGCATCGATCAAAACAACTGCATACTGCGTTAGAAAATATCACACGAGAAATAATCCAATTGTTTTGCAATAGTAATCGTATCCAGCGTTTCGAAAGCGGTAGATTTAAGTATTGATCAATACCTGACCGAATTAATTTTTGCCTTCAATGCAATCAATGTATTGCGTTATGAAATTCTAGTATAAATGAATCGCACGTGAAATGCAGCCGCGTGTTACACGTCGCGAAATTGATTGTATAAGCAACACTTCCTGTTTTGCTCAGACTTCGTTTACGAGTTACGTCTAATTTTAAATGTCGAGGCCACTCGATGCTTGTTTATTATCTAAATAAAATTTACTGTTTCGCGTTTTCAGTCAATGATTCTCCTTCCGAGATGTCTATTATTACCACACGTTACTAACAAAAATGAGTATAGATGTATTCATGAAAAATTGTATTAGAATGACAATTTAAACCAAAGGAAAAATATTATGTTTAATGTGCACACGTATTTACTCGAGATTATCAATAAATATGAGTAGGAAATTATTAGCAGTACACGTCTCATGTTGGTGATACTTCATAGCGCGGAAACTTCATCTAATGAAGTAATTACAGTGTGGCCCGGCCAAGCCGATAATAGTGTAGTGAAAAATTGCCAATCAGGCGCCCTTGGATTAAACCTTCGAGTTGAAGCTTGTTTCATCAGTGTAACACTTAGACAAGCTTGAACCAAACCATTCGAATCATTAAGGAAAAATTTCGGTACGTTGTACCTTTTTACATCAAACACTTTCTGCCTTACTACAAAAGATTTAAACAGACGTTAAACGCGTGTTTAAAAAATCCATACTGCAAATCCGCGTCTAAAGACAGTTTTGAGTTAAACATGCTTTAGATATGTATATGTAGATTAACATGCGTTTAAGTGAGTTTAATAGATGTTTAAAACCTATTTTAGCTGTCAAATGTAACTTATAAGATTTTATCAATAAGTTTTTTATGAGTTTATTCGCTGTTCGGCAATTTAGATAACATTTTAAGCAATGTTTAATTTTTAAACACTGTTTAGCTAGACACATGGTTCAACATGGTTTTAATGCGTCTTTTGTAGTATGACAGTTTATGTTTAATGGAGAGAATATTTTTTTTTTACGAAAATTATTTTTTTTTATAAATTCATACACAGACACTAATCTGAATTGACATGTTAGTTACATTATAATGATGTTTTCAATGACACAGGAATATTATAGATTTCTCCTAGAGAGACTTTGATATAAATAGGTCGGACAAAATTTGCATTGGAACATTTTTTTTTTGCTATTTGACGAGAATTACACTCGTAAGCTTTGCTCACAAATTTTTATAAGATTAATATAAATTGTTTATTTCATTGCTTTTATCGAATTTTCTATCGAACCCAAATTGACTTCAATGATTGACGCAGGGAATTGGCACAAAATACTACATATCCTATCACGATTTTGTGAATATCTCGAGAACAGTGGACGTTTTTGATAAAAAAAATACAGTAGAAAATTGTATCAAAGTCAGTTCTTTACAGAAAAGTTCATAGATATCCATAAAAGTTTTCATGAAATACACATATTACATACTAGCCGGTGCTCGCGACTACGCATGCATGCAAATTCTCAGCCCGATCGGTTTAAAATTGACAAAGTTTCATGCAAATTTTCATCCCCTATTTTATCCCCTAGGGGGTAGAATTAGAATTCAATATTCTTAGCGGATGCCTACGTCATAAAATCTACCTGCACGCCAAATTTCAGCCCGATTCGTGCAATGGTTTGGGCTGTGCATTGATAGATCACTATGTCAATCAGTCACCTTTGAGTTATATGTATATTTAGATTTACAACGGGCTGAAGGTATATAAATTAGAAAACAAATAAGCGTACTAATGTATACGAGATATATCATATAAAGTGAGTTCTTCAGGTATCGATATCCAGTAGATGATTGTCACGCGAATCATTACGGTCTGTCGCACACGGGGTGGAGAAGTAAGGTTTCGAAAGCCATTTAATTAGTTATAGTATATTAAAATGTACCACCCTTCTTTATTAATTAAACTCTAATTGTACAAGACACGGCGAAAAGTTACTAAGTTCGAAGCGACCTATTGTACTTGTGATACTTATGTATATAAAGGGATTAAGGCTTTCGAGTCTTGAGAGTAATGAGAGCGTAACAGAGCAGACGTTGGTTGTTGCTTAGAACAATTGTTTAAACTTGTTTATATTTAATACTTATTACAGTAAATTTTAGAGTGATTTAAGTAACGTTTATCTTATATCCGCCAATATTTAACAGTTTATTGTGGTTCCTACGTCCTCTCCGGGTTGTGAGAGAGCGTAGCTTGGATTTTGCCGCGTTTTTCTGCCTTAATTTAGCCCGTCAACGATTTATTTCCTTTTCCTTCCTTCTATTTCCTGTGAACATTCTAAAAACAACAACAAACGAGTATCCGTATTCATGCATTTCCGGTTATTCACCAGTGGGTATCGCGACTTACCTAAACGATTGTCATTGCGTCGTTGGATTTTGCCGAGTGCATACCTGCCTTACTTACTGTGTTGTAAAAGTTAGTGATTAAGTGAAGTTTAGTGCTATCAATTTTAATAGTGATTTAAGTAGATATGAGTAGCCCGTTGTTTCGTGTTCGTGAAAGTGAAGTGGCCAATAAATCTGTGCCAAGTGAAAACAAATCTTCATCCTCATCAAGTGAAAGTGATCCTCACCAAAATCAAAAGTCTGGAAAGAAGGAGCGCCGTTCACGCTCAACACATCCGAAGTCTACCGACGCGGGACACCGCTCACGTCGTCGTCGGCGCTCTCCGAGCTCGAGCTCGGACTCCAGCTCCTCGTCGGAAGGTCCGACGCGCCGACCGCGAAGGAAGCGTGGGCGTAAGCACAGCCACCGAGCGGACAGCCGCGATCGCAACGATTGGGACTCTAAGTTTGATCAACTATCATCCCAGGTAAATGCATTAAGTTCATTTTTACAAAATTGTTTTGCCTACCCACATCATCAATATAATTCTGATTCATCCGCAACTGAGTGTGAAGACACGTCAGAGAAAATAGCTTTTCAAGAATTTAACACTATTTTAAAAGACAGAGGGATAGCGAAAGCGGATTCTACTAAATTTGAATTAATTAAAAATCTTCAGCGTTTTGATAGTCCGGAGTGGTCAAATATATCATTTTTTGATGTTCAAAAGAGTTACCTAGCTGTTCCCGGATTTAAAGAGTTAGATATTAATGATGAATCACAAAAGTTCGAGAAGTCGAAAAACTTAGCTTCTTTTGAAAAGACATTGGCGGCCTTGACTCATGCGTTTTTATTACATCGCGATCACACTCAGGTGTGCTTGCAGAATATATTGAAGTGGGCGTCTGAGAATACTATATCATATTCTTCGCTTAATAGTAAAATTGCTGAGTCATTTGTTAATGATTCTCATTATAATAAACTTACAAACGATATATTACAAATATTATGTGGCAAGAGGGCAAATATTATTGATATTAGGAGAAAGGAGATTCTAAGAAACGTGTCTGATCCTGTCGTTTTGGCTGGTTTTAAAAGAATTCCACCAAGTCACGAGTCATTATTTAATCCTGATAAGTTAAGGGACTTGCTTAAAAGTGAGGGGGGTATTAATAAAATATTTTCCCAAAATAAGTATAAGAAATCTAATAAAAGTTTTAGAGTCTCAGAAGCCAGTAAAAACTTCTACGGAATACCAAATACATTTCGATTTGACAATACAAAAAATCAATCGGGATATAACAACTTTTCCTTTAATCAACCCAGCTCATTTCGAGCAGGCGCGTCTCAAAGAAAGAGAAAACCACATTCAAAACGGTCAAATTTTACCGATAGTAGTAAAAGATCTCGACAATTCTGACTCCCAGTTGTTCCGAGCGGGTTGCCTGGTAAATTTTTGGCACCAATGGAAAGGGATAAATGCTCCCAAACCTATTTTGAAAATTGTAGCCGGTCTTTTTCTTCCTTTTTATCGAAAACCACTCCTCACTTGGCCAACACGCTCCATTTTAAAGCAATTCGAAACACCGATTTCGAAGATAATGGATCTCGAAATTCAAAAGTTGCTGATAGACAAAGTAATAGTTCAAGTACCCTCTTCTCCGAGCTTTCTTTCAAAAATATTTTTGACCAGGAAGTCAGATGGCAATTACCGACCGGTGTTCAATCTCAAGAGCTTAAACGATTATCTGCGAATCAGTTCCTTCAATCTCCTTTCTCATTTCGATGTCCCGAAGTTTCTTCAACCGGGAGATTGGCTAGTAAAAATAGACTTAAGCCAAGCTTACTTTCATGTATCAATTCGAGAATCACATCGCAGATTCCTCCGTTTGACTTATCGAAGTTATCTTTACGAGATGACAGCATTACCATTCGGGATATCATGTGCTCCGAAGATTTTCGCTTCCCTAAAAAATTTGGTAGCCGAAAGATTAAGAAACAGAGGGATCCGAATAATTGTTTATTTAGACGATTTTTTGGTAGCTCACCAAAACAAGATTATTTTAGAAAAACAGACCCAGGAAGTAGTAAATTTTTTGATATACCTCGGTTGGAACTTGAATCTCAAGAAATCAATTTTGATACCTACGAGAGAAATCGAATTCTTAGGTGTTTACTGGAATACGATCGACAATCAAAAATTTTTGTCACCACAAAAAATTCAAAGGATTCAAACCGAGTTATTCTGGCTTATAAAAAAGGGCGTGTGCACTTCCAAGAGGGTAAAGTCCCTCCTAGGAAGATTAAATTTTGCCAGCTTCGTAATACCTCTAGGCAGACTGCACTGTCGTCGCCTTCAAATATTTTGTCGCGAGCTTCAGAGGTCAAGTCCCTGTTGTCTCGTTCGACGATTGCCACCCGATGTCGTTCAGGATCTGAAATGGTGGATGAAACATACAACCAGCAGATCCGAAATTCATCTACCCATGGTAACGAACTTTCTGACTACCGATGCTGCCAATTACGGCTGGGGAGCCCAATTGAACGACATGATGCTATCGGGTGGATGGAGTCAGCGCCAGAAAGCTTGGCACCCCAATCAAAAGGAGCTTCATGCTATCCTTTGCGCTTTAGTGACCTGCAAAGACCATATTTTCAATTCGGTGGTTTTACTCCAGTCGGACAATCGTCCCGCGCTGGCGTACTTGAAAAACGAGGGAGGAACTCGGTCTGTAACCCTTCTAGAAGAAGCCAGAAAAAGATCGGAAAGCGAAGTACTGCAACGCCTTCAGCCGACCGTGGAAACATCAGCTGGCTTGGATATTTCCTCCGCCGTCATTAATGCCACGCGTTCTGATGCATCTGAATGCATCCCAGGGGAAGTTCATTATAATAGCTCCGAAATGGGAATGCACGTTCTGGCGGAGCGATCTACGCACACGAGCCCTGGATCGTCCTGTGAAAATCAAGGATCTTCATCTCAATCTAATAGATGCAACAACAGGACGTCCCCCTCCCGACCTAGGAAATCTAGATCTGGAGGCATGGCTAGTTGGGGCTGGGAGCCCCTTTTAACGGCCTGGTCTGAAGTTGAAAGGACCCTACTGAAATCGAGCTGGAGGAAATCAACTCTATCATTATATAGAGTTGCTTGGAATAGATGGCTTGCTTGGTGTTCAGGTAACAATATTTCTTGCTATCAACCCCAATCTTCTGATTTAGCTCGTTTTCTGGCTAATTTGTACTTTAAAGAAAATTTAGCGTACAACACTATAGCCTTGCATAAGTCTGTAATTTCTACATTTTGTGAGCCGTATTTAAATAAAAAACTAAGCGATGATGTTTTGGTCAAACACATCTTAAAAGCAATTTCAATTAGAAAACCAAAAATAAAAAAGAGTCCAATATGGAATCCATTGCAAGTTATAAATTGGTTAAAATCAAACTTTTCTGAGGATTGTACTCTGTTTGAGGCTTCACGTAAATGCGCTACATTGCTCTTATTAGCATCAGGTCGAAGGGTTCATGACCTTACGCTGTTGGATATTAGTCCCGGCAATATGTTAGATGAAAGTTCATCTATTACCTTTTTCCCCCTATTCGGTTCAAAAACAGATTCTGCTTCGTACCGTCAATCTGGGTGGAAACTTAAGGATTTTCCCGACAAGGAAATTAATCCAGTGTTTTGGATTCGCAAAGTACTGCTATTATCAGAATCTCGACGAGGAACGATTACAACTCTATTTGTTACTTGCAGAGGCGATCCAAAGCCGGCTTCTCGTACAATTATAGGATCATGGGTTAAAACTGTTCTTCAAGATGCTGGCATAAATAATACTCCTGGGAGTACAAGGTCTGCGGTGTCCTCTTTTAATTGGGTTCAGAATTTACCAATTGATGATATACTGAGTCGTGGTAATTGGCGTAGTGAAAACACTTTTCATAATTATTATCGTAGAGAGGTGTCTATTACAAACATTGATGATAATAATGTTTTAACCGATCTTTTTGAACCAGTTTGTTGATTTCTTTATTCAAGAATAAAATTGCTTTTTTTTTGTGTCCCTATAGGATAGATTTATTTTATAGATAATTTTCTCTTTAGATCTTTTTCTTTTACATGCTTTGCTTTTGTTATATTATTAGCTAATTTCTAAATAATTAGGTAAATAAAAAAAGTGACGTATTTAAAATATATTTCTTTTTCCATTTCCTTTTCTCCCTCTAAAAATTCACCAGGTGACATCAAACACGTCTCACAACCCGGAGAGGACGTAGGAACCACAATAGAAGGATTTTACCTGACATTAAAATCCATATTGTGGTTCTGGAGTCCTCTCCGGGCCTATTTAGGCCCACCTAGTGAGACGCAATGACAATCGTTTAGGTAAGTCGCGATACCCACTGGTGAATAACCGGAAATGCATGAATACGGATACTCGTTTGTTGTTGTTTTTAGAATGTTCACAGGAAATAGAAGGAAGGAAAAGGAAATAAATCGTTGACGGGCTAAATTAAGGCAGAAAAACGCGGCAAAATCCAAGCTACGCTCTCTCACAACCCGGAGAGGACTCCAGAACCACAATATGGATTTTAATGTCAGGTAAAATCCTTCTATTAATCATGCCAGAAACATTACACAGATACATATTGTGACATATATGGAAAAGGAATTTTAAAAGGTATACTTATCGCTAGAAGAGATTTCTTCCAGTATACCCGAGAAAGAATAAACGTAGACAGAAACAGTAACAGGTAGGCAGGTCTCCACAAATAAAAAGAAGTTACAACCATAAAACTTAAATTATAATAATTAATTAACAGTTTAAACAAATACTTATATACATACATATAATCTATATTAATAATTTCGTCAAGGGTTACGGTAGGCTCAATCGAAACCTTACCTGAATAATAAAACATAAAAAATTAAAAATTTCGAGTCGACAACTTATATCCGCAAAATTCGGATTGTCGAGTATTTTGTTAAATTCTAATGGCAATAACAGACAAATCGCAGTCGCCATATTGGCCACTCTCTCGTAACTTCTCAGACACTGAATGATATCTTGAGTAGTTATTGAACGTTCCGTTTCATACTAGCTCATATACACCTTGTCAGTCAACATGTCATTCATTTTAGAAACAAAGACCTGTGACTGTAAAACGAAACTTTGAGCGAATGAAAAAAATATTTTAGTTTTTATAGGATAAACTATGTGTTTTTTTTTAAACTAGAGATTGGCCGATTTCCATAACGTACCCAAAGAGTACACAATAACTACGCAGAATAGGTGGAGGTCCATAGATAAAAACCTATGCAAGTGTGCTAATCTTTTTTACCAATATTAATTTTAACAGATAACTACAGAAATATCTACCTACAAATTAGTCACATTTCACCAGAGCGGAGCCGGGTTTTCATCTAGTCATATTATAAATACATACATACTTTATACATTGTCTTTAATATATGCGATTTTTTCCCTAACTTCTACAATCTACCAATTTACTCTTTTTCTAGATAATCATATACTATGTAGCAATACATTTAAAAAAAAGCTACCTTAACTTAAAATAACGTAACTATTAAGAATCTTACATATATAAAAAATATATCTTACATAGTCTTATATAAAAAAATGTAATATTCATTCACAACTTGTACACCGTTATTTTCGTGAGCGAATACCGCAAAAGAACCGAAACATCCTGACTGGAATTTAATAACGCGGATACGGAACTCGTGTCCTTCGTTGACAATGAGTTTCATAAAAGTTACATTACAGCCGGTCAATGGCTGAGTAATCGTGACTAGAAAGTAAAAAAAACTCGCAAAAAAATACCATCTCCAATACTCCGTTGAAGAAAACTCGTCCTGCGATTGTAATTCATTTGAACAGACGTTCGAAAGCGCACAAGTTGTAAATACAATTATGTTAAGTCTAGAGAAGAAAATAAACAGACGCCGCTTTACTACTCGCTACGAAATGTTGAGATTAAAACTTAAGCTCGAAGCTAACTTGTACATTTTTTATAAGTCTGAAAGTATATTACTAACTGTGAGTATAGTCAAGAAAATCGTATTACCAATTTCTCATACAATAATTATGAGAGAATTAAGTCCAAAAATCAAGATAAATATAAAAACATTTCATGCAAACTCTACAGTAATTCTTGCACGTGTAACTTCAGTTCTAATAATAAAAATTCAATACACCAGTAGCATTCAGAGTCCTTCAATATATTGAATATGGAATCTAGTAATACTGTGCACCTACAATGTAAGTCCTACACAATATGTAAGATTCCTAATTTTAAAATAAACATTTAAAGCTAAATTTTGCCTCGACTACGTGCCTAGGCTAAATTATTTAGCGATTGACGAATTCTTTGACAGACTAGTGCCAATGGAGAGAAATTGCAATGATCTCGTGGTTAATCGTATACTTAATTTCTGAATTTTACATGGGTGATATAAAAAAATGAAGATAGAAGCATACTTGGGATATACGCCGTTTTTACGCTGAAAGCATCTTTGTTGCCGCGTTTTTATCTACACTTAAACCTCAAATAGATTGGATCGAATATATACGAGTTCACGTAGTGAATAAAAGAACTAAACAGTACAGGATGAAGGTGATAAATATATTGAATATAGTATTGAACGAGCGGTTATAGGTCGACGACGCGACGGAACAACGTCGTATTTCCGGATCCGACACGTGTCACATACAGAACCGTGTGTATCGATCTTAAAATGCAATAATAAAACTACTTTAATACATTCACGATCGCAATTAATGCATAATAATGTAAGATCGATCGTGTTTTGATCACATAATCGATTAAACATTGTATAAATAACTAATAAAAACTTAAGATTCAAATTTTCCACCTAATTTACTTAAATTAGGATGATCTCTTTGAAGGTCGACTCTATGAAGTGAACTTCATTATAATTTGGTTCCAAAATAAGAGGATGTATCCAAATTTTAGCGGTCGAAAGCACACCGTGTCATATTTTAGGAGGGTAACTTCTGCCTCACTTTGCACGGCACCCCTCGCACAAATCTATGTGACATTTACGTTCTCCGAGATATAATGTATGCATGTTATTAGAATTTCGAGTGTCCTTGTGTGCCTTACGAAATGAATAAATATTCAATGAATATGAATTAACTCTATGCTAATGTATGCGTAGAATTTTATCTTTTTAGTTTTTAAGGTTTTTAGCAACCATAGAGGAAAAAAAATATTTATGGTAGTAAAAATAATATAAAGAACGTTTTGTGGATTTAAAATAACTTTGTAAAGTCTAATCAAGATGCCTTGTTTCTTCTTAAATACCCAAACAAAATAGTTTAAATTTTATCTATTTCCACTAAAACCTGCTATAAAAAGAAACCACGATTTTGTCAGTAGGCATTAGTCGCAGATAATAAGACCACGTTTATAAAGTTTTTTTCGCTTCAAACGACGGAAAATTCTTAAGGCTTTTATGTTGTTCATAATTTTATACGTCATTGTTCATACTGCTGCCCGGTTATTATCTACGCTTGTTGTGTTTACGTTCCTCTTTTCAATTAAAATTTTGTTCGATAATAAAGAACGGTAATTGTATTAAGCTAAAATTGAAAACGCGTTTTGTGTACATTGTACACATTATTCCTCAGACTAATTTAAAATTCGATTTCTCGATGTGATTGTTCTGCAAGATAAACAACTCTACATTCGAACAAGAGTTTACCTTACAAGCAGTGTGGACTGTGCAATCGGCTCAGCTGTTAGTCCTATCGATCCGACGTCACTTGAGCGTAAAGTGCGTTATAATGGGGCGATAAGCATCAACAATAAAGACTAGTAGAGTTTTGGCACCTTGATATTAGAACACTGGCACTACACTCAGCGGCAAAAACCCAAAAATAACACTATTGGAATCGCCACCTGTTAGTACATCCGAGGAATAAATAGGGGAAACATCTAATGTCACTATCGGTTTACGTTTCCGTGATAAGATATGTCAGTATCGGATTAACTTATAATCCGCACGGGATGTGAATCGGCATATATGGTGTGAGCGATTCTCCGTTTAATAGACACGTGCGTCTCGTTCGCGGGCACGAGCTCAACTGACGTAGGCAAAGGCGATGCCGCGACGCGGACGCCCGCCTCAGCTACGGAATACGTACAGGCCTGAAACCGCCCACTGCGCTACGGAAAATTCAAACTACGAATTTTCACTCCAAAACAAGTACAGAATAGGATATAAAAGGCGAAATTTGAAAAGTAAATTAACAATTTGATAACCCAGTTTAGAACTTATAAATAGAGTTAAAATAATCATGATTTTATTCTATTCATTAAAGTTAACTTATTTGACCTAGATAAAAGAGAAATTTTAGGATAACAAATTTTAATTCGTAAAACAATTACGTTACATTTTATTACTAGGTTTGTTTGGTTTTTATTGATATTTATTTTTTTATACTCTTTTATTTTATAAATAGCTTTTTAAAAATATTTCTTCATTTAATAATATAACAAACATACGGTAATAAGAGAATCCTTTTAAACTTTACGTACATATAATTTTGTCTAGTTTGACTAAAAATTCGAATTTAAAACATGAGGAGGAGGCAAATCTTGATATGCGTTTCTGATAAACGACAAACAAAGTGGCATATGAAAACTATGTAGTTCCAGATAAAACTGTTATATTAGAAATGGGTGACATTACAGAAAGTTTCATAAAGTTATATTGAGTTACGCGAGCAAGTACATCACCGCAACTTGTTCTTATACCCGAACCGCCGAACAAAATGTGTAATGAACAAACAGTCCATAGATACTAACATTTTTTGAATATGAATAAAATGTCTTAGTACTTTATGCTATTATATTGATTAGTTTAAATTAACCTAATCTGACTCAATGTTAGACCTAACGATAACAAAAAAAACGAAAAATGATTGCAATGATCATATAATGAGCGATTATGAGACTAATTGAGTCCTTCAATACCATCCGTACTTTATTATAAAGTATTGTACGTTATTTCGGCTAATTATACTCTACATTTTATGAGAACAATAAAGTACGAGAAAATACTTTATTTCGCATCGTTTTATTTCTGTGGCTTATTTCCATTTACAGTAATGTGTATACTGAAAAAAACAAAGGTTGGTTCTACGAATTTTTTCGTAAAACAGAATCACTGGAATCGATGACATAACCAATTGTTGCCGAATAATTTTGATAATAATTAATGAAAATACATTCTAGCGGTCGCCACTGGTCTTTCGTTATTTACTTTAAAAATCGCAAAAAGTAATGAAAAGTTTGTTTTTACGCGAAAAAATAAAGTAAAATAATTTGTAGTTTTTTGACGATGTAAGGCACATTTTAATAACAAATGTACTTTATTTGCACAAGAAATTGGCAGCCTATAAGTAACCGACTAACGTAAACCTAAATAAATAATGGATTACTAATCTTTCGACAAGATCTTGATTTCGTTCGCCTAAAATTTAATTTTTCCATAAAAACTAAACCCCCGTTTTGTCCACTTAGGGGATGAATTTTGAATAATGCTTTCTTAGCGCAATCGGTTTAGTGATTTGAGCTGTGTGTTGATATATCAGTCAGTCAATAATCTTTGCCTTTTATGAATACAGATAATCGAAATTAGTAAATGTTTTGATTATCACAATCGCCCACTCTTTCTTGTTGTTTATTACTTTTATTAAAATAAGATACTTTCTGACACTTTCTGATACTTTCTGATCTCGCGAATAAGGAAACGATAAACAATATAACAACAAGTAATGTTGTTATTGCCATTGAATTGTGTTGTTTGAATAGAAGCACACATACAGCAATTATATTTTATTTGAGATACTCTCACCTATTTACTCAGTCGCAAGCATATTAATAATATATCTCGCATACGAATAATGATTCAGAATCATCTACTTTTATCATTTTCTAATAGGATTGAAAACAATTCTTGAATTTCATTATCATAAAATTATATGCAATAAAATTATATAAAAATTATATGCACATCATTTTCTTATCAGCCTATGGCCACTATCATGACAATATTAGCCGTATAGCCGCAGAGTCATTACAGGTATCACTTCTGTTGCCAAAGAAAGCTCGAACGAGAAAGTAACAAGAAACTATCGTGAATAATAAACAGCAACGATACGTATTGGCAGACGGATAAGTGATAAAGTGGACGACCGTATTAGGAGAACTTTTTCAACCATTCGTACAAGTTTAATATTTACTTCGACTCGTGGAAAAGGTTGTAGACATAAAAAGAAACATTTCCATACATTTCTTAAACGAAACTCGTACACTTTTATATTTAAAAATAGCCAGAAATGTAAGCAAAAAAAAGAATAGCTTGCAAAAGTCTCACTCCTAAGAGACTTTTATTACAAAACATATAGACTTACATATGGACGCTGATAAGCTATACTATGTCAAGCCACATGAACTTCGTGTTAAGAAAATGGCGTCCAAAGCTGTCAAACCTATTCTTAATAAATTTGTTTGAATTATATATCCTATATTAGTGTTATTTTGATAAAAGGTATGATGAATTAAATTTAAAAAAAGCAGATGGGTATCATAAAATATATATCTTATTATAACTTTTTTCAAATATATGGCATTATTGTATAAATTGCAAAAAATAGAACATACTTGAACTTCGAAACATTAAATTAAGGAACTTTTTTGTTACTTGATTTTTTTTAAATAATATTTAGTAGATGACGCATTTTCAGAATACATCAATATCTCCGAATTTGAATATGTGTGGATTGACACATTATTGCTTATCAACATCCTCATATACTAGTACCACAATGCAATCAATACAACCCGCAATTAGCAGTTTTACAATTACACATACATACGAATTTCACCCGACACGTGCAGGTTTCCTTACGATATTTTCCTTTACCGCTAAAAACCAAAGAGCACCCAGAAATTATTCTCAACAGGGAAAAGCATTCGTATCTGTTATGATGTCGTAAATCCATAGTAAAGAGCAAAACATAATACATGTCAGTGCTATATGGGGTTTTAATCGAGTTATTGCATCGGGCAAACTAATTAGTGCACCATTCTGCCTATTTGCATGACACGCAATAAATGGCGAACGCTATAAATTCTAATCAGTTGGAATCAAATAATGCAAATGCTGTAAAATTTTGATATGTAGATTTACAATTCAGTTTCAGCTACATACAGATATAATTTATAATTTTTAACAGATATTATAATTTTTCGTAACAAAGAACTTCTACAGGTAATCAAACATAATGATAATTCAATATTTAATACACATAAATATAAATTAAAAACAAATTAAAATTTTATTTAAAAATAAAAGATTATAATTTTTTTAGTAATTAGTTACATATTTATCGGTTTCTCAAAACATAAGCGAAATAAAATAAAATCTTATCTCATGTATCAAAGTAATGTGAAGGTCAAGTTTTATTTTCATCAGACTACGTATTCAGCGCCATCTATCGGACTAGTTCTACAAGTGTTAGTGTAAACATTGTGTAGCCCATTTTTCTTTACATATTGAATATCATTGAATCAACTAGACGATGTTAAATCTTTCGCAGCCACTTGCAGTGTCATTAATTTCAAAATAAACTAAAACATAAACTAAAACAAGAAAATAAACTAAAGTCCTTCTAACGCTAGGAGACGCTTCTGTCTTGCACATATCATAGATTAAGATTCACTAAATACGTTAGATATATCATAATTTGCCGTGTGTAAAAAAAAAATTAATAAAATATAATTAATTACGAATATTATATAATTATACTTCTATATTTATCACAACTGAATATTTGTATACGCTAGCTTAGACGTGAGAAATGTGCGGCTTAACGGCATTTGTGGCCTTTCATTAAGTATTGTTGAAAGGTTATTTAAGAAAAAATTAGTATCCTTACCATTTTTTTTGTAATAATACTTTCTGAATCGTTAAGATTTGGATCAGTAGATTTTAAGGTACTACATATCTTATATACCTTGTATTCGAATAAAGTAAATCGTGATACCACAAAAATGGTTCCTATTATTTACTTTTTGTAGTACTAAAAGTTTCTATTTATACACCCAACGTATTTCAATACCTATTTTTGTTGAATATATCAAAGTTTTATCATGTGTCAACTAAAAAAATAACTGCCAGCGCGAACATATTTCATATTTTCAACCCAACAATATTTTAGGGTTCTGTATCGAAGACATGCTAACAGGAATATTAGGGTTATTACACTTACGCCAACTGTTCGTCAGTCCGTCCTATCTTTAGTATATTATATCTTTTAGACCTTAGAAGGTCGACACACGATATGTATTATTATAGAGGATATTCTAACAAATAATAAGAATCAGCCAAGCGTGAGGCAGATGTCAGTGATACGGAATCCCCAGAAAATACAAGCTAAATCATAAACAGATTGCGTAATACAGCAATACAAAATAGATAACAAAAAAAATGGAAAAACCGAAACAGAAATATATCACTCTGGTGTCATAGCTGACAGCGTATTGGCAATTTTAGCATTGTTAAGCTACACGAGAAGATAACATGGCGCTGGATTAAAATTTCGTGTACACTAAGTTTTTATTGCGAACAATGCTCCAGTTTTCATTGTAACGGAACACTAATGGACCATCCATCTATTCATCACGCGTTTTTATTAAACCATGAAAGTAAAATCCCATATAAACTAACTTTTCATATTATATCAGCGCAAAACCCCGCGATCCAAACGTGATGAAATCTCGGACTATATTTTAAGCAATACTGTGTTACGCTACATACTTTATTTTGAAAAAATGGCGTTTAAATATGCCCAATATATTCTTAATAAATCTGTTTGAAGAAGTGAATAACCATCTTTTCTTTTCTATATTGATGAAAAGTATAATGAATTAAAAGCAGGTTGGCATAGTAAAATGTTTTATCTAATAATGAGTTTTTGAAATATATGAGATCGTGCATAATTCAAAATACGGAAAACACTTCAAAACTATATTATAGATAATTAAAATTTGATATACTTAAAATACGGTATTTTCCGAAAAGTCAGATTTGTGTGGGTTTATATTTTGTGGGATATAGGTGGATAATAGGAATTTTCTTACAAGTATTTGGATGTTGTTTTACTAGGATAAAATAATATTACATCATGTCAACTTAGAATAAAAGAATAATAATTAAAGTTTTATAATATACATATTTTTGTCGCACAAAATGTATGTTAAAGTGCATTTTAATATAAAACCATAACTACATAATTAATTTTCTTACAAAAAAAAAGAGGAAGAAGAAGAACCACAAAAGCATCGCTGGCTTTAGGAAGGATGTTAGAGAAAGGGAGAAAAGATGAGAAAGTCAATCTTCCGGCTCGATCACTGACCGTACGAAACGCAACTTACTAGATATTTAACGCCGATTTTCTGTGCGTGAGCAACTAAGTCACGAATATCTATTTATGTATACAAGATGTCAACTGAACATATGTTGTATTCGATATTAGGCAGAATAAGAAGGCGAGATTAAATTATAATACACAGTTATTGAGATAGAAAAAGCGACAGTCACATATTATTTTAGTGTTCTATGTCAAAAGGTATAAAATACAAGAAGCTTATATACATTATTTAAAAACAGTTCGTTTATATATTTATTCTAACATGTTGGATATTCTACCAGTGTTAGCAGCAATTTAAAAGAAAAAAAAATGAACCAAACTTTTATATACGCCTACGATATCCAACATTTCCTCGGAAACACCGTATCTGTATAAATGAATCCCTTGGTCACGCCATAACTTTTACCGACTTTACCGATTTCATTCATCTTTTTTTTCTTATAATTGGTAAAAGGTTCTGTAGTAAAGTTTTGCAGAAAAATAGAAAATTAACGAAAACTTAACGATTATATAAACCTTTCCTAATGTAACCACAGCAAGCTTGACATAACAGTCAGTCGTTTAACAGTTTGTCTCATTGACAGATCTTGCGATGTAAACACAGTTTATCAGCAGCATGGGTTACTTATATTACTTAATGAAATTCGAATTGAATATTCATACTTAAGACAGGACAACGTCTGTCGTCAGCGTCGAGTTTAGAACTAGTTGGGTCACCTAGTTCTAAACTCGACGCTGATAAGCAATACTGTGTCAAGCTACACGGACTTCGTTTTGAGAAAATGGCGTCTAAAGATGTCAAACCTATTTTTAATAAATCTGTTTGAAGAATTATATAACCGTCTTTTCTTTTCTTGATAAAAAATATAATGAATAAAAAGCAGATTGGTATAGTAAAAAGTTTTTCTAATAATAAGTTTTTGAAATATATGATTTTGCATAATCCAAAATACGGAAAACACTTTAAAACTCGAAACATAAAATAAAGAAACTATTTTCCGTACTTCCTTAGTTTAAATTACTTAAAAATTGCATCACCATCAGAATATATCGATATCTCTAAATTTCACTTTCTGCGGGTTGACACATCATTCCTTATCAGCATCCGATTAAAACTCACCTTGAGCATCGTGAGTATCTTCTGCGAGAGCTCGTAGTCGAAGTTGGTGTACTTGGAGTCCGTCATGTCGTAGATGAAGACGAGCCCCGCCCGCTGCGTCTCCACCGACTGCAGCGCCACGTCCAGCTGGTACACCACGCCCTGCCCACACGGTTCTTACTAGTGAAACTTATAAGAAGTAGTCAAAGGTAAATTGCATTGTTTCGTTAACTTGGATCGTGTCATCCATATTGGTTCATTTGTTTGTTTTTAAAATTAAAATTTTATTTGGTTTCAAAAATAAAACCGATTTAAATAAAAATTCTGTGAAACATAAGAATTAACTAAATCGGGATGACTAAACGGACACTCGATTCCGATTATCCCCCTTAGGGTAGATACTTTGGGATGGCTAAACAGAATCATTAGGAAGTTAGAGTTTTGGGGTTGACTTTTTAAGAATTTTGTTTTCAAATTTCTTAAAATTTTAGTTTTTTAATTATATATGAAAAATGCTTTCCTTCTTTATCTTAATTTGTTTGAAATTTTTTTTAACTTTATCACTACTTAACACTAATTTGAACTGGTTATTCAGTCTTCAATCAATCATTTAAAAGATAGTAATCAACATTATGATTTTATCTACAAGTATGATACAAATCTTTAATCGATGACAACTTTCAATGTGCAATATCGCATATAAATAATTATAAAATTAGTTATTTACTGTACTGTAATGTAATAACCCTGTCAAATTATAGATCCGCCATTTCTAAGCTAAAGCTCCTCGTCCTAATAAGAAGGATAGCAGCTTAATCTACCACGTCGCTTCATTTTCAGATATACATGTCTGATGACATGTCCTAACACGTCCAGATAACTTACGATATTTTTGCTGTGCACGAAATGCATTTAAACAAAAATTAAATACTAGCATAGTTTGAAGAGCCGAGATCACCTAGTGGTTTGAACATGCTGAGTTTTCAAGTGCTAAATTTGTTTTTAAATTCATCTTGTGCCCAGCGGTGAAGGAAAACGTCGTGTAGAAACCTGCAGGTGCCGGAGAAATACTGAGACATCGTATCGGCCAACCCTCTGTGAAGCAGCGTGGTGGATTAAGCTTTGAAACTTCCTTAATAGGATCTCGTGATGTTCTAATTCCTGTAGTGATGTAATCATCTCGATTACTTGTTTACAAATTCATTTGCTTGAATGCATAAAAATCCCGCGTCACGATGCTTATCGGTAATAACTTCAATACTATTTACTCGATTCTAATGAAATTTTGCAGCGTGGGTGTGATTTTGTCGAACTTAAAACATAAAATAGATTTTATTTCGATTAATGATCTCAATGTTTTGTATACCAATAAAATGTTTTTATAAATAAAATGGTAATTATACATAATTGACATTTATAAGTATTGTAAAAAGGAAACATTAAATTGTTTGTTTGCATTGAAGGCTCCAACAATACTCGATTTGAAAAATCCTTTCTGCATTGGTTACCCTGTTTACCGAGTGTATATAGGCTGTATTACATCACTCTACAGTAGTCATTAATACTAACATTAGTAAACCGTCCCCTTGGTAATAATAAGTTGAATTAAAATTATCACAGTGCTATCTATGCTTATCCAATCTAGATAACAAAAGATGATGCAATGTTTTCTCAATAAACTTAGACCGCCATCTGTTTGCACTGATGGAATATACCCTATAGCTTTCCTCCATTAATAAACTATCTAAAACAAAAATAATTTTTCATTTCGAACCTGTAGTTCCTGAGATTAGCGCGTTCCAACAAACAAACAAACTCTTCAGCTTATAATATTAGTATATAAGAAGTTTTTAACAATAAAAATTAAAGAAAGGCCTATACGACTGTCCTTGTGCTTAATTTAGTGTTCTGCGCAGCGTAATGCGCATAGTTCAGACCAACACACGTAAATCGATGTATACCTGTAATGTTGTCTGATGTGTGGTCTGCGCAGGGAAATGCTTGTTCGCAGTAAACACGGCAATCGCTGCTCCCGTTGCGTCCCGAGTGGGCTGAAACCAAACACACAAAGTTACACAGTTGTCAAAATCAAAATCAAAATATACTTTATTCAATTAGGCGCTCACGAGCACTTTTGAGTCGTCAATACAAAAAAAAAATCATCAATAATGAAGCCACCACCGGTTCGTAGATTCTACCGAAAAGAACCGGCAAGAAACTCGATGTATATACTAATATTATAAAGAGGTAAATATTATTTGTACGTTAGTAAAGTTATATGGGAAAAACAGAAGAAAGAAAGAAAGAAAGTATACTTTATTGTACACCGAGGACACATATATACAATAAAATACAATAACAAGTATAAGTACAATTGGCGGCCTTATCGCTAAACAGCGATCTCTGCCAGGCAACCATGTTGCTGAGGATATTATGACCAGAGGTAATAGCCTTATGATTCAAGAAAATTATAGGCTATATTAGATCACCGTGGCTCATGGGACTCATAGTATCGAAACAGTAACCATAAATCGCATGGTGTAGCTGGTACAAAATAAAAGCATTTCAATTGTATTATGTAATAATAAAAAAGAATATGAATCTACGTCTTACGCTACTATTGTGATGATGACGTACTAATAATGTACTTACACCCATTTTGTGTTTGTAAAGGTATCAAAATATTGAAACATCCCATCTCACAGTTCCTGTCTCTTAGTAAGTCAGTTTTTTTATGACAATGTTTTCATAGAGCAGAGGAAGTACGTCATTAGTTTAAAAACGTATCTTCTCCGTTAGAGCCAAATCGTTAGAATTTTTCGGAACATTAACAGTGGCTATGTAGAGCTCGAAATGCACACTGAACTGGCGTGGCTAATTTTTTATAGAAATACTTTCTCAGTCTTAAATCGCATCACACTACTACACACTGTGCATACTACATCCCACTGTGTAGACCATGATAGTGATTAATAAGAAACATGAGTTAATCGCACAAATGACAACAACTTGGTATGTCGACTATCAAAATATGTATCCTACAAATACTTAACATAACGTGAAAATTACTTGTAAGTTTTATTCTTGTAATTAATACAAAACAACTCCATAAACTGAAACCGTTACTGAGGTAACCTTAAGTTAGCTCTAAGTGTCAATAAATAAAAAAAAATTGAATCATCATGTGAATGTCAGTAAGTTCTTTCAGGTATACAAGTAAACAATACATATAATTCTATGGAGGGAATTATATTTTTAAGTTTTACTCACGAACTGATATAAACGTCTCTGTTACCTGGATACAGTTACTTATGCAACCATACGTTATTACGAGTTGTAATAATATAATATGTTACTGACAATAAATTCCTATACATAAATATAAAAGAAATGACAAATAATTTAAGTAAACGCAACTTACAAGTGTAATTCTCTCCTTATGTAAGTCTTTAAGCACAACTTACTAGTACATTTGTGCCTCATATATGTAATTATAACAACAACGAACAATCAACGCACCAGTATAGTAAACTTCCCGGTCTCCAGCTCACTCTTCAGCGGGTCCTCGAAGGGCTCGAACTTGATGAGGCCCTCCCGGCGGCGCGTCGCCTCGTGCTGCCGCCACAATGTGTGCGCGCGCGCGACATCAAACTTGCGCGCGAGCAGGAACTTGATCGCCGTCGCCCGCGACACGCACGCCGCGCCCGTTTCACTTAACGCGTCAAGAAACGCTTTCGTCGCCTGAAAATGAGATGAAAAAAACCGGTCAAGTACGAGTCTACACCGTTCCGTACAAACTTGTAGAAATTTTTAAACAAAAGGGTACCGACTTAAAAAACAATAATACGTAACTTTGTTTACTTTAATGAAATATTGAAGCCAATTATTTTGATTTTAAAATTAAAATTAATCGATTTTAATGGAAATTATATGGGAGTAATGGGGGGATTATCCCTTTTCAAACAAATAAAGGATTAACTAAATCTCTAAATTTTTAGCAAACGGGGAAGATACTCCTCTAACCTCCTCCTTTTTTGGAAGTGGCAAATAAAAATACATTAGAATTTATAAATAGGAAATATTCGTATAATCTGTTACGGTAGAGGCTTGCGTTAGCCTGATCGCAGGCTCGCTCTGTCAGAGAAAGTACCAAACAATGTCACACTAAATTTACAGGCATTTCGTACGGTGAGTGAGAGCCCGGGAACCGTTCCCCTTGCTTTCCTTTACTTCGTTTCCCGTTCATCCCTTATTACTTTTTAAGTATGTGTGGTTCATCTCGTGTTGCAGATATTCATGAGCGACGGTAATTATTTAACATGACGTAACTCACCCATTTCATTTGAGCGCTATTTTGTTAAAAAAAAGTTGCGCATAGATATAATAAATTATACTGAATCTAAGCAAGTTGCTTTTATGTTTTTGTACATACAAAGGGATTATTTTACCGATACGAGTATCTCTTGTTATAAAAGCGTCTACAAATGCCGAGATCCGCTAATATCATTAGATACACACGAAATTCCACTTTCTATAGTATTTAGAGCTAATAACGCTTATTAGTTAATTAGTTAAGCTTTCATAATAAGCCATCTTATTATACTACGACTATAATATACTGTTTCGTATCTGACGTTACCATCTTCGATAACATCCGTGACTTTGATCGTTTTAATTAAGGCTAATAATTTAAAATTATTATTAAACGAACTTTAAATAAGATTTATATAGGCTGCAACACGTAATGACAATCGAGCCGAGCTTACGATTCAGTACTTACTGACCCAGTGTTTCAGCTCATTTCACTGCCTGAACGAGTACTCAGATCGTAACTTTTTACGTTACGTTAAAATAATTTGATCAGTCGTCGTTTTAAAGCTAATTATTAACACTATTATAAATTTGCATTACCTTTAATTGAAACATTAAATCAATTAAATGTATAAAAATAATATTAAAAAATTACCCTCAAAAATATAAGCAGATTCCGTAGAAACATTTCCTCCAAATCAAAAATAATACGTCGGTCCATGAATAATTATTAAATCGACGAATTATGTGGTCATTTATTATTATGCAAAGTTGTTTTATTGGTAAGCAGTTGATTTCTCCATTTAGACACACTTTCGCACTTGCAATCAGAACATCGTCGAGGGGCGTAAATAAATCATACTTAATTAATAAAATGCGAATCGTTTAACCGATAAATATACCACTTTAACCGATTTGAAACAAGGTTCTCTATTCGTTTGATTATTCGTGTGTGTGTTACTCGATATCTTTGTCGATTGTTAACGAATTTTAATGATTCCGTTTTTATCGAATACGCCTCGACACCAGGGTTGTGGCATATTTAATAGACTTGGAGAATAAATTTCATCCCAAAATAAAATCGGGTTTTTTATCCTTTTCTTGAATTTATACAATTCAATTATGTATATTCTAAGTTAAATGCAACTAAAATATTATTTTAGAATCTCATGATGACTTTATTGTGAATTTTATCTGGTGGTTTTATTGCAATAATTTTAAACATAAAATATATGAAAATAATTATTCTATATTTTATGTATATTCCAATGTGAATCACATGTCGATATTGACGTTCAGAGTTATGACGTCTTCACATTCTTCGACATAATATCGGTACTGCTTTCCGGCGGACGACACCAAATAACAATATCGACTGCGCCTTTCACACAACATTATCGTAACGAATTTTGAAAGTTTTTGAATAATGGTCAGATAATATGTAAGGCGCGTACAATAAACTGCAAAACGCATATTATCTTCTGATAGATCAAACGATAGGCGTACGACAGACTACCGATATCGTCGCAAACAATGTGCAGAGCACGTACACACTTCATACACTTCACAAATCCTGATATTGCATGGGCACTCGATAACCATACCGTATTGGTTAATATGGATACTATCACAGGTTGGATGTACGACCTGATAGGTCAAGCTGTTGAATATTTCCAATACATTCCAGTTGGATCAGAAAACATATTTGCGGACTTTAGGACTTTATGGACGAGAAAAGGTAGAACAAAGTGATTGACTTTAGACCGCGCTGCGCTTGAGTTCTTTACGGTTTGCTAAAATCGTAACAGTGTATAAAGTAAGAAAACCTTCCAGAATTTTTAATTAACAACTTATCCCTTTTACTCATTAACATTCCTAGATCGGATCAATAGGTTCAATATACACATTATTAAATTATCGAAGTATAACACGCTATGCTAATCTTTACGTGTATGTGTGTAGGGGAGGGGCTAATTCTTCCGGGATGTGTATCCTGTGCGGTGACCGTATTAGTATGAGCGGTCGCACACCGCTTACTTACTTCCATCGTGTGTACACAACATTTACATGTGAGCGTGTCTAATGTTTATCCTAGGTTACGTTAAAAGCTGTTGTTTTAATTATATTATAACATGTTATATAATTATTTTTTTTTTTTTATAATAGTTTATTTACGGGAACCTTTTTAGTTTTAAATTTTACGTAACTGTATGTAATAGTAATAATTAATTTGTTTATGGAATTTTTATTCTTTAATTGTCTTTATTTTTCACGTTTTTTACATTTTATATTTCACGCATGTAATAATATAAAATGCCAACAATTAAAACAAACAGCATGACTCAGACGATAAAAATATGAATAAATCCCTTTTCCGATTATCATGTATCCTTAAAAGAACTAAAAGTTCATTATAAAATTATTCACTGCAAAATATTCATTTAGAATACCTTAAATAACCAAATGAACAACGACAACAATTAATACTTATAATATTTTAATAATAACAACACTTCAACGAAAAATTATACGTCACAATGATATGACAAACGGCCCTTGACATATGTTCTGATAAGGCTTCCTTTACACACGTTAAAATTTCACAAATTATAATGATATACCATAAAATAAAAGTAACAATATCGCGATACGCGTGAAAAATTAGGAATGTGGACACACGATCGCGCGCACTCGCCCACCAAGTACTACTGTCAGGTCATAAACAAAAATCAACAAGTGAGACGGAACGGTGACACAATAAGAACGCAAGCCGAACTAGCCTAGAATAAACAACAGGGCTCTGGTTGACACACGTGTTAGAGAGATTTAGCCGTTTCTTTTTCGTTTTTTTTTGTGTATTCACTGTGAAAATAGTTTGTTTTTATTGTTTATCGTATTTACTAACAGTATTGGTTGCGGTAAGTGTGTAAATTGTAGTTTTTGTTTTATTTTAGATAATATATTTAGATACTAGTTTTTAAGTTAAAATGGATGTCGATCGGCCTCCCGAACCTCCCGATCCTGGAGGCTCATCTGTTGTGAGTGACCCGTCCCCCTCTAATTCTCTGCCTGAATCACGTAAACGTCCTAACGAAAGTGCTGTGATTGATTCGTCAGCGAAGAAAACCATAGTCCACCCAACTACCGCAACTCCATCGATCCAGTCAATATATGTTCATCCCTGTTTCTCAGAAGGTCCTAAAAAGTACTCTAGTGACGACAAAGGTCCCTTCATCGTCCATGTATCACGGGAAGTCGCAGACCCATCTGCAGGAACTACTGTGCGGGCTATTACATTTGGGCAATTTTTACACAAGCATAAAATCAGCTCAATTATAAATGATGGAGTGAAGAACATAGGCCGAAACAAAATATCTGTTGAGTTCTCATCGTGGCAAGCAGCAAATGACTTCTTAGATAATCCCATTTTAGGCCTATGTAAATATAAAGTTATTATCCCAACTTACAATGTTACAAGAATGGGTTTAGTTAAAGGAGTTCCTGTGGAATGGTCGATGGAGGAATTCGTCGACTCGTTAGAAATTCCTTCTGGATGTGGTGAAGTTTTGAAAGCGAGACGTTTGAATCGCAAAGTTTCTAATGAGGGAGTCGTCACTTGGGTTCCTACCCAATCCATTGTTGTAACTTTTAGGGGGCAAATTCTGCCTCCTAAAGTTTACTCCTATCACACTTCCCTTCCTGTAGAGACCTACAATTTACCTACTATTATGTGTCTAAGCTGTTGCCGCTATGGTC
This sequence comes from Hypolimnas misippus, assembly GCA_037950945.1. Taxonomy (NCBI): domain Eukaryota; kingdom Metazoa; phylum Arthropoda; class Insecta; order Lepidoptera; family Nymphalidae; genus Hypolimnas; species Hypolimnas misippus. The sequence goes on along the minus strand of JBBEEQ010000013.1, from coordinate 4,373,357 downwards.
ATATAAAAACTCAATGCAGATCGAAACCAAGATGTTTTAAATGCTCCCAACAGCATACTGGTGAGACATGTAATGTCATCAAGGAAAATGCCACATGTCTGTATTGCTCCGGCAAACATTTTGCCTCTGATAAAGATTGCCCTGAATATTCGCGACAGCACTCAATCAAGTTGGTCATGGCATCCGATAATGTCTCTTATATTGAAGCATCCGCAAGATTCCCACCAGTCCGAAGATCCTATGCAGAGATTGCTAAAGAGATGTTTTCCCCACCCATTTATGTTAACTCCAGTCCTTCTAAAACCATTCCCTCTCCAAATAAATCCACCCAATCCTACCGTCAAACTGTAGTTAGATCCGTCCGTCCCAGAGCCCCCCTTGGTAAAGGGTTTGATAAACAAGCCCACCAAGCCATAGTGGGTAACTGCCCCTCTTCCACTCCCAATGGTTGTGCCCTGAACAGCAATGTGGATCCTATTCCTACCAACCATACTACAAACCTTCTAGAACTCCTTTCACAAATGATCCTCAACATTGTTACAGCATGTAGCGATGTTCCTTTACCGTCCAACGTTGCCGATAACCTGTCCCAATTGCTTCTCGTCCTTAAAAATGGCCCCAACCAGATTCCTTCAGTGGAACTGTAAAAGCATCCGTCCTAAAAAACATGAATTACTCTCCCTTATCAACCTGTATAGTCCCTCCATTATTGCCATCTCTGAAACATGGTTAATTCCTGGTTCTCGGTTTCGGGTTCCCGGTTTTTCCTGTTTGAGGGATGACAGAAGTGATGGGTATGCAGGTAGTGCCCTTTTTATCCGTCATTCCATTCCTTTCTCTCAAATTCCTCTCCCCCCCAGCCAGCATTTTAGTGCTGTTGCTGTTAAATCCCTTAACATTTCCTTTCTTTCTCTGTATATTCCCCATCCATCCTCTACTTTTATCCCTGAACTCCACTCTATACTATCTTTACTTCCTCATCCTATCCTTGTGATGGGTGACTTCAACGCCCATCATACTGCATGGGGCTGTCATTATAGTGATGGGTTTGCTCACTTGTTGGTGGATATTGTTGATGATGTCAATCTTTGCATCCTTAATGATGGTTCGCCGACACGTCGAGTCTACCCTTCGCAGAACCCTAAGACTGCAGTAGATTTATCCTTATCTTCTCCTTCTCTTGCCTCTCAACTTTCCTGGAATGTCCTGCCTTCCACTTTTGGCAGTGATCATTTCCCTATTCTTCTTTCCTTTAACCAAAATGCCATTCCTTCTATTACCCCAAATCCCCTCCTTAAATATTCCCTTAAAAATGCAAACTGGTTAGACTATGCTAGTTCTGTTGATGACATATTGAACTCTCTTTCTGAGCCTGGAGGCGATGAAAATATCAGTTTTTACTATGAAACATTCCTTAAGGCTCTTTTAAGTGCTGCAGATCTTAACTTCCCTAAAAAACATTTTCCTAAAAAGTTGGTGCTTTCCACCCCCTGGTGGGATGAGGAATGCACCCGCTTAGCTACACAAAGAACGGAGGCAGAGCATTCATATTCTCTGTCTATGTCTCCTTTGAATTTTCAAAGTTACCAACGGTTAGACGCTAAATTAAAGAGACTAGTTTCTAAAAAGAAAAAACTTGGTTGGGTTGATTTTTGTCAATCCCTTTCCCCTCGTTCTCCTTCTTACTTAGTTTGGTTAAAACTTAAAAAATTTCGTCGTTCCCTGAATTCTGACAATCCTACCTCCAATAATCCATCAGAATGGCTCAACAATTTTGCTGACAAACTTGCGCCCCCCTTCGTACCTTGTCAGGATAACTTTCTTTCTTCCTTTCCTGCACCCATTTCAGATGAAATGGATGCCCCATTTTCATTTTCTGAGCTTCAATGTGCTCTGTCCGGTCTCACAGATTCTTCTCCAGGAGAAGATGGTGTTCCTTATTCTTTTGTCACACACTTAAATGAAAATTCTCAGAAAGTCTTTTTAAATATAATTAATCAATTTTACATGACAGGTGTTATTCCAGATTCTTGGAAATCACAATTAATAATACCTATTTTGAAACCTGGCAAGAATCCTTCAGATTCTAACTCTTACAGACCCATAGCATTGTCATCCACTTTAGCAAAAATAACTGAACATTTGTTAAAGAACCGTCTGGAGTGGATAATGGAAAGCAGGAATATAATCTCACCCTCTCAATTTGGCTTTCGAAAGGGATTGAGCACCATCGATAGTCTCAGCATTATTTCAACAGATATTCGAATAGCCTTTATAAAAGGAGAGTACCTTGTGGGTGTTTTCCTGGATGTAGCTTCTGCATATGACAATGTTCTTCTCCCATTACTCAGGCAAAAATTGCACCAGCTGAGTATGCCTCCGAGGATGATTCATTTCATATGTAATCTGCTTTTTTGCAGATCTATAGTGGTAAAACATCAAACCATATCTCTTCCCCCCAGACTTGTCTGGAAAGGTCTCCCCCAGGGCTCTGTCCTTAGTCCTCTGCTTTACAGCATTTACACTCACGATCTCGAATTATCTGTTAACAATTTTTGCAACATTTTACAGTATGCTGATGATATTGCAATTTATTATCGATCAAAGTCAGTAGAAGATATTACATTTCGTCTCAACTCTGCTTTGCATTATCTTGGCCAGTGGCTGTCTGATCATGGCCTATCTCTATCGATAGCCAAAAGTCAGGCAGTTGCATTCTCTAGAAAAAGAATAGTTCCTATCTTCGATTTGTTTTATGGGGATCAACGTATTAACTTTGTAGATAAGGCTAAATTTTTAGGAGTCATACTCGATAACCGACTGAACGGAGTTTCTCATACAGAGCATGTTATTAAAAAATGTGAGAAGGGCATTAATGTCCTTCGTGCGGTGTCAGGCGTTTGGTGGGGAGCTCACCCATATTCACTTAAACTCCTATATAATGCCATAGTTCGTAGCCATATGGACTATGGCTTATTTGTTTTGGAACCAATAAATAAATCAGCATCTGATAAGCTGAATAAAATTCAATTTAAATGCCTTAGAATCATTCTGGGTGCTATGAAATCTACACCTACGAATGCTCTACAGGTTGAATGCGTTGATGCTCCCTTGCAAATAAGGAGACAGTATCTGTGTGACCGTTTCGTCAGCAAGATGTTACAGCTGTCATCCCATCCTCTTTGGAATCGTTTAAATGAATTGTCCCAAATTGTTAATCCTAGCAAACCCTCATCCTGTCTTTTAAATAGTTTCCTTTATTTTACTAAACTCCCCAATCCTCTTATTCAACTACCTTTAAATCCTCTTTTTTCCATCCCCTATAAGGCCCTTGTCCATCAACCTCCTGTTGTAACGAATCTTGGATTCGTTAAAGACTCACCTGATACTGTGTCTCTTTTTAATAGCATACTTCATGAAAATTGGTCAGATCATCTTCTCATTTATACCGATGCGTCTAAACTATCTCCAGAAGGCTGTGTTGGTGCAGCCTGCTGGATTCCTAAATTCAAAATTATTTTACAATTTAAATGCCCACCTGAATCATCAGTATTCACTGGTGAGGCGATCGCCTTATTGGAAGCCATTTTATATGCCCACTCCCATGACTTAAGACAGACTGTTATCCTGACTGACTCCTTAAGCTGCCTTTTAGCCATCAAGGAAAACCCATTTCGTAGTAGAAAGAGGTTTTTCGTTATCTTAAAGATCAGAGAGGCCTTGTTCTTGTGTCATCAAAAGGGACTGCAGGTCTCGCTAGTTTGGATTCCCAGCCATTCCGGAATCCCTGGCAACGAAACTGCTGATTCGTGTGCCAAATCCGCCATTCAGCTTGGTTCTTTAGAGCACTTCAAAAATTCTTCACAAGATCTCTGTGCTGTTGCGAATACTCGTTTGTCCAAATCTTGGACATCTTTTTGGATTTCATCAAAATCGGTTAAGGGTAAATATTATGCTACTTTGCAACCTGACATTCCAAGACGCCCTTGGTTCTTTTTTTTTAGACGTGCTGACCGCTGGGTCACTTCCACTATTTGTCGTCTACGTCTTGGCCATACATGTACTCCCAGTCACCTGGCTAAAATTAGAGTTCGTGACCACTCACTGTGCGAATGCGGTTTAGACGAAGGTTCCCCATCCCATATCCTGTTTAACTGTCCCAGACTTCTTCATCCCCTCTATGACGTTCTCCCTCCTAAAATCCCCCGTCCTATAAATGTTGAATGTTTATTGATGTTTGTGTTTAGTCCACTGTGTTCGTTTCTGTGTAAATATATTAAATGTAATAAAATTAAGTTGTAAATAAAACATGTGACTGTCCCATTATTATTAGTTGTATTTTTATACTATATATTTATTATATTTATAACTCTTTTTTGTGTTGTTTTAGGACTAACAATGAAATTCACACTATTTTAGGGTGTTTTCAAAATTTAGTCAAGGTTGGATTCTCGACCCCACTGATCAATCTCCATCGTGTTTTCTCCATTCCACGTGACATTGGCGAAATAACATGTGTCTAATTGGCACAACTAAAAGCCACAAACCAAAGAATTGAATTGAATAAACAACACTTATGCATTAACTGAAAGTTATTTCCTTTATTTTTTATTTACATATTAACAGACTATCAATATATATGTAGATATGTAGAATAAGATAACCATAAGAAATTATTTTACATAATCCATTTCACGGACTCGAACGATTCGAAGCAATTTAATGAAATAAATTGTTGTTTTCATATTTTTTTATAGATTAGAAAATTACAAATTAAATACGATAGATGCCACCTATATAAGGCGAGAATGACACTAGTAAGTTTTGTTGACTGATTTTTACAAATTTCTTTTACACCCGAAATAATTTACTGTAGTCTTATCATTGATAATACAGCTTTCGTACGGTAACCTTACTCGTAAGTAACTGTTATTAGGTTACAGAGTTGTTTTATATCAATTAGGAGAGTAAAACTTACAAGTGTAATTTTCGACTAAGAAGTAGGCAAGATCGATATGGTCATTGCGTTGTCAAACGTTAAACTTCAGTTATTATGTCAATTATGTCTTCATAGAAAATTACATTGACTCATTTAACCTTAACATCAAAAATAACAATAGATGCATTGCAATGACGCTTGGTGGTTAGAAAATAGTGAAAATTATAGAGCTACCCTAGCTATATATCAACCACAATAATAAAGCCTGGAATAATCAGTGATCTAAGAATGCCAACATATCTTATATCGTAGACGTTACAATTATTTGATTTTTAAAAAATACTTACTTACTACTAATAGTACTCATCGAATTAACTGCACTTCCTGTATTAAATCTTAGATGTTAAAGTCAGAGTTACTGTTCGGTTAAATATAAGAACTTAAACTAATTAATATCAATGACTTGGTTTTTAATCGTTTTCACATAACCAGATGAAACTAGTTTCATCATTACGTCAATTCAAGCATCTTTCTGTGAAAAGGGAAAGTAATGAACAAGAGATAGCTCAAGTAACGGAAAGAGAAATTAAAAGAGGTAGATCATTTTCTTTAGTTATTTGTTATAGGTTTTTCTTCATATGATATTAAAACCTATTACAATTATAACGTATCCGTTTCATATTTATATTGCATTTGAAAAAGCTGGTTTTATAAAAACGCAACTTTTTGACAAGTTAAATAATTTAAACACTCGATACCAAAGTGAGCCTCCTCATGTACCTTGGTTTCTTAACGTTGAAATATGTAGGAAACTAATTGTCATCGCTCTCAGGTTGAGGTCAGGACATATGCCCTTAAACAAATTCAAATTTATGATGAAAATCTGAAATTCCCCTAACTGTGATATTTGTAAAACTGTAGAAGATGTACAACATCTATTAACTGAGTGTGTACGATTTCAATCTGGCAGAGAAGAGAGTATAAAACTTATGAATTTAAACAGATTCGACGTAGGAATGTTTTTGGATATTCTTGCTAGACCAACATTTAAAGAGTCAATAAAGCTTTTTAAGTTCATAAGTATTATTGGATTATAACTAGTCTATTATTAGGTTACGATGGGACTGGCATGTGCTTTGTATAAAAGTTCCTAATTAAATAAAGAAAAAAAAAACACTAGATAAACTCAAACTGTCATACTACAAAAGGCGCAATCAAATCATTTTCAAAACGTCTAGCTAAACAGTGTTTAAAATTAAAACATTGCTTAAAATATTATCTACATTACTTAACAGCGAGTAAAGTCATAAAAAAACTTATCAAAAAAATGTTACACGTTACATTTGACAGCTAAAATAGGTTTTAGGCATCTATTAAACTCACTTAAACGTATGTTAATCTATATCTAAAGCATGTTTAACACAAAACTGTCCTTAGACGCGGATTTTTAGTGCGGATTTTTATAAACACGCGTTTAACGTATGTTTAAATATTTTTTTGTAAGGCAGAAACCTACTTACATCTTGATTGTTTGAATATTGAATTCTTTGTTTGTTGACATTTAAATCATTTTTGGTAACGCATACCAAATATAATGAAAAATTTTAAAATACCTACATGTTTACTTTTGTAAACATTGTTACTACTACTGTTACTAATTATAGGATATCTACACAATTTCGATATAAATAACCTACGTATAAACTCACACAGTATACTTAAGTGATTAAACACATGTTTTAAGTTCGCAAATGAATATGCTTCAGCGAATTAATAACATAAGAACACATATATGAGTCAACCGTCACGCCTCCGTCCGCTCCTATTGCGTGGGAGGGCGACAATATTGCGATAAAGCGTAGGTGCTCTTATGAGATCAAACCAAATCCTTTAAACCTGTGCTATTTCCAATAGGTGAAAATCGATGAACATCTCAGAATATTACATTCGCTATGCATTTCGTTCTATACCTAATTATGTCGCAGTTATTATCGATTGAGTGTGTGAAACACTTGTTGCACTGAATTCTTTTAAGAAACGCCTTCGCGTTCGCAAAAGAAGTGCAAATATTACGCAACATTTGCAACAATTGATATTCAATGGAAAACAATATGAAATTCATTTGAACTGAACTGCTCGAGATTAATTAGTATTTGTTTGAAATAAATTAGTATCTTTTATCCTGACTACTGTAATAAATGAAAAAGTTGTGTTAGTTCTTTACTCGTCTTATTTAGCAGACTTATATGGCGTACTGCTAACCATGCATAAGAGTAAGAGATGAGAAATTATCCATACTAATATTATAAGGCTGAAGAGTTTGTTTGTTTGATTGTTTGCTTGAACGCGCTAATCTCAGGAACTACTGGTCCGATTTGAAAAATTCTTTCAGTGTTAGATAGCCCATTTATCGAGGAAGGCTATAGGCTATATATTATCACGCTAAGACAATAGGAGCGGAGCAATAATGAAGAATGTTTTAATTTAAAATTGGTTGAAATTTTCCTATTGAGAAAGCTTACGCTGCGTGCGCTGCGTAAACGGTTAAAGTTTCATAAAAATCATTTATGATAGAATTGTTCCCCGCAAAAGTTCTAAAAAAAAGTCAGCGACAGCATATGTCTATCTTTTACGCTTAGCTCACTATAACCTTTTTTATGCTAACCAAATTTGATCTAAAACAATGCATTATTAGCCCAAAGTTACTATTCCACGCGGACGAAGTCGCGGCCGGAAGCTAGTATATTATAAATAAGGCAAGTAAAGAAAAATAGACTATATATGTTTATTCTTTTCTCTTGCAAAAACGACTGCACTGATATTCCGATAAATCTTTATAGTAATGTGGCTTACACTTACTCAGAATACCGTATAGGCTACATTTTATCAATTTGCCACACAGGCGAAGCCGCGAGCGAAAGCTGGTTTATTATACTCGTGAATTTTATTCACACAAAAATGCTACTAACAGCGATATCGCTCAACGGGTAAGAACAGGATGATCGTTTTATAATAAAGATATACGACTAAGCTTTTAAAAAGTCATTGACATGAGTTGAGAGGTAAAGTGGGACAAGGGAGGTATGAACCGAGCCTGAGACTGGTTCGTTACCGCAGTCATGATTCCATTAAAACATTGTCGTCACCTTTACCAACAAGCGTGAAAAAACGGTTCTAATTTTATAACAAAAGAACCGTTTCCATTAACAAATAACAAAAAGGACTAATAGTGACAAGTTTAAATGTTATACAAGCACGTCAAAATTTGATATTAGAATTAGATGAGAACATAGTAACGGTCTTGAGCCGGCCAGGCATAAACTGTGATCTCTCAGTCTAATGTTATTAAGTTTATTACGGAAATAAATAAAAATACTGTAACGAGCACAAATTTCGTGGAAAATTACATAAATTTAACTTAATATTCGAATTTACGATACTTGGGCTATATACCGTGGAATGGAAGCAAATTAAAAAAAGTTAAATTCAATACAAAAAAAAAAGTGAATTTATTGTGTTTTGTAGATACAAACATATGGAAGGTGAAATTTTATAAACACTAATTCACCCATTATATGTATGTCAGAACATTTAGAACAACTTAAAAATTAATTGCTTAGACATCGATATAAATACTTTAACATCAATCGCCAATTATGCAAAACAGTAGGTAACGTTAAAAAAAGGAAACAAATGCTATTGGATTTCGAGAGCCAGGAAATTCTATAATACTCGATAAGGAAACTCGTTTCCTCCTATATGTGTATAAATTTTAATGTAAAAAAAATCTTTACCAATTTATCAATAAAAATAAATAAATAATGCTTAAACAAAGAAATCTCGATTTGAATGAAAAAATCTAATCGAATAAATTCCGAAAGATTAAAGTACAAAATGGGTGGTGTGAGGAGCGTACTCAATAATCCGACTCGATTGAATGACGTCCTCTTACCGTCAGTCACACTTAAACCGACCGATTTATTGCGAGTAGTTTCCGTTCCCACGTAATTCCCATTTCATCTCATACCTGCAATTTATTAACTTTGATTCATAAATAGAGTTAACGGAAGTTTCTAAAACAACGAGTGTATTTACGACTGACCAAGTCTGTGTACGCATGTTTCTAAATATACACCACAAGTAAACAATGCTACAGCGCATTAATCGTAGTCAAATCGACGCAACTATTAAACTTATACCCTCAAAATCATTATTATAATTACACCACAGTGAGAAAGTTATTAACGTCGGAAACAATTTTCGTAACAATAATCTTACAAAAAAATATACAGAATAAGATGTCATTTTTACGTAAAAATGTTAGCAATACGTACAGGTGACGTCGTCGCAGTAAACAATTGTACAGATCCTTAGGTGAGATGTGTACATCTAGGGGAGTATAAACATCTTTGATAATTTCTACAACCCGTCAAACAGTGATTAAGCATCAGATAGAAACAGAGGCGAGGCGGATGTCGCGACCGGTCGTCGACCGTTCAATCGATAGCCTATTCTATTTCCGAAATGGCTACATTGGGCGGAATATTTAATTTAAACCAATTATAAGGGATAAAAATGTTATCTCAATCAACCGAACCCGATTTTTTAACAGACTTAAATATTGCACGCCTTAGCGCGACGAACACGTTAATGCTATGATCTGCTATAGCCTAAAAAGTTGCTAAATTAATTTTTTTTTAATTATTTTAGGATAAATGATATGTGTAACAAGTACCAACACATGCACTGCTAATAAACCCCTAATGCCTCATGCACTTTTTATAGACAATAATTATTTAAATCATTGTGAACTCAACTATAGTTAGTACATTTTATTGTGATCCTGGTATTATTTTTACCTTCCTTCTAATTTTTATGCACAGTAGAATTAATATAATAATTATAGTATTTAATATGAAGTACTAATGAAGTACTAATTATTATAAAATCATTCAGCAAAAATATATAATAAATAATTCTATTATGCTGCTTTTAATATTTAACTCCAAAACTCCATTGTAATAATATTTTTTTTTTATAAATTATAATTTTTACTTTTATAGAGAATGCTGCAATGGTCCATAGGAAGAAGACAATAAATATAACTGTCAGTGTAGCATATATGTTAAAAAAAATAAATTTATGTATCACGTGGAGGAAACCACACAAACTATAACTGACTGGCAGACAGTGCATAGGCTAAGCTGGTGGCTTTGTCACCATGAAGTTTTTCTTTGTAATGATAGGTATCATTGCAAAACTTAACATTTACAAAATTTTCAATTAACACTTTAAAAATAATGCAAAGAAGCTAAATAGGTTCAACACCTAGGTTGACAAACTCTGAAGGGCTTCAAACCATATATAATAAACATAAACCTGAACTGGAATCCTCAAGGAAGACACAAGTGTGGCCATCTTAAACAACTAAATCAATTACTAAACTCAAGATCCAAGACCCAATGTCATAGCGATGCACTGTGGACTTTCTCTGCTCCATCTAGAGTTCATAATATATATAACATAAGTGAGAACTAAAAAAGACTTTAGAAATTTCATTATTTAAACCTATTCTTTACTAAAATAATATTCACTTTGTGGAAGATATAGTTCAATTAAAGAATATTGTATAATTCTTTAGTGAGCACCTTTTTACATCAAAGCATGTCATTTAGGAGACATACATATATGTATTCCATTCATGTTGAAAGTAAACAATACATATGAGATATTTATTACAAGAATTTCACAATATGATAAACAAGACTTTTCATATTTAAAAATCACTAACAAATCGAAAACCTCCACTTGAATCGAATGGAACAAAGAACAGGTCTAAATTACAAATTTCTTATTGGAAAATTAAAAGTATTAAAATTTAATCCGCTTTTAGTTACTACATTAAAGTAATGTTAGTCTATTTTAAATGCCGATTACAATTTTAATTTCTTTATATGTTAATATTGAATCAAGACATTTAAAGCATTAATTCAGTTAAATCTTGTCTTAGACATTTTATAATCTAATATTGAACAATGAGTAACTGAGAAGCAAATAAAGGAAAAGTACACATTAACTTTTTGATATACCTAATTAAAAACAAATAAAAAAAAACAGAGATAATTTGAAAATATATAAACAAAAAATTATATTATTCTAGTTAGATAAGTATGAAATGAAACACTAGTTTCTAAAACTCATTGTAACTAAAAAATGCGTGTTTAAAAATAGATATTTTAAGGTTTTTTTCGAAATTACAAAAAATTAGATCATTTCAAAGCATAAATTGCGGCAGTTTATGTAGATAATTATTCATCGCCGACGATACTGAACATATTAAAAAATGCATCGAAAAGAGACTTACAAAAAACTACTCTTTATTTGAATGACTTTAAACGAACGATTTATTATATTTTAGATTATTAATTGCATTGTTTTAAAATAATCCTAAAGCGTTAAACGAAATCAAAACAAACACTGATGACATGGTAAACGACAAAAGTTTGACGAGATTTATTTCATAATTAGGTTTTTGTATTTACTTGCCGAAAAATATATAGAATTTAAATAGTTAAACCGTCATAAGAATTATAATAAAATAAAGTTTCTTTAAAAAAATATACTAAAAATTAAACTCACCAACTCTTGATCGGGTGACAAGGCCACCGCCATCTTTATGACTGACTTGTCAGTTAGTTGAATTTGCCATAACAATACAATATACAACAGCGTATAATGCATTTTTAAAGTAATAAAGAACATAAATATAATCATATAATCTTATCATTGCATTGCCGTAAGAGTCTTCGATTCAAATATTGCAAAGCAAAAGTATAGAATATTTGAATTATTTTTATACTATTGATTGTATTTTAATATCATCGCAATCTACTCAATATTATTTACATGAATATATGTATTTACCATGACTGGATTGTACCTCATAAGTTATAATAACTAAAAAATATCTTGATTCAGTCAAATCGATATTATATTTTTCTATAATTTTATTGCAACTTTATTTTCTTAAACGTTACTCTTAGTGTCAATGTCATGTAAGTGGAAGACAGTTGACACTATTTAGAATCGCTTTTAGGTTATCTTTCTAAAAAACTAATAACTAATCGAAAATTATATAGATTAAAATGTCAACACGATGGTAAGATTGTTAAAGAACAAATGTGTAAAGAGTTTATTAATATATTTATATTTCATTTGTTCTTTTAAATTTAGACTGTCATGTTTGTTTGTCACTAATTTTAGGTATCCTATATATCAAAGAGGGAATCCGCAATTAAGAGTATTTCTACCTAACTTTTGGATGAAATTAGTACGTCCTGATGGTAACCAACAACCGAATAAGGTAACGTTTCATTGTTCGATTGAAATGACTAAACACGACGTCAAAAACTATATAGAAAAAATTTATAATGTGCCTGTAGCCGACGTTAAAACTCGAATTGCTATGGGAAGATTTCGGAAAGACGTTGGCAAAGGTTATATTGTAAAAGATGATGATGTGAAGTTTGCTTATGTGACTTTGGTAAGTACTTTTTAAAAAATCAAATTTTAATTTTTAACCACACTTAATCTCTCAAACTGTTATTAATAAAATATTCATCAGATCTTCTAAACCATATCCAACATAAATATATATTATTTAATTTTTCCTCATACAGTGAACAAAAAAAGAACTTTTTATTACTATACTTAACTGATATTTGAGCTTGTTCATATTTTGTTTGAGTCCTAAACAAAAAGTTAAATTTACACTTTTATTTTTGTATTTTTCAATATTTATATCAGTTAACAACGAAATAAAATTAATTTACATGAAACCAATAAAGGGGATACCCTTGCAGCTCCCTGGCATATAAAGTAAATATGAATGATGTGCTCCCTTAAAAATATTACTACGGACACTCACAAATGAATTTTTAATTTATTATAACATATTAATACTACCATATTTTCCACTATCTTATTACTCAGCAATCAGAAGTGCTTGAAAAAGCCTTTTAAAAATATATTTTCAATTTAAATGAAGATATATTGTAATTTAATGACCTGTATGTATTGGCTATGTGTATTTTAGTTGTGTCATGCATATCAGGACCTATAATAGTATAAATAGTTAAATGATAAGTAATGTTTTGTTGTTGTCTCATTAAAAACAATGAAATATGTTTATGTTAATATTTACATTGATTAAAACATTTAAACCTGCAAACTGAACAAATTCAATATCCACACAATATTACCTATTATAATTAACATTTTTAGGAAAAGTTTTAGCTTTATTAAAATGACTTACACCTAATTATAAGGTACTTTTAATGCAACAGCAATCAAATATTTCGATTAAATTTCCAAACCCAGCAATCATAGCGAAGTCCACATAGACTATGTTATGCTTGAAATGTTTTACATTTATGCCTCCACATACATCACAATTTATTGTCTTTTACTTTTTTTATTATTTTTTTTTTATAAATTTGTATTAATATATTTACATAAATACAAAGTCAATTATTATAAGTATTTTATTTGAAGATTTAAAAAATTATAAAAATATGTATTACTAACTGCTTGTTGCAGTTATCTTATAGGGGATAGTTAGATTATCCCCTACTGACAGAGTTACAAACACATTTTACTTTTTTTATAATATTAGAATAGGTAATATAATTGAATTTATCAAATATAAATAAAATATTATGTAGAATTCATATAAATCTAATTTTTAACTAGCCTTCTTTAATTCTTTCTATTTAAACTGAGTGATCTCTAAATTTATTTTTATAGTATCTAGTAAACTTATTAAAGGCTACATTTACATTTCACAATATAGTCTCAACATTCTTATTACTGTAAATTCAGATTTGAAATATACTTTATTCATTACTAGTTGTACCCAAAAATAAGTTGTGATGCCACCTAAATTATACATCGATCTTTTATACCAGGACTGCAATTAATGGTTTTGAAACACACAATTGTTGATTTTTATTAATTTTGATTGAAGTATTTTAGGTAGGCTTTTAGAGCACGTTTGAGTTGTCAATTTCCAAATAAGTTTTTTAAATTAATAGATAGATCTCAAATCAATATTTACATTGAAAAGTACTTAAAATAATTGTATGTATGCCTTCTACATAACCAGGATAGTTATTTATTACAACATATGAAGGATTTCTTATTTTCTTGTTTTTGTTGTTTATTAAATTTTTAAATTGGTTATTTAATAAAAACATCTGATTAAAATGTATAAATAAGAATTGTAAAAAAATACAATGTAATGAAGATAAACTAATGGCCCAGGCCATTAAAAATATAGTAAAGGCCTGTAATTATCCCAGTAAAAGTAGTCTTTTCACCTATTATATTAAGAATGATAAAAAGACTTAATTCCCAATGCTTTATTACTGACAGTAGAGAGATATACAGAATTTTTCATTATATTTTTATGTAAAATCTAGTATAAGATGATTTAAAAATACTTTAAAAACTCATTATTTTTATTTCAGATTAAACCTATGACTTTTTTACACGTCGTTTACACGTTTTATAAGTCGTTAGCAGAGTGATGCAAAATTTAAGAAGATATTATATATTTTAATGCCAAGTTTTTTATATCAATTACTTGTTATAATTTCAGCCAAAAACAATGAAATTTGAATTTCCCGATATATTCGAGAAGAAAAAAGGTGATGGTGACGATGATATGAAAACATTAGATGAAGCTAAAAAGTCATTCAAAAATTACTTAAAGCGTAACAAGGATAGATCGGATGTCCCAAGCTGGTTTTCTATTTAATGTGTTACATATATGTTTAGTAAATTAGTTGTAATTAGATTCTATGCTATTTATAATAATAAAAATGGTGAAACTCTTGTAATGGTTCTTATTTACAATGAGAGTTTATTCAAATGTAATGTAAATATAAATATTAAAAGCCATTTAAATTGCTCAATTTTTCGTCCTACGTGATTTCAGTAGTCTGTATAAGTTTCAAAATGCATTTCTTAAATCTACTATTTGGTAAAATAGAAAAAAAAACAAAATTTTTTACCTTTTAGTGTTGCATTTATTTACCTTAGTTTAAACATTTTAGTTATAACTCAGTAACTTAAAACTATAAAAACATTTTTATACAACAAAAACAAAAAAAGGAATTTACAGATGTACCACTAAATTAAGAAAACAAATGAAGTTTTTATCATAAAAACCTAATTGTTTTTAATATTTAATGTTACACAAGTAAATAATTTTAATCATATTTCTAATAAGAAAAAAAACAGGCAATCAACACCTTTACAACTTTGTCATTTTAATCATATTTAAATTTTTTAAACTTAACAATCTCATTAAGAAATTTTTAAAGGTCACCACAGTATTCATCCAAGAAAGAGGCCGAATGACACCTTGGGCATTCCGATATATCAAGAAGAAAAGTAACCTGTAATAAAAATGAGTAAATTGTTAATTGAAACAAAACATGGATAAATTTAAATACAGTTCTCATTAGAGTCTTACTCGAGGATGTGTTTCACATTTCAAGCGAATTCGTCCATAGCAATAGTATCCACATGCTCGACAAAAAACTATAGTTTTTTCTCTTCGACACGAACATTTTTTCATATATGTCTTAGTTATTTCTGGTATACCTCGTCCTACCCGCTTAGCGACTTTGTAAACTTTACCAGCGTTAGCTGCTACGACTGGAGTGGTCGTAGATTCCATTTTCTCGGTAATTAAACAATAAAATATTTTATCAAGCGACGTTACGTTTAGATATATTAAACCGTTTTTTTTATCACTGAAGTTTCAACAATACCGCCTACGAGGGTATCAATAAAACAAAAATAATAATGTTGCCATAAATAAAAATAAACTAAAATTTATACGTTTTAGAATGTTGCAATGATTTTAGTAAAAAATGCATTAGAATATTACAATAAACATTTTATAACTATAGATCTATGTACGTTTATACTATTTGAAATAATAAAAAATCTGTACCCATTTCCAACTTTGACAAGTTTGTCAATAGACTAGATGGCCCAAAAATACTCTCGCCTGTTATACTGAGTCACTAGCTGGTTCCCTAGTAACTTCGTCGGTATTCTTGGTGCCAAATCCACGAGCTTATAGCATATCTATATCATACCAATAAAGTATAAAATATATAAGTATACCATAGTCAAAATATAATAAGATAAATAGTGATGTACTTTTAAAAAAGTTTGTTCGAATGACCAAAATCAAATACAAAATAATACAACTGTTTTTCTAGAATTTTTTAAAATCCTCTTGCTAAGGTTGCTTTTCACTATTATAAAACTTAAATTGTATGGAATGAGCATGGATGATGTTACTTAAGATGAGATGTTAGTTACTCAGTCGTACAAAAACTTTGAACATATTTTGATGGAACTACATTAATTTTTTCACTGGGCACTCTAGGCAAGTGCCTAGGGCCCCGTGCTCCATATTTCGCACCTGATTAAGAGAAGTGACTAATTATTTTATCTCAAAATAGATTTTCCGACTTCTGGAAGTTTTTTGAAACTAAGAGCAAGAATAGAGATAATAGAGAGCGAGCAATAAGTGTTATTTTCGCCTTATACCTATTTTAACAAAATAGTCTGCTTTCTTATTGGTAAATACGATGATTTTCAGGAACTGTTGCTTATAGTGTGCGCGCATCGGAGTCACGTAGCAGAGCGAGGGCTGGAAAACTGATGCAAATAGTAAAGCCTCAGAGTGACATTGTCACGAATGTCACAGACTATACAGTCACTTGACATTGAGCGCAAATATATGATAAAGAAATTTAATCAACGATTATAGAACATAGTCCTTTGTCAAAATCATAAAGGATGCCAAAGGCCTTTAATAGGTTAAAGACGATCCTGACCTCTTTTAGCCTTAGAATCTTAATTCTATGTTGTATTTTTAAAATATTGCCACACTAAGACAATACAGAAGACACAGATGTAGACAATATTGTTTTGTGTAAACAGTAATTTAGAAAATCATGGTTAATCAGCGGTTCCGTTTTCAGATATAAAAATTAAATGTGCGACAAACTGAAATTAGATCTTCAGCTGACATAAAACCAAATTTCAGCTTTATTTCTGGTTTCGGCCGATATCATAATCAAAACTTATTTATAAAGGTTTATATTTCGCCAATGTTCGATCAAAGTAAAAACAATGATTGACTAACTAATTCGACCGTAAAACCTGTTTTCCATACTACTAGTTAAACATCTTGGTATATACGACATAAAAGTATTGTTATATTAAAAAAAAATCTATAACCAAGAGCTTGTAAAAAACTGAGCAATTCCTGTAAATTTTCTGATTATTATCAACGTACCGTTTAAAAGTAATTATCTACATTCAATTGAAGGAGATAACATCAGGATTTTATATTTATCCATTTGCTTAGAACTTTTAAATGACGTAAGCATTTTTATAACTAGGTCGTAATTAATTTTATCAGGGGTTGTTACATTTTGATCTCAATAATCTTGTTCATCACAGGAAACGAAGCATTGTTTACGAAATGTTTGCGTGCCGTTAAAGTAGCATGCGACATATATTGTATAAAGATGTGTCCATTTCAATTTATTTCAATATAACAGAGACCAGCGAATATGAAGCACATATATTCCTTTATATTTCTTTTGGTTTGCCTAGCAATAAGCTATGGCCAAAAACAATCTGACTTTCAAAGTATAACCGGTGACTACCAAGATGTTTTAAAGACTCTAAAGCGGGTGAGAATAATTTGCATTAATTTAAGTGTCGACATTTTTTTTTTTAGCCATTTTGAAGTAATTCTAGTTCGTTCCAAAAATTTCGTCAGTGTAGAAACAATCATTCCCCTTTTTCATCCCCTTAACGATTTACTGACAAAAAGTAACCTATGTCCTTCTCCAACATCCAATTGATATCAAAAATCATCAAAATTGGTTTAGTCATTAAAACGTGAAAAAGTTACAAACAGACAGACACTTCCATATTTATAATATAAAATGGTTCGAAAGTGATAATTGAAAAAAAAACAAAGAAAACATTCATGTTTTTCTCTCCCTTCCCTTTCTCTTTAGCTCTGTCTTTCTGTGGGTGTATATTATTAATACAATAATATATAAACAAGCCACAGGTATTGAAATAGCTCGTTATATTTGATAACTTTGTAAAAACATTTTATAAATTTAATACGTGTAAAGTATAAGGATAAAAATAAATTTTGGTTTATATAAAGGTAGCTAGACAAGACATACCCCAAATGCCTGAAATTCCCCCACCGCCAGAAATGAAGCCACTACAAAATATACTAGAAATGGAGAATATGGCTAATGTACGTAAAAGAAGAGAAGCTAAAGGGGTCGGTGGTTCTCTACCAACAAGGAAAGGTTGATCTTTTATACTCCTTCTGAAAATAATTTTGATGAAAATATCCATGGCTAACGATATAAATTTAAAAAAAGGTACCGGTTAAAAGTAAATATACACATGTTTGAAGGCTATTTGTGTTTTATTATCAAACCACATTTAGTATTGGTAGAATAAAATGGTCATGCATAGTCTTAATTCCAACTTTGACAACGGAACATTAATTTTAATGCCTAATATTTAACATGGAAAACTGGTATACATTTAATACGATAACTAATTAACTTTTTTGTCAATGGCAGCCATAAATAGAAATAGAATTGACTGAGCAATTCCTATCGAGCAGAATAAATATAAACGAAAAAGTCTGAAAGAGAAAAACGGACGTTTGACCCGTACTGTTAGGAATATATCATATAAGTAAATAATACTGTATTTTGTCTATGGTATCTCGTAGATCAGTTAGTTATTATTATATATCGGCAGTACGCACCCTCCCTCTCTCTAGGACAGATTGCTCGTCTTTACTCTCAGAAATATATTCATAATTACAAATAAACTAGTGACTAGAACCCCGGAGATAACATAACATTACTTAAATGTAATCTAAATGCAAATGGGTTAAAATTTTAGTGTGAGTCCCGCGTCCGATTGTCTCTAACCATCTTGCTTAAACTTTACACATAAAGTGAAATATACTATTATACTAACGTGGTCAGATTTAATGAATTAGGAATTTCAACAATCTTGATGTATAAATGATGTGTTGGCTTACAGTTTGAAGCGCTTACAGATAAATATTCATGAATAACATAATACTAGGAATTAAGGCAACGTTTTGTTTGATTTTATTGTACATTCTAGCACTAGGAAATTTACTGATTGTTATAGTATAGTGTTCCATATTTTGGGCTAACGATAGTATTCAAAGCCCAAAATAACATCGCCAGTCACCTATCGAAGTATTCGTATTGAATGCATCACTAGTCTTAATCTAAATGTCAACTTGCTAGAACATCAAAGAATCGTCAATGTCACGTGTACGGTATAGTTAACGAAATGTAATATTTTTTTGAATTCGTCAATAAATACTCAATTTTTTAACATTTTAATGAGTAACAGCTACCTCAGCGATTAATAATTTTATTTCTATTTATTAAGAAACATGCTGAGAATAATAAAAAAAACTCCAAACTTTTTCATAAATGTACAGTCAAGAGTAAAGTTTCCAGAGAAATTTAAAGGAACTATAGTAGAAAAATGGGCTAATTATTGGAAAAATCTATTTATAGATTACCGTCAAATGTTACAAGATTTACGTACAGACATGCAAGAAGATCCCCGGAAAGCTCTTATTTGGACTACTGGCCTTGCGACTCTGTATGCACTGTCCAAAAATAATCCTAGCGAAGTCGATTTTAAGGACAACTTGAGAAGAATCACAAATGACGTAATATTAGTGGGTGAAGAATGTAGAAATCCAAAATCTATTGAGCATCTTCATTACATACAAAAGTGTTACAATGAAGAAGTGATGCACTATAGGACATTAGGAATCATTTCTTTTATGTATACTTCTGAACTTAATGATTCCTGTGACTTGTACAAGGCTCATTGTTCCTATTTAAAACCTTCATATTTAAGCATATTTTCCCGAATAGTTGATGTAGGATTTATGGGCAAGTGGTGGAACACTTACATTAAAACAACAAACTACGATGTTAATATGTAAAAAATTTTAGGCCATACCCAGGTAATTAAATTACTATAGTAGCAATTCAAATTGATACCTAGTCTCCTTATTTAACCCTTTAACTATGGTTATTTAAATTAATTCTAAAGAGAACCATAAATTAGATGTATGGTGGAGTTTAGCTGTAGCCCGCTAACTACATGTATATGAGCTGCCTTTACTGGGACAGTACCACACTTTCACAAAAAATTGGCATGAATAAGCCAATATAGCTGCATTTTGTATGTGAGAACTAGATATTTAGTCACCTCCCTCATTCCTTTCTTCCTAAGTGCCCTCATCATCCCTCAGTTGTTTTTAAAGTAGAAATGCATTTGTGGCTCTAAAATTGCAATGTCCTTGGGCAGCAGTGATCACTTAACACACAAACAACATAATAATAATTAATCTTAAACAAGTTTCTCATTTGTCTATTTTTATCAAAAATAAATAAATTAATGAGTAACATTTTCATTTAAATATTCTTTTTAAAGTATAACTGACACTACAAAAGATGAAATGTAACAATGTTCAACATATATTTACTTAGTGTTTAAAATTTAACATAGCTTAAAATTTTGTCTTAACTACTTGACTGTGAGTAGATCTTGTTTTTCAAGCTTTATTAATAAAAGGTGCGTTAAACATTACATTTTTCAGCTAAAACAGACTTTGGACATCTCTTAAATTCACTTAAGCATATAATTATATATACATAATATGAATGTCTAAAGCATATTTAAATCAAAACTTTTATGTGGAATTGTAGTACAGAATTTTATAAACAATGTGTTTAATATCCGTTAAAATTTTTGTAGGAAGACACTATGTTTACAAATAAAATACCCATTTTGTTAAAGAAAATGCTTTTATTATGCTCCTTTTTTTTCTAATGATGTTAAAACAATGAATGTATAAAAACTAAGAACTCCTCACAAAACATTCTCATGCATGAGGTCTATCCTAAAATGCAATCTAAAACATTTATCGCTAAATGAATCATGACGACATACTCTTCTATAAACATCTTCCAACATAGAACACTTCAGTTTATTAATTGTAATTTGAAACACATAGAAATAAATAAAACCCTTCCAGCGGCTTGCAAAACAATTAACTTATGAATAATGTTACAGAAAAAGCACAAAGCAATTTCATACAGGATTCATTCAAAAATCACAGAAACTTAAGTAAAATTTTTAACTTAATTTTTTAAAATAATCATCATAAAAAAATTGCTAGCTGATGAGAAAAAAATTAAGTAGATGAAAATAATAATAATAAAATAAACTTTAGCTATTAACTCTCTCACATTAAGCTAATTTAAAGTTGCAAAATATTATGATATGTACCTCTAGAACTCACCCCAAAATTAGACGCTGTATTTCTTCTATTAAAATCGCTAAAAAATATAAATAGTTACTGATTTATCGAAAATTATTAAAATAAAAATTGATACCTTGATAAAACAATAAAACCACCTTGTTGATTACAATGCATTAAGTTCATAAAATTGAAAAAAAGAAGATATAATAAAGTTACAGTAATGTAATATAAAATTGTGAAAAACATTTCAAAATGGTTAATTCACTCCATGCACATATTTATTGCACCTAGTAAAAACAATATAAAAAGATTCATTTTAACAACTGCATAACAATCAACTGGCAGATTTACAAATGTGTATAATATGGTGTGTATTGTTTTCTATATACATCTTACATAAAAATATTATGCATGCTTATTATAGATACTCAATGGCCCAGCCCTATTGTCGTATTTACTATTAAACTAGCTTTACATGGGTGTAATTATGTAAATATCATAATCTCAAGCACATAAACAAGTATTTGTTACATGTTTGACGCTAGCGATCACTATATTGAATCAGTAACACTATGAGGCAATGAACATCTTTAAACAGTCTTTCTAATGAACTTGTGCAATATAACACATTTCTGAACAGGTTAGATGCAATCTGTCAGTTTTACCTACCTATAATTTTAATTTATTACAATTTTATCATACAAATAATACCAGTTATGAAAAAATAAACCATTAGGTACATGAAAAATTTACATTCTATCACAATATTTCAGACTTTGCTTATACTTATATATTTATGTATATTAAAGTAACAATAAACACTACAAAATCAGTTTATCATTGTAGATTGCAACGGCGACATCACAGATACATATATATTGACAATATTACAGATAATCATTGGTTCTATTTTAAACAACTGCTTTTATATCTTCAGGCAATCCAAAAAATAAATACTTATACATTTAAAACGACTATAAAACATAAGCGATTTTCTATTTCCTTTAATATGTGAGACACTATATTATAAACAAATTAACTAAGTACTATTCCTTTCTAAAAGATAATGTGTGATATCATTGATAGAAACAATCACATAACTAAAATATTATCATTAAATACACAAAATTCAAAATACAAAACTCGGGTTAGCTTTCTTCAAGACTTAAGTTAGACAATGGAGTTATTAAATACAGTCGTGTTAGATATTTTCAAAGAAGCAGAATGTTGGGCCCATGAAATTCGAGAACACCTTCATAGTCTTCCAAACCATCATCCAAAAACATTTCGTCATCTAAACAAAGAAAGAAAAATTTACAACCAGTTGCTTCCCGCTACGTTGCGTAGAAAAATGATTGTGAATGGACTATTTCTTTCAGAAATTATGGACTGTCCATTCCAATATATATCCCCTTTTTCATTATCTTCAAGTTTAATAAACCAACATTTATCAAAATAGTTCTAGTGGTTTAGATGTGAAAACAAAAACAGACAGACAGAGACACTTCACATTTATAAGTATACGATGTTACGATACGATGTTTTATTTTTAAAAAGAGTAAGTCAGAAGGAAAAGAGGAATTATTATTTAGATTTGAAGTAAGTAAACTTAAAAAAAAAACTGTACAAAGGATAGCACCATTTCGTCCGAAGCGTTTTCACTAAATGTTCAGTATGAAATTTTTAATTTTTAGATTATTGGCTTCCTAATTAGTCGGGGGTGTGGCTAGACCAGTGGACAACAATGATAATACAAATTAAGAAATGATGGAGTTTCCATAGACAAATGCGAATGTTCACAGTTGATATCAAGTTATATAAACAATATACTCGAGCAAATTTAAATATAACTAAGCTAAACTTGCTAAACTATACCATTAATAACATAAAAGTGAATTTTAAATGCAATAAAAATAATCAATTTTGCCGTTTTTTTTTTAATTATGTTATGCCTACTGCCTTTGTCTGCAGTTAAAAAAGAAAAAGTCTTTTTCTTATTGTCCATGGAAGCTACACCACCCTGTTAACGCGAATAATACCAATCCAAAACGATACCTGGCACAAGAAAATCGTCGAAATCTTCGGGATCGTAGATCATGTCGTCGAAGGAGCCCTCCGAGCTCTCTTCGAAGATGTGATCAACGAAATCGGGCCGCAGGTGCGGGTTGCTGTGGTCGTCGTACAGGTTCACTAACAGCAGCTTATGTCTCTCCTGCTCTTGCTGTATATGATAAAGCCCAATTTGTATTACAGAATTTTTTTAGTAGTTAAGCAATCAATTTCTTGAAAATGTATACATCCCGCTCAATTCTGAACACTCATGTTTCGATAGAGGTGATGATAACATTGTCAAAAAAATGAATATAATTGGGGATACTGTGTAACTGGGTATCTGGCTTATTCTATTAAGTCTAAATTTGAACCAAATTTTAAATTAGATCATTGACATAAATTAAGCTTTATGGGCATTTTCCATTACGTCACTCCTTCTGGAAAATGGCCATAAATCATGCCGTGCCATATAGTATTTGTAGTGCCCCGACAATATGACAATTTTTTTAATGTAAAGTATTAATTTTACAAATATCGATAACACAAATTTTAACTAGCTTGTTCTTTTTACCGATAATGAAATTAAACATCTTATTCAAAGATTGACCTTATTGCAAAACCTAGTTACGCAGTTTTGCACTATCCCTGACAATATTGATTATTTTCAAGCAATCAAGGACTCTTGATATAATCATGCCAGAAATGCAACAATTAATGTGTTTACTCAATCATGAATCCATACCGATAAAAGACCGTGTGAAATGAAAAAAGATCAGATGTATTGCCAATTACACATCAAATTGATACTAAAATTTCAAAATACCAAACTTTATAGAACATACATTGTTGAGTCAATCACCAATACCTTCACTTATAAACGTCGATTTTAACAATGCATGCGTTAATTTCATAACACAAAATTTAACTTTAACGTAAATTGTGTCTAAATCATCTACAGGGATCTAATTTAAGCCTAAATGACGGGCTACAGCTCATACACGGGCTTGCTCGATAGGAGAAGTACCATACTTTTACAGAAAATCAGCTTAGAGAAGATATAAAGCTACGTCTCGTGCGATGAATGAAAGAGTCAGAAGCCTGAAGCATCCTCTATTTGAACCGCCTTTTCATCAATCTGCTATTAAAAAATAATTATAATAATGTTTAAACATTATTTTTCTTACCTATTTCGCTTGGTTATTGAAACATGTAAATGATCAAAATCATCTCATTTATATCAGAGTTTATGGGGCAGAAAAGAAAGGTCCATTATTATAGAAGAAATAACATACCTGCATGCTTCTTAAGACATTCTGAGTTCCGTAATCCCTCCAACTTGTTATAGGCGGTGCCTAATGGTAAATTGTGTTTATATAACATATTTGTAATAAAAAAAAAAACATTCATCGCAGGTGCTTATAATAAAATACTAACTAAATATTTTCATATTCATTGTGGTTTTAATTTTTAAGGAATTAAAAAAATATTATTAGTGTAAAAGCATGTGTGTAGCTTACGTCAAAGATATATTAAAGATGTGATTTAATAAAGGCTTTTAATTAAATATAACATAAAAGATTGGTCACAAATTAATACAGATACCGCATTCGAACGAAAACTTAAGTCTTTTTTTAATTTCATCTGAATTATTTTAATAATATAATAAAAAATATATACAATGGTGGAAATATGGTTCTCGTGTAGTGGTGAAGTGGAGCAAAATTTTATATACAGTGGTGGAAAGGCGATTCTTGTGTAGAGTTGGAGTGGGGCTACGATTACATATCGTGGCAAAGTTGAGCACAATATTACGTATAATGGTGGTGGAGGCAAGACGCGTTACCTGCAATCGAGCATGTTGGTCAGCTAATGGAATCGATTTCGAAGCGCACTAATTAACTTCGCATTAGACCCACAAAATTGTCAATTTGAAATGTAATTAGCTCTGTCTCATATGCTAGATCACATTTCAGAATACATCCATAATGTCAAAATGTGAAGACACTTGTAAACTAAAGTATTTGTAAAGAGCCGAAGAGACCTGATAATCACGAGTTCAAGGCGGCACGGACGACGTGTAATAAAGTCTTAGCTCGGAAGAAGCAAAACATGAACAATGGTAGTAAAACAGAATTTTTTTTGTAGATAAATAGCTGGAAAACGAGCAGGCAGGACACCTTATGTTAACTAATCGCCTCCGGCTTTAGACATTTGCAGCACCAGAGGATACAAGAATAGGAGATAGGGAAACCGCGAGAGGATTAGGCTTCCGACTCCCTCACGGAACGAAATGTAGCTATGTAAGCCACTTCACGCGGATCTTCCCTGAGGGTGAGATAGAGCGCCGGTCGAGCCAGCCTGTATATGAACTGTAGGTTTTGTTTAGTGTCTTTCGAGTACAGGTAATGTGGCACAGTGAGCAGTGATCGCGGTGTGTCAGCACAGTAATTGTCGGTGCTTTGATTGTTGGCGCGATGAGTGTAGGTGCGTTAATTGTCCGCGCGGTAAGTGTCGGCGCGGTGAGTGTCAGTGCAGTTAGTTTCAGTGCGTTGATTGCCTGCGCGGCGAGTGTCGGTACGTTAATTGTCGTCACGGCGAGTGTCAATGCGGTGAGTGTCGGTGCGGTGAGCGTCGGTGCGGTGAGGGTACCGACCCTATACCGACCCTGTACCGACCCTTGTATGTTGTTTGTCAGCGCGGCGAGTGTCGGTACATTGTTTGTCAGCGCGGCGAGTGTCGGTACATTGTTTGTCAGCGCGGCGAGTGTCGGTACATTGTTTGTCAGCGCGGCGAGTGTCGGTACATTGTTTGTCAGCGCGGCGAGTGTCGGTACATTGTTTGTCAGCGCGGCGAGTGTCGGTACATTGTTTGTCAGCGCGGCGAGTGTCGGTACATTGTTTGTCAGCGCGGCGAGTGTCGGTACATTGTTTGTCAGCGCGGCGAGTGTCGGTACATTGTTTGTCAGCGCGGCGAGTGTCGATACATTGTTTGTCAGCGCGGCGAGTGTCGGTACATTGTTTGTCAGCGCGGCGAGTGTCGGTACATTGTTTGTCAGCGCGGCGAGTGTCGGTACATTGTTTGTCAGCGCGGCGAGTGTCGGTACATTGTTTGTCAGCGCGGCGAGTGTCGGTACATTGTTTGTCAGCGCGGCGAGTGTCGGTACATTGTTTGTCAGCGCGGCGAGTGTCGGTACATTGTTTGTCAGCGCGGCGAGTGTCGGTACATTGTTTGTCAGCGCGGCGAGTGTCGGTACATTGTTTGTCAGCGCGGCGAGTGTCGGTACCTGCGTGACGGCGGCGGTGGCGGCGAGGTGCAGCGCCAGCGGGCGCGGCCAGCGGCGCAGCGCCTCCACGGCCGCCGATATCACCTCGTCCGACACGCCGTCGCAGCCGCACGCGTCCACCTCCTGCGATGCACATGATACGACACTTATCAGAAACTTTCTAAGAGTTTTACGTGAATAATAAGATATTGTCCACGTTTTCGTTCTTTAAGTCTTTTAACAATATATAATTATGGTCTTTCCCTTGACATCACGAACGCGTTGCTCGGAAACTTTCCAGATTGTATATCCATCCATTAACAATATGTATACAGCTAAATCATGCAACTATTATGCGATAATAAGTACTGTCCCACTAACGAACCCTTTGTAAAAGGCTGGTCGAACAACACAGTGAACTGAACTCCTAGTTTTCAACATAAGGAACGAACTTCCTCATGTGTAACATTGCGGTTATCGTCGCGTATACGTCGCACACCGATTTATATGTCGTTACAGACAGACGAAATATTGGGCGGCTGAGAGCGAAGACACGCCGTAACGCGCGTGTATTGTGTCTAATAAGAGATCATATGTCCGTCGCAATGAGCACTCGGTCCTGCACAGCTGCTAGCGCACCTGCAGCAGCGGGCAGGCGCGCAGCGCGGCGGCGAGCGGCGCGGCGCTGAGCGCGGGCACGCCGCGCGCGGTGAGCGCGGCGAGGCGCGGCAGGCGCGCGGCGCCGCCCAGCCCCGCGTCGCTGAGCGCGCCCAGGTACGACACGTCCAGCCGCGCCAGCGACGCGCACGCGCCGCACACCGCCAGCACGCCCTCGTCGCCCACGCCTGCCGAGCCAGCGATACTCTTAATAAATTACTCATTTTATATTTTAATAAATGGTGTAAGAAATTAAAAGCGGATTGGCATAATAAAATTTTTATCTAATTATAAGTTTTTTTTAAATAAAATAGATTATTGTATATTGCAAAATATAGAACACACTTCAATATTCGAAATATTAAATTAAGAAACTTAGTTTAGATGACCTGAATTTTTTTTAATAAAGTTATGTACGTGAATCATTATCAGAATACATCGATATCTCTAATTGCTACGTTTTGTGGGTTGACACATTATTGTTTATCAGCGTCCAATTCAGAAACCAGCTAGCTAGCAACATTTTAAAGACGACGCTAAAAACGGCCAGAAACAATATATTTTATATATTTATAAATATTACATATTTAAACTTTTTACCGCCAATTAAATGTTGCCTCAACAATTATTACGACAACTATTTGTAAATTATCGTTTAGTTAATTAGTTGGTTTGCGAATTAAGATATCCATATGGCACGCTGCGAGGGTGACCGAACTTACCCGGGTAGGGAAAACTCTTCCTGGAGTTGCAGCTGGCCACGTTTAGCGATTCCAATTTAAGACAAGATTGCGCCACAGTTTTCAAAACTGCATCGGTGATGTATATATTTCTGCTCAAATTCAATATCTTCAACTCAGTCAGGCCAGCTAGGGAATTACAAAATGCATCATTTCCGGGAGGGGCGAGATAAATTTCCACGGACGTGTATTCGCTGAGAGACAGTTCTTCTAGTTTCGGCAGTTTGCTTAATATAAGGGGTATTATTTTCCACATAGTGACGGGACATAGGTCTAATTTGAGTGTCGTTAAGCTCGGTAGGGTGTCTATAGCTGCACTGAGGACGGTACCCTGGAGACTATAGCAGTTGTAAAACGCTAAAGAAGACAGTTTTGAAGGATTGGACCCTGTGAGAAACAAACCGGTCACGTGTGTATTGTTTGCAACGGTCAGACTTTCAATGCATGAATCATTTTTCACTAAATTGACCAAACTCGAATCTGTGAGCTGAAAGAAATTGTTTAAATGTTTAATATGTAGCTTAATTTAATCAAATTAATTTTCAAAATCAATAAATACCTTATTACATGACACAAAGGAAAGACTTTTGAGTTGCTTGCAACCATAAATTAAAGGATTCCAATTTTTTGTGTGCATTCCGACCACCTGAAAATTAAAAACAAAATGCAATTGATTAGTGCTTTATTAATCAATTAAATAACATTTATTATTTTATAAATTGACTAACTACATAACTATTATAGTAATAAAAAATGTTTAAACAGAAGATTCAATTTTTTTAATAATAGGGTAGCTATGCAAATCTTTGTGCAGGCCATTACGGAGCGGTGTGCATCGACCTCACGGTCATCGACCCCGCCCACCCTCGCTAGTTTCGGGGGCGCTACTGGCACCGTGGCCGTTCATTGGATGAGCAGTGAGTCCCACCCTTTTCCCTACTCGAGGTGGGGCAAGGGTTCATGGCTATTCAGTGGGTTATTATTCATTGTTAGGTCTCTTCCAATAATTCTTCAATAATTCTTCACTGACTATGACATCTCCCTATACAAAGCTCGATTTGCATTCACAGATGCCTACCCCGTCCACTGATAGCGCTAGGAGACTTTAACCAAGGTTTGGGGTAACGCTAAAGACTATCCGAAGGGATTAAGGCTATTCAATTGGGCAGCTGGTCTGGATCTCCGGCTCATAAATGCTGATAGCAATATTGTGTCAAGCCACAAGAAAATTACTTTGAGAAAATAAAATTATTGCATATTGCAAAATATGAAACACACTTCAATATTCGAAACGTTAAATTAAGAAAATTTTTGTGGGTTTGATACATTATTGCGGGGCGAGTCGGTCGTGGATGTCACGTGGGCGGCGGCGTAGATGTGGCTCTCCACCATCACGATTTTTCCAGCCCTTGCCAATGAGACACCCTGCCGTATCGACGCCGCCGCTTGGCCAGAAAGCGCCGATGAGGTCTTGCCCGATCCCGTGGTGAGTCGGTCTGGTTCAGCGACACGATTATCGGACGAGATGATGATCGATTTGCTTATAGATACCACGGGCAGGTCGGACAGGCCACTCCAAGAGCCATGCGGAGCACTGGTGATCAGAGGGTGGCAGAGATCGCGCAGCTACGAGTAGCATGCTGCGAACCCAACGCCAGTGCACTAGAACCCAAAGTAGGCGAGCAACTCAAGAGGAAAAAGCCAAAGCCTACAGGAAGTACCAAGAGAACATGTCGATGTTACAAGTCACAATCTCGGACACCAGTGCTTAGTCTCATTAACTGTCGTGCCTCGGCCGCAGCAAAACTAAGATCCTAGGCCGGCAGCAGTAAGTGGTCACCTGCATAGTTTGGATATATCGTACAATATCGTTTGAGGCAACTGTTCTAGCATGCTTGGACATCTTGTGTGTTTTCAATGTGCAGTCACCTTGAGCTCCTCGAGCAGCGGGCAGAACTTGCCGACGGTGTGCGCGGTGCGGTCGTTGAGCGCCGACCAGTGGTGGTCGATGTGCAGGCGCAGCAGCGCGGCTCCGAGGCGCTGCAGCACGCGGCGCAGAACCGCCGTCGTGAGCGTCACCGGCACGTGCTGCCACCACGACGTCTTGAACGTGCGCGTACCTAGACAGGTTCACGTCTGTTGTGTAGCTACTCAAAATCTATGCTGACACTGCTTACGTGTGTCTAAGATATATAACCAATTCAATACTATTTTTATTTACACCAGAACAAGTGGTCGCTCAGCTTAATATTAATTATAAAGAAAATGAATAAAGATAAAGACATTGTTGAATTTTATACTCCTAATTATATTGCTTTAGCTGAGAAATGAAAAAAAACAAGAATTTAATCTCCGGATATACAAATCTGATTTGAAAGATTTTTTTTTATATATAACCCATTTATTGAGGTAGATAATGTTATATAGCTCGATCAGCATCAACCTCTTCTAATTATTTGAAAAGATTAGATGTGTATAAATAATTTTTTACTCTCTTTTAAATTATAAATGACCTACCCTGTAAATAATCTTGAACCATGTTTTGCCATCTTTTACTAACTCTTTCAGACCTTATAAGATCTCTAATAGGAACATAAGTTAAAATATGTGATAAGCAGTCTCTGTTGAGTATATCCAATATATTATAGGGTTGACTTTCATCATCAGACTCTTCTTTCTGAAACAATATATTGTGTTACATTACTACTTTTCATATTTTTGTACTTTAAAACATAAAATGGTTTCTATACACACAAGGGCTTCGTTGCTGTTTGTCTCACTATTTTCAGTTTCAACGGCATCCGTTGGTTCTTCTGTATTACCTGAAATAATGACATTTGTTATATATATATTACTCTAACCATTATTAGCAATTACCTTTTTTTTATTATCAAAAATTAACTGACTTAAATAAAAATGATATAAAATAGAGGAATAAATGATGTGCACTCAATAAGAAATTAGAAAAAATCATTTAAATAATAATATTTTATGCAATAGATAATTTTTACCATTTTGTTGATCACTGGTCCACGTGGGAGTGTTGCTACCATCCTCTCGCCGACTGTTGGGCTTCCATCGTACTCGGCCGTCGGCATCTTCTGAGGGTTGATGCCAACTATCCGCAGGAGATATTCTAAGATTACGACCTCTCAGTGTCTTTTCATGGACTGGGGCTTGTAGAGCTCTGTTTATTATAAGATCAATATTTTTAATTGCAAACAAAAATAAAAGAATTGCTATTGTGTGTGATAAATCAAAAACAGTTGGGATACATTCACTTGATCTCTTGTTTATTGGAATTGTATGAAAATATTAGGGGTGTTATGAATGTCATGTTTACACATTGGCCAATGTGAATGTGGAGGCAAATATTTAAAATAATGCAAAATGCAAATGCAAACATTCATAGTAAAAAATACTACAGAAAATATGGATGCTGATAAGCATTAATGTATCAACCCACAAGAAGTCAAATTTAGAGACATTGATGTATTCTAATAATGCATTATGTATTTATTGTTATTTAATAATTTATTGAGTCATCTGAACTAAATTAATATGGAAATAAGTTACTTAATTGAATGTTTAAGATATTCAAATGTGTTCCATATTTTGGATTATGCAATAATCTCATATATTTTAAAAACTTATTACTAGATAAAATTCTTTACTAGAAAATAAAGTATTTTTAGTTGTTTTTTTATTGTTCATTAAATTAACTTACTTATGAGCATCAGCTGGATTGCTGAAAGTGACAAAGGCATAAGTTGGTGTGGGTGTTCTGTTGGGACCTCTGTCGCCCATTCTTAACCAGCAGCTCTTTATAAAACCATACTGTGCAAACACTCCAAATAGTTCAGTTCTTGTTGTCTGTGAATATGAGAAATCAATATAGTGTTAAGTGGAAAACTATAAGCACCTGAAACTGCAATAGACATTTTTGTTGTTTATTTTTGTTTTGAATTTGTAAATTATATGCATAACAAAGTTTTCTACTCCCCAATAAGTAAACTATAAACAAAGTTAGACCTTATGTTATTAAATAAACTTTCATTATAATTTTCAAATAATTAATCGTTCGATAGCCGATAGCGTGTGTTTACCCATGTGACACTTAACACTTATTTTATGTATTGTTCGTTTATAATTTCTTCCGATGAATCTATTCGTTTCTACTTACTTTCGATGGTAGGTTCGATACATATAACTTCCTGATTGGTATTCCATCTTCAGTATGGGTAGGAACACTTCTTAAACCGAAAGGTGTTACATCAAGATTTGACCTTATTTCAACTGAAACGAAAATAATAGTGAACATTTAGATTCCTATGCAACCTATTTTGGTTTAAAATAAATAAAGAAAAATTGTATACATAGTTCTCCGTGAACAACGTGAAATAATTCGGGATTGAATAATGCTTCATCTTCGTCGTCAAAAAACATGGCTTGGAGAAAGTTATTTATGGCAGTTTTAAATTTAAGCAATAACTATGATTAACATCTAAACTTTATAATCTTATATGGCTACAAATCACAATAATTTGGAGTATAAATTCAACAAAAAAAAATGGTAATCGCTATGCAATGCAATCAACATACAACGGTCGTGATTTTTTTTGCCAATGCTGCCAATAGTATTTTTTTAGTTTATTTTCGTCTTATGTCACATTTCTGTTGAAATATCGTTTAAAAACATTTTTAGTAATTAATTATTGTAGTTACTATTTATTTATTCATTAATATAAAGTAAATAAGAAATTGAGTGTATCAGACGGATAAAGATATATGCAATGATATTACACAACTGAAGATATGTCATAAGCTCATAGATTTTGACACCCAGTATACCAACCACACTGGACGACGTTACCTAGCAACCTACGGCTTAGTATGGTTAGTAAGTGTGTCTTTTAGCTAACAGTCAAATAAAAAGCTTTTCAAAGTTAGAAATCGGTACCGATTTTTATCGTGAAACAGACCTAGCATATCTATAGTTATAAAATATCATCGCTTATTATTTCATTTTTTAATAAAATCTGGTAAAATAACAGAATCTGTGAAATATAACCTAGCCTTTTAGAAATACCATCAGGCTCTATATAATTACTATACAGCAGACGAAGATCGACGCTACTAATTTAAATTGATCGATTTTAATATTTATGTCGCGATTTAAGCTAGTATTCGACGTCATTAAATGGTCATTCGTCGAAAACATCGATGAATATTAATGACCTAAGCACACACAACATGACGACATAACGACGTCAGGTGATGTTGTACCGTGGTTGTGTTCAGTTAATCGTATAAATATGAAATAACGACTACGTTCGTTGTTGTGATCGTATAAAATAACAACACAACGTCGAATCGTAATACGATACATGGTATGACAAATGTGAGATTCTGAAAAACTTTTAAGTCACATTCTTTGTTTGTATTTTTTTGTTACTAACGTTATACAACAAAAATACCTCATGCGCTGTGGAGTACACTTAAATAATGAAAATTTGCCGTTCAAACTGTAGGACGCTTGGTTGCCACTACGCAAATGCGACATTATTGGACACAGCTACGTTTGATTTTATCGTCAGTGAAAAAGTAAAAGTAACTAAGTGACATTTTGGCCAAAAATGAGATTTCTACACCATCGTATTTGTAAAAATCAAATCTTTCGTATAAAAATAAAATGAGACTCTTTTGTGCTCCAAAAAGAAAAATGAAAAGGTGAAATTTTATTTATAACTGTTTTTTTTCTTTCGAATCTGTACAGGTTAAACACATTACTGGTTTGAATTATTTTTCCACCCATATTCTCTGTAAATTATACTAATAAAAAGTTTGTTCATATATAAAGATAAGCCCATATGGAAGCAGTTCATGTTCACGTGTTTTTTAAGTTTGATAATCTAAATTTTTTGATATATACATAGAGAAAAGGCAAAAGCAAAGCTGAGCTAGTACTATCTAGTAATTTTGACCAATCGTACAAATACGGTTAACTGCTAGTAAAAATTCTATATAAATTTAAATGTAGAGCGTTACAAAAACTATAAATACATTTCACTAAATACTCTTTATTATCATAATTTTCGTAAAAGGTTACTAAGGAGTGAGAGCAGGGTTATTGAAAAAAAAAGATATTTAACTTGTTCTCAAGGTTACAATGAAATCTCATAGCGAATCTTAGTCATTTATTTTAACTTTAGGCTTTTTTAATGAGCACCAAACATATACATTATATATAATAGCATTTTTTACAATTATTGTGTTAACACATTCTAATCAGTTACTTTTAATCAATTCAGTACCAAGTATTTTTTATTTCAGTTTAATCAACGCATATTCTTATAAATAATCTTTATTGTCCAAATAATCTTGCATAATGTAACATGGTTTTTTATTGATATTTTTTATTTGGGTTTAAAACATAATAGAGAAGAAAAAAAAACAGGTTTATTATAACTTTATTATTATTTTATTTGGATTTCTTGGTTACTAGATATTATGATTTACATCACTACAAAAAAGTTTAATCTATAATAATAATTCATTGTTTTTAATTTAAAAACAATAAAAAGGAAACAAAATCACCATTATCTCCAAAAGTAATTTTTGTTACTTAGTGACTTATACCCTTTCGCTTAGCGATACAACCGATGCAAGCAATTGTATAGTAACGTCTCACACCATTAAGCAATTGGACGAGTAATACACATAGTAAGAAAACTTTCAGTCAATTGAATGGGAGATGAAGTAAATACTACCCTAACTACTGATACTGATACTACTACTGATACTGATACTACTACTGATACCCGATTCCTGGAGGAGAGATTGGGTTAAATGGTGTGATGGTTGGATTACACTAGTTTTATATCTTTTATTAATGAAGCCCTTGATATAAAACAGTATAATAAATAATATTTATATTTTAAAAAAAATCATCGCTAAATCAGACATTGAAGAAGACGTAAGTGCAAGATAAATACTGTGGAGGACAATAATTCAACCGAAATCATTTCAATTAATTTAATTTAAAACTAATTAACAAAATATATAAATTAACATAATTTAAGAGGACAAAACAATAACGTTCAGGGATAAGCGGACACATTTTATAATGACAATTTTAGTAATTTTTACATTTAATTAAAATTTTGAACTTAAATAAAGAGAAATTGTTTAGGGTTTTCTGTAAAACAATTTCAGCGGTGTATATACCATATTTTAAAGTATAGAAAGATAAAACAAGGTTTCTGTAATAGTGCCGGACGCTATAATTTGACGCTCAATCGCTACTTATATACATACTCTTTGCTACTAACATAACGTAGTGATTACTCTTTGTTTGCTACCTCCATTTAACGTCAATCAGCCAACATAGTTTGCAATTTGACATTTTTTTTTATATATCGAATTATAAAGTCAGGAGTTATTTGATATTGATATTATTAATTTCTTTTGATAGAAATGTAGATATTTTCGGACTACAATGGGTGATGTTAAGAAAAGAAACAAGGCCAACATCAAAAGCGAGAATATTGTGAAAAATGAAAAAGAAAAGCCGGTGGAAGAAGTGTAGGTTATCCTGTTTTTTCCAAAATTGATTTTTATTTATAAATTGTTATAAATTTTATTATACAAAAATATATTTTCAGATCAATAAACAAAGGCTTACCGTTAAGAGTACTATCTCGGGTGGTAGTAATTTTTTCGTTACTTATTGTTGTTTATTATTCATCAAAGAATAATATTCAAACATTTGCGAAACAATCTGAACTATTACCCGGGAAAGGTCAAATTATTGAATGTTCGAGTGAATATTTAAGAGAAATAGATAAGTATGAAGGTTGTGCACCAAAATATTGTAAGAGATTTGTCACTGACAAAGTTATTTCTGTGCGTGAAACTGAAGAGTTATTAAAAATTGCCCATAAAGGATTGAAGTATGGAGGTTCTTATGGTGGCGCTTCTATATTGGACTTACACAGTGGAGCATTATCGAAAGGACAACATTTTGTAAATGTCTATAAAGTAACAGAAATGAAAAATCTTTTTACTCAAGATGACTTTGATATTTTCAGGGTATGGTGAGAATAAAAAATTGTCACTTGAAAAAAAAAAATAATAAACAAAATATGTTTCATACTAACACTAATGTTTCTTGTATAATTTCCAGGGTGTGAAAGAAAAAATTAAATACACCATTGCACATCATTTCGGTGTTCAACCAAACAAAATATATTTAACACATCCCACATTCTTCTCAGAAATAACATCAAAACCAGCTGTCACTGTTCATGATGAATATTGGCATCCTCACATTGATAAGGTACTTTCTTAGGTCACTCTTATTAAAATAAAAATTAATTATTTACAAAATAAAGTTTGAATTCTGATACTAACATATCTTATGATAATTGTAGCAGTTATTATGTTTCCAATTTAATTTAGATAAATATTAGGGTGGTGTAGCTTCCATAGCCAAAAACAATACAAAATTGAGTGTGCTGCCATACAATAGTAGCTATTTTATTTTTAAATTAGCAAGCAGGCTCACGTAATAAAAAAAAACAGACTAATTAAATAATATAATTGAATTTTAAATTCAGCTTAATGTATTATTGTTATAGTTTTGCAAATCTCTCTTAATTTAAACATGCTCGAGTATATTTTTAAATCTATGTAACTTAATTTTATCTATGAAAAGTTAATATTAGTAAAGAAGATTAGTATATTTGCCATACATAGGTTTTTACATACGGAAGTCGCAAATCTTCTTGTGTAGTATTGTATACTTTTTGGTAAAGATATGAGTTATAGTTATAATTTGCTATTAATTACTACAAACCAAAAATTTCATTTTAAAATACAAATTCATAGTTTTTGAATAAATAATAATTGTGTTTGAAATACTTTCAGGAAACATACAAGTCATTCCATTACACAACACTACTTTATCTCGGAGATTACAACATTGATTTCAAAGGTGGCAGATTTGTCTTCATTGATGAAAAATTTAACAGTACAATAGAACCCCGGAAGGGTAGACTTAGTATGTTTACTAGTGGTGGTGAAAATTTCCATTATGTTGAAAAAGTTACCTCTGGAGTAAGATATGCAGTAACAATTTCCTTTACATGTGATAAAAATTTCGCTATAGAAGATCCTAGTCTGGATAAATATTATGAGTAGCATTTAATTTACATTCCAAAATTACTAGTAAATATTGATATGTCCTGTTACAAGAAATAGCCAACATATAAGACAAATTTTTTATAGCTGGTAAAATATAAATGCATGTTTGTTGCTCACAAAATAATTGTTATATAAAACAATTTATTTTTTAACATTCATACAATTTGACATTAAGAATTTGTGCCTATTTCCAACTTTAACTACTGGATTTTTAACCAATGGGTAGGCAACAGCTACATAAGTTCTCAATTGACTACTTTATTTAACAGTTTGTAATAAGAGTAACTTTAAAGATTGTTTTACTTTTTAATTCTGTTGGTTTTCTTATGTAACAGATAATTAAATAAATAAATCTGTTTTATTTTGTAGTATTATTTTATAAATATAATCGTTTTATATAATTTTTATGAATATAATTATAATTTGTACTAGATAAATCAGAGGATGATTGTTTAGCCAACCCAAAATATCTGTACTGACGCAATGGGTTGGTTACGTCAGTGCAGCCACATTTTATTATCGACCAATCAAAGTCCTCGAATACTCAGTTCTCTCTTTCTACAAAGACATAGAGTGGTTAATTTTTGGAGGCTTACGCTTAGTTCATATCTCTAGGCAATATAAACCGGTATATTGAATAAAATCTAGACTTTTATTCTTTCAGTATTACAATTGACTTGATTTATGATATTACTATTTTAACCGGTTTCTAATTTTTAATTATCTTCAATAGGGCTGTATAGTACAAAATCGTTGCCTTATTTGTGATTTAGTAAATGGAAGAAGAAAAAACATCAATTTCAAATAACAAAACACTACCAATCGATTAATTGCGCAAGTGTGACATATTGTTTACACAAATAAAAAAACAAAATACAAATATAAAACATGCTTCTCATTTTTAGTTCGGCTTTTGATAAATTTTTGTGAAACATAACAGATACGTTATTTTGGTCTGAAAATTATCAGTGTTTTTAACGGTGAGTATATATTTACGGTAATCTTTATATTTGCGTTCTATTTTTGTGCCGTATGCCGCATAATTATCGGGGTTCTAATTTTTTTAGATCTTTAAAATGGATACTTCCACTATAGAACATAGTGATTCTGATTCTGGAGACAGTTGGACACTGATTGAAAATAGCTCTACTTACGCTGATGATGCTCCAGATACACCAGATCATCCAACAGAAAGGTAAAAAAAGTTTATAGAATATCTCGCTTTGTAGTTAATTATATGATGTTACAATTGAAATCTATAAACAAGTTATTATAAGAATGCATACTAAATTGTTACAATATTTTGTAATTAACCATTAGTACTTTAATGGCAAAAATAATTATAAGGTTTTGGAATAGTGACTAGCACTTTCTATAGTTTAATTCTGGTTAACAAAGAAAGGATTTTAGAAGTAATTTGGATATGTGCCAATTTAATGTTCATAAAACAAGGGAACAAATAATAAATATACTAATTTGCTTTGCAAAATTATTACTCCTATTTATCTAATTTATAGAGTAATGTTTTATTTTAGCATACTGTCCAAATAAGCTCTGGTTTTCGCTGTAAAAAAACCATTGTTCCTGTTCACGGTTATTGTTTTGCTCCTGTGTGTCGTAGCCTAATGTAATATAGCCTTCCTCCATAAATAAACTCTCCAACACAAAAATAATTTTTCAATTCGAACCAGTAGTTCCTGAGATTAGTGCGTTCAAACAAACAAACAAACTCTTCAGCTTTATAATATTAGCACAGAATATTTTTTTTTAAATATTGTGACAAATTCACTTGTAAATTATAATATGGTATATATATTTTTTTCTGTTTTAATTATTATTAAATTAAACTTATATTCACATGTATTTTTCAAATAAATATACATATATAACTAAACATGTTCAAATTAAACTATTTCAGCAATACTGCAGAAAATCATGATAAAGACGAGGACACAGATGGCATATCCATTATTACTGACAGTGAACCAGAGTCATCTTCGCCATGTCAAATAAGTTATGAACATTATCTCTCTGAAGAAAATTCTACATCAGTACACCATTTACCACAGTTTATTACAGTTAATTCAGGCTTGCATGATAATAAAAGCCATACTGAGTCTAAGGAGGATGATGATTTACTTGGAGAAAGTGGTGTAAAACATAAGACGTATGTCCATCGGCGAAACAAAAGATTGAGCACTGTGCTTAATATTGTAATGTTAGGTAGTGTGATAACAGCAGCAGGGGTTGCTATTGGTCATATGTGGGGTGCTAAAACTGATTGTTCCATGCATACACCAACAAATGTCAATAAAATTTTGTCCAATCTTTACAAACTACAGGAAGAAAATGCTTATTTATGGAGTAAATTGAAAGAGTTAACAGCATTAAATAATTACCAAATTAATCAACAAAAGACAACATTAAAACAAAATAAATGCAAGAAAATGTTTGAAGAACCATTGATAAACAATGACAGTAAGAAGGTTACAAAATGTGTCGATGACATGAACTATGACAAATTAATTAATAGTCACATGGCCAAAGCTGCAAAGAAAGAAAAATCTGACGAATTTCTAAATGAAACTAAAGATTTGACTAATGAAAGAAAAAGTTATGCAGATTCACTTAAATACTTTGAAAAAATTAATGTAAAAGAAAATCAAGCATTTAAATCAGAAAAGAAACATTCAAATGAAAATCACAAGTTGCTTAAGAGATCATATGATTCTGAAGTAGGCTCCTCATTGAATGATGTAAATAAACATGTGTATGTAAATAATAAGGAATATTATTTAAAAAACAATCATAATCTGAGAGGTGATCATGGCTATGAGATAGATCCCTCACATAAAAATACAAATAATTATTTAAATAGATTAAGAGGGGAGCCTAGTTTGTATGACGAATTTATCAGTCAAGAAAGTCATCAAAATATAAAGAAAAAAGAAAATAATAAAACTATAAAGGAAGAAATCCCTGATTCTGATAGAAATAAAACAGCAAATGGAGCAATTGACTCTGAAGAGGAATTTTTAAGAAATACAAATGACAAAAACCGAAAAAAGAATAAGAAAAATCAAAGCAACAAATCATATCAGAAAAAATATGAAGACATAGATTACAATAAAACACCAAAAGGTGATTATGGTACTGAAGAACTTTTTAGAAGTATGGAACGCAAAAATCTGAAAGGGGATAAAATGCCAATTGAATTTGCCAAAGATGAAAATTTCTCTAATAATGTAAAAGGTAACCATTCAAAAAAGAAGTACCAAAAAGAAAAAACTAAAGAAATTAAAACCAGAAGCTACAATTTAAACCAAACACCACAAGGTAAATTTAGCAATGAGATGGAATCTCCAAAAAGTGTGAAGGATAAAGTTCTAATAAAAGATAATAAAAGCGAAAGTAGAAATGCAGGTAAAAGTGAAAGGATAGATTTTGAAGGAAACAAAACATCAAAAGACGAAGCTGATGCAGAAAAAAATGTAAAACCCGAAAAAAACGATTTTAATAAAAACAAAAACATAAATGTAGAATATAATTACCAATCCGATAATAGTGAAGAAGACATTAAAAAAGACAACAGATATGTTAGTCAAAAACAGAAACCAGAAAGAAAAAAGTATGATCGTCAGCAATCATATAAGAAGAACAAAAAGAGAAATAAGTATGCACAGTGGGAAATGAAAGGCGGATTATTCAAGGACTTTGACGAAATATCTACGATTTCGTCTCAAGATAAGGAATATTTATTTGAACCAAATTTAATGGACGATAAAGTCTTTATCCGTCAATTAGAAGATAATAGCATTGATAACAACATCGATACATCAAGTGATAACCTATATCATGATGCAAAAAATACCAAAATGCATGCAAATGTCGAAGATGAAATAGATTGGTTGGACAAAAGAGCAAAGTTTCGTAAACGGGCAAGGCAACAGCTTGAAGAAGAATCGTTTAATAAGAATGGCGACAATGGCCCGGGTTGGTATTTCAAACGCATGCGCCAACGAGAACAAAGTCGCGGGAAAGGCGATAACGGGACCTATCGAAAAATCATAAAACATAATTTTAAATTGAAAAAATAATGTTTTGATACAAACACTACTGTATTACTAGTTTATTAATTTTCAATTAAATATAATGCTTTTATAAAAGCATTTAAAACCATATATTACGAAGCAACATATTTGAAATTACATTTTTTTAATTGTCAGTGATGCACATTATCAGGAGGCCAGGAATATTCTTTATTATAAAAATGTTTTATTAGGAGGTAGTTTTAAAAAAATCTATTTATTTGCAATATTTTTAATACGAAAAAGTAAATACATATAATTATGTAATTTACAATAATCAATAACAATTGTTTAAAGCATGCAAACCGCTAAGGCAGCTGCCATTTAATATATCTATAAATATTGCTAATGTTGACATTTTGTTAAAGTTTAATATTATAGTATAGTATAAAATAGGATATTTCTGTATAATTAATTAATGTGATAGTATAAGAATGTTGAATTGAAATTTCATCAAGTATGAAAACCCTTTAGCTTTTTCACATTCACTATTAGGTAAAGAAGAGATTGATTGTGAAATTAATTTATTTACAATTTACATTAAATTTGTTAATAGGTACTTGCCCTTTCGGATTATAGATCCCGTGATATTCTTACTGAAGTTTATGAAATTTTGAAGTATTATGAATAAATGTATAAATACGAAACATGTTTTTAATTCCATCAATTTATTTACAAATACTTTTAGGGTTGAAATACATAGTTATATGGATTAACAAATTTACATGTAAAAGGAAACAAGTGATTATTGTATTATTAATTTTATACAATTATCACATAGTTCTGTTTAATATTTTCTCTTGAATATTTTTTATTTTAAAGAGCTGGTCGCTCGACAACTCATTCAAAGGAACAGTATCATATATAAGATAATTTGATATTTTTTAAATTCATTGTGATTTTATATGTAGATAAAATAAATCGCGATTATTTTTTTACAAAATCATCACTAAAAAACTTAACTTTAAAATCATATAAAGAATATGTTCCTTTGAATGACAGAACATCCACATTCTGGATTTAGGACATGTTATGTCTTGCTAATGATGATTATTTTCATTCAAGTTTGAGAACTATTTAATCCTCTTCAATAAGTCCATTGATAATTAAATTAATAGCAGCATTCGCATCACCTGAAAATATATCACAAATTAATTGGGATAGCAAAAATTTTTGGATAAAAATAATATGTTAAACATAGATATGACTATTCATTTCTTTGGTGAGATGTTAGAAATATCAACCTAAGAAAATAAATATTTTTTACAATTGCGAAAACGTATTATAATAATAATAATAAAATAATAATAATAATTATTATTAAATATTTGTAAATCCATTCCTCTAGCAAAAAGTCTATATCACTGTGCAAGAACTGAATTTTTATTAGTCCAAATAAAGAAAAATGTTATTACGTTAAATAGTCTGATACTGATGTTATAAAGGAACTTATTATTTATTTAAAATGTTACCTCCACTTATTATTAGTGCTCGTACATTCAATGTATCGTTTAATAGGCCCATTTCGTGCATCCGTTGCAGTTGCGACGAGAAATCTTCATCTCTGGAGGTATTGAAGGAGGAAGAAGCTAAAATACAAACATTATTGG
Organism: Hypolimnas misippus; assembly: GCA_037950945.1. Taxonomy (NCBI): domain Eukaryota; kingdom Metazoa; phylum Arthropoda; class Insecta; order Lepidoptera; family Nymphalidae; genus Hypolimnas; species Hypolimnas misippus. The sequence continues at coordinate 4,330,337 of JBBEEQ010000013.1, read as the reverse complement.
AGTCCATTAGAAATTGTTCAGATTTCTATTCTAAATTAATTTATACATATATATGATAAATATTCCATTACATTAGTATCACAGAAACTTGAATATGGATAAACAGATTTGAATTTGTTTTGTTTCTTTCTCCTTAATACTGTTGTAGATTATCAAAATTAGGAAAAATACAAAAGGAATATACGAAAAATCGAAAAAAATGCCTTTTCTGATTATTTTGATTTCAATGCTGAATCTATCTATTATTAGTGAGAAAGTTTGCGAGAATGGTTCATCCATTGTTCGTTCTTGTTTAAAGCATAATCTATTAGCATATATATTAGAATCATATATAGCGGAATCTACTGTTGTATAATCATATATTATGATGAGATAGCAAAGTTGTGGTCACCTGCAGATTGATCTGATGAAGACTCCGGCATGACGCGTGTCAGGGCTTCAGTTATGGCCTCGCTGATCATCTCCGCTGTGATGGCGTTACCAATCGAGCTGGGTATGGAGCCCCTTGAGTCATCTAACAAAGAATATTATGCTTTAATAGATTGTGTTTTGTGTAATATGTGTTTTTTTGCACTAAATCAATTGTTATGATTCTGTTAGAAATATTTCATAAAAGAAGATATATATTATATATTTATTTGTAAAAAGACTTTGATCAGGTGGTGACTATATGCATATATCGCCATTATGCATCCTTCGTCTTACTAGGATAAGAGTCCTCATCATCGCTCATAGAAGTATATTAAGAATATAAAGTAAATTACAGACTAGAACCCCAGTGATAACAAAACAAATTCCTGATTGCGAAAAATAATTATAATGAAATGATTTTTTATTACAATTGTGAGTATATTTCTCTAGTTATAGATAAATAATGTATTATGATCTACAATAACATCTCATATTGGCAATAGAGGGCAGTCTCAAAGATCTAATTTTTTTTAATCCAGTCCATTTTATAATACCCGACTCAAAAAGAATTGTGTTAAATTACTATTAGCAGGAGGTGTAGCAGTTTGCAGCAAACTCAACAATTGGCCGGGCACGTTGGAAGTACTGACAGAAGACAGTGCTGCTGCTTGTGTTGCCGCCTGTCGACAACATGTTTAATAATAAAAAACACAAGTAAATAAAAAACAAGACCTAATTAAATTAAGCAATTAAAATAAGTGTTGAAATTATGATGTAACTTTCAATCACCTGTAATGCAGCTGTAAACTGTTCTTGGGTAATTGGATTCCTATTTTCAACATCTTCTGCCTCTTCTTCCTCTACATCCTCATCTTCAGACAAGGCTTCCAGGGAATAAGCAAAGCCAGAAGTTGGCGCTACATATCAACACAAATAAAAAAATTATAATGTGACATATTACTTGTGGTACAACTATATCTTAACGATGATAAGCAATACTGTGTCAAGCCACACAGATTTCCTTTTGAGAAAATGACATTTAAATATGTCAAATCTATTCTTAATAAAAAATTTTAAAGAAGTATATACCCATCTTTTCTTATTTTCTTTCTTTTTCTATTTTGATAAAAGGAATAATGAATTAAAAGCAGTTTGAAATATTTAATGTGTTATTTAATAAGCTTTTCAAATATTTGAAATTACTGTAAATATGATTTGCAATTTATATAATAATTGAAACTATTGAAATTCAGAATTTTATTAATAAACTTTTTTCCATACTTATTAAGTTTATATGACTTGAAATTTTTTTTTGACTAATTAAATTACATCAATATCACCAAATTTGAGTTTATTTGGGTTGAAACATTATTGCTTATCAGCATCTTAATAGTGTATACGAAAAATAAGTGACAGGAAATTTGCTCTAGTTTCGTGTTTATTAATCAAATTTTAATACTTCCAGTTCTTTATACCTTTTAATTTATATTTAATATTAATAATATAGTATTACCAGTATCAGAAGTAGTTGCATTTGACCGAGATCTCACTAAACGCATTAAGTGTCGCAAGGCGTTCGGTAGGTCAGGGTGGGCTTCAGCACCACGTCGCATTGTTTGGATGTTGGCACCCAGAGCTGCAAGTAGTTCGACTTCATGCAGAATTGATATTGTCATGCAATCTTCAGCTAATGATGGAGCATGGTCTATTATCTCAGCCATTGCTGATTCGTCATTTAATAACTGGAATTTAAAGTTACAAACATTATTTATAGTTTCATTTAAAAACTTTTTGACTATACATAGAAAGGTTTTAATATTCATCCAATATTACACCCTTTTCATTTATTATTTTTACAGCAAAAGGTAGCCTACTTCTTCTCCAAGGTACAAAATATATCGAAATAATCAGTTTAGGCGTGGAAACTTAACAAAAAAAATAGACAATATTGCATTTATAATATCAGTATGGATTCAAATTTAATTTAATCAATTACATTTTTTTTAACGTTTTTACTATATTTTGTCCTATGCCCAAAGGTTGTCTGGAAGAAATCGCTATTTCAGCGATAAGACCGCCTTTGTACATCTTTCTTTATTTATTTTTTTCTCCATGTACTTTGCAAATTGACTGGTATGCAATAAAGAATATTTGTATTAGTATTTGTACATTTTGGGAGCAAAATAACTTCTATATTACAATATGCTGAGATAATTGTGCAAAGTTATTTTAAAAGTAAACACTATTTTTTATGTATAATATTAACATTACGTATAAGTTAATATAAGTTAACTGAATAAATAACAAAAGTTTACCTGCATTGCTCTTGTCCACCCTGGAGCATTAGGTGTACAGCCCAGAGTGCGCAGCGAGGCAATAAGTTGCAATAATTCTGCATCAGTGTAAGTTGGTGGTGGGGTTGGCGGTGCTTGAACTTTTTTCTTCACTACATGCACCATTTCACCACATTTTACACCACAATCAGAGAGGGTTGCAGTATCATTCAATATTTTTCCATGATGAACTAATTCTGAAATAAATTTTATTGCAATTTTTTTATTTATAATGACTTTTTTCTATTGTCCACACAGAATAAAAATATTGAACTGAGCAACTCGGATAAATACAATTTCAACTCTAATTTTCTTCACAATCTCATATGAAGTGTGCAGTTCCTTCGTTTCGTTTATTCCAAAGTGTGCACTTTAGAATAAACAAACCAATGTCATAAACAAAAACACCCAAAATATTGGTTATGACTAGGGATTGAATCTGCAACAGTTAGCGCTGAAGGCATATGTGCCGCGCCAACCATTCATCAAATCGAATAAATCTGCAAATATTTATTTATGTGAAATGACACTAATAATTATTATAGACTATTTGCTTTTTATATTCTAATTTACCTAGTGATGCAGATGGTAAACTAGCCCTCTTTTCGGCCTCGTTTTTCAATCGTTCCACTGTATTCTCAAGGGTAAAATTTTCAACTTTGTGGCGTTCTATTGGTCCAGGTTTTACCTTTATGCCCAAAAAGACAAATTGTTGATTTTCAATAGATTCCATTATATTTGTTCTCGACAAAGGTATTGAATTTCTTTAATATAACGAGAGACTTCTACTCATAAATGAACAGGAATCCTTTTTTTATAAAATGGTTTGCAGAACAGAACTATATATTTTTTCTTGAAAACTGCAGTTTCACGATTCAAAGATGAACAATGCAAATCAATATGCAAACGTCAGTCAATGTCACTTATGGGACTGAAAAATAAAAGTAGTGTTGCTATTATAGCATAGTCAGATTCTGATTGATTGCGCAATTTATCCTACATGTTACTACAATGTTAGATATTTTTATGAACTTGATGAACTATAAGATTTTGTACTTTACTTTAGATCATTATGTAATCTGTAACTTTTTTCTGCAGTCGAACTAAATAAACAGAAAAAAACTACCTGTGTATACTTATCCTAATATTTCTTATTTATCTGTCATACAATTTGGCAATGTCATATGTGCTTAAAATATTAATTTTCTATAAATTCACTTTAAACATAAGAGATTTTAATTTAATGCATTGTGATGCAATGTTGTTATAGCAATGATTAAATTGGGTAACAATTGTGACTATCGAAAATACATAATAGTTTTTTTAACATCAACGTCTTGAAAAGTTGGTAAAATGACTTGAAAATGAAGAACGGATGCAATGACCATTTGGATTCTATATTAACTGAGCGCAACGAACGCGCTAAAAAAATCTATCGGTAAGTATTAAGATAGATAGAAGATAATCTTTTTTTTCGTTATATTAGTTAGCTTTCATAATAGTACGTCATTTCTTTAAATGGCGTAGAAAATGTTTTGACATTCTAGTTCAGAAGAAAGTTTTTAAAAAGTAAACAAAAGTAATAGTTTCCATGAAAACTCTCAAAACACTCATCTTTTGCCTCTTCCAATACTTTACGTATTGGAATAAAAGCATCATTTATATCTTATTAGTTTGCATTTATTTTGAAATTATTGTGTAACGTGAGGTTATTTTCAAGTTTATAAGTTAATATTTTAGACGATTAAAAAAGAAATATAAATATTTTGCACTTTATACAGCTTTGTTGATTTTTAAATTTTTTTAATGTGTTATGTTTCAGATATGTAAATGATATAGCTCGACGCCTCAGCGAGGCAACAGCAGACTGTCATGTTATGGCAGATCTTTTTAGCTCACACATTGAATCACAACGTCAAAAGCTACGAGACTATTGTGAAAAATTATTCTTTTTAGATCCTGAAAATTATGGTAAAAAATCTCTTGAGCTTTTGTGGCGTAAAGTATATTATGATACAGTAACAGTTGCTAAAAAGTTGCGTGTAACTGATAATGGAAGTGACAATGATTTGTTCAGTCACATTTTATGTGGCATTGGTCAATTCCATCATTTCATGACAAGGGTGCAATCAGAAATGCACATAGAACTAAAAGAATTGGATTTTTTGCCTTTGTTTGTCGATGAAGAAATTGATGAAGGAAATCAAGAAAGTCAACAAATTGAAGAAAACTCTCAATTAGGCAAATCTATCTTATATTCCTGTTTGATATATCTTGGAGATTTAAGCCGTTACCAAGTTGAAATATTTAATACATTCGATCCCTCTCTAGCAGCTCGTTACTATTTGCAAGCTGCACAAATTGACTTGACTTCAGGAATGCCATTCAATCAATTGGGTAATCTTTATTTGGATAAAAACTACAATTTGGACTCTGTTTGTTATTATATCCATTGTCTTAATGCTTTGATACCTTTTGAAGGTGCAATGGGTAATTTGACAAAAATATTTGAAAAAAATTTTCAATTTTGTGATTCAGTAAACATCACTGATTCTTTGACTCAAGCTGAGCATGTACAGGTTACTATTGCCAAATTTCTTACCTTAATTGAAATTTGGTATCTAGGTAAAGATGATATAGATGTTCCAAAAATATGCAATTCAATAGCTCTTCAACTAAAAATAGCTATGGATTTTTCTAAAATGCCTTTACCAGATATAAACAAAAACTATAATGAATACACTCATGCTGTTGAGGAGGAAACTATTAATCCATCTTATTTGAATGCTAATATCATTCATAACATAGCGCAAATTTGTTTATTTACCATTGCAAAATTAAATGAATCTGATGAAGGTAAAGCCTTTGCTTGTAAAGCATTTACACTGGCATTTTTATCTCAAATACTGCAAAAACTTTTAAAACAATTAGAATCATTTGGTCTCAAGAATCCTGCCCATAAATATAACGCAAGATTTGCAGTGAATAAATTATCCAACAAAGGCGCAGAAAAGAGCTTAGAGAATGAAAAAAACTTGGAATTGGAAACTGTAACAAAACCTCTATCAGACGAAGTTTTATTGACTAACGGTGATACGAACTGTCATGATGAAACTTTATGTATTGATAACATTTCAGAAGAAATTAATACAGTAGTTAATGGTGATACTAAAAATAATAAAAAGCCTGTAGCGAAACGCCGACGGAGACGTCGTGCTGCTTCATCAGAGAGCTCAGATATGAGCGATGTTGATACTGAAAGCAGTGTAGTTGATACAGATAAGTCAGATTCTGAAGAAGAAGAACTGTCAGATTCGCCCTTTCCATCAGATGATGATTCGAAAAGTGACGGATCTATTTATGACGGCTCTGATAATGAATTAGATGTTAAAATCAATGGTTCGACAGAGGAAGAAAATACAGTCAATGAAGACCTGAATAAAAATGTCAATGCAGATATAAAAATCACGAATGACGATCACGACAAAGATATAGATACTGCAAATAAAATTATGGTTACAGAAATAGAGAATTTTCTACTTGGTAGTAATTTTTTGCCCAGTATAAAACTATTGCAGGATTGGGTTCTAACAGAAAAAGACTTGATATTATCTTGTGGTGACAGTGGAGAATCTTTGTTTCAATGTGTGGTAGATTTGCTTAACATTTTCCTTTACTATTTCAATACAAAAAGCAATGAAACAATCGTGAATCCAGAATGCAAAATTTTAGATTATGCCAAAAAAATTGCAAAAAGATTTAAATTGGAATATAAGTCTATACCATTACCTGAAGATATAAATTTACGAGGTACAAATATTTGTAAATTCGATAAAGATGCCGCCGAATGGCAAAGAATGGAAAAATCTAAGTCAACTGTTATTGAAGAAAATGTCATTCGTATTTTGAATTTCATTGATTTTGGATATCAAATTGCGAAGATAATACCTAGAATAAGATTTAATCGAACATTAAAAATATTTTACTATAAAAAAGTTCTACCTCCAAAAGTTACAACAAAGATAAACCATAAGAAAGGCAGAGACTGGCAGAACACAAAAAAACAGGTGAGTTTAAGAATACCTCATATCACCTATCATAACTTAAAATAGTTTTTGTTTAAGTTAAATTTTCATTCATATAAATTTTAGTAGAGATATTGTGTAAGACATCAATCAACACTAACCAACAAATACTGTATTTTTACTTCTTCCTATGTAGAGAATTGTCTCAAAAGAAACTTAATACATTTAAAAAATGTGTAAAATTATAAATATACAACTGTGACAAATTTGTTATAAATACTTTCTACACATTTATAATGAGTAAAAAAATCATAGTTCATTGATATTTAAAAATAAATATATCAAGGTGTGTAAACATCTCTTCAGACTTTTAAAAAATTGAATCTGGTAAAAAACGCGGGATTTTTCGAAAAATAAAATAAATTGTTTGGCTACGTATAAGAAATGAATCGATAATCAATCGAAATTTAAATTTATTACTATTACATATTAAACACATCATTACCAGTAATTTATTTTTGTTAGACATTAAATAACAAATTGCGCGTTGCAATACATTTTTCGATTAGATTTGTGCTATAGTTTCAAGTTATCCATTCAACATCATCAATCATCCATCTTTCGATACTTATTGTTATATGTGTTAAAATATATTTCTCAAAGAATTTTTTATGATTAAAATATACTGACACTATAATATTATTACAAATTCAAATTTACTTGCCTGTATAGATAAAATAATTAGGTAAAACTGAACACGCAGTGCCTATTATCGCGGTTTGGTTTAGTTTGGTCGCAGCAACACAATTTTATATGCTTCATGATTATGATTGAATAATACATTATAAGACAACGCACTGATTGTATATAAACAGCGTATTTAATTAACAATAACTATTACAAAAACAGAACAGTGATATAGTAAAATGATTATAGCTTAAATTATACAGTTAGCTTTTAATTTTTAGAAAGTAAATATAGTGAGACCATTATAACTGGTATTACAATGACCTAGGATTTTTTCCAGTTTCCGAAAGGTTTAAAATTACTGTTTTGTTATTTATAGAGGTAATATAATGTCATTATAATTCGAATGTTTGCTAAACAAACATACGGTAACTAGTTTTTTATATTATATAAAGACTATTGAGCTACAAAATCGTTATAAAGATAAACATCAAAAAAATGAAGTTTCATTCAAAGCGGTTGCAAGTAATGAGTAGCAGATTTCAATGTCTCAGGACCTAATATTAATTATCAGTAGCGACATTTTTTACATATCCAGGGATCGATTAAATGTATTTCACTGTATGATTTTATCAGATGGAGTCTGGTGAAAGTGGCTTACTGCGTCGTCTCGGTCGACTGTGGCTTGCGTCGCAAGTTCGTGAGCTAGAACGTAGCGGACAAACGGACGTACCGTCGCTGCTAGCCGTTGACACCGCGACTCTCTACAAACACCTTCGTAGAATCAAACAGCTGTTACGCACACGAAATTTCATATTTCTCGTGCCCACTATTGGTAAGCAGATAAGTCTTATAAGTATTTTTATTTTACTCTATTTTTTATATTACTAAAGCTCGTCAATACTTTGCAAACCCAACTAGTTTTTACGTTTATTTACCCCCTATTTTACTACTATTACATTTTTTTATGACACAAAGTAACTTATGTACCTTGTCCAAGGTCCAATTTAACTTTACTTAAATTTATCAAATTTGATTCAGCGGTTTAAGTGTGAAAATATAACAAACAGACAGTACAATCAGATTAATACGTATATTTTCTTTTAGTGTTGCAAGAACTGGACGAACTGAAGCGCGAGAAGAGCTCCGCTCGTGACGCAATCCGTTGGCTCGAAATGCAACTTAAAAGTGGTTCAAGATTTCTGCGAACCCAGCGTCCTATACAGTCGAAGCCTCTGCCTCTCTTAAAATATCCACGAAAGGCGCCACCGCACGTACACAATTTCATACAAATACTGGAATTTTGCAATCACTTTACCGTAGACGAAAAACAAAATCAAGGAGGTAATGGCGATCCTGACAGCTCCGTGCACGGAAAAACAGCTCCGTTGCTAATATTGCTCGTCGGTAACGAATTAGGAAAGAGCGATCAAGAATATAAAGAGTTTAGCTTAACAGGTGCGGCGCAGGCTTCGGGTATCACTGTGCAGTATATAGGAGATTTCTATACGAAATGGCGTCAGACGATGCACAAGAGCGGCAAGAAGAGATGAACGCGAATACACTGTATTCAGGACTCGATTGCTGGAAAGGAAACTGACGCGATGCCTTCAAACGGCGAACAAATCATTATCATTCAAAGTGATAGGATTTGTCTACGCTCAACGCGAGCGTAAAAATAAGAATTGCAACGGTTGATTCGAAATCCGACGTTAATGTTGTGCTCTTACCTCATATGTAACAAACATTGCCATTTTAAATCATTTCATTTCTGCATTTTATCAGTGGGGTGTCATTTTATTATTTTATTTCTTTAACATAATCGGGGTTGAGTTGATTTGTTTGAATTTATATAATAATTTTCATCTGTCATCATAATAAATATTTGTAACTGTAATGCTGTTTTATTTACTACAAAATCCGTTACTAATAATAATGAGAAGTGAAGTAAATATAGAATAATTATTGTTATTAGTCATTACAAAAAAGTATACATACGGCTGACACTGAAAGCGTCATTTATCGTTTTCCGACAAAAAAACTGTAAACACTGCCCTAATTGTTGCCAATTTAATTTTTAAATTTTAATTCCTACAAATTACAAAATTGATGATATTTTAAGCTTAGGTTAGGGTTTTTATGTGCGAATATGTTAGGATATGGAAAAGTTATGTAAACAAAAAATATTAATATACACTATTTTTATTTAAATATATATATATACCTAAAATAAGCGATAAATTAAAAAAAAATAAGTTACAACAAACATAATTTACAATGGCTCAACGTCAAAAATAACTAAAAAAAGACCACTAATTTAAAATGCCTCTAAATAAAAATTAATTAAAAGACGTATTTCCTATATTTTCACTATTGCAATGTTAATAACAATCTTAAAAAATTTTAAAAAGCTAATTCCTTAGCCAATAAAAAATAGATTTACGAGTAAAAAAATGCTTAAACGATGTGCAAAGTAAGAATCACTTTTTAAAAGTATTTATGGTGCAAAAGTTTACAACCAGTGTGATTTATAAAAATCATTAACATACACTGTCTGTCCCATCGATTAAGGGAGGTTAATTAAAAACTCTTGAGTAATTAACTTACATTATAATAAATCAATACAATATAATGTACAAAATATACAACACCTTTAACAATCTTTTAACAGTCTTATAACTTTATATTACCTATACAATATTGCACTTACAACTCCATTAAAATATTATAAGAACATAAAATAGTTAATAGTAGACATTTGAGATTATTTCTTATGCTAATAAATAGCTCTACATGCAAACGCTCTTGATTTCATAGCAATTTTAATTTATAAATGAGCGTTGTATTGATAGAATTGAATCATCTTCCTTAAGCTCAAGGTAGATATAATATTTGTATTGTACAACTGCTGTAGTGCATAACAAAGCAATATTTACAACTGTCCTAGTAAAGTATATTTGTAACAGCTAGCAGCCCACAAGCTGTATCAATTGCTGCACTGTTGAACGATCTAATAAACAAAGATCAAAATCAAATGTTTGAGTCGTTACTTCATACCTTCCAGTCTCAGCTATGAGATTGACGACTCTTTCAAGATCTTCATTGTTTTTTATCGTCATTATGCGTTGCTGTAGCCCTCTCAGTTGAACCATGTAATCTGGCGATAAATCGCCGGGCTCCGCGTCTTCGCCTAGACTACTTGAAACTCCATTGTCTTGTACTTTAGTTTCTATTGATGTTGAGCCACTACTTTCCCCGTGTTCCATCTCATTTGATGGTCTTGAATCATTAATTTTAGCAATTTTTCTGCTCTCTGCATCTTCTTCTTCTGCGGCTTTTCTTTTTCGCCTTTTTTCTTCTCTTTTGGACTTATCTTTATGTTTTTTGGACTTTTCCTTTTGTTGAACTGGAGGTACCTCTACTACGGGTTCAGGTTCTGGTTCAATTTCAGGTTCTGGCTCTGGCTCCGGTTCAGGTTCTGGAGAAGGTTCTCTCTTGAGCTTAGGTGATGGGTTCTCTATTTTTACTTTGATATCATCGTCATCTGCTATCATTGATCCTTCTGAATCAGAATGACTGCTATTAATATCCTCTGTTCCTATAAGAATAGCTTTATTTAGGCCACTTTTAGAACTACACTGGGAAGCAGTATCTACAGATATAGGAGAAGTAGGTTCGGGAAGAGGCCTTTCTTTTTGAATCGGAGTTTCCCTGTGTTCAATGACCTCAGGTTTTTCAATTGGTATTTCACGAACTTTATCATGCTTATGTTTTCTATCTTTACTTGATTCTTTGTGCTTTTCTTTTGATTCATCTCGTTTTTTGTCTTTTTTCTTGTGCTTATGTTTTCTTTCTGATTCACCTTTATCTTTAGACTTGTGATTTTCATGACGCTCAGGAATTTCTGGCTGGGGTGATTTTCTTATATTTTCCTTTGTTTTTTCTGGTTTTAACTGTTTTTCTTTTATGGGTGAGTTTTTAACAATTTCTTTTTCTTTAACAACATCTCTTGATTTAGTTACCTCTTTAGGTAATTCTTTCAATGGCTCTTTGGGAGAATCCTTGTTTTTATGACTTTCTTTTTTATGTTCTTTCTTTTCCCTTCTTTCTTTATCCCTATCATGACTCTTTTTTTCTTTTTTCTTTTTCTCCTTTGTATCTTTATCAATTTTTATTTCAGGTATTCTTTCATCAGATTTTGTTTTCTTCTGTTCGAAGCTTTCAGAATTATGTTTTGAAGTTTTATAGTCTTCTTTTATACTAGATGCACTATTAGATCTAGGTAAAGGACTTGGAAGTTTTCTGTTTGGGGTTGGACATTTTTTCTTTGCAGGTTCTGGGGATGGAGGTCTTTCACTTTGTCTTTTAGATGGTTTTTCTTTGATTCTTTCTTGTTCTCTACTATGATTTTTGGCTTTTTCAATTTTTTGTTTTTCTTTTTCTTCTTTCATATTGAGTTTATCAGTTTTGAATTCTTTATGTTCATGTTTTGTTTTCTTATCAGAGCTTGATCTTTCTTTATCTTTTTTATCTGATTTTGCTGATGTTAAATTCTTTTCAAGTTTCTTTGGATCTGGAGATACTTTTGGTGGCTTCTGAATTGGTGGTCCAAATAAATTTTCAAAACTGCTAGTTTTAGGTTCTTCTTTATATTCTTTTGATTTGTGTTTTTTGATATTATCTGAAGATTGCTTAGTTTTAGTGACAAGTTGTGGCTTTTCGTCTGTAAAAGAATCCCTACTTCTGCTCTCTTGATCAGGATTGGTATAGAAAGCATTTTTATCTACAACTATTCCACCGCCTTTTAAAAGTCTTCTTCTAAATTCTTCATTTGGGTTTTCAAATATATATCTATCTTTTAAAAATCCTCCATGCTGTAGTGTCAAATCATAAACAAATGTTATTTTCTTTGGTTCATCTTTATTTTTTAAATATAATTCAATTGGTAGAACAAAACCTGCATACCCAGATTCTTTTATGGAAAAAGGGGGCTCCTTTACAACTGCAAAAAAATGAAAAAATAAACTATAAACACTGTATCACTAATAAATTTATAAATAAAATGCTATAGATCTAGAATAATCTGTATGTTTTGTTTTGATTAGAAAATATCTTTAAAAAAGGTGCTAATAAACACAGATGTAAATGTTTTATAATAACTGTTTTGGCACTAAAATAATAATCAGGTATTTTTTTTACAATGCTTACATAATTGTCATTTAAATATTAAGTCATAAACATTCTAACTGTTTATTTATGTATACATTAATTTCTTCATGTTCATTGTAGATAGTTACGACAAAAAATGACAATTATGAGTTGTTTACTTTAACAAAGTAAACAAGTTAAGTGTTATTATTAGTGTATTTATTAACATGCCTCTCCTTATTTAATAATAAAAAGTTGCAAAAATATGTTTGTTTGGTACCTCGTCGTGGTTTTTGAAAAGTTTCATGAAGTTTAAAAACAACTTTTTCAACAAAATGACTTATATCAGCACCCTCTTGACCGCGTACGAAAATTTCCCAATCATGAGTAAAGCCCTCGGAGGTTTTCTTGGATTTCATTGAAGCTTCGTGTCCGATTTCTATATTTACTCTAATTGCCGACATTTTGGATCTAAAAGTGTTTTAGTAAATTGTATTTAACATAGTAGTTCATATATCTATCTCGACGCATTAAAAAAATAAAACAACTGCAAAATATAAAACGATTAAATTACATTTTAAACTACTTACAACCAAGAATTATGTCTCGGATTAAACGAATATCGGAATATCACTAGTGACAATAGTTTTCTAATCACTGAATTGAAATTATATCTAATAACGAAAATAATCTTTTAGCGCCCTTGTTATTTTTGTCCGCCATATTCAATTTCATATCGACATTGGTCTATAAGATGCGTTCCGTTCAAAACAATACAGTATTAAGCTAGCGATACACGTATATGAATTTAAAGAATATATATCTATCACAAATTAATTTTATTATTATACGTTTGCAGTGTTTAGTAATAAAACTTATATCCTTAGAAATAATATAGTAAAAAAAATATTTCATTCATACCAGTAAGTATGTAACGTTGAAAGTCACAATCTTGAAATTAAAAAATTATAAAAATTTGATTATTGTTTATGGATGAAATGTCAAACTGCTTTCATAAAAACTTAACCTTATTTGAGATACGAAAAAAATAAAAGTACTATAGATATTCAGAAAGTCCCATTACCAAATATTTATTAAACCATGTCTAGGTTTATGACAGCTGTTTTCCAACCTTTAAAGTATGTAAAATGAATAGCCACTGGTCGTATGTATTATAAAAAAAAATTGTAGTAATTTCGGTGTTCATCCATTTCAGATTAGTGAGCCGGACTTTTCAGACGCTTACATACACATCTCCAACCACCAGTTTAGTGAAACCAGAAAATCCTTTGTTATCGCTTATTAGAACAAAGGTAAGATGTTATTTCCCTCGACCAAATGAAGTAAGAAGGGTTCGTCGACACGGCTGGAAAACCAGAATGTCAACTCCAAATGGCCGAAGAATTATCATGAGAAGGCTCTTAAAAGGACGACACGTATTGTCACATTGATTCATAGTTTTGTTTAGGATAGGTTCAAATGTAGAAATAATATAAAATAAATAATATGTGTTTTATTTTCATTTAACAGTTTAAAGAATCTTAGCCAGTTTCCTTAAATCTAAGCAACAATTTCACAAAAAAAAAACCTAACTGTATTCCTGTTATATACATTTAAATAAAAAAGTGAATCACAAACTTTGAATTGCTATTAAAATAAACCCAAAAATGATTTAACAATGTAGATTTAATGACTTCGATGGATCAGAGTTTTAAGACAATTTATGTCACTGTATGGCATATATTAACACAAAATCATATTCATAATTTAAAACTCAGTATTGATTCAATTGAACAAATATTTTTGTTGTGATGGAACTGAATCCTCTGAATTAGTCGGAGTGTTAGCCGGTTTTAGAAGATTAGACATTTCCGACACAACCAATGTAGTTAGTTTAATAATAGCTAAATGTGCAGCAAGTTGTAGTACTAAGGCACCGAAACCTTTATACAGGCCACCAAAACCTTCCTTAGCGATTGTTGTGTTGTAACAATCCATGAAACCTTCATAACCAGTTAGGATAGGTGTTACCGATGTTCCCGTATCGAGATTGTCTATTATTGTTCTTGTTCCCTAAAAAGAAAAAATCATTTTCAGTTAACTTTTATAACATAAAATTTATATATTAATTCTAATATCACAAAGAGTTAAAATTTGTGTTTGTAAATTTCTTTGGAACTTCTGATCTAATTTGAAAAATTCTTTTTGCATTTAATATTTTACTTGTTTAGGTTGATTATAGACTATATGACATCAAGCATCATCTCATAGGAATGAAGCAATAACCATACCAACCATAATAAAATAAGTGTAAGGGATAACTGGTAATAGTAATTTTGAACTTTGACTTCACCCATTTTTTGACTTAATAATAAAATTATCCTGCTTAATTTCTACCTGCTTAATTTCTGCTACAGAGATTGAGTAGTTTTCAAGATTTCATGTTTAGTCAGGGAGTTATTCATGTTTTTCATAGATTAAATTGAATTTTGTAAATTAATTACTAAGGGCTGTACAAAATCTATTTTTACATACCTGTATATGAAGTCTGTGTATAATTGTCTCAACAGGATAGAACAAGATTTCCATGGTTATGAAGGAGAAAATATTAGCTTTCAAATTCAGGTCTTCTATGAGAGGATTTTGTGCATTCTTTATATTGTTAACATTATATGAATCATTTAATTCACGTCTGTGTCTATATTGAAAGCGTAAGATTTTAACTGTTACACTTCTTAATAAAATGCTGAAAGTAGAAATAATTGTGTTGTGGACCTCAGAAATTTAAATAAATCAAAACTTAAGTTATTAAAGAAATTAAGAAACTGATTGCCAGAAAAATTCTTACAAATATATATGTATATATAGCCTATTATTTAAGTTTCAATTGGTGAAAGAAGATTTAAAGATAAGTAGTTTTGGATATAAGTGATTCCCTCATAATTTACAATCCCCTAGAAATATCGGAAAATAATATATTGGGGTATACCCCAAGTCAGCAATCCAACTTCGTTTAGATTGGTGAATATGCCAACAAAGTAAACTTACACACATATATATTTTCCAAAAACAACTCTCCTTCAGTAATCGAGAAAAGCAAATCTAATAACTTACTGAGCAAAATATTTTGTGATACCAAGACCAGCTGTTGGTAATACAATAGCCCATATTGGTAGCATTCTGCCACGACTTGGTGTTCCCCACTCCAGAAGACGCACAAAACCTTCTCTGAATACATCCAATAAGGCTGGTTTATCACTGGCAATGTCACTCTGAACAGTTTCTACAAGACTAGCAGAGTAGAATGGAGTGACAATTGCTAAACTTATACTGAAATTAAATGATGTAAATAATTAATAAGTATGTCAAGTAGTGAATGATAATAGAAAAAAATAAACATTTTATACCATTTCAAGGTGAAATGCTGTAAAAATTGTAAAACTGAACTGCACTTTCCAATTTCTCTGTAAATAACAACAAAAATTTGCATTGTTAGTAGTTATTTTTTTGTCTATATTGAAAATTTTTGTTAAATATTATTTATTTCAAATTTTAGAAATAAACAAAATACCAACTTCGGCCATCCCGTCCCCTTTGAAATAACATCCTCAACAGCCAAATTGAGGCCTTTCACAATGCATGTGGAGCCAATCCCTTTCCACAATGTAGTGAAGTCTTGCCTTCTGTGCAGTCTTACAACTACCGGCATAAGAGTATATGGCACAATATGATAGTTCCTCAAACTGTTGTGTACCTAAGTATGAACAATTATAAACTCTTCAGTAATATTATATTACTTTGTATATTGTAATATTATAGTACTATATTGAGGTAGAACCTAGCAGAAGCTCACTGACTAGAGTTCATATACAGGCTTGCTCGAACAGGGCATTGCCTCATTCTAACGGAAGATCAGCTTGCAGTAACTAAAATAGCTGAATTTTGTATGGCGAGTGAGAGAGCCGAAAACCTAACTGCCTCTTCAATTCCGTTCCTTACTTCCCATTTTCTTTAAGCTGGCAATGATTTTATGACTCTTCTAGGGCTGCAAATTCACGGGCAGTGATAATCACTTAACATCAGGTTTTAGAACCTGCTCGATTTACCTGCTCGATTCTCAGCTATCTTTTATTTTTAAAAAAAGGAAAGAAATTAACTAATTGGTCAAGTATCACAATTTAACTTTAGCATGTAGTTTTACATGGCACATGGTTTCTTAAAGTTAGGTTTTTATGGTAGTAACACTTATTAGGAACATTTACTACATTTATAAATTTAAGTATGTTAAGAAATTAAGAACTAATACCTGACATTGTCTTCTAAGCACTATGAATGGATGGCTCAATAAATTTTCTGTAATAAGACTCGCAACGCTAATTGCCGTTGTAACATATGCATTGTTTTCTAAAACAAAAATGGTATGTTCAATTATGTAATTTATCAGACCCTAAGTTAATTAAAGCAGAATGTTTTTTTTAATAAACATGAAAATTATTATTTATTCAATTTCATATGAAGTGATCCCTATTTTTTATCAAAATTAAGACAAGTTATTGCTGCGTGAAAATCGATTTACAAGATTGATATCAGTTTTTTTTACTAATAATGAGAATACCTTCCTCTGGAGTATCGTCCATTACCAAGGGCGGACCTTGATATTCTTCAGTTAAGGGAGTATGGTAACCGTATATTTGTTGATAGCGGGTATCGTACAAATCATTCGTCTCTCTGTTAGGGTCAAATCCGAATGGACGATTATAACCACTGTAATCTCCAAAACCAGCCATATTTTTAATTATCTAACAATTAGCACATTGTTCGGCGAATTCCCCTTGATGATCAATTATACATACTTTTACCTAAATAACATTAAAATAATATTACGATATATTTATTAATTAAATGTATAAGAAATAAAGGATTAAATAAAAATTATAGCAATAGCCAATAATGTTGTTCAAATTGCGCTATAAGATTGACGGATAATGACAGTTGACATTTACATGTTCATGTTATAGCGTACATAATCCATTGTCCTAATGTAAACGAGATATCGACAAAAAGTTTGTCTTAAATGTTTTTGACTATGCAATAAGTTGAAAGCCAAATATTACAAAATGTTTAAAAGAGAGTATATATGTTATAGAGAAAACGAAAAAAATATATAATATAATTCTTTTATCGGCAAACGTTTTTGTATTTTTTCGAGCTCCACTAATAGCAACTTTGCATTTGACAATACTGTGACTAGTGACATTATTTTAGATTTCAATTTTTTTTTTTTTTTTTTTTTTTTTTTTTTTTTTTTTTTTTTTTTTTTTTTTTTTCTGAATGAGTATTGCTGTTGGCCCTACTGGCCTTGACAGCGTCACCGGGGGGGGGGCCGAGTACTGAGACTCGGCCTTGAAATTGGGAGCCCCCGTTGGGGCTCAGAATGGACGTCCGTGTCTAAGGGTGTCTCCTAGTGAGATCGCACCTCGGCTTAGAACGTCGTCGGAGTGGAGGATGGCGCTGTGCGGAGCGCGGATGACGAGGGTGACGGTCTCACGACGCGCCTAAGCGCGCCCGAGCCGTCGCAAACCGAGGACCTCGTCTCCGCCGGCGGAGACGGTGTGTGTGTGTGTGTGTATTGTTCCTAACGGGCCCTACGAACGGAGCGTTCGCCAGAGTGATTCGGTCGTCGGGGTCAGTCAAGACGTGCATGGGCCGTCTTTGTCTGAAGATTTCAATGATGTTCTAAATATGTATTGAAATCGTTGGGTAAACAAATTGTTTAGAGTAAAATATTACGAGAAAGAACTTTATGAAAAGTAGAGGAAATGTTTATTTGTTGTTACTGTATCTTAACAAAGACCTATAGTCTTATGTATGTGATATGTAAATTCAACTTTTATTCCTTAGCGCCACCGTGTGTCAGGAAGTAGAACTAAACATTGCGGAAGGTCTTAGTACCTACTTGCGCCACCCTAGCTTAAGACGCATGATCAATTTTCTGTCTGTCCCTATCTTTTGTAAAGATTTCCCACGGTCAGCGAACGACTATCGATTTAAAATAAATAGGACAAAAGTCCTATAGCCCTAAAAATGTGGACTTAGAGCTCAGGTTGAATTCGTGTTGATGTAAAAATAAAATGTTTAGTAAAGCAGTGTTGTGTCTGTCGACCTTACACTTTTATAGTAAGTGAGGATAATACAAGTAATTGATATTCTGATATGTATGGTGTGGTGAGTGTTATCGTGTCATTTGGGTGTTATAGGTGTAGCAGCGCAAGGAGAATGCACCGATTTACGGGGAAGGCTCATTGCAAATGGGTTGCACTATTTGCCCGGTCCAGATACTTGCACCTTATGTATCTGTGACAATGGCGTGCCTAAAGTATGTAAGGCGGTACTATGTTCTCCCCCTCAGGTAAGTTTTATTTATGTGTTTGCCTTAAAAAAACCCGTTTTTTACTTTTTATTATTAATTTGCCAGTTTTTTCATTGGTATTGAATTTTGAAATAAGTAGATTATTTTATGCGCCGATAATAAAACATGTATTATCTTATTAGATTTTTATTTTTTAAGAATAAATATATTTTTTAGTAAATAATTTTTAAATTTTTCATTAAATATTTTTTACATATTAATGCTATAAGATTTTTTAGTTTGTCTCTCTGTTACATAGTCCAAAATTATAATTTGCAAAAGAGTTTTTTTAGTAACTAATTATAATACGGAAAAAGTATTAATATATCGAATTTTAAAACCTATTTTGATGTCAATATACTTATTTTTTGAATAAATATCAATTATCGCTGCTATTTCGTGATCTCATAGGTGTATTGGTTACCCTTCATTTTTTTTACAAGCTAAATATAGATACTTAAAATACGTAATATAATATATATCGCAGGCAACTAGCTTAATACGCCGTTCCATTAACAGTCTAGCCTCAACTAGCGGCCTTACTATGGAGCCATACTTAATAAACTAACTGGCTGATGCTTAGACAATTCACATAATAGCGTGACCATGTTACTAGAAGAAAAAAAAGGAAATATCTGAAAGTTGAAATTGTTTATTTAATAATTTTAAAATATAACATATTATTATGTGGTAATTAAAACCGAATCGACTAACTCAAACTCCACCTGGTACTCGTCTATTCTACCTCTAGAGTATTTTTATAATTCCGGAGGCGCGGAAGGGTAGCGGGGGGGAGTATGGATGCCTAAATTTTGTTACGTCAAGGCGTAGAGGATACTCATCTCGCAGCGCGGAAGATGTAAAAAACCCTAATTGGTATTAAAAAAAAACTTTTATAAATTATGGCCACTCTAACCTTAAGGAACTATATTTAAATTAACAGGCTAAGCAAAATGGTTAAAAGATGAATAGGATAGGCAAGTAGTTAAATGTTATCGATCCAAGTAATTCGTCTAGCTATGTATTTCAATGGATGAATATTTATTTATTTATTTATTTTATTTTAATGCTTTATTGTACAATACAAAAGTATTAACAAAAGGCGGGCTTAATGCTACTGCATTCTCTACCAGCCAACCTTAGGATGTACAAGAAAGAAAGATGTAGGTGTACAAAAAAAACATAAGATAGTGTTAAATAATGAAACGATAATATAATACAATATAATATAATATAATATAATATAATATAATATAATATAATATAATATAATATAATATAATATAATATAATATAATATAATATAATATAATATAATATAATATAATATAATATAATATAATATAATATAATATAATATAATATAATACAATACAATATAATATGAGTACATATAATGAAGATTCCAAATCAACCATTATTGCTTTGATTTAGGTAGTATTTTTTTAGAGCAATTTTAAAAGTGTTTCGCGAAGGAGATTTCCTAATTTTTTCCGGTAAGCTGTTCCATAAACGGATAGCAGTCACAGTGAACGACTTCGACATAAAGCCTGAATGGTGCGGTGGAAATGACAACAGCAGGTTTTCCGTGGAGCGAAGCGATCTGTCATGAGCGTCAGCCCTTAGCACGAATTTGGATACCAAATACTCGGGATAATTTGGGTCATTCAGAATTGAGTATAGCGTGCAAAGAATTCTGCATGACCTACGATCACGTATCGAGAACCAATATTATCAGGTCGCCAGTTGACCGCTGCCGTAAAGTAACGAGGCTAGACTGTTAATTGAACGGCTTATTAAGCTAGTTGCCTGAGACATACATATACAATGTTACAATCCAATAATAACAAATAGTTTAGAAAGAGTCGATTTGTGCACTTGTATGGAATAGATAATACAAAACACGATTTGTGGTGCCAACTCGTGCCACATGTAAATAAAACCGGTCAAGTGCAAAGCTCGCATATGAAGAGTTCCGTACCATCGTACAAGGCAAAGGACCTAAGACAGGCGTTGTAAAAAAACCATACAAATATAATAAAACTGAAGTATCCATTTGTAATTTAAAATTAACAGCCTTTCACTAATTGGATATGAAAGTAAATATTAACCGACATAAAAAAATCTATTTTAAAAAGGTCCATCTGTCTGTTCCGAAAAATCACTGAAACGAATGGACTAGTTTTGACAGGACATTCACTCGCAGAGAGCTAATGTTATAAGAAGTAACCTAGGCTATATTTTATTTTAATTTTTTGGAGACGAAGTCGCAGGCACCAGCTTATATAATACATAAACCTTCATGTGCGTGTTCGACCAGCATTTGACCGATATTTATAATTTGTTATTATATCAGCAATAGTAGTAATACACATTTTGTGAAAATGTCAACTATTACGGCTTATAATTTATTATAATGCTTAGTGGAGACTTAGTAATAGGGTCCCGATGGCGCCTTCGGATATGGAACCCTAAATACATCTAGCGCGTGTATTACTATTAGTAGCTTTAGTATTAAATTGTTTTGAAGAGTATTATTAATATTTACAGGATTGCCGTTCATTTCGTGTCGGGAACACATGCTGCGAGTTCATTTGTCTCGATGATGTCGTGAAGCCCGCGGAGGGTGCCGAGGCGAATGTTCGAGTCGCGGCCGGAGGAGCGGCGGCTATAGTGCTGCTCACTGTAGCTCTAGTCGTTTACAGAGTTAGGAAACAGAAACGACGTAGACCGCCGCATACCGAAGACCAGCGGAGCCTAACAAGTATTGGGTAAGAGCTACGTTTTCACGCGGAACAACTTTTCACTTGATTTCATACCTTATGTGTTATGAAATATTAGAACTAGATAACATTATACAATATTGAAACAATGATCATTACATTAACATTAACAATATCGTTTTAGAGTTTGAGACATTAAAATGTTCTATATCAGGACGAAATCTTTACTACAAATTTCTAGCGAACGCAATTGTTAATATACGAATTTAGAAAAATAAATATTTAATGATTTTAGTTACATAAGCGGCAGTATGAGCTACATGGGCGGGAACTACGAAAACGCGCCGATGGGCGCGTGGAAGCCTCCATCCAACTACCTGCCGCGGGGCGAAGCGCCACCGCCTTACGAGGAGGCCATGGCGCAGTGCCGACCCGAGACCATGAGGTATGTTGAAGTGTCACTTTGCTACTGAAAGCTTATTATGAGTGGCTAAGACTATTAATAAAGGTCTACCTGCAAAACTATTTATTTGAGGATGAAAGCAAAAAAAAAATGTAGAGATTGAAATGATCTATATTTTTAAATTATTCTATGAAGGTTACCCTCAATCAACGTACTTACATTGACTGAGGGTATATCGGTCGGTTACGATATCGTAATGTTAATAAAATAGTCTTAAAAAATCAAAATATGTTTTCACAATATAATAATTACAGCCAATTTTCCTGATTTATATATTATAAGTCATGTATTAAACAATGATATTTTATAACTATAGATTTAACTTTGACAAACTCAATTTTCTTGTCAATTGTCTTGTTGTCCCAAGAAATTTTCTTTGTCTGTCATACTCAGTCGTTAGATAGTTGCTAAGCAACGTCAACAAACAAAGTCAAAGTGGTCGCCAATCTGGGTGATAAAATGCACGAGCGTATATCTATATATGTATAGTTGTATAATATCATTGCTAGTAAGTAATACATCCGGTTACAATACATATAAATCTATCGGTCATCAACTCGTCAGAGTCAGCAATGAGACATCATTCCACCGCACGTACGCGGCGGCGGTGGACGCGCGCGACGACGTGTGCGCATCGCACGCGTACGTTAATCTGCCGCGACCTATCGCGCAGGTCAGTGTTATCACATAATATCCCCATAAATAATAAATAAATAACAATAATAATAAATAAATACATCACATTCAATGAACTAATTACAACTTTATGATCTTGTGTCGCGTGTCTGGAGGCCAAGCAACACAAACACAAACATATAGACTACGACAAAAATCCGTATGGCCAACACAGACGTTTGCAGTGAGTGGTGATCGAACCTGCGACTACATAAACGCTTAATACACCGCTAAATTGTTACTAGATATTTTCATTTTGAATATATGTGTCTAGGTCGTATAACAAATTTTCTTCATAACGAGGAGTATTAATTGCAACATGAATTTCAGTACGTACTTTTTTAATGAGTATCTGAAGTTACGCTGAATACAAATTATGCGCATGGTGTAGTTAAATGTAAAATCGAATTGAATAAATAAAATTCCAACCTTATTGTTCTGTCATCTTCGTCTGTAATGTCTTCTTGTGCACCGTCCTTGCGTTTTTCTATGTTACTCTGATCCTTGTTTTTGAGATTTTCGTAGTTAAATATGCCTATGATCGGATAGATTATAAAGTTTGACGCAAATTGCACTCGGTTTGAATTCTTTTGGCAGTTTACCATAGTATTTTTTTTATCTAAATTTAAACTCATATACTTGTACTTATTTCAATAATTGAGACAATTTTTTTTTACAAATAGAGTATGTTAATTATTTTTTCTCTTTTTCATAAGTAGTATTTCACATTAAAACAATCATTTCATTCATGAAGTGATTTTACAATCATTCGTATTTATATTTGTTTGCAGATTGCAAATACTCAAAACTGCTACAACGCCCCTCTTCTCCAACCTGTACATCCGCCCGAAGTGAGGGACGCTGCTGTTATCCCCCATCCATTAGCTCCTAACAGTATGTATAACTCAAATTATATAACTATATATTAAATATAAACGTCTCAAGCCAAAATTGTTTGCTGGTTAGTTTGAATGTACTAATCTCACTGGTTCGAACTGAAAAATACTTTGTATTAGATAGTTTATTTATTGAGGCAGGCTATATTACATCAGGTTGCGACTCATAGGAGCGAATCGGTAACCATAATCGCGAATGAAACCGCAAGGGACATCTAGTTGTTAATGTAGCGTAAACTGCTGACGCTACAAAGTCGACGCGCGCGTACACAAACAGACGTCAATTGTATTTATTTGTATGGATGGACTCTGTGTGGCAGTGGGCGGCGCGCGGCTGACGGGCTCGCTGGGCGCCATCAGCGCGCGCCTCAGCGTGCCGCGCGACGACCACGAGCGCCCGCACAACGTGCCCGGCTTCTACGCCACGCACGCCGCGCTGTGAGTCCTCCTAGCGACGCAGCTGGGCCCTTGACGTACTATTGCGTCTTAGGCGAGAGTTGCACTTGTGGGTTTTATTCATATTTAATATAACGGGTCTTATCGCGATAACTAATGGCAGTAATACCTTTTTATTGCCCGACGTTTCGACGAAGTTGCATTCGTCGTGGTCACGAGCTGACTGTCATCTCGTGACCACGACGAATAGTATAAATCGCGAAAGGTTAAAATATATAATTGTGGGGTTTACTCTTGTAACTGATATAAAACAACCCTGGAACAGGGTGTCTAGGTAACCTTACGGAAGCTGTGAGTGTGAATATGAGGCACTGAATATAAATTTCTTCAGGAATCGGGTTTAATTGCAATTATGTAATTCTAATATAAACAATTTATGTAAATCTTATGAAAATCTGTGAGCAAAACTAACAAGTGTAACTCTTGTCTTATGCTTCATTCAGTCTATGACATGTTAGCTAGACACATCATTACGCTAATAAATATTTATTTCATCTTTGAAATGCGATGACTTAATACAACTTAAACGTTTTATTTCAATATGAGATATATAATTCAATATAAAGGTCTTAAATACGAAAGTAATTTTGTCTGTCTGTTGGCACCTGTAGTTCATTCATATACCGTGTATTCACCGTGCTCTACCGTCCTCATTGCGTCTTTACGAAAAGCAAATGACGTAAATCACGCTGTCTACTACGGTGCGGTACGGTGGTAGCTTAAAAAAAAAGCTAAAACCAAATGACCTGTAACTTTACGGATCGAAAGTGTTTAAAAACCTTATTTGAATAAAGTATATTTTGAATTAGAATTTTTGGTATGACTGGAACATGACGGTGTCGCAGGCACCGCACGATCCCGCGCATCTCGACGGCGGTGGACACCATGACGCTGGAGGCGATGGGCTTCACGCGCGCGGACCGCTCGCTGGCGGGCGAGGTGCGGCGCTCGTTCCACCGGCCGGACGCCGCGCGCGCCGAGCGCATCGAGCGCGTGCACTCGGGCCGCAGCGTGCCGCGCAACCTCGACATCGCCTCCGCCGCGCCCGACGCCAGCCCCGCGCCGCGCTCGCTCGTCGCGACGCAGCCGCCTCACGTGTCCCAGGCGCCCCACGTGCCCCCGCCGCCCCACGTGCCCCAAACACCCCACGTTCCCCAAGCGCCGCAGCCGCCGCTCGCGAGCGTAGCTCCCCGTGCGCCTCGCGCGCTTACCGCTGAGTCTGATGACGTGTAAGTAATGTTCATTCAGTGATTCATTCAGTTAACATGTGCGAATTAACCAAAATTAAATTAAATATATACTTTATATTATATTTGACATTTTTATAAAATAATGTTATCCACGATTCAAAATAAATGTATGTATTGAGTCAACAGTCTCCACAGTAGCCATCATCAATCAGTTTGTGTTTAATTATATCTAATATCTAGGAGTCAATCATCAGTGCGTTCAGTGGGGCGACCACGCGCCCACAGCGAAGAACAAGACGCTAAATCTAAACAGCCCGAGGCACCCCCGACATTGCCTCTCACTGTTGATAAGGTAACTCTTTTTCTTTACTTACACATTACATTTAAATAAATGAATATTTACTATGAATTTTATCTTACGTACTATTATTTTTTATATTACTATTAGTTACTTTTGGTCCTTCGAGCCTACATAGTTATCGCCAATAAGATTTAAAAAAATATTCTGTATTGTCAGCCATCGTGCGTATGCAGCTATGAGAGCAACGCGCGCGCAGAAGATGCGGACGATTACCGCAGCGAGTGCGAGAACTGCCATTCCACTAATAACAACTCAGGGTACGTTTTATTTATTTCATCATATTTAACATGTTAAAAAAGTCTGTCATCATTTAACCTAAATCATTTAAAACAGTTTTTTTCTCTATATTGTCAGTCTTGTTCATATTGAACTTAACACATAAAGTATAGGTGATAGGACCATGTTTCATATCTTGAAGTAAGGACTACACATAGCCATTTAGCTGCCCCTTGCGGTTTTACTCGCGTTTATGGTTACACCTTCGCTCCTATGAGTTGAAACGTGATGTAATATAGCCTATAGCTTTCCTCAATAAATAAACTATCTAAAGTCCGCGGGTTCGATCCCCGTTGACGGTAAACGTCTTTATTGGCCATACGGATACTTATGGTCTGGTCTGGGTCTTTGTGTAGTGTGTGTTTTCGGACCCCGACACTGGATCATGAGATCCTAATGGGGCCATTGATATGTGTGATGCATTTTTTTATTTATGTTTATTTATTATCAGATGTATCCACACTAAAGGTAGGAAATCTTAGAATTATATCATAAAAATTACTGTTATAAGTCGTCAGTACGCATCCTCGCTCATAAATATATTCATAATTACAAATGAACGCTGATAAGCACTACTGTGTCAAGCCACACGGAATTAATTTTTAGACAATGGCAAATTGTATTAATTTGAAAATATGTAACGCACTTGAACTTCCAAATAATCAATTAAGAAACTTTTCCATACTTATTTAGTTTTTATGACTTGATTTTTTTTTGAATAATGTTAAATAGGTGATGCAATATCAAAATACATAAACATCTCCGAATTTGACTTTTTGTGGGTTGACACATTATTGCTTAACAGCATCAAAATAAACTAGAGACTAGAACCCCAGTGGTAACGCAACAGTCAAGTAGCTATACGACCGGCCGCGCAGGTGGGAGGAGGGCGGCGGGGAGGGCTGGGGCGGCACGCAGACGCTGCAGCGCCGCGCGCCGCCGCCGCCCGCGCCGCCGCCCGCCACCGCCACGCTGCCGCAGCCCGTCACGCGCCACGGGTACGTACTCGCCGCGCGCGTGCCTGACCCGGCCCGAACTCGGGGCGAGTCCGGACCGCGCCCGGTACAGTCTTAAAACGTTTCATGTGTTTTATATTGTTTTAAAGTTATTGGATATTCTCAGCCGTTATGATATTTATAATCTATTTATCGTTACTTCAAAGTTACTATAATTATGTTCGACTATTTAAGAAACACATCTAATATAAATTGCACTAAAACTGCTTTTAATTAATGATTTAAACATATTTATTTGATATATATAAACATAAGAAGTATTTAATAATTTGAAGTAAATGTCTAAACGACTGTCCTGGTGCATAATTTTGTGCGCAGCGCAATACGCGTAGTTTAGACCGTTACACTTACGTGAATTGAGGTATACTAAAACAGCCCGTAAATATTCCACTACTGGGTAAAGGCCTCATCTCCTATTATGGAAAAGTTTTATTACGGGTTGACGGATGAGAGTCAACTATTATTAAGGCGAGATTGACATTTAACATAAGTTGTTGTTACTGCTTTACACCTAAAAGGATTTACTATCAGTGCCTTATTTTTGACATTTATAGCTTTCGTAACACTAATTATTTACTAAGTAACAGTTACTAAGTTACACAGTTGTTTTAAATCAATTACGATAAGTAAAACTTACAAATTTAATGCGTGCTGTGTTCTTATGCATATATTCTATGTGTTCTTTCGCAGTCTTATGACTGTCACTACTAATATACTAATATTAGTGCACTTTTATTGGTACACTCACATAAGTGAAATTATAAATCAGTCAGCGACAAACATTCATCGAAGATTTATTTATCATTAATATTATTCGTAGTCGCAACACAATGGGCAATCCATCAAACTGGGAGAACTGGTTCAACACGATACCCGATTCTGATACAGAATCTGAAGAAGAATGAGACGAAATTAACCGATGCTCCGACATCGACAGAGAAACAGCCCTTTAACGTCAGACTAACCACCGTCGAACTATCACGTATTAATTGTGCTCTCCCACCGGCGCTGCATATAAGTGACAAATTTATTTTTTATCTGTTAACAAACAGGAAAAGCTTACAAGAATTTGTGAATTTATGAAAACGTTTGCGAATATTCTTCGTTATAATTATATGCGACTTTATTGGACTTC
Organism: Hypolimnas misippus; assembly: GCA_037950945.1. Lineage (NCBI taxonomy): Eukaryota > Metazoa > Arthropoda > Insecta > Lepidoptera > Nymphalidae > Hypolimnas > Hypolimnas misippus. The sequence goes on along the minus strand of JBBEEQ010000013.1, from coordinate 4,302,133 downwards.
CTCGCAGGTGTGGCGCCGGTGCTATATAATTCCAGATATTATAAATATTTGCAATATTAATTTTATTTATGTGTTATATTATTTTTTTTTAAATTGGTTTATAAAACTGATAATGACAATTTTGTCGGAAAATATTTTTTATCTGTAGTCTCGTTTTAACCATAGACATCTAGATCTCGACCGAAAGAGAAGTAGTCTATATGTCTTTAATCTCTTTTATTGGCGACACTGACGTGACTTCAACGCGTTCATTTTATTTTCGACCAATTACAATCATGGAAAAAGACAGTTGTCTACAGTTAGATATTCTGATTGGTTACCTAAAGTCGACTTATTTATAGTTCTTTTCGCAAATTCTTGAGCAATTATTTTTGACAGTTCGCTACGGAAAGCTCGGTCCAGTTATCTATGTCTATGGTTCTAACAAATTTCAAATAATCATTCCAATTTGAATCTTTTGCATTATATGGTTGTGAGAAAATATGTTTGCGTTGACAGTTAATTGTAGCTACATTATATAAGATTCTAGCGCCGTTCACAATGTTTTGTCTTAAATCTTAGAAATATTTTTAAAATGCAAACGTATTTTCTTAAATTCGCAATTAGAATTTAAAGATAGATATAAAAATATGACATTCCTTGATATAATTTATGTAAGCATCACAATCGTTTCATATTTTTTTTGCACAAGGTGTAATTTAACTATTTGTAAGATTATTTACTTAACTCTTTTGAGTGACACATGATTTAACCAAAGACGAGTGTTGTTTTAAGAATTCGTGTTGTGTATGAAAGCATCTAAGTTACAAATTTTTATTTGATGTTAATATGGAGGCAAAGCTCATTGAAAATTATCAAAAAAGGCTTTACACACACGGTAATTTACTATGTAATATGATATTATTCATTAATAATTAATTTATTTACATTGTATAATTATACGCAGAGTGGATTTTTGAGATGAAGCACGATATACATATATAAAGCATGCTATATAGTGTAGAGACAGGTTTCAAATTTTTTTGTTTTAAATGCGTATGCGTATAGTATCTACTCAATTATATATATGTAAAAGGAAGATTAAAAGCGCCGGGATATATGAAAGAATGCTTAATCACGATAATAAATGTGACTTAGACCTTGACTGCTTTGAGTAACTATAGAAAACGTTCTTCGGTCTTAGAAGGTTTACTTATGAGATAAAATTTTCGAAATCATCAAATACAGGAAAAAATATATTGAAAATTTTGGATTGATCTTCAGTAACACGGTTAAAATACCTGTTATAGCCTTATCTCGAATATCCAACCTGTTTATATAATTGCAACGTAATGCCAAGCCAAAGCCATAACTTTTATTTATTTCTATATACAAATATGAATTTCTTAATATTTTTTAAATTTTTTCTGTTTTAGTTTTTTATGTGATAATCTGTTGTACCATGACAATACTATAGTTCAGTGATAGCTAAACATAAGTATTTTAGTTTAGATTCATCTAAATTGTTCTAAATGAAGAGTCGAACTCTTTCTTTTACATTTAGTAAGTTTAGGTAAGTTCAGCCATATCTTTTTTCTTATCTAATAATATGATTTATTTTTGTTAAGTATAACTTGACAATCCGTTAATTAACTTAATATCATCACAGTTACTTGTATATTTTTGTTATTTGAGTTTATATTATATTTTCACCAAAGATAACAAAGGTTTCATAACTTGATTATATTGTTTTTTTCTTTTATTAAAATATAATATACTTAATTTTTAATAGATAATTTGAAATACTTTCTACGTTAAGCGAATATACATATACTTATAACTTAAAAATTTTATGTTACATATCGCAAACAATTCTATTATTATTTTTCATAATAATTGTTTGTTTATTATAATAAAGTAACAATAAAATAATAATGAATAGAAATTGCACGATTCATTCTACGGTATTTTTATTACGAATGAAGGAATGATTAGGTTTGTTCTATATTCCATTCGTTCAACTTTACAACAATGTATTTAAGTTAGAAGTGACACGAAGGAAACTTTAATTGAAAATGTTATTCTGTCAATATTTTAAAATAAAATAAGAATTGAAAGAATCATTTTATGAAATCATAACTAGACTATGCAGTATAATATGGACAGCTCTTATATATATTGCAGTCGCTTTAATTCGCGTCTGTTTACCTTGGTTCCGCATATGTATTCTATTCGCGTTTTATAGATGTAATGACATCTATAAGGCACGAATTACACTTGTAAGTTTTGCTTACGAATTTACGTAACATTTACCAAAGTTACTGAAACCGAAACGAACTTACTGTACGGATTAATTTTTGGAATTTACAGCTTACGTAGTCTCACCTAAGTTATTGTATCTAAATTACTGAGTTTGAAATTACATTAATAAATATTATTCGTAATTTCGTAAGCAGCTTTTATAAAAAAGTTACGAGGATAAAACTTACAAATATAATCCCGTTTAAGAAAAAGTTGTAAGAAAAAGAGGACATGATCAGTACAATGTCTATGTTTGATACTCGATTTCATTATGATATTCATAAAAAATGCGTTTCCTTTTCTCTACAAATTATGTGGACAAAAGTTCATTTAACTTTCAATGTTGAAGATGCATGCAAATGATAGTTCGACATTTTCTAAATGATTTATTTTCATCTTAATGTTAAATCCAGTTTAATGAATTTAAAATAGTAGATGTCCTTAGTGTTAAAATAGGATAAATGGTGCCAAATTATGAAATGATTACAAGGAAATAACGCGGACGTTGAGATCGAATTCATGTTTTTACAAACAGTAGTTAGGTAGACATTCGAGAATTTAATCTTTTCTATAAATAGTATTGGTCGAGCCGCATTCAAGAGCTGTTAAAATGATAGATATAAAATTAAATATAATATTTTTGATGGGACAAACTATCGGACATCCCCACTGTAGGAGCTCAAAGATGATATTTTAATACTTAATAGCGTTCGAAATAATTCCATATAATGTTTGAAAGGTAGGATACGTTAATGTTAAGGTCCGAAATTAATTGTCGATTAAGCTTTGGTTTCTTAAGATAGCTTTACGATGTCAAAAAGCACTCCTTAAGCTTTGTTTACCTAGGATTGCGGACTGTGAAGTTATGGGCGCAACATTAGTGTCTAAAACCTCTTTGACTTTAGGGTATCTGAAAACATGTTCTGGGAAACCGTGCCATAAACCGGCCGCTAAATGAAAGCTAACGTCATCTTAGGAAAACAAAACTTTAGGAAACCACGGCATAGTGATTCCATAGTTAACTTTGAATATGCTATTCAACATTATGAAGCGACCGCTAAATTACGGCACCGCTATTATAGGAAACCAAATCTTTAGGCGAGTTGCAGAGAACTACAACGTATTGTTTAGTTGGTGTCAATTAAGCAACTAAAAACAATGTACTTAAAAACTTAAATTTTACTAAAACAATACATATTGATTCTAAAGTTTTCTTTTCTTATTACAACATCCACAAATTAAGTGCGTTGCATTGCAATGACGATTTTCTAGGCAAAAAATTAGGATTTTAATTTTTATTTTACAATTAACACTGTGTGTATCGAATGTAAATGGTATGGTAATGTGAAACTGAAATAGCGATTTTTCTATAAGTTAAAAATTATTCTGAAACAGACTCGGCATTATAACGTATGTTTCGAAATATAGGTACTCTAGTATACTGGCCAATGGTAAAAACGACCTAGAATAATATGGCGTCGATTCGTGTGATATGTTCCAAAATAAAACCCAGCTTGCTGAATGGTCCGAATGACATCTTGTATTTCGGAACGGACGCGGGATTGTATTTCGGAACACTACGGTGATGACATTATTACTGGCCAGTACGCTATGCTATAATTTGGTATACTATTGCTGTAAAGTTCATTGTTACTGTATTATCAGTTTTCGGACATTAACCTTAACAGATATAAAATACTTACGATACGAAAATTTTAATCTATTTTTTATTAAAATTATATAAGAATCATTAGATATAAGGTCGAGCGAATTTACTTTTCTTTACATTGTATTCATTAGCGTTCATTATGGGGTTCAATACTTAAATAGAGAATAATGTCGCAATTTAAATTTTAATATATTATGTTAAGTAGTATATGATCTTTAATGAGGTACCTAAATGTTGTGTTTTTAGTTCTCGTGATGTAAGTTCATTCCTGTGGACTTACATTTAAATTGTGAAAAATGTTAAATTCGATAAACCCTAAAGTATTAAAATGAAAGTCTGTTTATGCTATTTCTATATTTGAATCGTGTTCCCCAAATGTGAGTTAAATAATTTCTTTAAAAAACTTTTGTTTCTATTGTGACCATTGTCAAAAATAACAACATAAGACAGGATTTTGTGTGTTAGAAGCTTATTCTATTGTGAATCAAGTAATAATAATAAAACTGTTAAGCAAAATGAAGCTCGTCTTGTTATTCTAATAAGGAAATCGCCTGTTTATTTTACTTATGGCTGTCGATTGAATATTTAACACCAAGTAAGGCGTAGAATAAGTAATGAGGATGAAACATCATAATTCCATTGTACATTATTGTGTTTCATATACAATGGATGTTTATTAATATATTATTATAATGGTTTGGTAACTTACAAATATTAAGACGGGTTCAGTGATTCTTCTGTACTTATGTAACGTAAGTTATTTAATGTAATATTGTTAAAAATCTAATACAGAGTTGATATGAAGTTCATTTCAATAGAAATTCAATAAAATATAAAGTCGAAAGTTTGCTAGAGATATATACATTTATTTTTAAAGATTGAAGTTGCAGCAAACTAGCCCCATAGTTTATGTCCAGAAATGTCTTATATGTATTATTTTTACTTCTAGTATTATTTGAATTTGATTATATTTTATAGTTTAATTAATAAAACCGGAATTCAAATCTACAAATTTATTGTCCCAAAGAGTAGAGTACAACACTATCCCACTGGAGCTAACGGGATAAAACATTGGTTAAAAGCGTACTATACTCGATTTTTTTAAATTATCGACATAAAAGTAAGATTGAAGATTCATAAGAATGTATCAAGATTATTATCGTCATGATTCTTAAAATACCTGCTCTATTTCAATCCAATTCAATTCTTTGCTTAATGGCTTTTAGTTGTGCCAATTAGACACATGTTATTTCCCCAATATCACTGCTTTATTTTAATAATTTATTTACTAAGACATTACGGTATTATGACATTTTGAATTTCCTGTCTTCTATTGAAATGAACAATACATATCGGAAACATTCCAAAGTAATCTAATGACTTTATTTTGTAATTAATATTTATTTAACTTCAAGTGAGCATTGTTCTCGAGGAAATGTTGACAGCTCGGTGATTATGTTAACTTTATCACGATAAGTATTAAATACATTTCCGAACCAAATAATTATATTAAATAAAACGAATTAAGATGAACGTGACTTGTGTTTTATTTCGATATTTCCAACATACCTTATAACTTAAATACATATTTGGACATCTCAGTTCGCAAGTGGTCTAAGGGACATGGCCAAAACCGATATCGGTTTATGGGGTTATGATTTATATTATTGTGACGTATTTCATAATTCTAATTATTTTGCATAGCACTTTGCACTTTGCACTTGCACTTACAAGTGGTAAATAAATAATAATAAATTAATACTAATAAAATAATAGAATAATAAATATACTACAAACTCGTAGAGTTTGGTACGTCAAAATTATAAAACGTCACTTGGATCACTTCCGAATAAGTTATTAAGATATAATACTATCAACAAGTTAATTATAATGTACATTTATAATTAAACAAAGAAAATTAACTAGCATAGCAAGAATTAGTAAATTAGACAAGCGAATATGACTTCCTTTATCAGGATCTGGGAGCCAAGGACCACATTGTCGATATCCTGCTTCCTGAAAGATAGAAAAAAATATTTATCATAAAACCTTTTTTTGAAATAAATATGAACCGTGTTAAAAAACGAATTTGATAGGTACAAATAATACTAAAAAGTAAAAAAAAAATTTTTTTTCTACATTTAGAAGTCGGTGTCAAGTACAAGAATGTCTAGAATGCAGCACGTAAAGTTATTTTTTGTCATCACTAAAAAGATCCGATTAAACTCCTAAAATTGATCTCTCCGTCGAAAGACATGAAACGAACGAAGAAACGGCACGCGGTTGCGCCAGCACGTCAAGGACGGCTAGTATCGTGCAGCGAGTAGTGTTGCTCACGTATTCGTAGTCGTGCGGGAAGCAGCGCGTGTGCGGCGCGCGCGCGGGCAGCGGCACGCGGTTGCGCCAGCACGTCAAGGACGGCTAGTATCGTGCAGCGAGTAGTGTTGCTCACGTATTCGTAGTCGTGCGGGAAGCAGCGCGTGTGCGGCGCGCGCGCGGGCAGCGGCACGCGGTTGCGCCAGCACGTCAAGGACGGCTAGTATCGTGCAGCGAGTAGTGTTGCTCACGTATTCGTAGTCGTGCGGGAAGCAGCGCGTGTGCGGCGCGCGCGCGGGCAGGGGCACGTGGTTGCGCCAGCACGTCAAGGACGGCTAGTATCGTGCAGCGAGTAGTGTTGCTCACGTATTCGTAGTCGTGCGGGAAGCAGCGCGTGTGCGGCGCGCGCGCGGGCAGCGGCACGAGGTTACGCCAGCACGTCAAGGACGGCTAGTATCGTGCAGCGAGTAGTGTTGCTCACGTATTCGTAGTCGTGCGGGAAGCAGCGCGTGTGCGGCGCGCGCGCGGGCAGGGGCACGTGGTTGCGCCAGCACGTCAAGGACGGCTAGTATCGTGCAGCGAGTAGTGTTGCTCACGTATTCGTAGTCGTGCGGGAAGCAGCGCGTGTGCGGCGCGCGCGCGGGCAGGGGCACGTGGTTGCGCCAGCACGTCAAGGACGGCTAGTATCGTGCAGCGAGTAGTGTTGCTCACGTATTCGTAGTCGTGCGGGAAGCAGCGCGTGTGCGGCGCGCGCGCGGGCAGCGGCACGTGGTTGCGCCAGCACGTCAAGGACGGCTAGTATCGTGCAGCGAGTAGTGTTGCTCACGTATTCGTAGTCGTGCGGGAAGCAGCGCGTGTGCGGCGCGCGCGCGGGCAGCGGCACGTGGTTGCGCCAGCACGTCAAGGACGGCTAGTATCGTGCAGCGAGTAGTGTTGCTCACGTATTCGTAGTCGTGCGGGAAGCAGCGCGTGTGCGGCGCGCGCGCGGGCAGGGGCACGTGGTTGCGCCAGCACGTCAAGGACGGCTAGTATCGTGCAGCGAGTAGTGTTGCTCACGTATTCGTAGTCGTGCGGGAAGCAGCGCGTGTGCGGCGCGCGCGCGGGCAGCGGCACGTGGTTGCGCCAGCACGTCAAGGACGGCTAGTATCGTGCAGCGAGTAGTGTTGCTCACGTATTCGTAGTCGTGCGGGAAGCAGCGCGTGTGCGGCGCGCGCGCGGGCAGCGGCACGTGGTTGCGCCAGCACGTCAAGGACGGCTAGTATCGTGCAGCGAGTAGTGTTGCTCACGTATTCGTAGTCGTGCGGGAAGCAGCGCGTGTGCGGCGCGCGCGCGGGCAGCGGCACGCGGTTGCGCCAGCACGCGAGCCGCGCCGCCGCCGTCAGGATGCGCCGCCCGTGCGACAAGCCCTCCATCTCCGACAGCGGCACCTGCGAGATTACCCGCTTTCATAATACCATGGTCCGATTTGACTCCAAACTTCACAGTTGGTAGACTTTCAAATCATCAGCAAAATGTACTCTTCAGGAAATTATGTAGCACTGTTCCATAGATGACGGATTTCGATAATATAACAGTTGCCAAATAATGGTCGCCGTTATTTATGAAGTTAGAGCTTAAACGCGTTGTTTAATACGCAGTAACTCCAGCCATAATCATCAATAATTAAAAAAAGCATTTTTATAAAATTGAAAACGTAAAATAACTTCATAAAATTGGAAACATTTTCTTTACGTTGCAATTCAATGTACTCGATAAATAAAATACTAAGATATATGTACAATTTTCTGTATAATTGTACCTATTACTTTATGTTGCTGTTTCGCTAGTAATGGTTACTGCTTCGCTCCTATGAGTCGTAGCGTGATGTAATGTAGCTTATAGCCCTCCTCAATAAATAAACTATCTAACAGAAAAAATATTTTTTCAATTCGATTCAGTAGTTCCTGAGATTAGCGCGTTCAAACAAACAAAAAAAAACAAACTTTTCAGCTATTGATTTATACATACCGGTTCATTGATGAATGGATCGTTCACAGGTTTTCCATTGTGCGGACATCCGTTGTAGATAGCTAGTAATAGCAGGTTGGTGTTCGGCACTTCAGCGCCAACTAGAGGCCACTTGCACAAATGGGGAGGCTTTCTTAACGCTTCCATTGCTTTTGGAGTTCGCTGGGAATAAATTAGCCTTATTTGTATTGTTTGTATAGCTTTATCTGTATAGTTATAAATGTAATTCTAATGGAATAATTTTCTAGGAACTAAATCTACATAGCGGTGTACCTACATATACGGTGTTATAAATGTACATTAGAAATAAATAAATAAAAGTACACTTAAGAAATGAACACAAGCGCAAATTCAAAGAAATAACGTATAAATTTATTTGTATTTATCTACTGTTCTATAATTTTAGATGAGATGGTCTTATTAGACTATTTTCGAACGATTGTCCGAGATCTCTGATCCACACAGGCTACGTTCCTGTAGAAGGAACATATCTGTAGGCCGTAGCCCTTTAGATATACCTGCTGATAGTAGTCTTTTAGCTTGGGACACGTCTATACCGTAGGTCGTAGCCCTTTAGCCTGTAGAATGTCTATACCTGCACGTCATAGACCTTTAGTCTGTAGAAGGTCCATACTTACAGTAGTAGACCCTTAGCCCTATGGACCTGTACGTCCATCGCAGAACTTTAGTATACCTGCAAGTCATAAAGCGCGCGTGAGCGGTCGCAGGCGGCGAAGCGCGTGCGGCGTACGAGCACGCGACGGTCGTAGAGCCGCTCGTACTTCTCGCGCTCGTAATCGCGCCGTAGTCGCCGCCGACGCTTCTCCTTCTCCGCTTCCGTGTCGCCGCGCACCACGCTACCTGCTGACACAGAGTAACTGTTAACATAAATACAATGCTGGCTCCCGGACTATATTATATCACCACACCTTCGATTAAACCACCCGCGCGGAACCTGTTTTAACATAAACTCTCCCGAGACGGCGACGGGTTGGTGTGATCGGTCGCAATCTGCGCCTCGCGTTCCGTACCCCTCAAATATTACGACAAAAATTTTTATTTTCTATTTTAATTTTTTTTCTCTCTTAATCTTATTATTTACTTTAGTAAGTTGATACTGGCATTCCGTGGCCACAAGGGAGACAGCCGAAAATCAGCAGAGGGATAAAAAACCTCATAGCCTGAGCTGTCTCCTTTTGGCGGCACACAGGATACATATATTAATTATTTTTATTTTCTTTAATTTAATTGTTTTTTTTGTATATTGTATTTTTTTAATATATTTATTTGTTTTTATGTGTTTTTTCTTTATTTATGTCTGTGTGTACGTCAATAAATGTTTTTTCTTTCTTTCTTTCTTTTTCTAAATACAGCTGTAACTCGTCTGTAAAAGAAACATTACGAACTACAAAAATTTTAAAAATAAGTAGGTAGACATGTTTATTATCTTTATTGTAAATCTATTTTTTACACTAAGATTATGTATTAATTCAATACATGTTTATTACATTTCATATTTTAACATGATATGATAACAGGCTCATTTGTTAAACTCCAAAAATAAATCATGAGTATCACGGTTCCGTATATGGTTCTCGCATTATACCTATTTTTTTATTAACAAAGAGTTTTAAATTGAATGATTTTAAAGATTTTAAAATGTAAGACCACAACTTTTTTCAACTTTAAAGCATAATTATAATATATTATCAAATTATTATATTATATTATTTTATGTGTGTACAACCTCCGAACCCGATCAATATAATGACTATGTCCTATATCCAAAGGTTGTCTGGAAGAGATCGCTCTTATAGCGATAAGACCGCCTTTTGTTTCTTTTTTGTTGTCATGTTTTGTTTTTGATTGTATTTCTGTTTTTGGTGTACGATAAGGTATATTTGTATTGTATTGTATCGTTATGGAACTCACTGGAATATAGCAAGGTGAGAAGGGTGAGAGCTTGTTCGCTGGCGAGAACTATCATCTTCACAGAATACCAAATCGACTGAACCAATGACGACAACGTCTGGAAAAGTCATATGTAACGAACAAATAGACTAGATTAGATTATAAATAGAGAAGACACAAATTAGTTTGAATTATTAAAAAGCCTTGACGAAATAACGTACTTACGATAAGCTCCTAAGCAAATAAAGTACTACTAAATTAACCAAAAGAATTAAAGTTAACGACAAACCTTTAAAGTAAACGTCAAATTTCCAATAAAATAGATTTAAACACTTGACAAGACTTTTTAATAAAGGGGAATTGATTTCAAAATGAAAATATGTACTTTTCTTAACTTGAAAGACAATCTTATTCCAGTTATTTTGATTTTAGAACCAAATTATGAAACCGATTTTCAATGGGATCATAAAGTCTGTCACTTTTAAACAAAAAACGAACTAATAAAATCAGTCCAGCGGTTTTCGAAGAAACGGTGAACATACACAAAAAAGTCCTCGACGAATTGAGAACCTTTTTGGAAGTCTGTTAAAAAATCATCTCACCGGAGCATTGGAACTTATTTTTTCATTTCTCGGTGGGAAACAAACGGCCTGATAGTCGTGTACCCAGCGCAGTTTGAATATATTAGCATTGAGGAGGGCAGCCATCGCCGCGGGATGCAAGTTAGCGAGGTGTTCCCTTGTGGGTTCCTCCTGTTGTTCCTCCTCGTCTTCCTCCCGGACGTTGGAAACGATCCAGCCTCCTTCGTCGATGAGGACGCAGGACCAGTCCTTGCCGTCGCATCGCGCTTCGCATTTGTCTTCGTCTTCTTCATCGCACTGTTTGAATACCATTTTGTCTTTAAATATACCTACTTTGATTTTTTTTATAATATTGTTATGTTATATATTAATAAAAATAAAGATATAAATATACGTTTTCCGAATTATGGAACACTACAAAAATATGACAGTTTTATGTACATAACGGTTTTAAATAAGTTTCAAATAAAAAAAATTAAAAATGGATTCATTGCTATATATTTGTAATATGCTGAAAAATATCATAATTACGATAACTACACAAAAACTACACATTTTTGTGTTTAAAATCACATACCTCATCAAGTATACGTAAGTTGGTGACAGAATTGAGCAAGTCCTCCAGGTGCTTGGGGTGGAAGTGGAAGCCGGCGACGCCGAACACGCCCGCGTTGGTGTGTCCCAGCGTGCGCGCCGCCGTCAGCCACTCGTAGCGCTCACCGAGCTGGTGACGACAATATAAGGTATTTAGGTAAAAGTTTTACCATGGTAGCTACAAGCTTGTACTCACACTTATAGAACAATACAAACACGAAATTTTTTGAGAATGGTTGGATGAATAAATATATGTTTCTCTTTCACGCATAATTACTGAACGCATTTTGATGAAACTTAACACTATTGTAGCTTAAATGTCGGAGTAACACAACTTATAATTTATAAATATACTATAGATAGACTACGATTTTTGAAACATTTTTTTTTACATAGACCTTTATCTAATTACAACAAATAACAAAAAGGAATTAGCCATATACATAAGTGGAGTCGTATTATAGTGATGTTCTTACATTTATTCACCAATTGATTTTTTTATACATATGAGCAACGGCTTATCATGATGTATCAGATAATCAGATTATCAAGTCTTTTATTCTAATTAAGAAAAGAATTTTTGTCACTAATATTATCTGTGATTAAGCCTGACCGCATACTGTAAGAGAATTCTTGCGGTGGCGGGTCAGGCAATTAAAAGCTTCTGAATTTTGTAGGATGCATACAAAATGGACAACCGAAATTCTTGTAAGAACTTTATACGGTTCTTAAGATCGAAGGATCGAAGTTTGTAAAGACTTGGTTTGGTTCATATGTCTATTTTTACCAACTGTCGACAGAAGTGGGGCTAACGTAAGATTTCAACTAATTTTCAAAGATCCTCAACAATGTAGTAATTAATTTTTAATTGTCTTTGAGAATACATTAGTCCCTATTATTAATTGACTGTGAAAGATGAATATATTTTCTCTAGATTTTTTAACGATTAACTGTCATAGGACCTCCAATTTAGTGTTGAAGTCCTAGTCCTAGTTTTTTTCCTGTATTTTTTTCACAGTTTTCACGGCTATAGTCACGACTAGGGCGGACCGCTTTTGTGTACCCGTAATTCTTTGTTTTGTTTTCACTTTTATATTTTTCTCTTCTTCGTGTGTGCGCAATAAAGGTTTTATATTTCTATCTAGTGCGGGTGTCGTTTGTACACTCACGGGCGGCGGCTGCAGGTAGCTGTTCCGGCGCACGCGCGGCGGTGCGACAGGCGCGTGCACGAGCAGCGTGTCAGGCGCGGCGGCAGCGCGGCGGTACCACGGCTCGGCGGGGCCGCGCGCCCACAGGCTGCCCTCCGGCGGCTCCGCGTGCGCGCTCGTCGCGCGGTGCACCGCCCACCTCATTAGACCGCTCTCTGATGTAACCATGAACGTATATGATGGGGGGGAGGGGGGAGGGTTTGGGGGGTCCGGATCTCCAGTATAAAAATAATCCTGTATATTATATAAGTAGGTATATAATAAACTATTTTTAACCGACTTCCGAAAATGGAGGAGGTTCTGAATTCGTCGGGGACTTTTTTTTAAGGATGTTCCCCGACCAATTTTGTGACCGAAATGGAACTGATGATGAAAACCATAGATGACCGGAACTGCTTAATAACAAGTGTATCACGGATTGCGATCCCATTACTTCAATCCGATTGCTAAACAATTTATGCTCGTCACGATGCATATTGTATAGTGGAGCTGATGGTGCAACACCAGTTGAACTCCTCAAAAATTAACAGGACTGCATCGGGAAAAGCAATATTTTTTTTAAGGGCATAAGCAGCTGACGTTTGGCTATTGTATCTAAGGTACTGCCTTACTATGATTGTTACTTAAAAGTGTTAAATATTTTTTTTAAATAAAAAGAACCGATTTTAAAAACGAATTTAATAAGTATATATTATTTGTAAAAAATAAATATTTTCTACTATAATATAATTTTGAAGTCTTTTCAAATTTGTTTTCGCAACCAGAAATCGGTTTTAATTTTGTTTCCGCTTAACCCTCTTTTATTTAAAAATTGTGTTTTGATGTAAGTACGGTACATATTTTTATATGTATCTAGTGAAAACCCATTAATTTGAAATTTTAAACAGACATTCGATTTTATTTATTTATATGGGTAAATTGATAAAAAATCTGGAAATGAAATACCGCTAGCAAAGAAAGTGGTGATGGAGCCCAGCGAATGTTCTCCCTCGATACTTTCTACATCCATCCATGGACCGGTAGCTATGATCTCTTTGCACAAGCGGGCCATTAAATCTTCATTACCTGTGAAAAAAAAATATAACAATCATTTTTCTGTATATTTGTATCCCTGTTTATGAAAATTACACGGACGGAGTATGATATTTCGCACACGTATAGTTTATATAGAGTAGGAGTGCAGTATGCTAATATTTTTAAAATTATAAAATAAATATACATTAAATATAAAAAAATATTACACACACTAACACGTATTTGACACACACTCGCATATATATTGTTTTATTTATTGTTAAAGTCTCTAGTGAAATTGAGAATAGATTATCTGTGGTAACTCTTGAAATGGGTTGAAAATTTTAAGAACTGCGGTCGAATTCGCTAAATCGCTAGACGACCACTTGATAACATAATTGTCTAAAGAGAAGCTGAAGAGTTGATATATTAAATCAAAATTTTTATTAAATTTGAGGCTTACATTCTCTTTTTTAACGTCAAACAAACGAATTTACCACGGTCTCGGGAAGAATAAACCTCTGAGCGTAGAAGAAACCGCAAAAGAAATTTAGCGATACTCTTTTAATTTTTTTTTTATTTAATTTATACGTTACATTATTACAACGTTCGAAAAAAAATTACATTAGATTGAGTAAGGCTATCTTATTAAATATCTATCTTAATCTGATGATATAATCGCGTCGTGACAAGTGTGAACATTATAGAAATTACAGTGCAGGAGTCTCATTAAAATGTGGGTGAATCCGCAAAGCACACAGTTAGAGTTTTTTTAAGTAAAAATTATCAAGATTTACGATACATGAATATTTATCGTAGGAATTATCAAATCTTTCAATATCTATTATTACAAGACAATGTTAGATAATGTAATAAGAGCCTTTTTTCAGTATTTTGGTCTGATATAAATCTTTAATTATTTGATTAGATCTTGATCTTAATCAGTATAAGTGCGTTATTATATGTTCGAACGTACATACGTATGTACGTACGTCAGTAATCCCAATTCCTAGCATTACATTAAATAACTAATAAGTCTTAATTATATCACTTTAGGTTATTGCAACATAATTATGGTTATTGTGGTTGATCTAAAGTAATAGATTTTTTATAAATTATTTCCGACTCGATTGCACACACTTGAAAAACCAGCGGTGCTAGCCGGGGTTTGAACCCGCGATCATCAGTTCAGATCAATGTGTTCTAACCACTAGGCCATCTTGGCTCATGTATCTGTTTCATTACCCTACCCTAAATTTACAATCATTACCAATATTTGAAAACTGAAACATTAATTCATTCAATAATCTAATAAATTTTCGGAGTTCGGTCAAACTTAATTTCCTAATCGGTTCTGCATTTTCTGAGTAAATAGCAATATAAGTCATTGTTAGCATGTTAATAGATACTAAATTTTTTTGATAATTAATTAACTTACACTGGTACGTTTTTTCTAGTAGAGACGGCGTGATGGGTGTAAAAAGGTGACTTATTTTCCGCATCGCGAAATTCGGTTCATCTCGTCTTCGACGGATGAAATGGATGATTTCTTCTTTCTTCTCTTTGAAATGAGGATCCACGTATTGACAATACAGCCTGAAACGTATAATATAAGAATTTGTACCAAATTTTCATGTACATATCAATTGCCTAGATACAAAAATATAATAGTGACAACTACGGTGAATCTTGAGATCTTATTTTGAAAAAAGAAGTACAAAGAAAGAAAGAAAGAAGTACAAGTCTGTCGCTGCATAATAGGTATGTTAATGGGCGGAAATCACTTATCATCAGTTGACCAATCTGTTTGTTTGACATTATCATAAAAAAAAAGAAATTATTACAGCATGTGTTAATGAAATTACTATTTTAGGCAAAAAAATCAAAATATTGGCTTTACCATTCAGGATGTACTGAAAATTCAGTGTCATGTAATATTTTGAACGCCTCTTCAGCCAGCTTTTGCGTGAAAACGGCGTCCGGGACTGCATGGCGTGTGTTATATTTGGGAAGAGTAACCACAACTGTGTAGTGGTTCATAATTCTCTTCCAATAATAGTCTTTCTTCTCCAAAATCGCTCGCATGCCACCTTCGAAGACGCTTTTAGCGTCCATCGTTCTGTGCCCGTTTGGACGGTCGACTATGATTTCTTTTCGAAACTAGTAAGAAAATAAAATTATGTATTAATTTTTGGATATTGTTTGTAATGTAATCAGTATCTTGTATAAATTGATTGGAAGGACTGCATAAATTGAAAGGGTCTTTAGACTTCAAGAGTAATTATTTAAAACTATCAAATCATTCACGTTTTGACTGTTAAAGTTTTAGTACGAAAATCTGAAAACAACTGTCAGGATGTAGTGTATTTTTATAGTATATATATAAATTTAAAAAAAATGTTTGAATCTTCTATGCGGTTTGAAACCATTGATAGAATTGTGATAAAACTTTGGTAGAGTTTTTTGGGAACGCTCACGGGGGTTCGTGGTCCAAAAAGCCTAAAAAGTTTAGGTATTGTCGCAACGCGTGCCCCGCACAGCTAGTAGTATATAAATACTAGATGACTTAGCTGTTTCACTTGCATTTATAGTTCTTGTTCCACTCCTATAGGTCGTAGCGTGATTTTATATCTATAACTCTTCCAACAAATATACTATCAAATAAAAAGAGTTTTTAAAACCAGACGTAGGTTCTTAGATTTGATTCAAACAAACAAACAAACTCCTCAGCTTTGTATAGTGGTATAGATATAACAGATATTGATCTGATATAAATTATAGGTATTTTTTAATTTATGATTAACATTGTTTGATAAATTGTTTTCTTGCACGAGTATTTAATATATCTCTACTTATATGCTATATTGATAAAACCGAAGATTTTTTTTTGTCGGATTAATTTCAGGATTTGTGAATTGCTTATTAATTGTTATTATTGCGACTGTGGCATTAGCCCAGTCGAGTTTAGCTGTAGTCCAGTTATTGCTTAGGATTTAAATAATTATCTCGTTAATTGAGAAAAGTTATAGGTTCTTGTTTTAATCTTATGCTCTGACATAAAATCGGAAGTAGATTTGATGACCTTACATAGCAGTATCTACCCTTTATATTTTAATCCGACACATATCAGAAATCCTATAATGCGATTATAAAAATTATATCCGGATTTTGATATTGACGTTCTAAGTGCAAGGTATATAAAAACAAAATAGTTAACCTTGGTAGAGTTATCTCGATAAAGATAAGTATAATAATTTATCATTTAAATTCATTTTCTGTTTTACCGATTTCGAAAAAGGAGGAAGTTTTATGGTTGGCTGTGTGTCGTCTTTTTTATGTTTGTTCACCGATCTCCGCCAAATGCGGTTCGATATTATAAATTTTTAAGTTTGATTCCAAGTTCCCGTTATCATCAGGTCAGGATCTGATGATGGGATCTTGCGGAAGTTATGGGAATTCTTCGAATCTTATAGACACATTTATACCGATTGAGGTATTTCTGATAGTGCATTTGCTTCCTAAAAGCCACATTTGGTGAACACATGATGGAGACCACGGACGGCTACCGGAACTACTCAATAGCAAGTATTTCACGGGTTGCCATTCGATTACTTCTATATGATTGCTACGCAATTTATTCTCATCACAATGTATATAGTGACGTGGAGCTGATAGTGCAACGCCAAGATAATTCTTTAATAATTGAAAGCCCGGCATCGCGAAAAGTAGTATTTTAGAATAAAGAATACATTTTGAAAATAGTTATAATCGGATAATATAAAAAAATTATAACTTAGGTCTTACTATATTCGTAACTTAAAAATGTAAAATAAAAACTTTAAAAAAATATATCGACTCCGAGAACGAAATAAGTAAACTAAAAATATATATATATATATTTTCTACAAACACACACACACACATAACACGCCGTAATAATACTGTACCCCAGCTAGCTGTACCCCATCTTCCCTGCTTCAATCGAATATTGTTCACTATTTCATTGATTTGATTTTTTTTCGTGTAACTCTCTTTTTTATTTATACATTTTTATGTATATAACAAACAGAAAGACAAATATATAGACAAAATTAAAGAATATGGCGTTTTTGATGTACTTAAGTGCCGTGT
Organism: Hypolimnas misippus; assembly: GCA_037950945.1. Classification (NCBI taxonomy): domain Eukaryota; kingdom Metazoa; phylum Arthropoda; class Insecta; order Lepidoptera; family Nymphalidae; genus Hypolimnas; species Hypolimnas misippus. The sequence goes on along the minus strand of JBBEEQ010000013.1, from coordinate 4,284,422 downwards.
ATATTTCATATGCATTTAGTTAAAGGCTGTTAATATTAAACTTCAATTTTATTTATGTTTATAGATATATAGATAATATTCTAGAGCATACTATCTACTATTCAGTTTAAAAACTAATAGGATACAAAATGAGAATATGTTAATTGTTAAAATGTTTTATTGTGATTTTATATTTATTTTAAATAAGAACGCAATCAATCTTTATGAGATAGGAGAATTGTTTATATTATAGTCAGTATCTACTCACCTAAGCTATAACTGAAAAATGTTTCTTATTTGGTTTGATTTTAGCTGTCGATATTTTATATGCGTTAAAAAATAAAAAAGTTTTTTTTTTTTATTTAAATTTTTATCTTTAAAATGTTAGATTGCTGTAATATGTGACAGTGTTAAATAAGCTTATAATTTTTTTGTTTATTTTTTTATACTAAATACACAGAACAAATATTCAATAAAATATATATTTTTATATATATTATACATTCATTTGCCACCTTTTAAATTTAAAGCCTACGTTAATCGAAATCATTAATTAATAAAGTACGATACACTGTACAAGATTATATGAACGATAAAAATGCGTGGACATAATGTGTTGATTTTCTAGCAGGATATTAAAATATAATAATAAGCTGTAATTGAGAATACACTCTGTATAAAATAATCTCTGTATAAATTTATTTTAAAATTGTACCTATAGAGTTTTACGCCGGGTATTCTCGGTAGAATCTATTTTTCGAACCAGTGGTAGGTATATATTCAACAAATTAATTTGTATCTTTACGATTCTAAAGTACTTAAAAAGCCTACATGAATAAAGTATATTTTGAATTTAAATATTATTTGAATAATTTAAGAGATATATACAAAAATGTATTTTATAATTAAAGATACCCTTATCTAACTTTGACAAGCTCGTCAATGTTATGACGTCGTATAATTGTTTTGTTAAATCAATCGTCTTTAGCCAATAAGCTTAGTTTTTCTTTTCTTTTTCTTTTCCTTACTTTTTCTTTTTTGCACTGTTCTTATTTGTGATGTATTTTTAAGTGGAAACTTTATTGGTTTGTGTTGTACTAATGATGTTTTAATTCCCAAATAAAATTAATAAAAAATAAAATAATAGGATTAACAAAGATAGTACCGATTATTTTACATTGACCCTTACCTCGTACCATTCTGGCGGATAATCTCTAGGCAAGTGGTCTGCAGCAGGCTGCTCAACGTCTAAGAAGTCAATTGTGCGATATCCTGGCTTTAATATATCCCCATCGAACTGAAATACATAAGCGTTACGAATATTGTAAAATTATATTCAATGTAACGATGCTATTTTAAATAGTGCTCTATAATTATGAATGTCTCGTTATAGTAGTATTTTTATAACTAAAAAAGGTATTTAGGCAGTCAATTTATACTGTTGTTGAATTTTTTATATATTTTTTTGTTTTAATTTTAAAAATTTTAATAACAAGATTGCTTTAATCTACATGTTTGGAATAAAACTAAAACTATAATAGTAATAGTGAATTGTCATTTTTAATCATAATTATTTGGTAAAAAAGAAGGAAAAAATAAATTGCTGCTATTATAATAATTAATAAATGATTAAATGATAAGATAACTAATTCATAGGAATTATAAATTTAATCTATTGTTTGCTACATATCTGAAGATGATAAAAATTGTCTGTGTATTCTTAAGTCTGATCAACAAATTATTGTTTATTAGTGATAAAGCATCTAAAAACATGAACGATAGCGTACAGTGCAAAGCAAGGATTCGGAATGACTTGTTGTTTGAGAATTTCTTTTATTTTACAGCCCATAAAAAGTTTTTGTGATATCAATTGAAGACTCCACATGTATTGCATACTTTTTGAACTCTACAGGAAAAACAATAAATTAGTAAGAGAAAAGCATTTTATGGTTTCAAAGTCTGTATTTTTTTCATATTAGGTTATTGAAACATGTCAATAATCATATTATTTAACATTTCATAGAAATATACATTACTTTTATATTTTAATAATTATTGCAAAATTTTTGAAACTTTCTAAACTTTCAGGAAGTTCAGGAAGTTTCGGACTTTTTCAATAATTATTTTCTTGCGATGTATGAACAGATAGAAATTGAACAATTACAGCAGACAACGATAGTTTTTCCTAATTCTGATTAATGTATAAAAATAATACACCAATACGATAATAAATGGGATTGAAAGGTGAATTTAACAAAATAATAACTTAAAAAAAAGACTTCGAAAACGAAACAAGTAAACTAAAAAGTATAAAATAAGTATTTTCAACAACATTTTGAAGTCGGTGTCTAGAAAAACATTCGTAACTGGTGGCACGTATATAAGCTTTTACGTGTTTTTGTATGAGTAAATAAAAAAATACCTACAGCCGAACAAAGAACCTCCTACTTTTTCGAAATCGGTTAAAAAGTGACATTCATTGTTTTAACGAAATTAGAATAAAAAATGGAAAACATTTACTACCTTACTTCAAAATACGCAATAAGACCATGTTCAACACGTGTCTAGCTTAACAGTGTTTAGAAATTAAACATTGCTTAAAATCTTTCCTAAATTGCTTAATAGGTAGTAAAATTATGAAAAACCTATTAATATAATGTCACAAATTGCATTTCACAACTAAAATAGGTTTTTGACATCTGTTAAACGTAAATATATTTCGCTACATCTGAAGCACATTAAGCTTGAAACTGTCTTTAGATGCGGATTTGTAGTGTGGATTTTAATAAACACGCGTTTAACGATAAATCTTTTGTAGTAAGGCAGTTAGTTTTATCCTAATAATTCAAACACTATTAGTATAATTAACATATTTTAAAGAAAACAATTCTTAAAAAGATAAAATATTTTCAGTACAAACGTCTTATAGAAATTAAAAAGTTTTATTTTATCATTATTTATTATAAGATTATCCTATCAGCCTATTAAAGATTAACAAAATGATTAAATATTAAAATAATAGATGGATTAATCTTTAGACGTACGCTATCAACGGACTATATACCTATGGTACTGTAGGTATATAGTCTGTTGATAGCGGACACTTGTGCAATTGCGTATTTATATAAAAAATATTGTGGAGTGAGCTATAAGTAATGACCCCATAATTGTATGTACATTAGGTGATTTATGTATTTTACACTATTAATGTAAAAAATTATAATACCGCTAAGAAATTGGTGCTATACAATTCGGTTATCATTACGCGTATTTAGTATGAAACAAATCAAATCTCTTTATAATGATGTCCTCAAAATGAAGTACCATATTATTAACATCAATTGGCTTATAGCCGATAAAACACCTGCTGCTTTTGATGTAACGAATATGTAGGATAATGAATCTCATTCATGCGTGTACCTGACTTTTTAAAAGCAATTTTTTTTATCTCTGCACACTCACCACTGTCTTGGCGTTATCATGTATTACAACATTGCCTCTGTGATCCACAATAAACAATGATCCGCCAGCGCCGAGCTGTGAAACAGATTTAGTAACATTTTTACGTCTCGTTGATTTTTTATATACAGTAGTTATATCCTAATGGATCCCAATAAAAAAAATATCTGCTAAGATAAAAGCCGGGTGAACCTTACAGAGAATTTAGGCTAGAGTCCTGAATCTTCTGTCGTTAGTGTTGAAGTAATATGAGATTAAACTCACCTCCACCTGCACAACAAGTCATCTTACACATCATATGGTTTCGTACTGAATAGAATATTCGTTTTTACTCTTGATAGTGACACAGATATACTTAGTATTAGAGATCAGCGATTAATTCTAGGGATCACGCGACCAAGGGCCTATTTTTAAAAGCAAATATCAAGCCCTAGAAGTACGCCCGGCAATTTAGGCAAGTTTATTTATCTAGTGTCAGAAATTAACGGGGGTGTCCATTTATTTCTGTCTATAGCACATAGGGATATAGGGATAGACTTACCAAACCTAACCTAACAGCCCGTAAAATAAATATTTTATTGTTGTCAGAGAGCTCTTCGTCCAAAGGCGAAGTATAGGCTTTCTCCACCTTGCTGCTTCACGGCGTATTGGTGAATAATATGTGATGTTTTTCTTCACGATCCATCACAAGTTGAATTTTAACAGTTATGAACATTTTATTATAGTTCGTGAAAATTTAATGAATTAAAATCGAGAAGTCTGGCACCTGGGATTATCAGTTGACGTGTTCTCTTCACTAGGCCATCTTGGATCTTATTTTTTGTTTAGCGTTAAAAGTTTACAACTATACAATTTATCCAATTTCGTGGAGTACTTTTTATGTAATATGGGTACAAATATGGAGACAGATAAGCAAAAATTCTGAAAATAATTATTTTAGCGTTTATTGTTGTTATGATGACCACTCATATTAATTTTTTCTAAATATCTACTATGTACAGACGTCAGGTACTACATATAAGTACATACATGTATAGATAAGAGATAGTCACTTAATTGTTTTGCGTCATAATTCTGATAATGTAGTAGAAAATAGTTAATCCTAGTGTGTCACATTAGAAGTGGATGTTAGTCATTATTCTTATAATTAGGAATTGCTAATCCTTATTATTGTCCTATTTATCACAGGTGGTTATAATATATTTAGGCTATTTCCGTTGTTGTGATTTATTTACGTAATTTTATTAAATGTATGAAAAATATTAGTGTCTTGTTTTTTATTTTATTTTGATACATTGTCATATTTTATAACTATGTCCATAGTGCAAATCAGAAAGTTGAACTTTAATTAAAAACCTTTAATGGCTGAAAGAACACAAAATGATTTCTGGGGATCGTATTTTGAATTATATAAGATATGCATCATATCTTGTAGTGCACTCAGAACAACTCTTACTCATCGTTTCTAAGGTCTTTACGAGGTCGCAGGGAAATACCCTTCAAATTGAACATAAGTACTTTATATTCTTCAACGGCTGAATTCTAGCACCAAACAAACCTATTCTAGCACAAACGAATGACGATTTGGTCAAAATCAAGAATCACAGCCACTTTACACTTAATTATTTTCAGCCATTATTTGACTTCCAAAAATAGGTGTTTCTTTTTAAAGAGTATTAGCATTGCACCAAGCTTTTATATGAGTTCAACCATTTATTTAATAAAGTCGGATTGAGTTTTCAAACATGTGTCAAAATAAAATGTAATTTAAATCAAAAGCTCTAAATAAATCAACTTCGGAGCAAATCATGTCCAAAATAACTTTCTACCCCCTTTCAGACGAATTTCCATTAAATACGAAACACACCTTTCATTAATTATGTTATGTTATGTTTATGCAAAATTTAAGTAAACTTTTATGAGGTGTAATTTCATCTTAGGGGTAGAATTCCAGAAAATCCATTCTTATCGGAGATTTACGTGATATAAATAACAAATTCTTCAAGTTTCAGGTCTCCTCGATCAGAGGCTGTGCTTTTATCCCTCAGTCATTAAGGACATTGATTTTTATATGTATAAATAAAAAAATAGGCCAATTTTTAGGTATAAATTTTACTTATAAAAAAATTATTTATTATATTTATAAAATAAAATTATATATTTTTCCTTTTTAATATTTTTTAGAATTTCTTAAAATCTCATAATGTTTGTATCAAGGTATTCTTATCTTAAGATAATTGGTAGGTATAAAACACGTGTCATATATTGGCCAAATTCAATCTCATGGAAAATAAAAATAAAAATGTATGCATGGTAACATATGTATACTTAAAGCGTTTCTTTGAATGATGAATCGGTTACATCACTTAGGTCATGCCAATTAGTAACGTGATATAAATTTAGATATTGTCGGTGAAAATTATATGTATTTATTTACAATGCTATGGGGGATGTGGTGTATAACCTACGGCATTCATCACTTATTATTAAACAGTATTAACTAGAACCTGAAACACAACAGTTTCATTTGATCACATCGGCCTTACAATAAAGTCTTTCTTTGTTTTAGCCGGAGCAGTAAAAAGGAAGTTGTAATAAAACTATTTTAAACGGATTTAAATCGCGTATATAAATTATTTTTGTCATCCCGACGATTCGAGTACTTTGCAGCGTTCATGGTCACGGGTAGACTACCCGTTAAAATAGTTTTATTACAATGAATAATAATCGCGAAAATCTAAGACAACAATAAAAAGAAAGTTTATACTCACCAGGTGGTAGGGTAGTAACAACTTGAGATGATCAATTGGAATGTCAACGCCCGCTACTCCAAGCAGTCTGTTGACAGGATACTGCAAGATATATTGAGAAAATATGACATATTTTTTTTTAAAAGATAAACGTCGAGATAAGATTTGTACTAGAGCATTTCTATTACGAGAGTCCCTATAACTTAAAAATTCATTTCGTGTTCAGTAAAGAAGAAAAACATTATAAGAAAACCTGAGTCAAAAGAAATTCTGACACTAGTACCTACATATTATATTGGCCAATCCACATTCCTATGTAGGTTCAAAATGTCGAATTAAACTCTTAACTTGGCTTTATTGACTAAATTAGAGTCGAAGTTTGAAAAGCATGTGAATCTTATGCAATGTTAAGACGTATTTGTTAATCTATAATCTATGTAGAATAGATATTATAGAGCTTGTTTGTTTGTTTTAACACGCTAATCTCAGAAACTACCGGTTCGACTTGAAAAATTCTTTTTGAGTTAGATAGTTTATTTTTTGGAGAAGGCTATAGGCTATATTGCATAACGCTACGACTCATAAGAGCGAAGCAGTAACCATAAACGTGAGTGAAACCGAAAGGGACCGCTAGTTTATTATATAAGAAAAATAATATAATTGGAAAAACTGTATTGTAAATAATTACCGTTCTTGTGGAATTCCGTTGCTTTTCCTGTAATGATATTTAAATAGATAAAATAAAACATTTTGTAGTGTATTTTTATTAAATGTGTACGTGTAATGGAACGCCGTACTTGCGTCATGAATTGACTTTGACGTATGGGCCCCCCTCTTCTCGTGTGTGCTTGCGTGTATGTCGGACGTCGTGCGTGTCGCGTCCGCCGTGTCATAAAATCGACTCGTATAAAGTACGTTCCTACGCCTTATCCCCTTACCACCCATCCCCTGGCTCGTGTACTGGTGCTGAAGACCGAGGGAGCGCTCCCATAAAGAAGTAAGAGCTGGATTGATCAAGGTACTGTGCCCTCCATCTTACCCTATACAGTCCACTAAGCTATCGCGGCTACATTTTTTGGTCCATTCGACCCGAATTTTGGCCCATTTAACTAATTAAATAACGTAATTCTTAATTTTGTAGAAATTAAATTGCGATTTTGTGTGTCTTAAAATCGCGTGTTCGTACCTCAAATCAATTCATGGCGTAAAGGATTGTACATTGTGTGTAGGAGTCGACGTGTTAATAGTCTAATTTCGCTTTATAAATTTAAATTAGTGTTTATAGTGTTGATATATGCAGTATTAAAAATATATTAAATAGTTGTAATATAATTTATATAAAGGTCAGTTATAAAAGGTCGCATAAATCTACCCTCATTTTTGATCGCCGCGCGATCGGTATAGACCAGTCGTGTTATAACGCTGTGTGTTAAAAAAGTTGTTTGTTACTAATTATACCGTTATAGATTATACTGCATAGTCGTATTATATTTAGTGTTATAATACTTGTGCATTGTGTACTTAGGACAACTCGTTTTTTTTTGTGTAAAATATTAATATAAATAGTTTGAGTGATTTAATAGTAAACATTGTTCCTTGACTATTCCCGTATATTGTGTTAAAGTATAAATATACTAAGTATAAAAATGGATTTAAATCAATTATTATTCCAGAGAAAATTTATTATTAAACAATTGGATCGTATTTTACAATATGAAAGTTCGGATTTAATTGAAGAGTTTGATGCGAGTTATGGCGATTTAGACTTGATTCGTTCTCAATTTGATGAAGTACAAACTAAAATCGAAACTCACTTAATTTCGCAAAAAATATTTAATGAATCCGAACAGGAGAAAATTCGTGATAGTTTTATGGATAAATTAATTGATATTCGTGCAAAATATAGCAAGTTTATGAAACGTAAGTCCATTATTGAGCGCAACGTTAGTGACATGAGTTCGGAACATAAATTTGATTGTGGAAAGTGTAGTGCTCCCAGTTCAGGTGTTAGGTTACCTAAGCTACCGTTGCTGACCTTTTCCGGTGAGTATTCCGAATGGAACAGTTATTTTGACTTTTTTAGTTCGACCATTATAGATAATAATTGTTTATCAGATATACAAAAGTTTCAATATTTGCGTGGCAGCTTAAAGGGCGAAGCGTATAATTTAATTAAATGTTTATCGTTAACGTCGGATAATTTTAGTGTCGCTTGGAATTCGCTTGTAGAAAGATACTCTGATAAACGCCGTATTGCAAATAAATATATGGATGAATTGTTAAATTTGATTTCGTTGCGTAGTGATACAGATATTGAAGGCATGAAGCGATTAAGAAATAACTTAGTAGAAAATTTAGGCGCGTTAAAGGCTTTAGGTTTTCCTACTGCGGAATGGAGTTTTTTATTACTTCATTTAGTGCTGAAAAAATTGGATAATGATTCAAGACGTCGTTTTGAATTATCTTTAGAAAATGATCGTGAGTATCCGACATATGTTCAACTTTTAGAATTTTTAGATAAACAAATAAGAGCTTGTGAGGTTTCGAATCGTGTTATTATGCGTAACTCGGTGAATGTTAAGAGTACTAGCGGGAATAAGTATGTGTCTTCTTTTGCAACTCGGGTGACTAATAATAATGAATGTGTACTTTGTAATAATAATCATGAGTTGTATAAATGTCCTAAGTTTTTATGTTTGTGTCCGTATGATCGAGTGAGTGTTGTAAAGCGAAATAGATTGTGTTTTTTGTGTCTGTCTGGAAAGCATGTGGCTTCCAAGTGTCAATCAAACTTAAAGTGTGACAAGTGTAGTATGTCACATAATAAGTTGTTGCATTTTCGGCAAGATTTTGTGAGTGAGAGGGACAATTCCCGTGTTCGTGATTGTGATAGTGGTGTACGGCGAGTGTCTGGTGAGTGCGTGAACGCCAGCGGAGAGCAGACCGTGGTGTCCCTGAATGGCTCTGTGTGTGCGAGCTCGGGCACGGTATTGCTGTCCACCGCCTTGGTGCGTGTACGACGAGGTGACGGTTCCTGCGAGAGTGCTCGTGTGTTGCTGGATCCCGGATCTCAGTCGTCATTTGTGACGTCCAGCTTCGTTCGTCGATTAGGTATACCGTTTCGGCGTGTGTGTGTGCCAGTGTGTGGTCTCGGTATGTCTAATGTGTGTAAGGCGAATGGTGTTGTGACGTGTGAGATACTGCCTGTGAATAGTGATGGTAATTCACAGACTGTGTCGTGTTTGGTGTTGAATAAAATTACTAATTTTATTCCTAGTGTGTATGTCCCTTGTGAACAGTGGGATCATTTGAATAAATTAAATCTTGCCGATTCCAAATTTAATATCCCTTCCGGTGTTGATATATTGTTAGGTGCAGAGGTATTTCCTCATATCATAAGGGATGGTCGCGTGGTAGGTGAATGTGGTGCTCCTTCAGCTCTCAACAGTGTGTTTGGTTGGTTGGTGATGGGAGAAGTGAAAAATAAGATTCTTAAAAACCTGCAACAAGTTTCTTTGTCTAATTTTATATCTGATGAACGTCTTGATTCAATTTTAAAAATGTTTTGGGAGATTGAATCGGAACCAATCACAGTGTCCTCTCTAAGCATAGAGGAAAAGCGTTGCGAAGACATATTTGTCTCGGGTCACTCTCGTGAGGGAAACGGGAGATATGTGGTAAAGTTGCCCTTTAAAAGTGATCGACCTGAGTTGGGTGATTCCCGTGATATCGCTTTGCGACGGCTATTTGCGTTAGAGAGAAGGCTCGCTAAAAATGTAACGTTAAAAAAGGCGTATTGTGAATTTATGAGGGATTATTTAGATTCGTATCACATGGAGTTAGTTGAGGATTGCGAGGATTTAAATTATAGGCCTAATTATATTCCTCATCATTGTGTTATTAGAGAGTGTAGCTCTACGACTAAACTTCGCGTTGTGTTCGACGGCTCGGCGAAGTCTAGTAACGGCGTGTCTATTAATGAATGTTTGTTGGTAGGGCCTAGACTTCAAAATGATATTGAAAGTATTCTCTTGAAGTTTAGACTTCACAAGGTAGGATTTATAGCAGATATAAAGCAGATGTTTCGGGGGATTTTAGTGAATAATAATGATAGGGATTATCAACGTATTCTGTGGCGAGACTCGTCCTCAGAATCAGTTCGCGAATATAGACTCAAAACGGTTACATACGGCCTTTCGTGCTCTCCGTATCTCGCCATACGGACGTTGCAGCAACTGGCCTCTGACGAGGGCGACCGTTATCCGCATGCTGCTAAGGCTCTAGTTAGCGATATTTTTGTCGATGATATTGTGAGCGGTGCGGCCGATTTGGAGTCTGCGTTGAGACTGAAAGACGAACTTCTAGCTTTATGTGCTCGTGGGTGTTTCGAGCTACGAAAGTGGGCTAGTAACAATACGTCCCTATTATATGATATTCCTAATCGTGACAAGGAACCTAATGTAAGTTTTATAACAGCACAAGATGAAAGTGTTGTTAAAGTGTTAGGCGTGCAATGGAACCCACAAAGTGATGTGTTCCAATATAGTGTCAAGCTCGAATCGTGTGAGTGTACAAAACGAGCTGTGTTGTCTCAAATTGCAAAATGTTATGATCCTTTGGGTTGGTTGTGCCCTGTCACATTATTTTCTAAGTGTCTAATGCAACAATTGTGGATGCGTGGCTTACCGTGGGATGAACCTTTACCAGATGACTTAAAAGAGATTTGGTTACAATATATGACGGAGTTTAAAATGTTGTCTGATGTAAAAATAAATCGGTTTATATCGACAAATGCTACTTCGATTGAGCTTCATGGGTTCTCGGACAGCTCTGAGCGGGGTTACGCTGGTGCAGTCTATTTGCGAGTGACAGATGCTAATAGACGTAATAAAATTTATTTATTAATGTCTAAGTCTCGTGTAGCACCTCTTAAAAGAATAAGTTTACCGCGATTGGAGCTCTGTGCTGCAGTGCTTCTATCCCGTCTAATGAAGTATGTTGTAAGTGTGTTTGATGGTAAACTACAGATAAATAGAATTTTCGCGTGGACAGATTCTACAATAGCTTTGTCCTGGATAAAGGGTTCATCTCATGAGTATAAAACCTTTGTGGCCAATCGAGTGAATGAATGTCAGGGTAATGTTGCTCCCGACAATTGGTACCACATACCATCGGTTCATAATCCCGCGGACTGTGCTTCGCGAGGTTTGTTGCCTTCACAGTTAGTTTCATATGATCTCTGGTGGCGAGGACCGCAGTGGTTACGGTTGTCGCAAGATCAGTGGCCGATGAGTGTGACAGGTGATATGTGTGATGATGAGAGCGAGGTCATCAATAGTGAAAAACGTGTAATTAAAGCTTTTGCTTGTGTGAGGAATGATTGTGATTTATTTGTTAAATATTCGGATCTTTCGAAACTTGTACGTGTTATGGCCTGGTGTTTACGTTTCAAAAATAATTGTTTAAATAGTAAAAGATTTGATTATAATTATATAACTGTCTGTGAGTACGACGTGGCTTTGTTGTGTTTGATTAAGTTAGTTCAAAAGAGTGAATTTAATGATGTGTTTAAATGTTTGTCAAAGAATGTCCCGTGTGCAACAGGTATACAACGCTTAAAACCCTTTGTTGATGAGTGTGGTTTACTGCGGGTTGGCGGGCGGTTATCTAATTCATCTTTGCCTTTTGATGTTAAAAATCAAATTATTCTACCGAAGCGACATCCTTTGACTACATTAATTATTGATTATTATCATAAAATTTATTTACATGTAGGTGTTCAAACATTACAGTATTTGCTACTACAAAAATATTGGATATTGTCTGCTCGTAGTATTGTAAGACAAAGAGTATTTCAGTGCATTATATGTTTCAGAAATAAACCAAAGGTCGTAGAACCAATCATGGGGAATTTGCCTAATTTTCGTGTGGATAAATGTCGTGCTTTTTTGCGTGTGGGTGTCGATTATTGTGGTCACTTTATGATAAAGCTAGGTACTCATAGAAATGCAAAACTTTATAAGGCCTATGTTTGTTTGTTTGTGTGTACCGTGACTCGTGCAGTCCATTTGGAATTGGTGTCGGAACTGACAGCAGAAGCCTTTATAGCTGCATTAAAAAGGTTCTGTAGTCGTCGAGGTAAGTGTACGGATGTGTATTGTGATTGTGGTCGAAATTTTGTGAAAGCGAATAAAATCTTGTCTGAGTTCTGTGAATTGTGTGAATCGAATGAGTTTAAATGTAAGGTTTCAAAAGAATGTTTGAAACAAAATATAAATTTTCATTTTAATCCACCGTATTCTCCACACATGGGTGGTTTGTGGGAGATACAAGTGCGTTGCTTCAAACACCACCTCAAGCGCGTGATAGGGCAGCAGATCCTCACGTACGAAGAATTCTATACTGTCGTGTGTCAGATAGAAGCCGTGTTGAACTCTCGTCCGATATGTCCGTTGAGTTCTGATCCTAGTGATCCGCAAGCGCTTACACCCGGTCATTTTATAATAGGTCAGCCGCTCGTAGCTATTCCGGAACCAGACGTTACTAATGAGAAAATGAATCGTTTGACCCGATGGCAACTTATAAGTAGTATCGTACAGCATTATTGGCAACGGTGGAGTAAAGAATATCTCCATACGTTGCAACAAAGATCCAAATGGACAGAGTCAAGGAACAATGTTAGGGTAGGCTCAGTAGTGGTCCTTAAAGAGGACAACTTGCCACCTTTGCAGTGGCGTCTCGGTGTAATTGAGGAGACGCATCCTGGCATGGACGGCATTATTCGTGTTGTCTCTGTACGCACTGCACAAGGTGTTTCTAAGCGTGCAGTCGTTAAGGTGTGTCCGCTACCGGACAACTAATAGTGTATTGTTATAGTGTAGTGTTACAATATAGAATTAGTGTCTAGTGTAGTATGTGATAGTGTAGTGTAGGTTATAGTTTAGTGTAGGACCGTCCGAGTGTTAGTGTTAGAGTAGGTGACTCTAAGGCGGGCGGTATGTAGTGTATTTTTATTAAATGTGTACGTGTAATGGAACGCCGTACTTGCGTCATGAATTGACTTTGACGTATGGGCCCCCCTCTTCTCGTGTGTGCTTGCGTGTATGTCGGACGTCGTGCGTGTCGCGTCCGCCGTGTCATAAAATCGACTCGTATAAAGTACGTTCCTACGCCTTATCCCCTTACCACCCATCCCCTGGCTCGTGTACTGGTGCTGAAGACCGAGGGAGCGCTCCCATAAAGAAGTAAGAGCTGGATTGATCAAGGTACTGTGCCCTCCATCTTACCCTATACAGTCCACTAAGCTATCGCGGCTACACATTTGTTGTGATTTACGATTCGTAATTCATGTGACGTATCACTAGATAAAAATTAATCCATTTATTGCGTTAAGTTGAGAATTTTTTTATCACCTACCTAGTATTTTTCCGGTCTTATCAGATACTGATTATTATTTTAATCCAAATAACCCGTAACTAATTTTTAGTCAAAGCGATTGCCATCTGACCTTTGCAACCAATAAGAAATAAACGTTAGAATTAATAAGTAACTATGGACTTGAATAATTTTCTTACTCTTACTACTTACTGATAAGAGTAACGATCATCATCAGGTGATTGCGATAGCAACAGGGACTTAACTGACTTAGAAACGATATTTATTTTTATTTAGACTATTTCGAAACAGTTAATATTTGTTCAAATGTAAGCTGGAAATGAATATGGATAAAATGTCTAAAGAACAACTTTTGGAATCTAATCTATTTAATGTAAGAATAATTATATAGTACGGGAGGAAAAAAACCGGAGTACCAGAACGGAGTCTCTTTAAGGCATTGCAAAAATGTAGATATTTTGTTATCAGTTGAATACACCGATTATGTTTTAATTAGCATTCCGTTTGTGTCAAATGAAAACTACAAAACAACACTAATAGTGGCTAAGATTACGTACACTGTGTTAGGAATATATCATTAAAGTAAATATAGACCGTATTTTGTCTACGGGAAACTTGTTGACCAGTTTGTCAACTATATACGAGTATTGTCATGCATCTTCTCTCTCTCTAGGATAGATAACTCGTCCTCACTCTCATAAATATGTCAATAATATAAAGTAACTAAAGATATGAATTCAATCCAATAACCTTAACACACTGGTTAATTTAATATTGATTATATGGAAATAAAATATTAACTTGTACCTAAGACATGGTACGAAATTATCTTCAATTAGCGCCATAGATTTCTCCAAACTTGTAGATTATAAACTGGGACGCTTATAATCTAAAAATAAAAATTAAAAAAGAAACCGACAATCTATTTAATGAGATCATTTCAACGAGTCCCAACACGATGTTACTGCTGTAAATTGGTAAGGAGTTGTGTATCCTGCTGATTGTAGATGATACTGCAGCATCAGGACAAGGTTTCAGTATCTTTGAAGTCACAGTATATTAAATTTTGATTTGATCAGACAAGTAGGAGTTACGCAGATCAACAACCATAACGGAGATAGCATTTGAATGTCTAAACAGATCGAACAGCTATGAACCATCTCATCGATTGCATCAGCTTGAAATAAAAAAAAATACCGTATCAAAAACCGTCCATTCGTTAGGAAGCTACGTTGCCACAGAAACATACATACATAGACAAACCCGTCAAATTTATAATATCTTTTTGGGTCGAGGGTAAAAAGTACGAACTGCTAAATGTTATTTATATTTAGATTTGTTTATAATATTTACTTGTGCGCGGCCATTTTTAAACTATTATTCGTCGTTTATTTCTGATACGAGCCGATTGAAACAAAACGTTTTTAAAATTTTCTAATCTCCTAATTCAATGGAATCATGCGATATCCAAATCATATGAATCATATTTTAAAGCTTTTCGTTTTAATTGATAAATACATATTTGTTAACTCAATAAGTCGATCAATTAACAATCTAGCCACCTTACTATATGGCCCTGTTTTATTAGCTGAAACAAATTAATGATAAAAAGAAATAACATTACTAGTTTTACTTAGCTAGTATAATTAATTTTTAGACCACTGATTTTTTTGATGCCACACACACAGACACACAGATACACACGTCTACGTCGGTGTTGAAAACACATTATACATAGACATTAAATAAATGATATAAATTTAAATTTAAAATTTTTATAACTTACACAACTGTCAATATGTAATTGGTGCTTACCTCATCAAGTGTTATCGTTATATTCTGTAAAAAAATATTGTCATGTGTAAACGAATTCTTTTAATTTATATAAATAATTTATGTATATTGAATCAGATTTAGTAGATTGAGTAAATCATATTATTCTCCAGAAAATATTCAAAGTCAGTTTTTAAAATGTTATATGCAACACAGATGTTGAAATAATTGTATTGAATATTGGATTCTGTTTATTATTGCAAGCTTTGCTCTCGCAATTGATATAAAATAAATGTGTAATCTAGTAACAGTTACATAGGGAACCATATCGTCGCTCTATATGTAATACCTCGCAACGAACAATTTTAGTCAAAATTACTTATATAATAAAGATATCGATACCTCCCACGTAAGTTGTTGTAACCCCAAAATTACAATTTTATAGTAGAGAACTTTTAGTCCGTTTTCTTTTGAAAGCTACAACAAAATACGCCTTTTTTCAGGCGTTTTTTGTTGTAACTTTCCTTAAAAAAAAAAAAGAATTTTTGGAATTTTTTCACTTTGAATGCATTAAGCAATGCAAATTCGTGTAGTAGTCAGTAAAAACGCTAACGGCATTTTTGTGGCTTACAACAACTTACGCGGGACGTATCGATATGTATTTCTCGCAATATCCTAAGTTTAAACAATTTAATAAAAACATATTTATTAAAGTTAGCTCCAAAAGAAGTTTTTTGAATCTCCTGTAAAGTTCGGCAGTTTGCATGTACGAGCTATCACATCTAGACCGACAATATGTAATGTGTAAGTTGCAGTGCATATGTCACTGGCAGTATAACATAAAAAATTCACGATAATGTATAGAGAAGATATTAGATTATTATTATTATATTAGAGTTATTTATTACAATTTTAATTTATAACAATTTTCTTATTTTTCCACACTCGTAAAGTTATCCTCTTTTACTGTTCACTTATACGATAAGCACTACTTACTTCTGATGTAGAGCTATCAAAGACGGGAACTGAAACGCTTATTTGCAGCCTGTAATTTACATCTTCGTCTTCGTAGTATTGCCCGTGCTTATCCTTGAATGAAGAAAATTATTATATACTATATATACATGCATATACGATTTCAAATGAGAAATATTTTAAAGTTAAAGAATTTGTCTTAGAAGCTGATAAAATCATTGTTTGAGAGAACAATATTTCTCCTTCTATGTCGTAGTTCGATTAGCGTTTAATATCCTTCCATAGTCAATCTATCTACCACTAGAATACTTTTACTCATTGAACAGGTATTATGTGCATTCTACATAAACAAATCAAAGTATTCAGCTTTACTTATTAGTAGAGAATTGTCACATAGTGCGTTGATCGAAATTAGATTGTAATTCATACATTTTTAAGTTTAAATGCTAATGAATCTGACATCGGTTATCCGTTCACTAGTTTATTTCTCTATTTTTAATAACAGATTAAATAAAATCAAGCTGAATGGACTCAGCTCGTAACCCCGATGGCTGCAAATATGGTGAACAGAAACACCAATATCTTATCTGTCGCGTTTAGACGCGGTATTTAAAAAATGGATGCAATAAATCATAATGTTTAAAATATGAATATTAGTTATTTTTCCATGAAATAGCGCTATACAATCAATCAGCTTTTCCTAAAATCTTTCGCATTTAGACTTAAGGTTAAAAGTTAAGGAATTTTGAGCGCGAATACAATTCATATACTGACCAGCTGCTGTAAGTGAAGGTAGTCACCATACATTTTCTCGGTATTGAGAAACCTGTCCTTATTCCGCCTCAGTTCCCCGTAGCGATACGTTTGCTCTGCGTTTTCCTTCTGCTGCCAGTAGTATTCGCTTCTTCTTGGGTCCTGTAAGAATTATTACTTGCTCGCTATACTATCTTTTGACATTGAAAAACAGTTTGAAGATTTGTTAAATAATTTAATGGTGATTGCTTTAGACTTTACCCAGATTTATTTTTTTATCTCTATTGTATAATTGAATATCTTGCTGTTTCTTTCTTTGGTAGCCATTTTTTCAGCTTACTCATAATTTGAAATGCAATCAAAACGCTTCTAGGGTAAAGTAAAGAAAATGGAAGTTGATATATTCTTTTTTGACTTTACATTTGTCATTTAACATTTTTATTATGGGTTAATGAAGCTTATCCTCGGATCCTGAGCAGCGAAGGCTCAGTAAAAAAAAAAAAATAATCAGTAGCCGTGAACTTGGACACGAGCTAGTACCCTATTTTTAATATAAAATTGTGTATGCTATCGTGCGGGTACAGACTTGCTTTTTGGCATGACGCTATCACTCCCCCGCAACCGCTGCTATATAATCTGAGGGTAGTGATTTTTTTTTGTTTTTTAGTACACTCACCTCAACATTACCTTCTCTTCCATATCCCTTCCTTCACCATAATACTATTCAATTCATGTCAACAATATCTACTCACTTCGACATTAGCGTACACGTCGCTGTAGACCCTGAGGCGATGTTTCCGTTGCGCGACGAGCGGGCGCTCCATGACTCGCAGGATATTCATGACCTGTTCGGTGACGTCGGAGTCAGTGACGAGCTCCGCATAGTTGCCATCACGTGCGCATGTCAGCGACTCCGCCAGCACTCTTGAGTTGTCACGCAGACCGAAGCGGTCGTGCAGCCACATGACGAATAGCCTGACGAACTCAAACTTTAACTATACTTTATTCAAATAGGGTTAAACAAGCCCTTACGGATGGTCAATTTATAAGGTTGTCATTTCAGTTCAACTTGAAGATAGTAATGTGAAATTAATGTGTGCACAAAAATCTATCAAAAAGAGCTGGCATGATACTCAGTTGTTCTTTTAAAATAATGTTAGTAAGACTTTCATATATAATTAACTTTAATTTAATAAAGTTAGAATACAATTAGTATTAGCTACAATAAATATTCTGCAAACTTTTTGACGTTTATATTTGGATCTTATATGATATTATGTATTAACGAACAAAATATTGAAATTTTAAAAGGAATCCAAAAGTAGTGTTTTTAATAACGTTGTCTTAGATTTTCGCGATTAGTAGTCATTGAAATAAAACTATTTTAAACGGATTTAAATCGAGTATATTACCGTTGGCGGTAGTTGTAAATAATATTTCTCAAAACCTTCTAATAGACAAATGTCACCTTAGTCTACCCGTGACCACGAACGCTGTAAAGTGCTCGAAACATCGGGATGATAAAAAAATTATTAATATACGCGATTTAAATCCGTTTAAAATAGTTTTATTTCAATGTTTTTAATTTTGGTGGGATAAAAAAAGATTCATTGAAATATTTTCGATACCATTTACCTTATACTACCGTCTGGATCGAGCCGTCGTAGCACCTCGGTGTAATTATCATAGAGACTATCTGTCAACAGCACGATGGCTTGTTGGCAGGACGTCGGCGTGTCTTTCGCTAAACGCTGCTTATTCAGTAAGTGCACCGCGTACGTGAAAACTTCATGCATCTTTGTTTCATTGACCCTCTTCTCTTCCTTTAACGATGCCATTATTGCCGCGGAATTCACGTGGTTAGCCTGTCGAAATTGGACTCTACATGTAGCTATAAAATATATGCAGTTGAAAAATCAAGAATTATGAGTATGAAATAGAAAAAAATATTTTTGGTATAAATAAACCCCAAAAGTTCATAGGAGCAGTACTCACAAATAAAGTTAAAATCGCTTCATATAATTATTTAGTTCTAGTAATCGAAGCTATAATTTTTTTAATAAGAAAAGATAAGATGATAAGAATTTTTATCAGATTGTTTATATATGCAATACTAAACCGAAATCTAAGCTGTTATCAATCTATCAATCGATCTATCTAATATAAAATGATTCAATCTCTAAAGTTGATAGCATCAACTCTTACCGGAACCAATTTTTCCTCAAAACATGGAATGGTAGATTCGATAATAACGTTGAAACGAAGCACGTTGACTTGGTCATCATCAGTAAGAGCGCTGAGCAGTGCAAGAGTGAATTGCTTGGCAATGACTAAATTAGAGGAGTTCATGGAACCAGTATCATCCAAGAGAATTAGTATGTCCCTTGGAGCGCCACTTGCACTGACGTACCATGGACGAAGTCGACAATCGTATAACGTTTCGCCATCAGTTTTTAGTTTGTACATATTCTGCCACAAGGCCGCTGAAACATTATGGATTCTTGATTAAAGTAATAATTTCATCTATTAACAAAATGTTATAAATCGAATTGTCATTGGTATATATGTGTTATAATGGCATTGGAACAAAACTATTTTCAAAGTTTGACAGGTGGCCGTGGCTGTTGTTTTTGTTTTGTATGCCGTTTTCTAAATTTCTGTAAACTATGGTTAACCAAAAACTTTAGTTCATTATTTTTTGCTGAATCATTAAGCTATTAGATTTTTTTTACAGATATCATTTATACTTTTATTATTTTTGTTAGATTAGTAGATTATTAGAGATATCCGACTTCAAATGAAAGAGGATCGTTTTGTGTTTACCTGACGATATTTCATATCTTTAACTATTAATCAGACGATAAAGACCTACTTTAAAAAATTTTCTTGAAAAAAAATCTTGTAAAAAAATTATTAATAAAGTAATATTTTTAAGACTTATATAATAAATTAAAATCATACCAGGATAATGTCTTAAAAATCCTTTAGCGTTACAAATGTATTGAAAATCAAGAGTGGCGTCTTTCGCGTAATTTTCTCTAAACGTGGCCAATAGTCCTTCTGTCCAATATATATGTTCCATAACTCGAGGATCTGTAATATTTCTATTTTAGTCTAAAGCCTATTTAAATTTCTTAAATGTTCTACTGTTAAAAAAATAAACATTTACGTTACGTCGGTTCATAAAAACGTTTTCGAATTATATAAAGAGAGCGGCAAGCTTAACCCTCTCTCCTATTCCTTTATTTACGTCCTATTTCCTTCATTCTTGATTTGTTTATGGCTAGCAACGTAATTGTGACTCCTTTGGTACTACAAATGTTTGTGGGTTGTGGTGATCACAAAACATCGTGCCTGCTCGCTTGCTAGAATATTTTTATTTAAAAAAAATTTATGTCCTTATAACGTATTTTCTCAACATTCATCATATGTTAGATCATATTTGAGATTTTATATAAAAACATAATTCTAATTTTAAAAATTTCTATAAAAATAGAATAAAATGTTGTCTCACAAAACTGGTAAAACGAAATTCTTACCACATTCAAATACTTCTAAAGCGACGTGAACACTGGTGTACTCTAAAGAAACATTTGCATCAAAGTGAGCGCTACTTGTAAGCTTTACTTTGTTCAAACTGCTGCAATTCAAAGGAAGCTCCAAGTCTCTTTCCGGTTTCTCCTCTTTTTTTAAAATATCTATGTCCTAAAACACATTTTTCACTTAAGTGTATTGGATTTTTAACAATTTGGAACGAGTTTAATGAATTGCTAAAGTACTGTAATGTTTACTGGAATTTGCTTTTCTCTTCAATGTTTTTTTTTGCTTTTAATTTGTTTCTGATACAATTAAGTAAATTTTAAATGTCTCTGTTACTTACATCACTTCTATCGAATGTGTAATCGGTAGGAGGCGGAGTTTTATTTGCTGCTAATTCTTCTGCTTTTCGCATGATTGCTTCAGCTGCTTGACCACGTCGTTCTAACAAATCCTCCAAAGCCTTGGTAGTTTTCTCCACAATATCTGTCCCATTGCGCACTTCGATCTTTATATCGGAAAATCCTTTTAAAAGAATATCTCTCCGTACAAAGTCCCTTTCGTTTTCGCATAGTTTATCTGATATTACTTTTGCCCAATTCTGTACTCTTGATTTAAAACATAAAAATAGATTGTTAATTGTGTACCTGTACAACTTTAGGCTTAAGAAATTGAAATTTTACAATTAATATAATTAAGTACATTAGGTTACTATGTTATGTGAGGTTTTATTTTAAAAATATTTAATTTACCAATAAAATATTTACTCCAGATATATTACTGAATAATACTTACTGTTTTGGTGTAATAATTTTCACTTCAGACGTTTTTTTCTTTAACACTGGACGTACAAACTTAATTTTTGTTACATTAGCTATTTTTAATGGCACACTTTTGGTTTTACTTTTATTCACTAACAAATGACCTTGATGTTCTTCAAGAGATTTTTTGATGCTGTCCACGGAATTCGTTTTGATTGAGGCATTGGTAATTGTTAAACAAACGTAACATGTGAGCAAAAGTGTGAAGAGTTTTAGGTTCTTGTACATGATATATAATTATTTACTTTACCAAGTTAATCGTAGAATGGACGGACATTTTAGCTTTGAGAGCAATGTCAGGCGGGCGGTGAGGGCGCAAACTAGGTGCAGACTCCGCGACGCGTGAGGAACAAGACTCCCGCCATTCCGGCGCCACTCTCCCCTTGCCAATGTGAATCTCATCTGACCTACATTCGAATACAGTGGTCTGAGGTTTAAATACACTGGCTCAGTAGAACTAGTAGACCAGCATTGTCTGTAAATTCATCAAAATACACGTAATTTTTTTATCATTAATTTCCACAACGTAGTTTTATATAGATAAGTTAATAAGTATGTGTTTTTTCAATTAAATCAAAAAGCTTTAAAATATGATTCGGATATCCCATGACATCATTGAATTAGGAGATTAGATTTTTTTTTAATCGTTCTAGTCGGCTGAATTCAGTCAAAAATGGTGATAAAAACTATGAGCCACCAAAAAATATTATAAACAAATCAAAATATAAACTTTAACATTTAGCTGTTCATAGGTTTTACCCTCGTCCCAAAAAGAGGGATGATATGAGTTTGACCTGTGTATCTGTGTGTCTGTCTGTGGCAACGTAGCTTTCTCGCGAATGGACTGCATGATTTTTTTTTCGTTTGAAAGCTAATGTAATCAAGATAATTTTTAGGTATAGATTTATGAAGATCTGTTTAGACGTTTGAAGGTATTTTGTAGTTGTTTAATGGAACTCAGCAAGTACTACTGGATTTCCAATAGGGGCACATTAGGGACTTGAATTGACGATTTTGTAATGGAGAGCATAAAAATTTGAATTATTTCAAGTCGGGTATCGTTGAACAGTATTTAAAAATCATTTTTAGATTTCACATATCGTTTTTCAATCGGAAACACCGTTTAGTGTTAACGATTATTATTTAGTATTTATAACGATTTAAAATTGGTTAGTACCGATTCTCACTTATAGTGCAGACGGTCTTGAGGTACAAAAATATTTTTACAGTTGATTTTTTAAAATAATTAACAAGGGAGTAAAAATGATTATTTAATCATTTATTATTCAATAATTTTATTATAATATCTTTTTTTCTATTATTTTTTTAATGTGAAATAACTTATAAGGACATGATTAATATTATTGATAAAGAAAGTGAGTCTTATGATAGGAACGAATCCAATTACTCAGATAGTAAAGATTTGTTTGATAACGACATGCGATTAGTTAATACCGTGACTATAAATAATATTGAGACGTATCTAATTAATTTATTGTGTAATTTGAAACAATCATGAAAGGTACGTTTTTCATTCATTAAGTAAAATATTTTTTGGTGATTGTGATATTATTTTTTATGACGCTAAGTTATATATAGCTATACAAAGTATCAACTGGTCATGTGTAGGATATTTTACCAGCGTTAGCAGAATGAATATTTAAAAGAAAAAAATGAACAACTTATTATGTCCTAGCAAAGAACCAGTAACCGTTTCCTCTCAAAGGCAGTGGGATGAATTACTTTGTGCGGATGGGCTAAAGTCATTAATTGAAACTGCACCTTCTGCCAAAGATCGAGCTCGTCTCTTTGCCGTGTCTACGAGAGAATTTGGCTACTGGCTTCCTGTTCTCCCATCTCCTCATGTTGGCCTACTAGATCATTTAACCTTAACTGTCTCAGTTGGTCTTCGATTGGGCGCCAAAATCTATCATCCACATCGATGTCACTGTGGTGAGGCAGTGGACGAATATGGACACCATGGCTTATCGTGCGCCAAAAGCACTGGCCGGTTCTCCCGTCATGCTTCCCGGAACAGTATCATTCATTGTTACCGCTAAAATTCCATCAATTCTAGAAACTAATGGTCTAATTCGCAGTGATGGCAAGAGACCGGATGGAATGACGCTCGTTCCATGAAAGTTGGGAAAGTCTCTTGTGTGGGATGCTACCTGTGTAGACACATTGGCCGCATCACATATACAGGGGACTTCTGCAACAGCGGGAGCGTCGGCTACTACCGCTGAAAATGTCAAACGCCGCAAATATGAAAACATTCAAAGGAGTTTCATATTTGTGCCCTTTGCCTTTGAAACCATGGGGTCCTGGGGCGAGGAAGAAAAAAGATTGTACCAAGAATTATCTTCCCGCCTCGTCGAGTCTACAAGTGACCGGAGAGCTGGCGCCTACCTTGGCCAACATATCAGTTTGGCCATTCAAAGGGGCAATGCCGCCAGTGTTTTGGGCACTTTGCCTCACTGCAATGACATCGACAGATTTGTAGGTTTTATATACATAGTTTAATTTTTCTTTGTTTAATTCTTCTTTTAATATTTTTATGTTTTTTTTTCTTTTCACAGTGTTAATTATATTCTATATATTGTTTATTTATAAATTAGTACAATTATATTTTATGACATAAGTCATAACTTAAATGACAATTTTTTTTTAATAAAAAAAAAAAAACTTTTTTAATTTAAACGTTGGATTTTCTGGGCTGGTGTAGATATACGTAAAGGAATAATTTATAAATAATTGTTAAAAAAATATCTTCAGCTATTTTACTCCTAATTAGAGATTTTGGTAACACTGGTAAGATATGTTGGACATTGGACATGCCCAGTTGACACCCTGGATTGTTAGTCTATTTTGCAATAATATCATCGTTGTAATGTATTCTATATAAAAAAGTATTTTACCAAACTTTGTTCGCGCATCCCGTAAAAACTGCAACACAAAATCGGATGAAGTGTTCACAATGATATTTTTACAAGTCTAACTTTAAATATGGTTTTTGTTTTATCTCAATGCGCCGCCCAGAAACCGAGTTTTAGACATATAGATAAAGTCGCAAGCAAAAGATAATTAACAATAAAACTATATTTTTCAGTTATTTCAGCAGTGTTAGTGGCGGTTGTTGTGGCGTCCGCCGCAGGTGAAGTTTGTCCGCCTGAACAGGAGTGGGACTGGACAATAGAAAAACTTCTTCGCCATGAAGACTGTAATAAATTTTATATGTGTACATTTGGAAAACCTGTGGAGAAAACATGTTACGGTAACCTCTACTTCAACTTAAAGACTTGGCAGTGTGACTGGCCAAGTAATGTTGACTGCACAGATAGAAATATTCCAAATGAAAGTACAACTCAAAAGCAAACAACAACGACGACAACAACTCCAGTGCCAACAACCACGACGACGACAACAACTACACCAGCGCCCACAACGACAACAACAACAACTACTACTCCAGCACCCACGACGACAACAACAACAACAACTACTCCAGCACCCACGACGACAACAACAACAACTACAACTCCAGCACCTACGACGACAACTACAACTACTCCAGCACCTACAACAACAACTACTACTACTCCAGCACCGACGACAACTACTACTACTACTCCAGCACCTACAACAACAACTACTACCACTACTCCAGCACCTACAACGACAACAACAACGACGACTACACCAGCACCTACAACAACAACAACAACAACAACAACTACGCCAGCACCAACGACGACATCTACTCCCGATCTCCCGAATGGATGTCCAGTTAATCCACATATTCATCGGTTACTTCCGCACGAGCAAAATTGTACTCTATTTTATTATTGCGTGTGGGGTGAAAAGGTCCTCAGAACGTGTCCCGACAATTTGCACTTTAACAGAGTACTCCAGGTAATTTATTCACCAAAAATTATAGTTTATATTATTACTATAAGTCACCCACTTGATAAGTATAGATATAATATTAATACTTAACAAACAAAAGATTAAAAGGATTTAGTAGTAAGTGATTAGATATTTTTTAAAAAGTGATTTAACACTTCACTATTGAATTTTTTATTAGTAGATAAATACAAAACGGAAGTTAATTGACAAATAAGGCTGTATAAATTGGTCAGTAATAAATTTAACGAGAAGCAAGAAATACTTAATCGTATAATTAAATAAATATGTATACATATTTATGAATACGACTTCGGTATATATAATTGATTGTTTTTGCATAAAATTTAACATTGAGAAAGAGTATCAAATGAGAGTGTAAATTTTATTTTTAAAATGTGTTTGAGCTGATATTTTAAAACTTATCTTATTTTTATTATTTTAACAGGTATGTGATTGGCCATTTGAAGCCGGCTGTGTCACGTCTTTCAACAAAAGCCTGGAAGGCAGAAGAGAGTTATTAGCCAGCTTGTAAACCTTCGCAACGAATAGAGGATTGAAACTTTACATGGAAATCTGCGTTATTGTTTATTTATATATTTCACAAGTATTATTTTTTTTATACATAGGTATTAAAAATTATTTTTAATAAAATATCTATATATTATTGATTTCCCGTTACTTAATTTGTAAAAGTTTCATACATTTTTAACCTCTTCAATTTAAAAAAAATGAGCACCGAGTTCGTTCCATTGTCACCGGGTCAGGGTTTGAAGCTAGGATCCTGGACAAATCAAGATAGCTCTTCAAATATAGTTAGACCTATACCGATTTCGGTATTTTTTCCTAGTAATTCGTGCCTTTGCTATCAGAAAGTAGTATTTGGTGAAGTGGAACTAATGATAAAGACCACAGATGGCCTTCGGAACTACCCAACAACAAATATACACTGGTTGCGATTTGATTATTTCAATATGATTGCAAAGCAATTTACGCTCGTCACAACGCATATGAGAAAGTGCAGCTGATGGTGCAACCAGGAGAACTCCCCAATAATTAACAGCCCTGTATCAGGACAAAATATTTTGTAAATGCAGATAGGAAGATTACTATTGTAATTTAGGTTAATCACTATCTCTTTCTGTCTATAATCGTAAATTAAAAGTGTAAAAAAAAACTTAAAAAAAAAACTACTTCAAAAACAAAAGAAGTAAACTAGTGGCTTTTTAGAGTTAACCCAGGCTTGTACAAACAAGAAGTAGTCTTTACAAAATTGTCTTCAAACAAGAACAAAGAACTCCGAGATTTGGTTTCCTCCAATTGGTATAATAAAAAAATCCTGCAATTATATTTATACTAGCGGCTCTTGCGGTTGCACTCGCGCTTACCGTAGGCTTTCATACAACCCCCATGTAGGAGCCGAATTTTGAAAAATCCCGTATTATTGAACACCTGCGACCTAAAGTGAAACCTCCATGCAAAATTTGAAATTACTAGCACTGTTGTTTCTGAGATTTCGTGATGAGTGAGTGACCTTTCGCTTTTATATATGTATAAATATAGATTACGTATTACCTCTTTTGTTATCAATGTGACAATTCTAACAAAATTTGATACAAATAAAAATTAAAAAAAAACCCGACATTATACTCATTGAGACGATACTTCTGGTGTAAGGTGGTATGGAGTTGTGGACTTGTATATCTTTCTGGTTCCAGATGTTGCTGAAGCTTGTTGATCAAGACTACGAAACTATGTTATTTTGATATAATTTCCAGTATAGTAAATTTCGAGTCGATTGGATCCGCAGTAGCTGCTTAGTTCTTTTCATCAGCTAGATCAGAGCTGAAGCGTCTGATTAGACCTTCATGAATTATGGCTGAATTACAGTTAATGACCATCTCGATTGCATGCGCTTTCAAAAACATAACTCACTAAAATTGGTCTATTTATTAGGGATATTTAATGCCACAGACAGACACGTAGATATACAAGTTAAATTTGTAACACGAAAGGTGTTTTTTGGGGTTGAAAATTATCGGTTTTGAACTTAATATTACCAAACAGATCCCTAAATTGAAATATTGGTTTTCACACATTCCGATAATTTTAAGTATCTATCTAATTAAGCTTCACATTATGGGATATATGAGAAAAAACTTTCATTCCCTATTTCTAAGCAGAATAGCTTAAAAATATTTTTCAAGTTATTGTTTTATCTCTTTATCGGCGTAATTAATATAAGGAATCTCTGAGTTAAGCCGCCGACAGACAGACAGATTGATGTAATGAAACTATAGGTATATATCGATACCTCCCACGTAATTTATTGTAAGCCACAAAATTGTCGTTAGCGTTTTTAATGAATACTACACGAATTTGCATTACTTAAAATTTTATTTGCATTCAAAGTCAAAAAATTTCAAAAATCTTGTTTTTTTTCAAGGAAAATTACAACAAATATCGATATGTTCCTATTGGCCTAAAGAACTATAAACATAAAATTATTTGTAGAATAAGTCGCCTTACAAAGATAAAGACAATGTAAATTATTAAAATATAACCTGCAAAGTTGAAATTGCTATTTATAAGTTATAGGAAACTTAATTAACTATTATGATCTTTTTTATAAAACTTATGCGTTTTAATATCACTAAACAAATGCATATTTATCTCCTTTAAATCTAGTTATTAAGTTATACCATATAAGCGATGACGATTGGAACTTTGAATTCAGACTGCCTGCTTCCGTTAAAGAATTCAGAAACTAAACAATTTTTAACAAATTCACATCTATACTAATATTATAAAGAGGCAAAGTTTGTCTGAAATTTTGTATGTAGAGGGTAATCTCTGAAACTGCAAATCCGATTTATAAAATTATTTTTGTGTTAGATAGCCTGTTTATCGAGGAAGGTGTATACGTTGCAATTGAGTGTATATATAGATATGTAGGCGAATTGTTATTATATGTATAATTAGTTTATCATATTTATTTATTACACTACACAATTATACATATACGATATACTATTATATTTTATATTTATTTATGTATTAATATAGTATACATTCACAACACACGCCAATATTACACCTTATATAATTAATTCATTTTTATTACAATATATTAAATTAAATATTAATTCACAAGCATACTCGGGCGAAACCCGTAGTATGCGGCGGATCGAGCGAACGACGCTTTTATTCCGCGTCTACCCGAAACCGCGTGATATTCTCACTCGCCAGTCGATGCCTTGCGTTCGATGCGACAATCTTGTTTATGTTATTATTGCGATCTACGTTTCTAGTTTCTTGTGTTTTAAATAGTGTTCCTCCTTCCAAACTGTTTCTCTTCTCGTTTACCTTCTGTACTTTTCCTTCTGTGTGTTGTGTATAATATACGTCTTGACTTTCGTGTTTGTGAACTTTTATTTCCCAACGTCCAAAACATTCGTACCACACACCCACATTGGTGACCCTTGATTGTTCACGGTATTTAAAGAAGATGAGTAGTGGAAGCGATACGGCCGAGTCACAAGTAAATACGCGACCGCGGCGTATGAAGAAATTAGAACGCGTTCATAGTGCGGACGTAGTAACAGTGGCGCCGCCATCAACACAGATCAAGACACCGCCATTTTGGCCAGAAAAACCCGCTATCTGGTTTGCGCAAGTCGAAGGTCAGTTCAAATTATTCGGAATAACCGACGAGGCGACTAAATTTTATCAAATTTTATCTACGTTGGATAGACAGTACGCCGCAGAGGTAGAGGACGTTATCACTGGCCCACCCGACTACAATCGACTCAAGGCAGAACTTATAAAACGTCTGTCAGCTTCCAGAGAGAACAAAGTGAAGCAATTATTAATGCATGAGCAGCTAGGCAGTCGCAAGCCTTCACAATTCTTGCGACACTTGCAACACCTGGCCGGCCCAGATATTCCAGAAGAGTTTCTTCAAACCATTTGGACCAGCCGATTGCCAATAGGAATGCAACCGATTGTGGCATCCCAACCAACTTTGCCCCTAGATGCTCTCGCTGAACTCGCTGATAGGGTACACGACATCGCCGCGCCAACGAATCAAATCGCAGCAACGTCATCATCACCATCACCGATCGAGTTGCTAACACAGCAAGTCGCTGAGTTAACCAAACAAGTCAGCGCACTCACGGCCCAAGTTAACCAGCGGTCAAGACCAAGAGATCGGAGACAATCGAGCAGACATGGTAGTCGGTCACAATCTCGAAGGTCTAGCTCGAGCCATCGACGGTATCCAATCTGCTGGTACCATAGCAAATTCGGCTCAAAGGCCAGGAGCTGTATCAAACCCTGTGACTACACATCGGGAAACTCTCTCAGCAATCAGTGATGGCGACCAATGATTGCAGGAGCTCTACGGGTCGCCTCTTCATCACTGACCACGGAACCAAAAGACAATTTTTAGTAGATACCGGAAGCGATATCTGTGTATATCCAATTAGTGATCTGAGTGAACATAGACATAAGACCTCATTTCAGCTCAGTGCTGCTAATGGTTCGGCTATCGATACTTATGGTTATGTTAATCTGACATTAAATATTGGATTACGTCGTACCTTTCCATGGCGTTTTGTCGTAGCTGACGTAACAAAAGCCATAATTGGTGTCGATTTCCTCTCACATTATCGCCTTATCGTGGATATCAGCAACCACAGACTAATAGATAGCCTCACCAATATCAGCACTGTAGCTACAATAGCTAAGCCTAATTGCCTCGTGACGAGTGTTAAGGTTTCCACTGGCGGAAATAGTAGGTACCACAACATTTTGGCGGAGTTTCCTGAGATAACTCGCCCCGCCGGTACTCCGAGTGTCGTCAAACACCACACTGTACACCACATTCGTACTACACCAGGCCCGCCAGTATCATGTTCCCCCAGGAGACTCGCCCCTGACAAGCTCAAAATCGCCAGACAGGAATTCGACGCAATGTTAGCGAACGGCACAGCTCGTCCTTCTGACAGTCCTTGGTCGTCGCCTCTTCATCTTGCGTCGAAAAAGGACAACGGTTGGCGTCCTTGCGGTGACTATAGATTACTAAACGCCAGAACGATACCAGATAAGTATCCCATACGTCACATACATGACTTCTCACACAGTTTGGCTGGTTGTAAGTTCTTTTCTGTCATCGATTTGGTCAAGGCTTACAATCAGATTCCGGTGGCAGAGGAAGACATACCGAAAACGGCGATCACAACGCCATTCGGTTTATATGAATTTCCTTTTATGACGTTCGGATTAAGGAATGCTGGTCAGACATTTCAGAGGTTCGTGGACGAGCTAACGCGTGGACTTGACTTTTGCTATCCATACCTTGATGATTTTCTGGTATACTCTAGGACACAGGACGAACATGAGAACCATCTCCGTCAACTTTTCACCCGTATGAAAGATTATGGCGTACTAGTCAATACGGCCAAATGTGTCTTCGGAGCGCCGGAAGTTACGTTTCTGGGTTACCGGATATCGGAAAATGGCACCAAGCCCTTAGATAGCAAAGTCAAGGCCATTTCTGACTTTCCCATTCCTAACACTGTTAGGGAACTACGCAGATTTTTAGGAATGATAAATTACTACCGCAGATTTTTACCTGATGCCGCTCGTATCCAGGCTCCTCTGAATGCCTTACTGACCGGATCTGTAAAAGCTTCCCACCCGGTCGACATAAAAGGAGATTCTTTACAAGCCTTCGAAGCTTGTAAATCTAGTCTTTGCCATGCAGCACTATTGGCACATCCCCATCCCGATGCTAAATTGGGACTTGTCACTGACGCCTCAGACACGGCGATAGGTGGAGTCCTCCAACAGTATCTGAACGGTGCTTGGCAGCCTCTGGCATTTTTCTCGCGAAAATTAAGTCCATCGCAAATAAAGTATTCGCCTTACGATCGCGAACTCCTTGCAATTTACCAGAGCATCAGGTACTTTCGCCATATGTTGGAGGCCAATCATTTCACAGTCTATACTGACCACAAGCCGTTAAGTTATGCCTTCCATGAACGGAAAAGTAACTGCTCTCCACGTCAGTATAGACATTTAGACTTCATCTCGCAATTCACGACAGATATCCGGCACATTTCTGGAAAAGATAATGTCGTCGCTGACACACTATCTCGTGTCGATGAACTGCAGATGCCCGTGGACTTTGACGTTCTTGCTAAGTCCCAGACGACAGACCCTGAACTTGCAGGAGTTTTAAAAGGAGAAACCTCTCTTAGGCTGCAGAAGATGACAATTCCTGGCAGTCATATAGAATTGTACTGCGATGTCAGTACTCCGACTCCCAGACCTTTTGTCCCTGCAGACTGTCGTCTGCAAGTTTTTAACAGCCTGCATTCACTTAGCCATCCCGGTCCTAACGCTACAGCTAAACTCGTTGCACAACGTTTCGTTTGGCCCCTTATACGGAAAAACTGCCGTGAATGGTCTAAGGCATGTTTGACTTGCCAGCGCACGAAAGTAACTCGGCACGTCACATCACCTGTAGGTACGCTTGCCTTACCTTCGGCACGATTCAAACATGTCCATATAGATCTGATCGGCCCATTACCACCTTCAAGCGGGTATCGATACTGTTTGACAGCCGTCGATCGATTTACGCGATGGGCTGAAGCTGTCGCCATTATCGACATCACCGCAGAAACAGTGGCCAAAGCGTTTGTTTCTTGCTGGGTGTCCCGATTTGGTTGTCCTACCGATATAGTTACTGATCGCGGTAGACAGTTCGAATCGGAACTATTCAAACAGTTGTCGCAATCCATTGGATTTGAGCACCGCAAGACTACAGCATACCATCCACAGTGCAACGGTTTGGTTGAGCGTTTTCACCGGCAGCTAAAGGCAGCTATAATATGCCATGGTGATGCCAATTGGACGGAGTCATTGCCATTGGTCCTTCTCGGCATAAGGAGTGCCTTTAAAGAAGACCTTCAGGCGTCATCGGCTGAGCTGGTATATGGTGAGCCTCTCCGCTTACCCGGAGAATTTTTCGGACACAATGCCGCAAGCTACACCAGCGACATCACCGAATTCTCAGCTCGAATGAAGTCCTTTGTGGAGAAGTTACGACCTGTACCAACACAGCATCACTCGACACGCAAAACCTTTATATTTAAAGACCTCGACTCCTGTAGTCACGTCTTCTTAAGAGAAGACGCGCTGCGCGGCTCTTTACAGCCCGCTTACACGGGGCCACATAAGGTTTTGCAGAGGGGTGCTAAGAACTTCAAAATAGATTTTAAGGGTAAGAACGTAACAGTATCTATAGACCGCATTAAACCAGCCTATATACTGTCTGACGATTTCAGCTGTCGAACACCATCCCTAGATTCTCCTCAACAACATAATGACAGACAGACAGAAAAACCTTTACTTAACGTAAAAACTACTCGGTCAAATAGACGTGTTCGCTTTCCTGACTACTATCGTCCGTAGACACGGCCTCTGGAGGGGAGTGATGTAGGCGAATTGTTATTATATGTATAATTAGTTTATCATATTTATTTATTACACTACACAATTATACATATACGATATACTATTATATTTTATATTTATTTATGTATTAATATAGTATACATTCACAACACACGCCAATATTACACCTTATATAATTAATTCATTTTTATTACAATATATTAAATTAAATATTAATTCACAAGCATACTCGGGCGAAACCCGTAGTATGCGGCGGATCGAGCGAACGACGCTTTTATTCCGCGTCTACCCGAAACCGCGTGATATTCTCACTCGCCAGTCGATGCCTTGCGTTCGATGCGACAATCTTGTTTATGTTATTATTGCGATCTACGTTTCTAGTTTCTTGTGTTTTAAATAGTGTTCCTCCTTCCAAACTGTTTCTCTTCTCGTTTACCTTCTGTACTTTTCCTTCTGTGTGTTGTGTATAATATACGTCTTGACTTTCGTGTTTGTGAACTTTTATTTCCCAACGTCCAAAACATTCGTACCACACACCCACAGATACACTTAATCGCAAGCTAGTTACTAACAAGCAAAGTCATCTAAAGTGGTCGGCATTCTGGGTGCCAAATTTCATTTGTTTATAACATATCAATTATATAGTATTACAATTCTCTAAACACGATGTAACTCATAAGTAATATACATATATTATATTAAATTAGATTGTTAGTTTAGCTCTTTTATTGTGACTTCATGCGATGGCCAAGTCAGTCTATTAATGTAAAATATAAAAGGTTTTTGATGTTGATTTGGT
This sequence comes from Hypolimnas misippus, assembly GCA_037950945.1. Lineage (NCBI taxonomy): Eukaryota > Metazoa > Arthropoda > Insecta > Lepidoptera > Nymphalidae > Hypolimnas > Hypolimnas misippus. The sequence continues at coordinate 4,250,796 of JBBEEQ010000013.1, read as the reverse complement.
CATTGTAAGATGTCACCAGGTTAGCTAATTACGTAATAACCTAAGACAGAAGGTCCCTTAAGTAAGGACTGAATAAATTAACCGACTTGGTATGACATGGATCTCATAACTTTTTACGGTAGCATAACTGAGTTGCGAGACTTGGGCAATTTTTACATTGTATGTTTTTATGGCCTCTCATTTCTTTTTGTTTTAAATTCGCTAATTTATTTCATGTTAGGTATTGATAATGAATTCTACCCTTCGAGTTTCACACATTTGTTTTTCAGCCCAAGTTTCTTCTTCTATGTACAGACATTGATCTTTACTTTATAATAATACTACAACATACATCGGCCTATTAGTTTATAATAATACTACTATCGCACATCGGCCTGTTACTTTAAAATAGTGCAATTCTTAGTAACGCTGGAGAATATACCCTTAATTTTTTCGTTACATATTTTGCCTTATCATTTTGCCGACGTGATTAATATGTTTACTCATGCTAAATTAGAGTTTTCCAATACTAAAAATAACTGAATCTCAGTGACAGCGGAGAGACCGACAGACACATGGACACCGTAAAAACATAAGGGATTCCTAATTGTTTATGTAGCGCAGATAAATTGAAAAAAAAAATCTATCTACCAAATTGTATGAATAAATATTTTATTTTTAATCGACCACTATTATATTGTTTATTTTACTTAATAGGTTAATATTATTTAGTATGTATTTGTAATTTAATTTATTTCTTAATGTCGTCCTTAATGAATAGTATAGACAGTGATTTATTTTTACCCTTGTCGTGTAATAATTCTTCCATTAGCAATGATAGTTTTCCTAGTACTTCCTCACAATATCTTAATGTCACTTTTGACTCCTATTTCAAAGGCTTAGAGAAGCAGTTTAATGTCATTCACATTAACGCACAAAGTATTCTGGCCCATTATCCTGATATGCTTGTATTATTTTACTCCAAATACATTCATGCCATTTTAGTATCGAAATCCTGGCTTAAACCATCCTTACCATTGACTTCTTTCTCTCTCCCAGGTTTTCATCTTATTCGCAACGATCGTGTGAACAGAGGAGGTGACGGTGTTGCTATTTATCTTAGATCACGTATTCCTTTTACAATTATTAGCACGTCGAACCAACCTCCATCTGCTGATGCTGCTGAACACATTCTTATTGAACTAGTTTTATCTCATACAAAAATCCTTCTTGGTGTTTTTTATAGCCCCTTATCAATTACTTTGATTCATTTGAAACTACGTTAGAAGATTTTATTCCTCTTTATGACCATTCCATGATTATGGGTGACTTCAACACCTGCTTATTGAAAGACGACTCTCGTGTTACTAGGTTACTGTCAATATTAGAATCCTGCAACATGCATGTGATGCCTCTAGCAGGCACTCATAATTTTTCAAATTCCCTCCCGTCACTACTTGATTTAATTTTGGTTTCTTCCTCAGATCATGTGTTTAAGTTTGGTCAGTGTTTAGCTGATGCCTTCTCTTACCATGATCTTATTTATCTTTCTTACAAAGTCCGACCTGCTAAAGCGAAGCCGAGAATACTTCTGCAGCGTAATTTTGGTGGAATGGATAGTAACCGGCTCTGTATTGATCCCAGTAATATAGAGTGGTCAGTAGTTATTGATGTACCTAAAAAGGTAGAGACTTTTAATTCGCTTTTAGTCCAGCTATGCGATAAACATGCTCCCGTTAAACCAGTTGAAATTAAACATCTCCCTGCACCATGGCTAGGTGAGGACTTAAAATCTTTAATTAGGAAAAAAGCTCTCGTTAAAGCCAAATTAAAGTCGGATTAATCAGACGATAATCGTATAAAATACAATAAATTTCGTAATCGCTGCAATACATTGTGTAGACATGTATGCAAAACGACGTCACATTCACAAATCAGTCGAAAACGGCGACACGGCAAAAGCATGGAAATTTCTAAAATCACTTGGAGTTGGTAAGTCCGTCATTAGCTAAGTTTTTTCTTTAATCAATGTAATATCCTGACTCCTTTACAATCCTTTTCAATTCCTTATCGGTCATAGTGACTGCACTGGTGAAAGTTGTTGACGACGTTCGATGGGGGATATGGATAATAAGAACCTAACAGTTATGACCTTGTTGGATTTTAGCAACGCATTCAACACTGTCGACTATGATATACTTTTAGGTGTGCTCCGTTCTTTTAACATATCTCCATTAGTAATTGATTAAAGTTTCGTAGTTACCTTAGAGGGCGCCGGCAACGCATCCGTATTGATGAGACTGTCTCGTCTTAGAGTGTTATTAAATTCGGAGTACCTCAAGGCGGCGTCTTGTCACCTTTACTTTTTACTTTTTTCACCGGTTTCGTATCTTAAAAAGAAAAACGGACCCCTTATAGGATCACTTTGTTGTCCGTCTTTCTGTCTGTCTGTCTGTCTGGCTGGCTGTCAACCTTTTTTTCTCAGAAATGCATGAAAATATCATATTGAAATTAATATCATATACTCAAGTCTACGATGACATGCGGTTGTGAAAAAATTAAAGTTCTAAATCAACGAAATCAAAAGATAATGGAAAATATGTCGTATATTTTGACCATTTTAGCGTTTTCGCAAGAAAATCAAAAACCTATAGGGTATTTCTCATTGACTTAGCACGATGAAATTTGGCAAGAAGTAAGATTTTATGGTACAAATAAAGGAAAAAATCTGAAAACTGTAAATTTTTGTATATGTATATCAGGAAGTTAATTTCATGATTCAAATCTGTTTTTATTTTAATATGTAGTTAACTTGGCTTATGTCTTCTAAGAGCCATATTGTGATGAAACAGGTACCAGATTTAAATAGGATATAAAATAATGGAACTCCAAAAACCGCATTTAATTTCGCGCAATCTGAGGGCATCTTAATCTTTCATCCCTTTCAAGTTTTATTTTAGCAAAATTTCAGTTAAATTGATATACCTACCGCCAGTGAATTGTTCCCCTTTCAAAAGGAGTATTTGTGCTTAGTTAACATATAATCGGTTAAAGAAATTCTTTTTTTTTCGTACTAACTTTACACCCTAATGACGGTAGATATAGGTTAATTTTGTATATTACATTACATTATTAGTATCCAAAAGTATGTATACTTAGTTTCAAGTAAATATACTAAGGATAAAGATTATACATATTAAATATTTTACCCCTTTTCACTCCTTTAGAAATTTATTTTAAAAACATCCCTTCAACAAGAACAATATACAGGGTGTCCCGAAAGTCAACGATTAAATTGAAATGGGATATAGACCAGGTCATAACGAGTCTGTAGACAAAAAATCGTTTTTGTAAAAGTCCCTTGGTTTCTGAGATAGGAGCCATTATGTGAAAAGTACGAAAAATGACAGCAAAGATATAGGGGGTTGAAAATGGCTCGAATTGCTTCGAGGAAAGAGTGAAAACACAGCCTGAGGGCGCGCCCTATTTATTCTGCCCCAGGCGCTAATGGGGCTCGGAGGTCGGAAGGACGACGCCTCAGGCGGGATCGGTCCTCTCCTGGGCCCGCTCTGTTATCTCGTTCTGGACCATGACGGTCTCAAAGAAGATGACTACGGCCTCCTACGCCGATTCCCTGCGGAGTATGACAGGACTTCTCGTAGGGAGAGATCTCGCCCGGTCTCCTGGACCAAAACCTGCCTCTTTGCGGTCAACGCGGGACGCGCTTCCAGCGTATGGTGAGCAGCATCTTGGTCCGCCACGCAATGGTAGCAAACTGCCGTCGCCTCGCGTCCGATCCTACATATGTAGGTATTCTCCAAACGAGCCGTGACCGGTAAATACCTGCGTAAGTCGGAAGGTGACTCGTCGCTTCCTCCTCATCCAACTCTTCAAGCCTTACCTTATTAATAGACAGTCTCTAAGTCATAGGATCTTTACATCATAAGCACTTAACATCCCAGCAACTTGCAGGCTGACAAAGCTAAACTTAATATTAAAAATTGAAAAGATAACATAAAAAGAGTGCAATGGGGATTAAAGTTTGTATGAAGAAATCATCATATTTTAAGAAGTATACGCTACGCAGTCGAAGCCGCGGGGACCAACTAGTATCACTTTTTTTTGTTTACGCAGGGTAAATCTTCATAGATACCCGACTCCTGGGGGGGAGACCGGGTTATGTGAGATTGTACTCACTAAAACTCCCTGCGATGGCCGCCACAGCACGGAAAACGGAGAGGCTACGGTATCGCTTTCGCAGGCACGTCCGCGGCCTCTCCCGTGCGTTGCTCCGCTCGTGGCTGGTCTCGCCCTCCCCGCACCCCTCGCTGGTACGGACAGCGGCAGCCCGGGGCCATACCGGACTGCGGTCCTCCTCTCGGCTGTATGAAAACAGATGCGTGAGACCCCCATCTCACGCACCCACGGCCGGAGGGAGTGCCCTACTTATTCCGCCCCGGGCACTGGGGCTTGGAGGCCGTGAAGGCGACCCGCAGGTCGCCTCCGCCGGGTGGGATCGGCCCTCTCCCGAGCCCGCCCCGCAGTCTCCTTCTGGACCATGACGGTCTCACAGAAGTTGACAACTAGTATCACATAATTCGGTTAAAACGTGATTCGTATAAGTAGCAACATATAGTATAATCGGTTAATTGCGCTGAAAAAAACGTGAGAGGACTATTCAACTTCGCAATCACAGCCATCAGGCATATGAGAGCATTATTATATAACATTTCGGTCTTAAAACAGAAACAAACTGCACCATACAGTTTCTATAAAAGTATCTATAGAAAATGTTTGAATGACGCCTTTCAACGAAATCAACGAAGTCCTCTAAATGACGGCACCGCCAACCTACCAAAGCGAAGACCTAATGTGACAACTGACACTCTCGAAAACCACGCCTACTCTTTCTTTAGAAAATATTTGAGTGTCGTTATCCTGTTGAACAAAGCAGCCGCTAAAGTGCAGTTGCTGCATAGGAACCCAAAGATAATTGATTTAAAAGAATAATTGATAAACTAAAAAAAATGTATTAAATGCGTTTAAAAAAATTTTGCTAATTAAATAATATCAGGCATTAATTTTAATCAATACATTTATTAGTTTGACTAAAGTTTACTATATAATTATTATTTTAATGTTGTACATCTTAATGCGCAGAGCATTCCGGCGCACTATGCGGACTTGTTAACTTCACTTGATCTTAAAAATGCATGCTATTCTGATATCTGCTTCATTCCTTAAACCATGTCTTCCTTCTACTTCCTTCTCTTTGCCTGGCCTTCACCTACTACGTAATGATAGGATGGGTAAGGGTGGTGGTGGTGTGGCAATTTATCTTCGAAGTCACATCCCTTTCTCAATAATAGATAAATCACCTTCCCAATACACTGAATCGTCTCAGCACATTTTTCTTGAAGTCTTGTTTGGTTCTGTAAAAGTTCTCTCAGGGGTTTTTTACAGCCCTAATCTTCATATTAATTATTTCCAATTATTTGAACTCCTACTTGAGAAGTATGTTTACACTATGGATCATACTATCATTATGGGTGATTTCAATACCTGCTTATACGAAAATGACTCACGCGCTCAACGCCTTCGTAATATAATAAACAGTTCAAATTTAAATATCCTGCCTACTAATTCTACGCACTTTTTCCGTACCTGTTCTGCATCTCTGTTAGATTTAATGATTATTTCTTCATCTACTTATGTTAGCCCGTGTGCACAATACTCCGCTGAAGCTTTTTCATATCACGATCTCATCAATCTGTCATACAAAATCCGCCCACCTAAATTTAAGCCTACCAAAGTTATGCGACGTAGTTTTAAGCACTTTGATAACAATAAATTCATGATGGACGGATTGATTGGGAGATTATTTTATTTTTATAAAATCGAATTATTTAACTCACTTATCTCGGACCTTTTTGATATTCATGCCCCATTAAGACTGATTAAGTCAAAGCACCTTCCAGCGCCTTGGTTAACTCTAGATATGAAAGCACTTATGGCTAGGCGGAAAGTCAAGGTATAAATTGAGACCTACAGACCTTAATAATATCGATATTGAGTCGTTGAACAAACATTTCACTGCTGCTACCCTGGATAATGCAGAAAAATGTTACACCTTGAACTCTATAGCCTTGCGTCCTAAACCTAATTTCTCTCCTTTCCTTTTTAGCTCGGTTACTCCTGAGGTTATCAAGAAAAATATTCTTGATATTCAGTCGGACGCCACTGGATGCGACGGTATCAGTCGGAAAATGATACTACTACTTCTTGATAATATCATTCCTGTTCTATCACATCTATTTAATCACTCCTTGTATGCTCTATCAAATTACGGTGCTAGCACAATGTATCATCGAAAATTCCCGTGTTCGTATTTCTTGCGCTGCACACTCGCGCTACTAGCGGTATAGGCACAAACTAGTGATGTCTTATTGCATGAATATTTGCAGCATGACAGACTCGTAGTTATGCGAATATATATATATATATATATATATATATATATATATATATTCGCATAACTACGATATATATATATATATATATATATATATATATATATATATATATATATATATATATATATATATATGTGTGCGTTCTTATAAATATTTGACACACAACGATAATATTACGCACACAAAGAGAAAAAAGGCACTGTCTTTTTCACGTTATTAGACGATGAATTAGGAAAATTGCCGACTATTTTATAAAGTTTTATATTTCATTTGACTACCGCATAAGTAAAGGACTGTTAATTTTGGTCGCATATTTTTTTCCCTTGGACGCGAGTTCTTAGAAGTCGCCATTATTATTATTTTTATTCGTTTTGCAGACTAAAGCATTTAAAATTTTAACTTTGAAAATAGTGTGAAAATAGAATTTGTGATCTGTGAAAGTTCTTCAGGTGTAGGTACAGAAAATAAAAAGTGTTAAGTTCTTAAAACTATTTTTCAGTAATGATAAAAGTGATCGAGGCCAAGTAAATGATTTGCAATTAATATGAACGAAAGATTAAGTCAATCGTAAATTCAATAAAAACATTATGATTCATATCATTCTTACCGAAATATAGGCGTGTAATTTACAAATAATTAAAAAGTCTAAAAAATTCTGTACAGTTCCATACACGCACAACTTACGACCATTTTTGCTGTAAATATTACTCATTTTGCAATACCTAAACAAAATGCAGTGAATATTTTTGGTAAGTATGCTTTCAAAATATTGCTACCCTACCCTGTCTAAAAACTCTGCGCACACCACTTGTTTTAAGAAAATTGTCATCTGTCGAAGTTATAGGGTCCCCCTTGTTTTCATGTCCCTAGGGCCCCTAATATGTTAAAGAAGGCCCTGGCGTTTATTAATTTAAATTAGAAAAAAATTAACACAGATTTATTAAATATTTGAATTGAATTATAATAAGCTTGGGCGCATAATCAAGATTCCACTTGTTCTGTCTTTAGAATATCGTAGTATGGAAAGATATCAAATATTTTTACTTAAGTTGCTTCGAAATTTTGTAGATTCCTCTTATTTGTTAAGTAATATATATTTTAGATATCTAAAAATTAATACGCGTCATCAGACCCTATTTCAATTACCAAAAACTAAATATGCTCAAAATACTTTTATCTTTTGAACATGTAACAAATATAATATATTTTTCCAAATATTGACTTTGCTACATGTACCATAGACCTCGTTAAAAAAGAAAATTAGAGATACAACAAAATGTTATCTTTGATTAATTTTATAATTGTACATTATTAATTATTTTATTTTTAGAAAACTCATCCTTATTCAATTATAATTGTCACAATTGTTATATATAAAATTAATTTCATTTGTACATATTTTAATACATGTTTATATTTTAATTTTGTATTAATAATTTCGGCTAACGTGTGCATATATTTCTTTTGCTCTTAATGAATATATAATCGGTGGAAACCTAATTGGCTTATGTATTTTTTGTCTGATTTTTTTAATTTAGTTGTTATATTGTTTGTTTCCCTAAATCTATATCTATATATTAATAATAAAATTCTAACGGATCGCTATCTGTACATGGAAGATATACGAAAAAAAATATTAGAGGCCTTTATCAACGCCATAGAACCCAAAACAATGATTACTAGAATTCTTATCTGATTGTCTGTTTGTCCATTTATCTCTTTATTTGTACGTTTGTACACGCTAGTCTCAGAAACGGCTTACAGGTGAGTTTTTCACAAATATATTTTGGTAAACTTCACTTAACATTTAGTCTTTGTTTTATGTCAATCGGTTCATAAATAAAAAAGTTATGTCAATTTAAGGGTTCCGAACATTATTTTGTGCTTTTCACGAAATGCATGAAAGTATTTTTTTTTTATTCATTCAATAATGACATTATTTATTTAGTAAGTACTACTCGTATTATGTTATTACATTTGTGTAGAACGTTTTATGTATTTTATTTATGTATTCTGGGTATAATATGTATGTATAAATATAAATATGGGTGTATATACTTTTATATTATTTTAAATAAATGTATATTTAAGTTCTCTCTTTTTTAGTACACATAATTGTAATATTTACTTAAGTTTCTTGTACGCTCCTGCCTAGTATTATATGTAAGTCCTCTCATGTTATTACGAGGTTGACTGGAAGAGATTTCTACTTGGAATATGTCCGCCTTTGTACATTCTTTGTTATATATTGTTATTTTTATGTTATTTTGTTTTCATTGTATTTTGTGTGTACAATAAAGAGCATTAAAAAAAAGTATATATACTTTCAAGTTCTTATATCAAAAAATACAATTTTTAATTTTTTGTCTGTCAGTCTGTTTCTTATGACTAATCTTTGAAATAGCTGAATCAAATTTGATGGGACATTCATTCGCAGTTAGGGGATGTCCATTAATCACGTGAGGCCCAGAGGAGGGAGAGGGGATGGAAGAAAAAATCACGAAATATCACAAAGTCTAAAAAGTTCCTAAAAACATTACGTGATTAATGGACAGCTCCTACAGCTAATATTATAAGGATTAACTTAGGCTACTTTTATTTAAAAATATATTTATTTTAATGAATAAGTATAAAAGAGAATTACATGATAACTAAATATTGTAGAAACCAATAAAATAGTGAACAATTTCCGATTTAAGGAGGGAAGGTACATCTATACAAAGAAATAAAATTGATGTGTTTGTTTGTAATTTAAAAATGAATGCATATGAAAGTATACTCAGTACTTACAACAAAATTACCAATTTTAAAATGTTTGTCTTTTTATCTGTCACTCAGTTTGTTTCGACTAATATCTGAAACAGCTGGACCGATTTCATTAGCAGAAAGCCAATGTAATAAGGAACATGACGTATATTTATAATATGTACATTTATATGTATGTATATATACATATATATTAGTTTATTATATACTATATATTTACATTATATGAATTTTTAGTATGTCTATTCATACACCACCTAACTACTTCTTGTTTAAAATTCTAACCCTAAGGTTGTCTGGAAGAAATCGCTACTAAGCGATAAGGCCGCCTTATTGTACAAATGTAATTGTTTATATTTCTTTCACTTATGTATTTTACTTGTTTATATTGTGTGGTGTACAATAAAAGAAGAATAATAATAATAATAATAACCCCCCCTGGGGGTGGTGGGGGGGCTTACGGGTATTAGGTACTGGATAAATGGATTTAATAACTTGCCATTATAATATATTATCACCTACCCAACCAACGATCCCCAAACCCTAACCCATTTAATGGAGAAATTTATGGAAAGTCAGAAAAAGTGATATAGTTTACGGCCGCTGCCCGGGGGTCGCCGGGGCGCATCTGGAGCCGACGCTGGATGCCACAGCATGCGAACCGTTGGCGACGGGGGACTGAGCAGGCGGGTTCCCCTCGAACAAAATATTACAGCCGAACGATCATTTTCACCGTCATCTAATCCATCATCAGAACTCTCACTGTTCTCTAATATTCCATCACCTTCCTCAACTCACAGCTTATTTCGATTATCCAACTCATCACCGTCATCTGAATATTCATCCCGAACTACAAGGTCAACAGCTGTTGTGCAGGAGGCATTAGCCATTAACCCTGCACCCACTGCTGGCTTTAATCGTGCGCGAAAAAAATGGACTGAGGATATGAACCGATTTATATGGCGCACATACCTTTTAATAACTAAATGCGAGACGATACAAATGAATAATTACCTGGAACACTTACACCGAGAATTTGATAATAGATACCCCGAAATGCAAGCCACTCGACAGCGAATAGGAGACCAAAGAAGAGCCATATTAAGAAGGAAATTACTACCACAACATATATTAGATGAAATACTCTTACAAGTAAAAGAACACATACATAACGAAAATGTCAACCATTCACGTATTTCACCTCGAGCACAAACAAATGCTACAAATAATAGGATGAAATGGACGGAAGAGATTAATAAAGATATTATTAGGCTTTATTTGGAAGTAACTGAATTAGAGACTAATAAGACTGCCTACCGAAAGAAGCTACATGAATTATTTATAGAAAGATATCCGAATCTATCCAACGTCACTGAACAGAGAATTGCCGACCAAAGACGATTAATTTTCAATAATAAAATGTATACCGATAATATTAATGAATTAAAAAAAGAAGTAGAATTAAAACTGAAAGAACCAAATAACTTACCACAACCTAACAGAGAACTAAACTACAACATAACAGAACAGATACAAGACTCTCCCACAGAAACACTCACACAAAATAATGCAGAATATGAACACAACCTACAATATAATCGTACGCAAACTTCTAACATCGAAACAGAATTTGACAACGCTCTTAGACGATTTAGTACTACAGATCCCGAAACAAGGCCATTCATCCCAAAACAAAAATCGTCACGCAAATTCGCTCAAATCGTCCACTGCTTAAACAATGAAATTCTCCCAAATTATTTGAACCATGAATTAGATTTCATCTCACTTCATACCTTAATATACTCAGCAGCATTTGTAGCTGCCACTTGCAACGGTACTAAATTCAATAGATTTAACACAGAAAAAAATACAAAAATAAATACACAAAATAGAAAACCTTCTTGGCAAAAAAGAATTGAAAGCAGAATAGAAAAATATAGATTAGAAATAGGTAGATTAACACAATATATATTAGGAAATAGAAGTCAGAAAATACTAAGGACTGTAGAGGAAATAAAAAATAAATATAAAACTCACTCACAATACGAGGAACCCAACACAGAGCCGCAACATTTTCTTGACACATTGAAACAAAAATTAAATGCAAGTTCAATGAGACTTAAAAGATATTTAACGTGCACTAAGCGCAAACAACAGAATGCAACATTTTTAAATAATGAAAAACACTTTTACAGAACTCTAAATTACAGTCACCAAGTTAATTTTTCACAAGCCGTTGAATCTCCATCACCACAGAATTTACATCAATTTTGGTCAGGCATTTGGGAAAATCCAGCACAACATAACACTCAAGCAGTCTGGTTACAAAAAATAGCAGATACAGAATATATTAACCCAATGGAGTTTGAAAATATTCCACTTGACATATTTAATCAAATCATTCAACGCACCCATAACTGGAAGGCACCCGGCACTGATAATGTACATAATTACTGGTATAAAAAGTTCACTTCTACACATCCTTTCATTCATAATTATATTTGCAAATTCATACAATTACCACATATTATGCCAAAATTCATAACACATGGAATCACATATATGCTACCCAAGGGTTCAGATATGACAAATCCCGCAAATTACAGACCTATCACATGCCTACAAACAATATACAAGATTATCACAGGATGTATTAGTGAAATAATTTACAGACACTTAGATCAACATAACATTCTAGCAGAACAACAAAAAGGTTGTAGAAAATATAGTCAGGGGTGTAAAGAACAATTAACTATAGATACAATAGTGATGAGACAAGCGCAAACAAAAAAAAGAAATATCCATACAATGTATATTGATTATAAAAAGGCATTCGATTCTGTCCCCCATAGTTGGTTAATTTATGTTCTAGAACATTACAAAATACATCCCCATCTCATTTCATTTTTAGGTACAGCTATGCTTCAATGGAAAACTAAATTAAAATTACTCAATGACATCTCATTAACTACTGAAGTGATAAAAATACAAAGAGGTATATTTCAGGGCGACGCGCTTAGCCCACTGTGGTTTTGTATAGCACTCAATCCATTATCTGAACTACTGAACAATAGTAATATAGGATTTAAATTAAAATGCAACAACTCATTTCATGTTCTCTCACATTTACTCTACATAGACGACATCAAAATCTATGCAACCAATCATACTGAACTCTCAAAACTAGTTGACATCACACAAACATTTTCAACAGATATTCAAATGCAATTTGGGGTAGATAAGTGCAAAATACACTCTATCAATCGCGGCAAAACAGAAAACAATACATATATACTCGATACAGGGGAACAAATTGAACCCATGGATGAACATAGTACTTATAAATATCTAGGCTTTCATCAATCTAAACTGATTCATCAAAAACAAACAAAACTAGAGTTAACCAAGAATTTTAAAGCAAGAATAAACCAGATTTTGAGGACCCAATTAAACTCACGTAACACCATAAAAGCCATAAACTCCTATGCAATACCAGTTCTTATTTATTCCTTTGGGATTATCAGCTGGTCCCAAAGCGATTTACTTAAATTACAGCGCATAATCAACACACACATGACAAACCATAGAAAACATCACCCCAGATCATGCTTATAACGTCTAACACTACCTCGCCAAGATGGTGGTAGAGGCCTCATCGACATACAAAATTTACATAATAACCTCATAGACAAATTGCGCAAATACTTCTACGCCAAAGCTGAACAATGTCAGCTTCACAAATACTTAACAGATATAGATAACAAATTAACTCCTCTCAATCTACGCACCCGAAATATCCAGCTAAAATTGTTAAGTAAACAGCAAAAGATAGACACTTGGAAACAAAAGTCTCTGCACGGAAGACATCTGGCAGATCTCAGCCAAACACACGTCGATAAAAAAGCGTCGAACGAGTGGTTGCGACGCGGAGAGCTCTTCCCGGAGACAGAGGCTTTTGTAATTGCTATCCAAGATCAAGTCATTGATACCCGAAATTATCAAAAACACATAACCCGTATTCATAATCTTCCCACTGACTTATGTAGACGATGCCATAGTAGTTCTGAAACGATTCAACATATTACTGGTTCTTGTAAATCCATAGTACAAACTGATTACAAACACAGGCATGACCAAGTTGCAGCAATAATTCATCAAAATCTAGCGCACAAATATTCATTTATTTCAGAAAAAATTGCCTATTATAAATATAAGCCCAGTACCGTCTTGGAAAATAGTTTCATCAAAATCTACTGGGATAGGACAATCATTACAGACAAAACCATACATTACAATAGACCAGACATAACCATATTAGACAAAACAAAAAAAATAGTTTTTGTAATAGATATAGCGGTGTGTAACACACACAATCTTCTCACTGCACACACTGAAAAAATGTCAAACTATATAGATTTGTCTACTGAAATAAAAAGGCAATGGCAGGTAGATACCGTTAGAATCATTCCTATTATCATATCCACAACAGGTGTAGTCCCAAAACACTTCCAAATTACCTTAGCACACTCGATATGCCAAAATCTACCATTATACTTTTGCAAAAAGCCGTCCTACTTAATACATGTCGTCTCACACGCAAATTTCTTGCTTCCTCATCATCTTAATTTATATGCATTTTCCTTCCCCACTAGTGCACTTGGCTAAGGCCCGTGTACCAGTTCTACTACCCCTTTAAAAAAAAAGAGAGACAAGAAAAAACAAAGAAACAATAATAATAATAATAATAATAGGCCCCCCGAAACCCAACCACACGTCCTGATTGAACATCTAATCACGTGGGGGGCGGACACACGATAATTTAAATTACTGGCGTGGCAAACGTGGCAATGGTAACCCATTGAGTATGGAGACGCGTAGCAAGAAGAAACGTATAGGACCGCTACCCGGGGGCAATCGCCGGGGCACACCTGGAGCTGGCGCTGGGTGTCACAGCATGCGAGCCGTCAGCGGTGAGGAGTTGAGCAGGCGGGCTTCTCCCGACAAATCACACACTACAGCCGGTCGCCGTGAGTTGAACAGGCAGGCTCACGACGTTGATGCTACAGCCGCTACCAACGACGAAATAAACAGACTGACAGACAGAACAAGTAGCCCAATAGAACCATATAGCCCTAGCACCATATCATATACACCCTCTGTCCGATCATCAACATCCACCGTTAGTTTAAATACCGAGCCACACATACCAATCTTGACTGTTGCGCGGGAGGCATCAGCCTTTATGCCCGCGTCCACCAAGGCTGGAAAACCAAGAGTTCGTATGAGATGGAGCAAAGAAGTAAACTCATTTGCGAACTTACTATTACATCACCAACTTAGAGACTGACATGACTACATATAGACAAAAACTACATGAACTCTTTGCACGACAATACCCAGAAATTAACGTCACAGAACAGCGAATTTCTGATCAAAGAAGAACAATAATAAGAAATAAATTACTAACACAAGAGGAATTGAATCGACTGAAAGAAGAAACAAGAATACAACTACAGCAAGAAACAGATAATACAGTTACTCCCGCACTATTACCGACAGATCGACCTATAAATACCCAACAGCCCCATTCAGAATCTCACGTTCAAGTACAATCATACTCACAATCACTACTAGACACACAAAATACACAATTATCGCACATATCAACACAAACTGAATCCATAACACTAATATTAGAGAATGATGTTGAAACTTTAGTTACACAAAATCCGATTTCTGAAACGTATATACAAGAAATATATGATAGATTTAGTACAGTTTTATTACAATATTCTGGAATGGATCCAGCAGTACGGCCCAAATTGCCTAAACTAAAATATAGCCCAAAACTATCACATTTAATCCAAATATTTAACCAAGACATACTAATTAAATTTATTTCTGAAGACACACAGTTAATAGATATTCATACACTCACGTACTGTACAGTGTTAGTTATTTCTGAAAAATTAAATTTTAAAATAAAAGAAAACATAGAACAAACAAATACTAGGCACAATAATAAAACCACCATGGCAACAAAGACTCGAAAAGGATATCGAAAAACTTAGAGCGGATTGTGGCAGACTTACACAGTACATTTACAATAATAACAGGTCAAACAAAGTAGTTAAAAGAGTAGAAGAAATATTTAAAAATATTATTATTCACACCAAACACGACAAAGGCAACAGAAAACCGGAAGAATTTTTAGATACATTAAAACAAAAACTGGCACTTAAAGTTAATAGACTCAGAAGATACAAAAAAGCACAACAGCGAAGAAATGATAACGTTATTTTTGCTACGAATGAAAAGAAATTTTATAGGAATTTACAAAATCCACAGACAGCTACTCATATATTAAACAACAATATTACAAACGTGCCCAACAAAGAAGAACTTGAAGTATTTTGGTCTGGTATATGGGAAAAAGAGATAAGCCATAACTCTAAAGCATCTTGGATAAAAGATGAAGAAGTAAAATTTAGTACAATAAATGAGATGGAATTTACTGAGATAACAGAGACAGATATAACAAACATAACTGCCAGATTACACAATTGGAAATCCCCAGGTATTGATAAGATACACAATTACTGGTATAAAAAATTAACATCATTGCATAAACCCATAGCTAAAAATTTAACATCTATGATATTAGGTCAACAGAATATACCTGAATTCATGACAATAGGAATAACTTACATGCTACCTAAATCCAAGCACTCATCTCAACCTTCTCAATACCGACCAATCACGTGCCTCCCCACAATATACAAAATTCTAACATCAGCTATCACTACAAAAATTAACTTACACATAAATTTACACAATATAATAGCAGAAGAACAGAAAGGGTGCAGGCAGGCCCACATGGGATGCAAGGAACAATTAATTATTGACTCCACTATTCATAAACACGCTTCCACAAGAAATAGAAATCTCCATTGCACATATATTGATTATAAAAAAGCTTTTGATAGTATTCCACATTCCTGGTTGATCAAAATATTAGAAATTTATAAAATTAACCCAAAATAATAGATTTTTTGCGTAAAATAATGTTATGCTGGAAAACAACACTACGGCTTAATTATAACCATAATACTATTGTCACTCGACAGATATCTATTAAGAAAGGTATCTATCAAGGAGATTCCTTAAGTCCCTTGTGGTTCTGCCTAGCCCTTAACCCTTTATCTCACCTTTTACAACGATGTCAAGTTGGATATTGTCTTGCACATACAGAACAAATTATTATCTCACACCTAATATATATGGACGACATAAAATTATACGCAAATACGGATAAAGCCATGAAAAAACTAATAGAAACAACGAAAGAATTTAGCCTAGATATTAACATGCAATTTGGATTAGATAAATGTAAAACGATACATATTATAAAAAGAAAAAATAAAACCCGGAGATTATACAATAACTTCTACCGACACAATAACAGCTATGGAACCCACTGATCTATACAAATACTTAGGATACAAGCAACTTAAAGAACTCGATCACACATCAATTAAACAAACACTAACTGTAGAATATAAGAAAAGATTAAACATTATTTGTAAAACTCAATTGTCGGGAAAACATCTCATAAAAGCCATTAACACATATGCCATTCCTATATTGACATACTCCTTTGGAATTATAAAATGGACTAAAACTGACATAGAAAAAATAGAACGAAACACACGCACAATTCTAACAAAGCACAACTACTCACACCCAAAATCTGCAATAGAACGTCTGACAATCAAAAGACAGAATGGAGGAAGGGGCTTAATAGATATTCATAATCTCTGGCAAAAACAAATCACTACCTTAAAAACATTCTTTCATACAAAATCTCGAACTAGTGATATACATAAAGCTATAATTTTAAATGATATTAATTACACTCCACTTAATTTAAATTTTCAAGAAAACATTAGGAACGACACAAATGTTGACCCCCAGAAACAAAAATTAGAAAACTGGAAAAAAAAGTACTACACGGGAGCCATCCCCATGATTTAGAACAATCTCATATAAATACAGTAGCATCCAATAAATGGCTGAAAATCGGCAATCTATTCCCAGAAACCGAAGGTTTTATAATAGCAATACAAGATCAAATTATTAACACGAAAAACTATAAAAAATATATTATCAAAGATCCCACTGTCACTAATGATAAATGCCGAAGATGTCGTATCCAACCAGAGACCATACAACACATAACAGGAGCATGCATAACTCTCACACAGACAGACTACACTCACAGACATAACCAAGTAAGCAATATTATTCATCAAAAACTAGCACTAAAACATAAATTAATACAAAACACAAACACGCCATATTACAAATACACACCACAAAAAATACTAGAGAACTCCACACATAAACTCTACTACGACCGTGCCATACTCACCGATAAGACCATTCACTATAATCGGCCAGACATAACCCTACAGAATAAAATAAATAAAATCACCTATCTTATAGATATTGCAGTACCCAACACGCATAACTTACAGAAAACCATCGCGGAAAAAATTAATAAATATAATGAGCTCAAAGAAGAAGTTACGAAAATCTGGAAACAAGAAAAAGTATACATAATTCCTATAGTTATCTCTACAACAGGTGTCATCCCAAACCATCTTCTCCGCAGTTTAAGTTTACTAGATTTAAATGAGTCCCTTTATATAACTATGCAGAAGGCTGCCATTTTGAATACATCCAGAATAGTAAGAAAATTCATGCAACTAGAAGAAAGTGAAATTATACCCATATAACGCAAACAAATATATTATATTAAAAAATAAACACCACAAACTGCATTCACTTGATTTCGGTCCGTGAATGCAGATTATACCAGCCAACAGGCTGAGAAAAAGGAAATTACCCGATAATAATAATAATAATAAGGAACAAAATTGAAACCAATAAAATAGTGAACGATATCTGATTCAAATAGGGAAGATATATATAATATAAATACAATAATTTAAAAAAATAATATATTTATTGGGTAATTTTTTAATTGGATATGATGTACCAAATTTGAAACAATAAGCAATAGCGAAAAATAATTAAAGGAGTCACAGAGCCGATTTTGATAAAAACTAAAAATATATCATTAGTTTTTTGAAAAATAAGTTTTCCTAGCCAGAAACGAACACGTTGATTTTTCAAAAAATTAACATTCTGTATTATTGCACCATCTGATGCTGTCACATGTTATAGGGATCAAATTCAGGGAGGTATAGTTAACTACAACAAAAAGAAAAGGCTAATTTTTTACAAAATTCTAACAAAATCATACATTAATTAAATCTTTAGTAATTCTTCAAAAAAACGATCATACCTAAAATTGAAATTCTAAAATTAAAACGGTATGTTGAAACACTAATAGCGGGTGAGTACAATATCCGAGTCTAATGAAATTTAGATTTTCAATAAATACGAATAGATTCACCTTTTTAACCTAAACCTACCTATATAGAGTAGATGACGGGGACCAAAATGAACGTCACATTCTATCAATTTTGGATAGCTCACATAGAAAAAATAGATAAACGTAAAAGAGTTACTGTGAGTTATTCATTTTATATATTTTTGATTGTATTGTTCACACTCTTCCTTACTTTAGTAGGTGACTATCATTTTGATGCAACTTATAAACAAATCGTTCGAAGTAATGCAGACTTTTTTTCTAAACTTACCGGGACCCTTGATTTAACCCACATAATTGATTATGTATGTGTAGAATCGATTACTTAACTTGTAATTAATATATAGCTGTCAGATGCAGGGAGACTCTTGGTCGGGTGGAGTTTGTTCAGGGTACAGGTTATGGAGAAACGTTTTATGCGCTGCTATAAGTGTATGAGCATCGGACACACTAGTGCTCTTTGCCAATTCGGGGCAGATCGGAATAAATTGTGTCTGCGGTGTAATCGCAATGGGCACAAATCATATGACTGCACCGGTGTAATTTGTCTCAGTACCTCAGAAGACTATTGAAAGCGTACCTCCATGGTAGGAAGGTTCTCTAGAAGTGGGGCAACGGTCGGCTATACCGGCAGCGCGTTGCATGCGGCGTTCCACGGAGATCGGTATAGGGACCGATACTGTCGAACGTCAGGTTCGACTGGATTTTGCGGGCACCACTCCTCCCCGGGATAAGTGTTATCTGCTGCATGCAGACGTTACGGCCCGGAGTCGAAACTATGACGCGACGTCTCGTCTGGCCACTGTTGGTACGTCTCTAGTAATCGACCGGATCGGCATGTTCTATTTCATGGCCACCGTCGAGGTGCCCGCGAGTGATCCGCCTTGGGAGCTTCAAGTGGAGGTTCTTACAGAAGTGTACCGGTATCGGGAAGCCTGCATAGGCAGACCAACCGTTAGGACGTAACGGTAGCAAGCTTTAGCGATCTCGTGACGTTCAACTAGGGTATTGTTGCCATCTCTATAATTTGGCAACCAGGACAAGACGCGTAAAAACCCCGGAAGAGCCCAAAACCCAGACATGTCAACAGGTTTTTATAATATAGTCAGTTAATTAAAAAACTGAAAAATATATTAATCACCATAATTTTTTATAATTTAGTCATTTTATCATCATGTTATATGTACCTAACAAAACAAAATCTATTACAGTTTATTTTAATAATCATTTACAATTTTTTTAAGCCCGGACTACAAATGAAATTTTCCCTGGTCGCTCCCCGGATGCCCTTTAAACTAGGACAAATACGAGGAAACCCGGACGGATGGCAACACTAACTAGGACGATGAGGCTGGGTTTAAGTGGGTAGTCTGGTTCATCTATTGTCAGGAGTCCCACATACAAGCCTAAACTACACTACGAGAGTCGCATAACTACATTTCCCAGTGACAAAAAAAGGGTAATTAAAATTTGTCTGTAGGGAAAGGAAACGAGAGCCCGAAATCATAGGCTTTATTCGACTATAAAAAGATACATAGCATATATGACATGACAACATTATTAATCATCTATTAAGTCACAACTATACAAAGGTTTTATATACTACATTCTTCCCCTCTTAGTAGATATAATCCTTTAAATAAGGCGGAGAACGTCGCGAACGTGTGGATCGGCGAAGTTCATGTGATTGATTCTGATTATTTTCAAATCTCAAAGATTCATTATTCTCGGATGACCCCCTACCACCACAATCAGAATTTCGATCTTGAATAGAAGGACTTTCTGTCTCTTCGGTATTTCCATCTCTAAGAGGAGGAGACGATTCTGCATCCATCCAGATCTCGGATTCCTCAGTATGATTGTCTATACTATGAGGAGACAATTCTGTATCATCAGTGCTGAGATATCCACGAGGAGCTAAGTGTCGATTGGAGACTACTTGATCTCGTCCACTCGGCAATCGTATATGACTATATTGTTGATTCGGTTCAAGAATCTCAACTTCTTCCAATATTTGAGAATTATATTTTGAGGGCTTTCTATAAAATGCTCTGCTTCCTGCTTGAAGCCATGTTGGCAAAGACTGTCCAAAAGACGATCGTCTTTGATGATTGAACATGCGTTCATGTGGTGTTTCATTAGTCGCTGTACAGAGCAATGACCTAATGCTGTGTAGCGCTTGCGTTAAAACTGATTCCCACATTGTAATAGGTAGATTTTTTGACTTCAATGCAAGACGAACTGTCTGCCATAAAGTACCATTCAGGCGTTCAACCTGACCGTTTCCTCTCGGATTATAAGACGCTGAACGGCTAGTAGCATTATTTTATTTATTACAATTTATTCGACTATAAAACTCAAATGCAAGATTCTTGTTAAAATATGTATCGATATCTCAAGCCAGATAAATTTGAAGCGGATCCATCTTCGGGACCGAGTGTTGCTTCGCAATGGTTGCATTGGAAAAAAACTTTTGATAATTTTCTCGAAGAATCAAAAATATCTGCTGACGAAATACTTTCGGATGAAGTTAAGTTAAAGTTGTTGATTAATCACATATCACCAAATATATTTAACCATATTTCTTCTTGTACCACATACGAATCAGCGATTGCAACTTTACGAGATATATACGTTAAACCTAAAAATGAGATATTTGCAAGACACAAACTCAATACTCGGTTGCAACAATCCGGAGAGTCAATAGATCAGTATCTTCAATCTCTTTATTTATTAGCTAAGGATTGTGAATTCAAAGCTGTAACAGCCGATCAAAATGAAAAGGATTCGATACGAGATGCGTTTATTACAGGCTTGAGCTCATCAGTTATACGTCAAAGATTGCTAGAAAATATAACTCTTAGTTTAGATGAGGCCATTAGTAAAGCTCGTGCACTTGAGTCTGCTCAGGTTCAAGCAGAAAATTATTCATCACCTCAATTTGCAGCTGTAACGCGAAATCGAACTGCTAATAAATTTGATTTGAAACAAAGTCAGCAAAACGACTGCTATTATTGTGGAAACGCCAGACATCCACGTAGATTATGTCCAGCATCTAATGCTACCTGTCTCAAATGTGGCAAGCGTGGACATTTCGGTAAGGTTTGTAAAAGTTTGAATACAACCGCGGCTGTCGAAGAAATGTCTTCTAGTGTTTTACTAGCCTCTACCAATATACCAAAATGTTGTATACACATTCGTGTTGATGATTTGTCCCTTATGGGTCTTGTTGATACTGGAAGTACTGCCAGCTTTATAGATGAAAAAGTAATCCAACAGAATAGTATTCCCGTTCAACCATGGCATCAAAATGTAGCAATGGCGACTACCTCATTTAAATCGGAAATAAGCTCAATTTGTTTTCCAACTATCGAAATATGTAATCAAACATTTCCAAAAGTACCTCTCCGTGTTATGAAAAATTTATGTACTGATGTTATTTTAGGTCATGACGTATTAAAAAAATTCAACTCTCTAGAAATTAAATTTGATGGACCTAACCCTCCTCTAAGGTTATGTGTTTTAAATGAAGTACTTATTGAACCGGTTGATTTATTTCCTCATCTTTCTCCTAAATGCAGACCTATAGCTATTAAATCACGAAAATATGCACCAGATGATCTAGTCTTTATAAAATCAGAAATAAAGAAACTTTTAAATGATGGAATCATTGAAGAAAGTACCTCTCCATGGAGGGCTCAAGTACTCGTTACTTCAGGAACACATCATAAAAAACGACTATGCATAGACTACTCTCAAACAATTAATAAATTTACTCTATTAGATGCATATCCTTTGCCTAATATAGAAGTAATTGTAGCAAATGTGTCACGCTATAAAGTATTTTCTAAGATAGACCTTAAATCTGCGTACCATCAGATACCTATAAAAGAAAAAAACAAACCATTGACAGCCTTTGAGGCATGTGGTAATTTATTCCAATTTCGTCGGATACCATTTGGCGTTACAAATGGCGTTGCTTGTTTTCAAAGAACAATTGACTCTATCATTCGAAAATCAAATCTAGAAGGTGTATATACTTATTTAGACGACATTACTATATGCGGATCAGATCAAAATGATCATGACTATAAGTTAAATAAATTTATGAAAATTACAGAAAATTATAATTTAACTATTAATAAAGATAAAAGCGAGTTTTCTCTTAAAGAAATTAATATACTAGGTTATAATATTTTTAATGGAACAGTTAAACCAGATCCAGACCGTTTACGAGCACTCCTTGATATGCCGATTCCTGTAAATTCTGCTTCACTTCGAAGAGCTATTGGTTTATTTTCCCATTACGCAAAATGGATACCAAATTTTTCTGATAAATTACATCCGCTAGTGACAATTGAACATTTCCCCATGAATGCAAATCAGATTGCTGCTTTTGAAAATCTGAAATCTCTAATATCAAAATCATCACTATTTTCGATTGACCCGAAGGAACCATTTACGGTAGAGACCGATGCTTCAGAGTTTTCTATTGCAGCTTCACTAACTCAAAACGGACGACCTATTGCATTTTTTTCGCGAACTTTAAATGATAATGAGAAAAAGTACCCGGTTATTGAAAAAGAAGCCTGTGCTGTGATTGAAAGTATTAAGAAATGGAGACACTATCTCCTTGGTCGCCATTTTTATCTTATTGTAGATCAAAAATCTGTAGCGTTTATGCTAAAAAATCACGCCAGTAAAATAAAAAACGAGAAAATTCAGAGATGGAAATTAGAACTGTCGAATTACAGTTTTGACATCAAATATCGACCAGGCAAAGATAATGTAGTGGCAGACGCTCTTTCACGCCAAACTTGCGCCATTGCATCTATCAATAATTTAGCTACTCTTCACCAATCTCTCTGCCATCCGGGTATTACCCGTCTTACTCATTGGGTTAGAAGTAAAAATCTACCATACTCCATAGAGGAGATTAAGAAGATGACCATGTCATGTCCAATTTGTGCAGAAATAAAACCAAGATTTCCGAGATACACTGGTACTGTTATCAAAGCAACGAGTTCGTTCGAAAGATTAGCTTTAGATTTTAAAGGCCCACTACCTTCATCAACTAATAATAAATATATACTTTCGATTATAGATGAATACTCAAGATTCCCGTTTGCTTATGCCTGTCCAGATATGACCTCTCAAACTATTATTCGGTGCCTAACGGATTTATTTTCAATCTTTGGCATGCCTTCTTATATACATACAGATCAGGGTACATCATTTATGTCTACAGAGTTAAAAGAATTTCTGAATAATAAAGGCATCGCTACTAGCCGTTCAGCGTCTTATAATCCGAGAGGAAACGGTCAGGTTGAACGCCTGAATGGTACTTTATGGCAGACAGTTCGTCTTGCATTGAAGTCAAAAAATCTACCTATTACAATGTGGGAATCAGTTTTAACGCAAGCGCTACACAGCATTAGGTCATTGCTCTGTACAGCGACTAATGAAACACCACATGAACGCATGTTCAATCATCAAAGACGATCGTCTTTTGGACAGTCTTTGCCAACATGGCTTCAAGCAGGAAGCAGAGCATTTTATAGAAAGCCCTCAAAATATAATTCTCAAATATTGGAAGAAGTTGAGATTCTTGAACCGAATCAACAATATAGTCATATACGATTGCCGAGTGGACGAGATCAAGTAGTCTCCAATCGACACTTAGCTCCTCGTGGATATCTCAGCACTGATGATACAGAATTGTCTCCTCATAGTATAGACAATCATACTGAGGAATCCGAGATCTGGATGGATGCAGAATCGTCTCCTCCTCTTAGAGATGGAAATACCGAAGAGACAGAAAGTCCTTCTATTCAAGATCGAAATTCTGATTGTGGTGGTAGGGGGTCATCCGAGAATAATGAATCTTTGAGATTTGAAAATAATCAGAATCAATCACATGAACTTCGCCGATCCACACGTTCGCGACGTTCTCCGCCTTATTTAAAGGATTATATCTACTAAGAGGGGAAGAATGTAGTATATAAAACCTTTGTATAGTTGTGACTTAATAGATGATTAATAATGTTGTCATGTCATATATGCTATGTATCTTTTTATAGTCGAATAAAGCCTATGATTTCGGGCTCTATTTATTATTTCAATTGTCACTATAATTATTATATTATTTACATTATCTTTGCCTGGTCGATATTTGATGTCAAAACTGTAATTCGACAGTTCTAATTTCCATCTCTGAATTTTCTCGTTTTTTATTTTACTGGCGTGATTTTTTAGCATAAACGCTACAGATTTTTGATCTACAATAAGATAAAAATGGCGACCAAGGAGATAGTGTCTCCATTTCTTAATACTTTCAATCACAGCACAGGCTTCTTTTTCAATAACCGGGTACTTTTTCTCATTATCATTTAAAGTTCGCGAAAAAAATGCAATAGGTCGTCCGTTTTGAGTTAGTGAAGCTGCAATAGAAAACTCTGAAGCATCGGTCTCTACCGTAAATGGTTCCTTCGGGTCAATCGAAAATAGTGATGATTTTGATATTAGAGATTTCAGATTTTCAAAAGCAGCAATCTGATTTGCATTCATGGGGAAATGTTCAATTGTCACTAGCGGATGTAATTTATCAGAAAAATTTGGTATCCATTTTGCGTAATGGGAAAATAAACCAATAGCTCTTCGAAGTGAAGCAGAATTTACAGGAATCGGCATATCAAGGAGTGCTCGTAAACGGTCTGGATCTGGTTGAACTGTTCCATTAAAAATATTATAACCTAGTATATTAATTTCTTTAAGAGAAAACTCGCTTTTATCTTTATTAATAGTTAAATTATAATTTTCTGTAATTTTCATAAATTTATTTAACTTATAGTCATGATCATTTTGATCTGATCCGCATATAGTAATGTCGTCTAAATAAGTATATACACCTTCTAGATTTGATTTTCGAATGATAGAGTCAATTGTTCTTTGAAAACAAGCAACGCCATTTGTAACGCCAAATGGTATCCGACGAAATTGGTATAAATTACCACATGCCTCAAAGGCTGTCAATGGTTTGTTTTTTTCTTTTATAGGTATCTGATGGTACGCAGATTTAAGGTCTATCTTAGAAAATACTTTATAGCGTGACACATTTGCTACAATTACTTCTATATTAGGCAAAGGATATGCATCTAATAGAGTAAATTTATTAATTGTTTGAGAGTAGTCTATGCATAGTCGTTTTTTATGATGTGTTCCTGAAGTAACGAGTACTTGAGCCCTCCATGGAGAGGTACTTTCTTCAATGATTCCATCATTTAAAAGTTTCTTTATTTCTGATTTTATAAAGACTAGATCATCTGGTGCATATTTTCGTGATTTAATAGCTATAGGTCTGCATTTAGGAGAAAGATGAGGAAATAAATCAACCGGTTCAATAAGTACTTCATTTAAAACACATAACCTTAGAGGAGGGTTAGGTCCATCAAATTTAATTTCTAGAGAGTTGAATTTTTTTAATACGTCATGACCTAAAATAACATCAGTACATAAATTTTTCATAACACGGAGAGGTACTTTTGGAAATGTTTGATTACATATTTCGATAGTTGGAAAACAAATTGAGCTTATTTCCGATTTAAATGAGGTAGTCGCCATTGCTACATTTTGATGCCATGGTTGAACGGGAATACTATTCTGTTGGATTACTTTTTCATCTATAAAGCTGGCAGTACTTCCAGTATCAACAAGACCCATAAGGGACAAATCATCAACACGAATGTGTATACAACATTTTGGTATATTGGTAGAGGCTAGTAAAACACTAGAAGACATTTCTTCGACAGCCGCGGTTGTATTCAAACTTTTACAAACCTTACCGAAATGTCCACGCTTGCCACATTTGAGACAGGTAGCATTAGATGCTGGACATAATCTACGTGGATGTCTGGCGTTTCCACAATAATAGCAGTCGTTTTGCTGACTTTGTTTCGAATCAAATTTATTAGCAGTTCGATTTCGCGTTACAGCTGCAAATTGAGGTGATGAATAATTTTCTGCTTGAACCTGAGCAGACTCAAGTGCACGAGCTTTACTAATGGCCTCATCTAAACTAAGAGTTATATTTTCTAGCAATCTTTGACGTATAACAGATGAGCTCAAGCCTGTAATAAACGCATCTCGTATCGAATCCTTTTCATTTTGATCGGCTGTTACAGCTTTGAATTCACAATCCTTAGCTAATAAATAAAGAGATTGAAGATACTGATCTATTGACTCTCCGGATTGTTGCAACCGAGTATTGAGTTTGTGTCTTGCAAATATCTCATTTTTAGGTTTAACGTATATATCTCGTAAAGTTGCAATCGCTGATTCGTATGTGGTACAAGAAGAAATATGGTTAAATATATTTGGTGATATGTGATTAATCAACAACTTTAACTTAACTTCATCCGAAAGTATTTCGTCAGCAGATATTTTTGATTCTTCGAAAAAATTATCAAAAGTTTTTTTCCAATGCAACCATTGCGAAGCAACACTCGGTCCCGAAGATGGATCCGCTTCAAATTTATCTGGCTTGAGATATCGATACATATTTTTAACAAGAATCTTGCATTTGAGTTTTATAGTCGAATAAATTGTAGGGAAAGGAAACGAGAGCCCGAAATCATAGGCTTTATTCGACTATAAAAAGATACATAGCATATATGACATGACAACATTATTAATCATCTATTAAGTCACAACTATACAAAGGTTTTATATACTACATTGTCAAAGTCTTTTAATACCAATTAGTAGAACAGTGCCGTACTAGGTGAAGTCGGAGTTAGCTGATTCAACTCGAACGTTAAATAACCATAAGTTATATTTTCATATAATTAAATAAACAATTTCTAATGTCAGATATTTCATCCTTTTTCTTTTTGTCACATGATCAGCCCATTATGGCCTAAGCTATAGTCTATTTTTTTTCGTTGTCTTATTTTGTCAACAAACACGAAACACGACAACGAGAACAAAAATCACGAATTTTCCAACAATTACACATTTTGGTTTCGTATTAATGTTTTCCAACGATTAAAGAAACACTTGCGATATGAAAAACACTAAAAACTGCTCCTAATTAATGATTTAAACACTTTATTTTTGATAAAATCGAAATATTTTCCGACTCAGATTCAACAGATAAATTATGAACTACACAATTTGACACTTCGAAATTCTTTTTTGTCCTTGAATCATAGAGATGTGACACCTTTTAATTAATAATTAAATATTCAACCTAAAACTTTTTTAAATAGTTTAAACCATTTAAACAATAATATTCAAGTTTTAAAAAGGCGTTTATTTAAATCTAAAAGAAAGTTAATACTTAAAAACACTTTTAACAAGATAAATTTAAAACTTAAGGCAAGAACCAAATTCGCTAGCGTGACTTAGCTCGAATTTTTATATTACTGAAAAGTTACTATATTATATATAGTTGTTTGTGAAATTAACATATTTGTAGTGTTTGCTAACATACTTTTGTTAGCACCATGTCTTTTATACTTTATATACTATTAGATGGATTGAAATAATTTTAGCGGAAAGGTAAAGTAGTAATTTTAACTTATTTAATAATAATAATAATCAGTAACAATATTTTGGCCCTGGCTCAGAATGGATGTAGGGGTGGAAGTCGCGGTACAAAAGAACTTCTCCTCATAGACATGACCATATGCCGACAGGTGCGTCGAAATCGAAAAAACCTTGTAACTGCCTGGATTGACTATAAAAAGGCTTATGATTCAATACCACATACGTGGCTTATAAGGATCATGGAGTTGTATAAAATAGATACAACTCTATGCTCTTTTCTTAGGTCATGTATGGGGCAATGGATTACATTTCTTCGTCATCCACAGAGTAATGAGACTTTCGGGTCGACCGAGCCGATAAGGATAATGAGGGGTATCTTTAAGGGTGACAATTTGAGCCCTTTGTAGTTTTGCCTTGCCCTTAACCCTCTTAGCTCTTTACTAGAGGATTCAGGGTTGGACTATCGCCTTCGTCGAGGGAGCAAAAAAATATCTCATCTTCTCTACATGGATGATCTTAAGCTGTTTGCATCAAAACAACCAGAACTAGTGGAACTACTGAAGATCACAGAATCTTTTAGTAGTTGCATTGGTATGGAATTTGGTGTGGACAAATGCGCTGTCCTCCATGTAGAAAGAGGTAAAGTTGTTACGTCTACGGATGTACAATTAACAACTACTTTATCCCTTCAATCCCTCAACGAGGGTGAAACCTACAAGTATCTTGGAATAGCGGAGGCATTAGGTACCGACGACGGGTCCATAAAACAACTGGTGAAGGAACGTTTCTTTGGTCGCCTGAAAAAAGTCCTTAATAGCTTTTTATCTGGCGGAAACAAAGTGCGTGCCTTTAACGGTTTCGCTTATGCCCTTACTTACCTACACCTTCGGCATTCTGAGATGGACTTAAACTGAACTAGACCACTTGGATCGCCAAGTTCGCAAACTGTTAACAACATACCGAATGCACCATCCTCGTTCATCTGTGATGAGATTATACATTCCACGAAAATGTGGTGGCCGTGGCATTTTAAAATCTAAGAGTCTCCATAATCGTGAGGTGTATAATCTCAGAGAGTACTTTCTCAGTATTAACGAGGGTATGCACTAGGATGTTGTGGCAATTGACAAGGGTTTTACCCCGTTATCCCGAACTGGCGTAAACCTGTAGTATTAGACACACTTGATCGCGTGACTGTATGGAAGAGCAAGGAACTACACGGACGATTCTACAGAGCCCTAATGAGTTCAGATGTAGATCTGTCCAGCTCAATATCTTTACTACAATATGGGGACCTCTTTGGGGAGACTGAAGGTTTTGTCTGTGCAATTATGGACGAAGTTATCAAGACGAATAACTACCGGAAATACATTATGAAAGACGGAACTCTAGATGTGTGCCGTGCATGTCATCGCCCTGGTGAATCGCTTAGGCATATTTATTTATTATTTATTTATTTATTTTAATACAAATACTATGTTTTACAAAATTATCTTAATGTTAACAGTGTCTCATAAATCATTGCTGATTTTTCCGTACACTGGAGTTCATCATCGATAACTCATGATTAAATATTACTTAACCTATCTACATTTCTAAGATTGATTTCCGGTTGTTGTCATCTTGCTAACGGTGAGTATTTGCACAGACATAACCAAGTAGCCAGGATAATTCATCAACAACTTGCTCTTCGATACGGTCTCTTGGATGTCGAGGTGCCTTACTATAGATATAATCCTACAGCGGTTCTCGAAAATGGTAATGCACTGCTCTACTGGGATCAATCAATTATCACTGACAGGTACATAACAGCCAATAAACCTGATATAGTGATAGTAGACCGGTCAGCGTGCCAAGCAATTATTGTTGATGTCACCATTCCACATGATGATAATCTCGTGAAGGCCGAAAAAGAAAAATTAAGTAAATATTTAGATCTTGCCCACGAGATGACCGCCATGTGGAGTCTGAACTCAACAATAATTGTTCCTGTTGTCGTATCGGTCAATGGCTTCTTAGCGAAGAATTTCGATCAACACCTTAAGAAACTCTCACTAAGCAGTTGGATCAAGGGTCGGATACAGAAGGCAGTATTGTTGGAAACAGCACGCATCGTGAGGAGGTTTCTCAGCCTGGAGCCCTAGCTGCTGGTGGCCTGGGACTTACTCTGCTGCCAGTGGATTTCAATTTTTTATATTTTTAAATGTTTTTATATTTTATTTGTAAATATATTTAAAAATGTAATTAATAAGAAAAAAAAAATAATAGAATTTAGAAATTACAACTTTCTTAAATCTATACAAATAAATAAAATTGAATTGTCTGTTTTTAATTTAAAATTAACAGTTTTTAACTATAAAATTAGAGGAGACAGAAATTAAAGCACAGCTATTATTGAAATTTAATAAGGAAAACTATGAAAACGAGAAATAGACAAAATGGCACTCCGTAAGAATATATTTGTTATACGACTTCCGCCTTATCATTGTGAATGAAATCCAATTAAGTTAATATGGGCACAATTAAAATCACATGTTGGGAAAAATAACAAAACTTATAAAATGAGTTAACTAAAACTATTAATTAACCGACTGAAGAATCGAGCGAGGAATCAGTTACATCATTAGTCTTAATTAAAATTAAAAAAAAAGGATTGTCTTGTTAATTTTTTAAATTTCTAAACGAATCCTTTAAATTTTTTTTATAATTTAATATAATAACAATATTTTCATAATATTTAATTATAAAATCATTCATTTTAATCATTCATTCAGTACTTTCACATCTCTATCTATTGTCTCTGGTTAGAAGGACGCCATATTTGTTTTGATGTTTGGACTACGGAAAAAAAATTGACTATACAAAGGACTTGTATCCAGAGCCGTTAAATAAATTTAAAAAATAAGAAATGGCCTGAGCATTAAATATTGCAACTAACTCGTTCATTAAAAATTGTAATAGAAACTACGGCTGCATATCATTCCGGACGCTACTTGAACGGCGCCGTATAGTAAAGAAGCTACGCTGTTCATTGAACGGCTTATTAAGCTAGTTGACTGCGACACCTAGATTTAAAGGTCCACATTTTTCACCCCAAAAGTAACGCTCTCAGAATAAACTAAGCTTAAAGAAACAAGTTATGTATGCTTAATTTTTTTATTTTCAATAAATATACATCTTTTGAATTTTTTATTAAAAAACAAATCGACTAGACGCCAAAAGTTTAAATAACAAAAATTTTATTTTTATTAAGAGACTCTACATACAAAAGAAGAATTGCGCAATAAAAATAATAATTGACGCCCTATGTTACAATTTAATTTTTACTTAAATAACATTATTGACAAACTTATAAATTTATCTCGAGAGAATTATAAGGGTATTTTTCTATCACCACATTCGACGTTAGCAGGCCAATCACACTTTTTTATTAACGGATTATAAAGTAAATTCGCTGAACAAGAAAATTCAACAGCTATCCCATAATTACATATGTAAAATTGATTACAATTTTCATGGCCAATCGTAATACCATGTGATCCAACCTTAGCACAGATCTCAGATGCTGCCCGAGGGTTACAATTGCACACAACCTCATTGTCTATACTTTCGTTATTATTAGTATTGTCATCACCGTTTTCGCTTTCGTTACATTCTGGAATTACTCTGTCACCACATTGAACGTTAACGGGCCAGTCACAAACTTCTTTGTAAGGATTATAGAGTAGGTTTCCAGAGCACTTCATAGCAACGGGCTTTCCGTTGAAACATTTGTAGAACTTGTTGCATTTTTCATGGGCCACAAGAACGCCGTCTGATCCGTCCTTAGCGCAGATCGAGGGAGCTTCACTAGGTTCGCAGTTGCATGGTCCGTTGTTCTCACTGTCGCCACCGCCGTTGTCTCCTTCACCACCATCGTTGTCACCATTATCGCCACCGTTGTTATCTTCGTTAGGGTCTGGTATTTCCCTGTCGCCACATTGAACGTTAGCGGGCCAGTCGCAAATTTGTTTGTAAGGATTATAGAGTAGGTTTCCGAAGCACTTCATGGCAACGGGCTTTCCATTGAAACATTTGTAGAACTTGTTGCATTTTTCATGGGCCACAAGAACGCCGTCTGATCCGTCCTTAGCGCAGATCGAGGGAGCTTCACTAGGTTGGCAGTTGCATGGTCCGTTGTTCTCACTGTCGCCACCTCCGTTGTCTCCTTCACCACCATCGTTGTCACCATTATCGCCACCGTTGTTATCTTCGTTAGGGTCTGGTATTTCCCTGTCGCCACATTGAACGTTAGCGGGCCAGTCGCAAATTTGTTTGTAAGGATTATAGAGTAGGTTTCCGAAGCACTTCATGGCAACGGGCTTTCCATTGAAACATTTGTAGAACTTGTTGCATTTTTCATGGGCCACAAGAACGCCGTCTGATCCGTCCTTAGCGCAGATCGAGGGAGCTTCACTAGGTTGGCAGTTGCATGGTCCGTTGTTCTCACTGTCGCCACCTCCGTTGTCTCCTTCACCACCATCGTTGTCACCATTATCGCCACCGTTGTTATCTTCGTTAGGGTCTGGTATTTCCCTGTCGCCACATTGAACGTTAGCGGGCCAGTCGCAAATTTGTTTGTAAGGATTATAGAGTAGGTTTCCGAAGCACTTCATGGCAACGGGCTTTCCATTGAAACATTTGTAGAACTTGTTGCATTTTTCATGGGCCACAAGAACGCCGTCTGATCCGTCCTTTGCGCAGATCGAGGGAGCTTCACTAGGTTGGCAGTTGCATGGTCCGTTGTTCTCACTGTCGCCACCTCCGTTGTCTCCTTCACCACCATCGTTGTCACCATTATCGCCACCGTTGTTATCTTCGTTAGGGTCTGGTATTTCCCTGTCGCCACATTGAACGTTAGCGGGCCAGTCGCAAATTTGTTTGTAAGGATTATAGAGTAGGTTTCCGAAGCACTTCATGGCAACGGGCTTTCCATTGAAACATTTGTAGAACTTGTTGCATTTTTCATGGGCCACAAGAACGCCGTCTGATCCGTCCTTAGCGCAGATCGAGGGAGCTTCACTAGGTTGGCAGTTGCATGGTCCGTTGTTCTCACTGTCGCCACCTCCGTTGTCTCCTTCACCACCATCGTTGTCACCATTATCGCCACCGTTGTTATCTTCGTTAGGGTCTGGTATTTCCCTGTCGCCACATTGAACGTTAGCGGGCCAGTCACAAATTTGTTTGTAAGGATTATAGAGTAGGTTTCCGAAGCACTTCATGGCAACGGGCTTTCCATTGAAACATTTGTAGAACTTGTTACATTTTTCATGGGCCACAAGAACGCCGTCTGATCCGTCCTTAGCGCAGATCGAGGGAGCTTCACTAGGTTGGCAGTTGCATGGTCCGTTGTTCTCACTGTCGCCACCTCCGTTGTCTCCTTCACCACCATCGTTGTCACCATTATCGCCACCGTTGTTATCTTCGTTAGGGTCTGGTATTTCCCTGTCGCCACATTGAACGTTAGCGGGCCAGTCGCAAATTTGTTTGTAAGGATTATAGAGTAGGTTTCCGAAGCACTTCATGGCAACGGGCTTTCCATTGAAACATTTGTAGAACTTGTTGCATTTTTCATGGGCCACAAGAACGCCGTCTGATCCGTCCTTAGCGCAGATCGAGGGAGCTTCACTAGGTTGGCAGTTGCATGGTCCGTTGTTCTCACTGTCGCCACCTCCGTTGTCTCCTTCACCACCATCGTTGTCACCATTATCGCCACCGTTGTTATCTTCGTTAGGGTCTGGTATTTCCCTGTCGCCACATTGAACGTTAGCGGGCCAGTCGCAAATTTGTTTGTAAGGATTATAGAGTAGGTTTCCGAAGCACTTCATGGCAACGGGCTTTCCATTGAAACATTTGTAGAACTTGTTGCATTTTTCATGGGCCACAAGAACGCCGTCTGATCCGTCCTTAGCGCAGATCGAGGGAGCTTCACTAGGTTGGCAGTTGCATGGTCCGTTGTTCTCACTGTCGCCACCTCCGTTGTCTCCTTCACCACCATCGTTGTCACCATTATCGCCACCGTTGTTATCTTCGTTAGGGTCTGGTATTTCCCTGTCGCCACATTGAACGTTAGCGGGCCAGTCGCAAATTTGTTTGTAAGGATTATAGAGTAGGTTTCCGAAGCACTTCATGGCAACGGGCTTTCCATTGAAACATTTGTAGAACTTGTTGCATTTTTCATGGGCCACAAGAACGCCGTCTGATCCGTCCTTTGCGCAGATCGAGGGAGCTTCACTAGGTTCGCAGTTGCATGGTCCGTTGTTCTCACTGTCGCCACCTCCGTTGTCTCCTTCACCACCATCGTTGTCACCATTATCGCCACCGTTGTTATCTTCGTTAGGGTCTGGTATTTCCCTGTCGCCACATTGAACGTTAGCGGGCCAGTCGCAAATTTGTTTGTAAGGATTATAGAGTAGGTTTCCGAAGCACTTCATGGCAACGGGCTTTCCATTGAAACATTTGTAGAACTTGTTGCATTTTTCATGGGCCACAAGAACGCCGTCTGATCCGTCCTTAGCGCAGATCGAGGGAGCTTCACTAGGTTGGCAGTTGCATGGTCCGTTGTTCTCACTGTCGCCACCTCCGTTGTCTCCTTCACCACCATCGTTGTCACCATTATCGCCACCGTTGTTATCTTCGTTAGGGTCTGGTATTTCCCTGTCGCCACATTGAACGTTAGCGGGCCAGTCGCAAATTTGTTTGTAAGGATTATAGAGTAGGTTTCCGAAGCACTTCATGGCAACGGGCTTTCCATTGAAACATTTGTAGAACTTGTTGCATTTTTCATGGGCCACAAGAACGCCGTCTGATCCGTCCTTAGCGCAGATCGAGGGAGCTTCACTAGGTTGGCAGTTGCATGGTCCATTGTTCTCACTGTCGCCACCTCCGTTGTCTCCTTCACCACCATCGTTGTCACCATTATCGCCACCGTTGTTATCTTCGTTAGGGTCTGGTATTTCCCTGTCACCACATTGAACGTTAGCGGGCCAGTCACAAATTTGTTTGTAAGGATTATAGAGTAGGTTTCCGAAGCACTTCATGGCAACGGGCTTTCCATTGAAACATTTGTAGAACTTGTTGCATTTTTCATGGGCCACAAGAACGCCGTCTGATCCGTCCTTAGCGCAGATCGAGGGAGCTTCACTAGGTTGGCAGTTGCATGGTCCGTTGTTCTCACTGTCGCCACCTCCGTTGTCTCCTTCACCACCATCGTTGTCACCATTATCGCCACCGTTGTTATCTTCGTTAGGGTCTGGTATTTCCCTGTCGCCACATTGAACGTTAGCGGGCCAGTCGCAAATTTGTTTGTAAGGATTATAGAGTAGGTTTCCGAAGCACTTCATGGCAACGGGCTTTCCATTGAAACATTTGTAGAACTTGTTGCATTTTTCATGGGCCACAAGAACGCCGTCTGATCCGTCCTTTGCGCAGATCGAGGGAGCTTCACTAGGTTCGCAGTTGCATGGTCCGTTGTTCTCACTGTCGCCACCTCCGTTGTCTCCTTCACCACCATCGTTGTCACCATTATCGCCACCGTTGTTATCTTCGTTAGGGTCTGGTATTTCCCTATCGCCACATTGAACGTTAGCGGGCCAGTCGCAAATTTGTTTGTAAGGATTATAGAGTAGGTTTCCGAAGCACTTCATGGCAACGGGCTTTCCATTGAAACATTTGTAGAACTTGTTGCATTTTTCATGGGCCACAAGAACGCCGTCTGATCCGTCCTTAGCGCAGATCGAGGGAGCTTCACTAGGTTGGCAGTTGCATGGTCCGTTGTTCTCACTGTCGCCACCTCCGTTGTCTCCTTCACCACCATCGTTGTCACCATTATCGCCACCGTTGTTATCTTCGTTAGGGTCTGGTATTTCCCTGTCGCCACATTGAACGTTAGCGGGCCAGTCGCAAATTTGTTTGTAAGGATTATAGAGTAGGTTTCCGAAGCACTTCATGGCAACGGGCTTTCCATTGAAACATTTGTAGAACTTGTTGCATTTTTCATGGGCCACAAGAACGCCGTCTGATCCGTCCTTAGCGCAGATCGAGGGAGCTTCACTAGGTTGGCAGTTGCATGGTCCGTTGTTCTCACTGTCGCCACCTCCGTTGTCTTCTTCACCACCATCGTTGTCACCATTATCGCCACCGTTGTTATCTTCGTTAGGGTCTGGTATTTCCCTGTCGCCACATTGAACGTTAGCGGGCCAGTCACAAATTTGTTTGTAAGGATTATAGAGTAGGTTTCCGAAGCACTTCATGGCAACGGGCTTTCCATTGAAACATTTGTAGAACTTGTTGCATTTTTCATGGGCCACAAGAACGCCGTCTGATCCGTCCTTAGCGCAGATCGAGGGAGCTTCACTAGGTTGGCAGTTGCATGGTCCGTTGTTCTCACTGTCGCCACCTCCGTTGTCTCCTTCACCACCATCGTTGTCACCATTATCGCCACCGTTGTTATCTTCGTTAGGGTCTGGTATTTCCCTGTCGCCACATTGAACGTTAGCGGGCCAGTCACAAATTTGTTTGTAAGGATTATAGAGTAGGTTTCCGAAGCACTTCATGGCAACGGGCTTTCCATTGAAACATTTGTAGAACTTGTTGCATTTTTCATGGGCCACAAGAACGCCGTCTGATCCGTCCTTAGCGCAGATCGAGGGAGCTTCACTAGGTTGGCAGTTGCATGGTCCGTTGTTCTCACTGTCGCCACCTCCGTTGTCTCCTTCACCACCATCGTTGTCACCATTATCGCCACCGTTGTTATCTTCGTTAGGGTCTGGTATTTCCCTGTCGCCACATTGAACGTTAGCGGGCCAGTCGCAAATTTGTTTGTAAGGATTATAGAGTAGGTTTCCGAAGCACTTCATGGCAACGGGCTTTCCATTGAAACATTTGTAGAACTTGTTGCATTTTTCATGGGCCACAAGAACGCCGTCTGATCCGTCCTTAGCGCAGATCGAGGGAGCTTCACTAGGTTGGCAGTTGCATGGTCCGTTGTTCTCACTGTCGCCACCTCCGTTGTCTCCTTCACCACCATCGTTGTCACCATTATCGCCACCGTTGTTATCTTCGTTAGGGTCTGGTATTTCCCTGTCGCCACATTGAACGTTAGCGGGCCAGTCGCAAATTTGTTTGTAAGGATTATAGAGTAGGTTTCCGAAGCACTTCATGGCAACGGGCTTTCCATTGAAACATTTGTAGAACTTGTTGCATTTTTCATGGGCCACAAGAACGCCGTCTGATCCGTCCTTAGCGCAGATCGAGGGAGCTTCACTAGGTTGGCAGTTGCATGGTCCGTTGTTCTCACTGTCGCCACCTCCGTTGTCTCCTTCACCACCATCGTTGTCACCATTATCGCCACCGTTGTTATCTTCGTTAGGGTCTGGTATTTCCCTGTCGCCACATTGAACGTTAGCGGGCCAGTCACAAATTTGTTTGTAAGGATTATAGAGTAGGTTTCCGAAGCACTTCATGGCAACGGGCTTTCCATTGAAACATTTGTAGAACTTGTTGCATTTTTCATGGGCCACAAGAACGCCGTCTGATCCGTCTTTAGCGCAGATCGAGGGAGCTTCACTAGGTTGGCAGTTGCATGGTCCGTTGTTCTCACTGTCGCCACCTCCGTTGTCTCCTTCACCACCATCGTTGTCACCATTATCGCCACCGTTGTTATCTTCGTTAGGGTCTGGTATTTCCCTGTCGCCACATTGAACGTTAGCGGGCCAGTCGCAAATTTGTTTGTAAGGATTATAGAGTAGGTTTCCGAAGCACTTCATGGCAACGGGCTTTCCATTGAAACATTTGTAGAACTTGTTGCATTTTTCATGGGCCACAAGAACGCCGTCTGATCCGTCCTTAGCGCAGATCGAGGGAGCTTCACTAGGTTGGCAGTTGCATGGTCCGTTGTTCTCACTGTCGCCACCTCCGTTGTCTCCTTCACCACCATCGTTGTCACCATTATCGCCACCGTTGTTATCTTCGTTAGGGTCTGGTATTTCCCTGTCGCCACATTGAACGTTAGCGGGCCAGTCGCAAATTTGTTTGTAAGGATTATAGAGTAGGTTTCCGAAGCACTTCATGGCAACGGGCTTTCCATTGAAACATTTGTAGAACTTGTTGCATTTTTCATGGGCCACAAGAACGCCGTCTGATCCGTCCTTAGCGCAGATCGAGGGAGCTTCACTAGGTTGGCAGTTGCATGGTCCGTTGTTCTCACTGTCGCCACCTCCGTTGTCTCCTTCACCACCATCGTTGTCACCATTATCGCCACCGTTGTTATCTTCGTTAGGGTCTGGTATTTCCCTGTCGCCACATTGAACGTTAGCGGGCCAGTCGCAAATTTGTTTGTAAGGATTATAGAGTAGGTTTCCGAAGCACTTCATGGCAACGGGCTTTCCATTGAAACATTTGTAGAACTTGTTGCATTTTTCATGGGCCACAAGAACGCCGTCTGATCCGTCCTTAGCGCAGATCGAGGGAGCTTCACTAGGTTGGCAGTTGCATGGTCCGTTGTTCTCACTGTCGCCACCTCCGTTGTCTCCTTCACCACCATCGTTGTCACCATTATCGCCACCGTTGTTATCTTCGTTAGGGTCTGGTATTTCCCTGTCGCCACATTGAACGTTAGCGGGCCAGTCACAAATTTGTTTGTAAGGATTATAGAGTAGGTTTCCGAAGCACTTCATGGCAACGGGCTTTCCATTGAAACATTTGTAGAACTTGTTGCATTTTTCATGGGCCACAAGAACGCCGTCTGATCCGTCCTTAGCGCAGATCGAGGGAGCTTCACTAGGTTGGCAGTTGCATGGTCCGTTGTTCTCACTGTCGCCACCTCCGTTGTCTCCTTCACCACCATCGTTGTCACCATTATCGCCACCGTTGTTATCTTCGTTAGGGTCTGGTATTTCCCTGTCGCCACATTGAACGTTAGCGGGCCAGTCACAAATTTGTTTGTAAGGATTATAGAGTAGGTTTCCGAAGCACTTCATGGCAACGGGCTTTCCATTGAAACATTTGTAGAACTTGTTGCATTTTTCATGGGCCACAAGAACGCCGTCTGATCCGTCCTTAGCGCAGATCGAGGGAGCTTCACTAGGTTGGCAGTTGCATGGTCCGTTGTTCTCACTGTCGCCACCTCCGTTGTCTCCTTCACCACCATCGTTGTCACCATTATCGCCACCGTTGTTATCTTCGTTAGGGTCTGGTATTTCCCTGTCGCCACATTGAACGTTAGCGGGCCAGTCGCAAATTTGTTTGTAAGGATTATAGAGTAGGTTTCCGAAGCACTTCATGGCAACGGGCTTTCCATTGAAACATTTGTAGAACTTGTTGCATTTTTCATGGGCCACAAGAACGCCGTCTGATCCGTCCTTAGCGCAGATCGAGGGAGCTTCACTAGGTTGGCAGTTGCATGGTCCGTTGTTCTCACTGTCGCCACCTCCGTTGTCTCCTTCACCACCATCGTTGTCACCATTATCGCCACCGTTGTTATCTTCGTTAGGGTCTGGTATTTCCCTGTCGCCACATTGAACGTTAGCGGGCCAGTCGCAAATTTGTTTGTAAGGATTATAGAGTAGGTTTCCGAAGCACTTCATGGCAACGGGCTTTCCATTGAAACATTTGTAGAACTGGTTGCACTTTTCATGGGCAATTAAGACCCCATCCGAATCTTCGCGAGCGCAAATATTTGGCGCTTCAGCAGGATTGCAATTGGCACTATTGCTATTATCTCCACTTTCATGATCTTCTCCTTTTTCGTTTTCGTTAGGTTTTTCAGGAATAACCCTATTTCCACAGTCTACGTTATCAGGCCAAATGCATTCCTGTTTATATTCATCAAATAAAAGGTTTGACGCACATTTTTTTTCAACGAGGTTTCCATGTGTACATTGATAAAATTTATTACAATTTTTGTGTGGATATAGTTTTTCAATATAAAAGTCTACTGGACAGCCATTTTCATTCAGCTCTATATATTTTCCATGAACTGAACTGATTGCGCAAACCAGCACTATGGCTGCGACTGAAATGTAGAAAATAAGATTATGAATACATATGCTGATATGCATTAATGTGTCAACTTATATATGTGTCATAAATAGAACAACCGTACGAAATCAGAGAGAGAAGATAATCAATTATAAAAACAAATAAAATTCAACTGCTTTAACACTATGAGTCAGTTTATGTATTCTCATTTTTAAAATTAAATAACGAAAAGAGCTGTAGAAAGGTCAAAATAATAGATGTAGATAGTTTATAATTTTACTCCTCTCTCTATACTTTCTTGGTTTGGAATTAGAAACGTTTAAAAGTATTTCGAAAACAAAATCGTAAAAAGTATAAAAGCAGCTTTTGACAGTTTTACTATATAAACGTATTAACATAAAAATGGTTTTAAGGGCATGTCTTATAGTCATTATATTGAAAGGTCGTTTTAAAGCTACGTATTAAGTCTACATTTTTATCAATTGTACAAATCGTGAAAACAATTCAAACAAGCTCGAATTCAAGAATTTTGAATTCTATTCAATTCAATTCTTTGGTTAATGGCTTTTAGTTGTGCTAATTAGAAAGAATTTTGTCTTACTAGTTATTACCATTCAACAAATCGCTGCTTTTCAAGAATAACGATGCAACTAAAAATGATGAATTTTAGGGAATGGGGTTTTTAAATTTCTTTCTTAATGTGTTGGTGCTTAGCTGCAAAATTTAAACGATCCCTTGATGTTACAACTTTATTGATTCAAAGAAAATTCATCATCGCAACTATTTTCATGATAAAACACAAAGATTTATGGTCTTTTGTAACTGTAACCAACCTTTGAGACGTGTGCAAATTTTCAAGCTAACCGATTGATTTTAAAGTTGTAAAATATTTCGTTACGCTAGAATTAGGAATACTTGTAAGTATACTCTCGTAATTGATATAAAACAACTCTGCAACGAGGTAATAGGTAATTAAGTAACACTATAAAATCTGTGAATGTCAAAGCTGACAGTAAATTCATTTAGGTATAAAGCAATGACAAAACTCTTGTAAGTCTTTATGAAACTTATAGGTGTAATATATATTTTTTTACCCGACTGCGCGACGAACATGATGGTTATGTGTTTATCAGCCTATGTAACACGAAATTATTTAAGTTGCAAATACGTTTTAATATTAAAATTACAAGAGATATACTTGAAAAATAAAACGTTCAATTACCATGAAAATAAAGCTAGATAAAATCGAAATGGCCCTTTTGGAGGACCACACATCTATTATCGACATATATAACACAAAAATCTTTTTGGAAATTGCATAAGACTAGAATTACACTTGTTTGTTTTGCTCATGGCTCTACTTAAAATTTACGTAAATTATTTTTCATTGCTTTTACATCTGAAAGAAGTGACTGTAAGAAGATTATTTATTGAAACTCACAGCTTTCTTTACTCACATGTTACTGAGTTGTTTTATATTATTTACGAATGTAAAACTTACAAGTATAATTCTTGCCTGAGACAATCTTATTTCCGCAGTGGATGGTCACACTAAACAACATTTTTAGTTGAGCTTTAAATTTTACTATATTAAAACTTTAAATTGAATTTATTTTAACATTTATTGTTTAAATTTTAAACGACATATAAAGCGTACATAAGCACGTATTTGCAACACTTAATTTATGCACTTGTAAATCCCAACGCTTCTGTTTATAATATTAAGAAGATAAAACTTGACAATACCTTTCATTATAATATGATCACTTGTTTTCACACCAGTGTACCGAAGATTAACTAACAAATAACTAATAATTATATAAAAATACTGCGATGAACTTTTATATATATATGAAAATATTATCATGCGTTATATAGATATTAAAGATTGTATATTGTAGATTAAAAAGTGATTTCTTTGAATTTAACGACTTGATATTATCGGATATTGATAAGAAACGTAAAATGCAAAAAAAGAACTTTTATAGATTAAAATCTTACTCGTAATTGCTTATCTGTCTTCAGTTAATGACGGTTACCTGCTTCTATTTAAACATGATTGTTTATGTGTTGTTATTATTATTTTTTTTTTTTATAAAATAAATGTTAATCTTCCTTCCCCAGGGCCTCGACCAAAGTCACCCTAGATGCCCAAACGAGGGGCAAACTATGCGCTATGTGCGAGCAGCTACCATTTCGGCCCCCATGATGTTTTTCTTTTATAATATTTTTTTATATATCATCACAAATAAAATAATGTATAAAAACACTTTAGTTCAAATGTAACACTAACCAAGAAACGTTTTATATGTTCTGAAAAGATCATCAGAATAAAAAAGAAGTTGAAGATAAATTGTATAAAACAGTTGCTTGTAAACCATGCTACATTCTTACAGTTAATTTCTGCT
Organism: Hypolimnas misippus; assembly: GCA_037950945.1. Lineage (NCBI taxonomy): Eukaryota > Metazoa > Arthropoda > Insecta > Lepidoptera > Nymphalidae > Hypolimnas > Hypolimnas misippus. The sequence goes on along the minus strand of JBBEEQ010000013.1, from coordinate 4,208,149 downwards.
GATTTTTGTACTAAAAGGTTTTTTTAACTGTTAAAATGTGGTATGTTTTGATAACAATTAGCAATAGTTTTACACTAATAGTAAAAAATGTAATATTTTAAACTATTTATTGCTTTTGATATAATTATTTTGTTTAACAAAATAAATCTTATAAGATAAGAAGAGAAAGTTGTAAATGATGTTGATGCTGTTATGTATAAAACATATTTTAATAGCATGTCAACATAATGATATCTAACAATTTATAATAAATCTATTTTGTTACACAATATAAATATAACATCTCTACTTAAAAAAATAATCTTAAAAACATATAAAACTTATGTAAAATTATTATATAAATTATTATTAGGTGCATTATTATTATACTATTATAAGGTTTTTGTTGGAAATGTTAAATATGTATGTTGTAAGTGCTTTAAATATAAAAAAAATATATAAAAAAGTTATACAAAATTTAAACGCCGTTGTCAAAAGTCTATTTGTATTCTGCAAATCAGAAAGCTCGCTAGCGGCCAGCGACTACAACGAATATATCTGTTTTTGTAAGCTTTCTCATATGCTAGCGCTAAAATCATTTGTACATTGAGTACATAGCACAGGCAAATATTTTATCGACAAGTCACACACGTTTACTACAAAATTGAAGCTGATCGATGGCTATTATTCGGATATAGATTTAATAAGAAAAGATTTTTCAAGATAATGGACACTAGAGGTTTTCACATATATTTTGTTGCAAAACAATGATAATCTGTTACAATTTAACAAACATCAACAAATTTTTATAGATTGACATTGATTTCCAACTTTTAAAGTAAAATTGCATCGATATAAGTATATAAATAAATATTTCCAAGTGGTTTTGGTGTTAGTCATTACAAAGGTTCTGTAGTCACCTAAGAACGTTTATAGGTAAGTTTATTGTTTTTCTCATTTATCTTATGGTGTAGATTATCGTTCGATAAGTCGTTTAAAACTATTGTGGAAAAAAATATTTTTCAAAATAAGTTAAGAAATGACGGAGTTCTGAGGTAACGTAAATGAAAGAAAAAAACTACACCACGAATTAAACCTCTTTCTTTTTGAAGTCAGTGGAAAATAGTTCAGTTTAGAAAATTGTTCACAGAGAACCATGTTTCCCAATTAAGCCCTCGTTTTCTATAACGGGCTAATTTTTGATAAACCCATGTAACTTCTCTCTCTACCAACTTAAAACAGACATTCACAACGCAACGTGCACTTTAAAATTTTCATTTTATTTAAAAAAAAATCACGATGGCGCATATTGTTTTACAATGCGAATAGTAGATTTTTAAAGCGTTTCACGGCTTAACCTTGCGACGCGGTGTGTTTTGGATGTAGGCCGTTGCTTTTGAATCTGCAATAAAATTATGGTACTTGAAACTACTAAGTAGGCTTCATAAGTTAACGATTCGACCAGCGTAAAAGTCGGAAAATTAAAAATTGAAAAATTATTGTAACGGGCATCTATGGAGCCCTACACTAAACCCGAAGTTCATAATATTTAAGGATTTAACGTAATCACCACCCACAAATCTCTTCTTGATAGTAAAAATTCACACCACAGCAACGTGGATGAAGTTATGTAAGTAGACCAGAAAGAAAGTAATTATTATTTCATTATTTTTTATTCTTAGGTTAAAATCACTAGCAATTATTTGCGGTAAACTAATTATATTATATAACTATAAGTATGTTATACGCTTATAGATTTTTGATCACCTAGATTGCCAACCACCAGGGTGGTGTAGCTTTCATAACCAAGAACGAGACAAAATTAAATGTGCTAACGTTTAACTAAACAGGCAAAAAGCAGCAGGCAAGCACGATAAAATTCCTACCGGAAAAATCGACAATTGTAATTGAAATATAAAATTAATTTTTAAGTAATAATGTTTTAATGATAATAATGTTTTGCAAATATACTATATTTAAACTGGGTGCATTCGTGGTCACACCAGTGTGACTATCAAGAATTTTTTTTTGTTTGTCACACCGCTTATATTTCTATGCCCTTTACCACTTAATTTCTAGTGCGGAAAGTCAGCCATCGAAAAAAATATCGATATAAGAATTTTTTAGGTGAGCGGGTATAAAGAATAAAATATGCGGGCATAATATGTTTTAGTGAGATTCCCCATCCCATATCCTGTTTAATTGCCCCAGACTTCTTCATCCCCTCTATGACGTCCTCTCTCCTAAAGTCCCCCGCGCTATAAATGTTGACTGTTTATTGATGTTTGTGTTTAGTCCACTGTGTTCGTTTCTGTGTAAATACATTAAATATAATAAAATTAAACTGTTAATAAAACATGTGATTGTCCCATTAAAATTACCTGTATTTTTATACTATTATGTATAATATTTATATATATTTTTGTGTTGTTCAAATTTATTTTATGCAATAAGAGAAATAGAGATTTGTGATACTACAAAAAAGCTAATGATGTCAACAAATTACTGTAAAGAATTGTCTTCTTTAGTCTACTAGATCTGGTCCAATGGGCGTTCCACAAAAATCTATTTTGTTTTAATATATAATTATAACATTTTTTTTACAAATGGTTATTTATGTTATTTTCTAATGATTACTCGTCAGTATTTAAAATCAACAAAAATAAAGGTGAATAAGACGATGTAAATGCATGCATACACATGTAACTAAAATTGATACCATAATTTTATAAAATAGCCAAAACGTATTAATAGATGTTGTGGCTATTTTAAAAAATCATGTCGTATGGTATATGGTATATTTGTTTGGGCCTACGGATCATATAATATATTTTTATAAAAATAACAGGGAAACTAACAGTCGGATTTCCTGATTTAAAGTGATTACTATCGCCCATGTACATGTACCTACTCCTAGCAGCAGGGGAGTCACAAATGCTTTGCAAGCTAATGAAGGAATAAAGGATAAGAGAATCGAAAAATTAGGAAAGGAAAGGGGGAGTTTTTAACTTTAGGCTTCCGGCCCTCTCACTCACCGCACGAAACGCAGCTACTTCAAGCGGATTTCCACTGAAAGTGTGGTACAGTCCCGATCAAGATACTCCATATCTCTGCTTTTCAAGAATATCGATGTAACTAAAAATAATGAATACAAAATGAAAACGATCCCTTGATGTTATAACTTTATTGATTTAAAGAAAATTCATCACCTCTTTTCAAAACATCAAACATTTATGGTCTTTTGACATACTTAGTTCAATTTATTAGAATTTTGAATTACAACAATATTCTTGCAAACCAGCGATATATTGAACTGTAGTCAATGGGCTCTACTACAACAAAATTACTTACACACTCTAAAAGCCACATTCGTATAATATAAAGAGCTATTCGACCAATTTATTGTATCGAGTGTAAGATTCGCTTCAAGATGTATTTCAACATAATTAACAATTTCAAAAACTTTTCAAAACAGTAGTTCCCATGCTAGGAATAGTGAAAAATATTGTGTAAGCTTTTCATACACATACCTAATATAAGGTCATAAGGCTTATAAAACTTTTTTAAGCTAGGTAAATCTGTATACAATCTTGCTAACTGTTTTTTTTATAAAAACGGTGTTCATTTAATATGCGTTAGTTTTCTAGCAAGATATCAAATTAAACTGTAATAAAAATATTCTACACAATATTCATTACTAAGTGTAAACTCTGCTTGTAAAATTGGAAATACCTAACCGAATAAACCGAACTTTATTTTATTATAGAGCCACTCCAAATTTCTGTAACATCAAACTTATTTATATCCTATGATTGCAATAAATTTAGATTTTTTTTTTCTGTATTTACTAAAAAAAAAAGTTTTATCACCGCACTACTCGGTTATGACATATGGTAAAGGGTGTAGAAATATGAGCGGTGTGACAAACAAGAAAAAAATCTTGATAGTCACACTGGTGTGACAAACTGGTGTGACCACGAGTCTGCACCTATATTTTTTATATATGTCTTGACATAATCTGTGAAGAATAAAGATTGGTTAAAAAGCATAGTGTATTCGCCATACATTGGTTTTTGTGTATGAAAGTCCCATTTCTTTCTACATACATAAAGTATTGCATATTCTTTGACCGACCACTTTGATTTTGTTTGAAGACAATGCCCAGCAGCCAGGCAACGACTGAGTGCGATAGGCGAGAGTTTCTTGTCAAAGTTGAAAATCTGTACAGATATTATCATGAAGTAGTAAAGACCTGACATATGTATAATTATAAAATATCATTGGTACAAACACTTAAAATTATATTGATAATATTACAAGATTCTTACATCTAATAAGCAAGTGATTAGATACAAAACTATATTTATCGTATATTTGCAATAATAAACAATCAAATGTTATATTTGCTTGTAAAGTATAATACTCGGTTTAATCAGATATCGATTCTTTCTATCACCAACGGCGCATTTTTCGTGGATAGATCAAAGTGATGTAAAAAAAATATTTTAAACTTTAAAAGTACCTCGTAACAATGCAACACGCTTCTGCCTAAGTTTTTAACATGCAGCAATAAAACGCAATGCTAACAACGCATCTCGAAAAGATTTGAAGTCAACCAGCTGACTATAGCGACGCAAATATTCACAATCGCTTGGTATATCTCCGACGGATGAACGGTTGGAACCCAAGGTACCTCTAAACGAGCACCTAATTATTGCATATATGTGTATATAATCTGTACCCCGAAAAAGTTCCAACGATTTTTATGAATTTAGTATGCAGCGGGTTTCGGGGGCACTAATTGAGCCAGGTTTTAAGAAAACGTCTTTTTCTTAAGAAACCCGTAAAAATATTATTCATGTTACATCAGTACGTAATTCGTATTAAAACAAATTTTCACAAAAAAATGAAACATAAAGTATCAAAAAAAATAACGAGCATCCCTTGATCATCAGGTACTTAATAATTACTGCACTGGGAAGTGCAATGGTGTGACATCCTACCAGATGCACGAACAACATAGAAAGATTTGCGACGAAGACAGATAATAGATAAACTACTATATACACTGTAATTTACTATTGCACAAACACGACAAACTAAAAGAAACTTGCTACATCTGTTTATATGACGGAATGGTATTAATCCTCAACCTAAAATCCCACATGTTAAAAATTTGACGTGTATATAACATACTGGAGCATCGTAGCTACGAACGGATCAATTATGATCTTGTAATCATGATGATTCTTAGCTATAATTTATGAAGATCAGTTGATTGACATTTGGAGGTTATCAGCTCCTTTCTATTTGTTAAAAGGATTCGAACAACTTCTACTGGTCAAATCGATTCGAAATATACTAAACAGTGATTTCAAAGTTTGACCAAACTTCAAATTTGATCTGATGTAACATCATATTAAATCAGCATGGTTCAACTCCTTACAAACTTACAGGAAAAAATCAGAAATTTCAAGTTAGACCAATAGGCACTAATACACCTGGGAAAACCGCATTCAATTTTATTAAACAACAAATTGCGGCCATTTACATTTTTTATATAGTATACACTAGCTTTTACCCACGACTTTGCTTTAATAAAAAAAAAAAACACTCTATGTATAATTAATTAAAAAGATAACTCGGCTTATAGGTACTCAGCGTATTAAGATAAAACAGATAACAGATATGTATTACTTTCTATGAAACATTTCTATGATTAAATTTCGTGTAATAGTTTTTTTGTAAAACATACAGACAAATTCGAAGAATTATTGTTTTAACTTGAGTTTTTCTTATAACTAAATCCCTTAATTTATTATCCCAATATATTTCTTATTTAAAAAGATTATTGAATTTTCATAAACTTATTCTTTTAATGATGTCTGCGATAAGAATTAACTAAGTAAAAAAAAAAAAAAAAAAACAAAATTTACGAGTTACAATTCTCGAGCCATGTAGAGTTTTTTTGTTAATCTTTTAATACAGTTTTTCCTGACATCAGTATCGTGATTGTGACATGATTCATTTAACAAATTTCTACGATCTCTTCCGGGCTAACTCAATACTTGATTATTGTTTAAAAAAATCTTCTTATCTGTCTTTACAGTTTCTTCTCAAGTCCGAAGTTTAACTTTTCTAATACCCTGATAGATTGAGACATTTATTATGCCTTTAATTAACTTAATTTAGTAAATATACACATCCCGTAACGAAAATCAAGAATTTTCGAATAATTACCCTTGCTCAGTAGTAATGTTTTCAACAATTGGAGAAATACATCCGATATAAATTACACTAAAATTCAATTAATTAATGATATAAATTACATTCATTAATTTCGCACATATAATTCTATAACGAAAGCTTAATAATTGAAATTAAAGAAATGTGTAAACGACTGTCCTGGTGCCTAATTTTGCGGTCTGCGCAGCGTCATGCGCATAGTTCAGACCAACCCACTTACGTTAAAAGAGGTTATACAATATTATGTTGTCATAATCAATACATATAAAATCACTTGTCCTGATTCATCAACGCAGAGCTTAAACCGCTAGGGCTACAAACTCGAAATTTTGGCAGTAGGTTGCTTTTAGTTTGTAGGCATCCACTAAGAAAGAGTTTTTTGATTATTCACCCTAAAGAAGGTAAAAAGGGGTAAAAACATTTGTATGCAAAATCTTATTCCGTTGCCGTATTCGCTTAAAACTTAGTACACATACTTCTGGGTGATAGTAATGAGATGTAAAATAGAAAACAGGGTACTATTATCCCGCACTGAGATGCAAGGTGGTTGTAAAGTTCCAATGGAGAAAATGTATTTTTTTGGCCGATTATCCTTAAATTCAGGACAAACATTACGTAGGGAGAATAACTATAATAATTTCGCTGGTAGATTTATTTATCTGAAACTTTTACAGCGTATTTCTATCAAAACAAAGGGATGAATTAAAAAAGAGCTTTTCGATGTTTTACCTTAAAACGGGTGCAAAGGGGTAAAAACTTTCGTGTGCAATCTGTTATCCTGTGGTTATATTTAGTTAAAACTTAATACTCATTCTTCTTTATGCTAATAATGAAAAATAAAACACAAAATCATCGTATCAATATCAAACCCACAGAGGTGCACTGGGATAGTTTAGTTTACCTATACGAAGAAAAAAAAATCTTTAAAGACCACAGGTGAAAATAATTCATCATAAATTAAATATTTATTCTACACGTTTAGTAGTTCAATCCCTTGAAGTATGTTGTTTTACCGGTTTTTTTCTTATTGCTTCTATCGAAATTCGAAAATAACCGCGGGCGAAGCTGCAAGCAATTGCTAGTAACAATATAAGCATATTATAATTCATCACATTTCATTTGCAATTGTCATGAAATACTTCTCACGATAGAGATATCATTATCAATTTCAAATGAATGCTAATTAAAGAACAGTCAACAGATTCACGTTGAATAACTTTGTCTCCTAAAATATCTATACCTACCAATAAAAGGAAACTGTGACTGATTGAATGACTGATCTTTTTACACACAACTCAAACCACTGATAGGATTGGATTGTTTGGCATACAGATATTTTATTATGAAGTAGGCATCCACTGAAGGCCTGTCCAAACCTAGGTACGTTTACGAAACGTGCGGTTCGCGTACATCTAAGAACATCTTATCACAAAAGCTGGGAGCAAAAATTAACTCAATGAGAAAATATACCATATATTCAAAGGCGAGAATTGCACTTGTGAGTTTTACCCTCGTAATTGATATAAACCAATTCTGTAGCTGTTATATTTTGATTATTTGAGATGTAATTAATTAATACACTCTTTATATTTTTGTAACACGTTTATTCATTTTTATTAAACTTAAAAACAATACCCTAAAACAAAACACGTCCCTGCTTTCTTTTGTTTTTTTACTCGCCACCATAAACAATGCTGCCCTCTGAAATACGCTTTTTATTTTTTAATATATAAGTAGCCTACTAACAAATTCGTAGTAAGTAGTTATGTAAGCTGTGAATATCAAAAATATGGCACGAACAGTAAATTCTTTTAGGTGCAGTTCCAAACATCTTATGTAAATCTTTGTGAAAGTTTGAGAGATAAACTTATAAGCGTAATATGAAGTAATAACATATAAATTCTGTTTGAAAAAATCCTCTAAATAACATTTTTATTTAAAATCAAAAAAATATATTTTTTACATTCCATTTAAATTGCAACCTATATTATCGGCAGATAAAATTGCAAAGAAATAACGATAAGATCTAAAACACTTAAGTGCTCTGATAATACGAGGGAAATGTTTATTTAAAAATTCATATAAACAGTAATATATCACATGATTAATTGTTTCAATGAATAGGTATTATTATCAAGATAACATTGTAATTGAATGTTCGAATCTATAAAAGGGCTTCTAGATTTAATTTTAGACAGAGAATCTTAAGGGGGAAATTTCCAAAAAGAAAATTTCAACACTCAGAACTCTGTTTTCATGATTTATCACCTTATTTTAGCGCCGAATATAACTTGCGAACGATAGGATTAAATAACGGTGAATAATATGTTTTTGTGTTATTTTAAATTAAAAATATTAATTACACTTTAGTATTTTATGATTTGAAACGATTCTAGGTAGCTCCAATAGCTTTGACAACATGAAACACACGTGAACAAATGTGCTCATTACCATTTTTCTTCATTACTTATTTTATTATGTTTATTTGACGTCCATACTTTTTTTTATTAATCCAGCCGAGAAAAAATATCAGAGAAGTGGCCGCCGTAATAGGGGCCGATAAACGGGCCTGATTTAGGAAATTGTTTATCACTCTTGACTGAACGTCCAGCGTTAGGTTTTCGCGTTTACGACGAGCATTCTCTTTGAGGGCCCAGAGAGGCTGAGGTTACTTGACACAGACTCGTGGTATGCAAAAAAGTCTCCGACAAATTGAGAAACTTCTCCTTTTTGGAAAGTTAGTTAAAAACCCCCAAAAGAAAATCTTTAAAGGTAACATCTAACGAAATTGCCAGACAGCGCAAATCGTCAAAATGAGAATTAAGGAAAATAATATTTCCTTCTTCCGCGTTCTTCAGAAGTATAGCCACCCAAGTTTTGTTAACGTGTATTTTGTGTCTGTTTACTTCTGAAATGTCTAAAATCAGAGTTGACATTTGTTGCCATTAGCAAAAATCATAGCATTTTACGATAGGGTGATGAAATGTTTCATTACCCTATCGTAAATGATTATGGCGTAAAACATTTCTAGTATCATGATATGAATGCACTAATTGTAAAACTTGATTTACACATGAAGTTGTCGGTCAAATTATTGTCATAAACTTAATATGGCATATATTACTAATTTCGTAATGCTAATCAAGCTGATATATTACTCCTTAAAGACATCTCCTCTTATATGCCATATGGGGCGTGTTACGAAAGTATTTCCTGGTAATGACACCAAAGTTTGAGTCTTTGAAGTAATAACTTTACAGATGACATATGTAAGATCAATTACTGTCTTTAGAGTATCTTTTTTACTTTCAATTAGCTGCCCGCCCTGACTTTGCACCGGTGAATTAATTAGTATTAAGACTTATCTTTTAACCGACTTCGAAAAAGGAGGATCTATGTACGGCTGTATGTATTTTTTTTTAAGTTTATTCACCGATTTCTCCGTCTTTTGTGGACCGATTTTCAATTTTTTTTTGTTTGAAAGGGTCTCATTGCTATGAAGTCAGAATCTGATAATGGGATCTTGGAGAAATCGAGGGAACTCTTTAAATATTATGCACATCTATACCGAATTTGGTTTTTTTTTTTATAGTAACTCATGTATTTGCTTACGAAAAGCTACATTTTATGAGGGGGAGCTGATGATGAAGACCACAGATGGGCACCGGAACCACTCAATAACGAGTATTTTACGTGTTGCGATTCGATTGCTTCAATATGATTGCTAAGAAATTTATGCTCGGTACAATGTATACGGTGAAGTGGAGCTAATGATGCGATACCAGGAGAACTCCTCAATAATTAACAGCTCTGCATCGGGAAAAGCAACACTTTGTAAATAGTGATAAGCAGTTAACATTAGGCTATTATAAATTAGGCAAATCAAAAACTGTCCCTTACTACACCTCACTACATATATTCATATGCTTGTTAAAAACTCGAAGAATAAAGTAACGTCTCGCTAAATTCAACATAGCGGAACACGCAAAATGGCGGACTAGTTATTTTTAATTCATTCCCACAATATGGGGATCAAACGAAAGGCCTTGCTAAGAATAACTCGAAAAGTGATTTGAAAGCAATGTAATTTTAATATGGTGAACTTTTAAAATGGCGGACATCATTTTTTATGGTTTCCTATACTGTGGGTATCCACTGAAAGGGCTTGCTTAGTATAACTCGAAAAGTAAAGTGATGACAATCTAAATTCAACACGGCGAACATTGAAAAATGGCGAACTAAGTTTTTTATGCTTTCCTACAATATAGGTATCAAATAAAAGGACTTGATGAGAATATGAATGCGAGTTAAAACAAAATAAGTTGGTAATCGTGAATTTCGTTGCTATAATCGATTTAAAATTTTAGCGCACTGAGGGTTTTGAAGTCCTCGACGGGTACCTAAAAATATTAAGGTGGCTCATAAATAGCAATCCCGTGACGTAATGATAGAAAACGATACACAAATATTGGCAACGATAACTAAAAAGTAAATAATAAATTTAAAGTAAAAAATGTTTTAAAACCAAGATTTTATTTAAACGCCCTAAAAAGAATAAGATAAACTTTTCTTCAAAAATTTTACTATCAACTTATAATATCATTTACACACCATTTATATGAGCATAGCAGTTGCTCGCGGCTACGCCCGCGTATATTTTGGAATTTCAGCCAAATAAATCTACCAGCGAAATTGTTACCGTTCCAGGATTTATTAGCCCCTAGCGTCATTTTAAGGGATGATTTTGAAATTTTGGGATACATATATTTAATTATTCTAAATAAGTAATGTTTGTGCTGAATTTAAGGATAATCGGCCAAAAAAATATTTTTTCTTCATACAAACTTTACTACCCCATTGCACCCTTGTGTGGAATATTAGTACCCCGTTTTCGATCTTTATATTTCATGACTATCACCCAAACGTATGTGTATTAAGTTTTAAGCTAATACGATCACGAAAGAAAATTTTGCATACAAACGTTTTTACCCCTTTTCACCTTCTTAGAGGTGAATAATCAAAAAACCCTTTTTAGTAAATGCTTACACCAAAAAGCCACCTACTACCAAAATTTCAAGTTCGTAGCCCCATCGGTTTAGGCTCTGCGTTGATGAATCAGCCATAACAAGTGATTTTATATGTATAGGTAAAAGTTTCAAAAAAGCGTCAAAATTTCAGAAAATTTTGTTCGTTGAGTTGCGCGCGTTATTCGTCCATTGGTCTTAAATTTTGTTCGTTGAGTTGCGCGCGTTATTCGTCCATTGGTCTTTAATTTTGTTCGTTGAGTTGCGCGCGTTATTCGTCCATTGGTCTTAAGTATTGGTCTAAATAAAAATGATAAGTATATGAGGGAGTGATTGGACCGTGGATGGATAAAATTATCAAGTATTTTTAATGAAAATTTGCTACAAATCAAGTTCATCATTATATCGCGTCACACATAAGCTGATAAACATCTAGTCGATATACGGATATATATGAGTATCAATCAAATTAATTTTAATTTTAATTTTTCGTACGCATAAGATAAGATATAAAAACTATTAGAATTGTGTTACACTAACTTCACAACAATATTCGAGAGCTGACATAATAATTCAAAAACATAGATAAATCTATACTAATAATATAAAGCTGAAAAGTTTGTTTGTTTGTTTTAAAGCGCCATTCTCAGGAACTGCTGGTTCGAATTGAAAATTTTGTGTTAGATACTTTATTTATTGAGGAAGGCTATAGGCTATATTACATCAACTGCGACTCAAAGGATAAAAGCAGTAACCATAAACGCGAGTGAAACCGCAAGGGGCAGCTAGTTAAAAATTATATTAAATTCATACTAAGGAATTTATGAGAAAAAATTGTATAGTTTTTATACAGGAATGAAATATTTTAACTGGGTGTGGAAGGGCAAATCCGAAACTACTTCTTTCAAGCTGACATACATGATATTTCAAGTTCTATTGAATCCATTTATTTTAAAATTAGCTGTCCCTTGCGTTTGATTGATTATGGTTATATATGGATGCTGATAAGCAATAATGTGTCAACCCACAAAAAGTCAAATTGTTCAATTCGAAGATATTTATGTATTTTGATACTGAATCACCTAATTATTAAAAAAAATTGAAGTCGTATAAACGAAATAAGTAAGGAAAAAAGTTTCTTAATTAATTAGTTCGAATTTCAAGTTCGTTCCATATTTTGCATTTATACAATAATCTCAATTAAAAAACTTTTTATTAGATAATATATTAATTATATCAGTCCTATGAGTCTGATTTTAATTAATTATACCTTTTATCCAAAAATAAAAGAAAAAATGGATATATCTTCTTCTTCTTCAAACCTATTTGTTAAGAATAGGTTTGACATCTTTAGACGCCATTTTCTCCAAATGATGTCAGTGAGGCTTGACTCAGTATTACTTATCAGCGTCTATATATGGTATGTAATAAGGTACTACATACAAACTTACAAATAAACATATTTTATCTTTTAATATATTAGTACACATTTTATGTCAACAAATTTTAGGTATATATCTCTTCATGGCATAAATCAACAAAATTAAAATTTTATTACTTAACTATTTTTTTAAATATATTACGTATTTTAAGGGATCATTAAAAAATGACAAAAATGGATATTAAACATATTCTTTGTTTTATTAGTACAGAGATCGAATGACGCCCGAATTAGGTGCCATTACACTAGAATACAAATATAAACAAATTTTTCTAGCTTTAATAATTTTAATTTTCCTTCTTACGATTCATGGTAATGAATATTTTTGTATACTTTAGTAGATACTATCGTTAATTCGTCATCCGATAATTTTTGAAATCGGTTAAACACTAGAAGCTAACGCCGCCTTCCGCCCAGTCCTCACGTCGATTGATTATGAAATGAAAGTGGTAAAATGAAATTACGTAAAATGACTTTCTCAAATTTTATGAGAATCTCATAATATCACAAAAGTGATGTTGAAAGGTTTGTATTCCGGCCGGATGAATGCAAGCTATTCGCGCCTAACTTAGATTAGAACAGTGGTCAACGTATACACATTAAATTGCGAAATAATTGCAATATAATATGATGTTCAATAGCTATCAAAAACAATATCTTATCAACGGATATCTTATCTGAAAAACATCATTGGACTTTTCGAAACGTTAATTGCATTGTGTGTCATCTAATAAAATTTAAATTATTGCGAAAAAAATTGTTGTTTATAGAATTATACAGAAGTCGAAAGAAAAAATAATTTTCTTTGTTTTCGATAAGAAATATAGTTCAATGTAATGATAGCTTGCATTTAATAATAATGGATTATTTTATATAAAATAATAATGTATGTATACTCTATATTGTACAACTTGTAATAGTATATGCCGTGAATTTTTGATGTATTTTTTAAATAAAAATAGCGGACTTCTTGCGGAACATCAGATGTTAAACGGTCACCGCTACCCATGGACATTTGCAGCGCCAGAGGAGATTTTTTTTTAATCATAACAATATAGTTTAGTTTATATTTACTTATTATAATAACAATTTAAACTCATCGGTAACGCTGTGATGGTCACGAGGGCCAAAATCATTCAGATAAAGAAAATAGTTCAGGGGAAAAAAGTAAGTGTTATGTAAAAAATACACGAATTATTTAATCACACTTTATTGAGCTATGGAGCAAAACACAACATCCATTTTGTATGCATTATTTTGATGTACCCCCTATCTTGATATTTTTTCATAAAAAGATTAATTAGTAATAAACCATGTATACAACAGTAAGGAAAAGTGAATTTGTGTTAAAAATCTCCATATAGTAAAAACTTTTTGAAAAAAAACAAACCGACTTCCGAAAAACAAGCCGAGTTTTTCTTAACAAGCCATTTGATATTCATATAGTAGGAAAGCATTAAAAATGACTAGTCCGACATCTTCGGTATGCCGCCATGTTGGATTTAGGATAACGTCATAAATTGTCATCCAAACTAAGATTCCACCCAGATAAACATACATACATTGCAAGATAAATAAAAGCTTGCAAAATAGATTTTCTCAGTGAATATGGTACTCAAATAATTTGCTTTTATGACATTGCTTACAATATCTTACGTCTAAATAAATGTAAACATATTTATTACAGTTAGCTTTAAGAGAAGTTTTTTGTCTCTGCTGTAAAGTTCGGTTAAGTTTGCATGTACGAGCTATCACATCCAGAACGACTTGTTTCTTCTATAGTGCTGGAAATGTTAATGGGCGGAGGTGATAACATCAGGTGACTGACCTGCTCTATTGCTAACTATTTTCATTTAAACAATGTATATAAACACTCCAAAACATAAAAACATACATGTTTCAATCGATTTATTGGTACAGTTAGATATTTACTTTTTTTACATTAAGGTGAGTAGGGGGTAGATCGAACGGTTTTTTGAAGAGATATGTAGATTGACTTTGAAACCTTGTAGAACAAAATGTATTATACGTACTAAATAAATATTTTTATGAGTAAAGAACAAAGAGTAGATTGTTGATATAACACCCTGTTCAATATGTTCTAAAGCAGAAAAAAGTTAAGTAGAAAGACGGGGAAAAATCGAAAAAATTTCTTAAATCTTTCAGATGAGTCTTTTGGCTCGTTGTTGAAAATGAGTCGTTTGTCACTGAGCTATAATTTATAGTACCCGTATAACTAAGACTTTAGTGTCTAAATTTCTTCAGGAAACGAAGATCCAAACAAAAACATAAATTTGAAATGAGAGCCAAGTTCAATATTATGATAAATGCCTTGGTTGTTGACTTCAACGACAAAATAAGTGAGATCTAAATGGGTGTCAAGTTCAGTGGTCAGACCTGAAATTTATTTATAAGTAACAGTATAACATATTATGTCTTCTTATAACATAAGGTATTTTATTGTTACCTAAGGTCTGTCTTGGCTAGTTTTCATAAATGAATTATAGCCTTCGCATCTAAACCTAAAAGTATTTGACGGTTCTTTTTTTATAATTCCGAAAATTTGGATTGTTGGTAGAAACTAGCGATCGAACATAATAATTCGTTGGTAGGTTTATAAATATCATTACTTTTTGTAGATAAGTACCGTTCTGAATATATCATAAAAGTAAATAATACTGTATTTTGTCTATGATAGCTCGTAGATCAATTAGTTATTGTTATATATCGCCAGTACGCACCCTCCCTCTCTCTAGGATAGATCGCTCGTATTTACTCTCACAAATATACTCGTATTTATAATTACAAATAAACTAGTGACTAGAACCCCAGAGATAACTTAACAAGTACATATCCTCGTAACGCCGTGGGTCCTATTAAAAGGACAAATTTAGAACTAAAAGTAGACTTTATAAATATAAAACCACTGAATGAGTTACTGTATTGTCCTACGTTTACGGGGTATAATTTTTTTCTCAGTGTTATTTTCTACATTTTCTTGTACCTTTGAAATATTTGAGTGAGTTGCCCATTCGGTATTTCGGTACCTAAATAATTGAAAAAAAAAGGGTGGTAGGTAGGTATTAAAATCGTTTCAGATTTACGTTAAGTTAAAATAAATAAAAAGCCAGTAAAATGGATGAGAGTTTTGTTGAATGGTGGGTGAAAAGCTGACAATCTATCACCGCTAAACACATGTTCCAACTTGCTTACCTACCCTCATAGTACTTGTCGAATGTGGCATCGAGTGGTTCTACGATCACTTACTGCTCTGCCTACCCTGATTACAGGCGTGATTATATGTTATGTTATATATCAAGTTAATCCACATACCTACCACATAAAGACCGGCTGTCTTGAGTTTTGATTACTTAATGATTCTTATATCTATAGTAGTTACGTACAGGCACTATTAAGGTATTTATGTTAAGTGTTCATAATAGAATCTAATTATTTAAAAATTGCCAGTTTTTTATTTATTCCTTTGTATGCATCTAATTACCTATCTGCATACCAAATTTTAACTCTCTAGGTCATCAGGAACTGGGGTTGAGTTTTGATCTATAGGTCAGTCAGTCATTGATAAAATTGAGGATTTTTGAACTTATCTAAATAACCGTTTGAGATAAGCTTATGAAATTAAGAACACATATGTATCTCGCAAGTCTCAATCTAAATCAGGCGTTTTAGACTACTTTTTGTCTTACCCCATTTGTCATCTTCCCCCCACTCACCCTATTGAAAACTTTTTCTTAAAAAAAATTGTTATTTATTTACACTTAGTTATTGACTGTGACTTCGTCTGGCTGTAATAAGAGTTTTACCCTGTGTAGTTTTTCATACAGTAATCTATTTTAACACAAAATACTCGCCCTCGCATTGCAACTGTAAAATTATTTATGTTATTTTTTGTTTTATATGTATTGCAATATTCATATATCGCACCATAAATATCGGTTGAAATTGAAGACGTAGATATTATAAGTGCAAGTATAACGCAAAATAATTTCCAACTGTAGGTATATTCCTAAAATATAACAAAGATAATCACGACAATCAATAAAAAATTTCAATGTAATTAGAATTATGAATTTAATTACTGTCTTTTTTGTTTTGCGACACAAGATAAGCAATTATAGTCTATATAAATGTAGTTATATATGTAAATAGTCTAGTTGTTATCACGTTAAGTATCTCCTTGAGTTTTAAATTATTTTTTATGCATTTAAATAAGGAATTATATATGTTTTTAATTCGTAATTTAAATATATTATAAATTTACATGTTATTAAACTTTTGTTGTCTAGATACCAGGCACGGTCCCAAAGGTGGGGGAGTCACAGGGGACACAACCCCTCCTCCCCCAAAATGAGCCCCACTAAGACTAAAAATTTACGAAAATTATATGTATATATAAAAAACGATCATCTGATCCTAGGCGGAAACATTTAATTTGGAAATCTATTAAATTATCCCTCTTCATTTAAAATTCTCACACATTGGTATACCGATACTATAATAAAAACTTTTTGAATAAAACAAACCGACTTCGAAACCTAAGCAAGTAAACGAAAAGGTTGGAAGAACATTGGAAGTCGGCGCCAAGTAAAACCTTTTATGTGTTATTTACTGGCACCGACTTCAAAATGTGGTAGAAAATATTTATTTTTTACTTTTCTTGTTTAGGTTTCGAAGTCGGTTTGTTTTATTCAAAAAGCTAAAAAAAAAAATGTACACTTTTAAGTGACGAATCTGTTGTCTTCATCATCAGCTCCAGCTCATCACATGTAGCTTTTCGTGAGCAAATGCATAACTTACTATCAAAAATACCTAAATGGGTATAGGTGTGCCTATATTATTTGAAGAGCTTACTCGATTTCTCCAAGATCCCATCATCAGATCCTGACTTCGTGACAATGGGACCAAATTGGAAGTATACCCTTTCAAACAAAAAAAAATTAAAAATCGGTCCACAAACGACGGAAAAATCTGTGAACAAACATAAAAAAATACATTAAGCCGTACATAGAACCTCCTCTTTTTTCGATGTCGGTTAAAAAGTTAGATAAGTCTTAATACTAATTAATTAACCGGTGCAAAGTCAGGGCGGGCAGCTAATTGAAAGTAAAAAAGATACTCTAAAGACAGTAATTGATCTTACATACATATGTCATCTGTGAAGTCATTACTTCAAAGACTCAAACTTTGGAGTCATTACCAGGAAATACTTTCGTAACACGCCCCATATACACGCGCACATAAGAGGAGATGTCTTTAAGGTTTACTTCAGCTTGATTAGCATTACGAAATTAGTAATATGACATTAAGTTTATGACATTCATTTGACCGACAATTTCATGTGTAAATCTAGTTTTACATTAATTAAATCAAAATGTGCTTTATTCAAGTAGGCTTTTCAAGCACTTTTGAATCGTGAATAGAGAAACAAAAAAATGAATTTATTAATTCATTTACCACCAGTTCGTAATGTAGATTCTACCGAGAAGAACCGGCAAGAAACTCGATAGTTACTCTTTTAAAAAGTTTTGCAATAGGTACATACATACATTTATGAGTTACAAATATTAAATATCCTGTGTGAATAAGGACTTTTTAATATGTGCTTTAAATTTCTTAAATTCAGATAGGAACGCTTTGTACTTATGTAGGTACCTATTTTTAATTACATTTTAACCATACTTATTTACTTAACATAATTGACTAGAATTGAAAATTAAAAAAAAAACTCGTCAATTTATTCATTGAGACCATTTTAACGAGCACTATTACGATACCTCTGCGGTAGGTAGGTAAGGAGTATTCTGCTGATCCTGGCTGCAGCATCAGACCAAGAAATGCATAATTTTGCATTTTTATGTTGCTAAGATAAGAAATTAGCAGCTGACCTTTGTATCTTGCTATATGAGCCGAGATGGCCTAATGGTTAGAACACGTCGATCTCAACCGATGATTGCGGGTTTAAACCCCGGCTAGTACTGTTGAGTTTTCAAGTTGTAAATTTGTGTTTAAATTCCTCTCGTGCTCGGCGGTGAAGGTAAACATCGTGAGGTAATCTATATATTCTGGAAGAAATTCTGACACATGTACATATATCTGCCAATTCGCAGTGGAGCAGCGATCTTAATTTTGTTCTCCCTAATGAAAATAGGCCTTTGCCCTGCAGTGGGACACTTTCAGGCGTACTTTATTTAACGTTACTTTGTATCTTTAATTCAAACATATGTTAGCTAAAAAATCCGCGATAGATTATTTCAAGATTACATGGAAACCTATCATAATAGATCAGTTTTGTGTAAAATCAGAATTAAGTAGTTCTTGTTATTACAGTAATATTTTTATATCAATACGCATATCAATCTTTTGTACTCGAAAAGTAACTAAAGCTTAAAGTGAATGCATGTTTTTTAGTTTATCTATTCGCTATATTTTGTTTCTTTTTTAGTAGTTTGTGATAAATTATTTATTGTAATTAATTAAATAATTGTATTTAAAATATGCAAATTACATCGAAATCATCCGAGAGGCAAGTATTTTTAGTAAAGCTGTGCTCTTGAAGCAGCATGATGGTAGGTTGTAGCTGTATAGTCGATGTCTTCTGTTTTTTCTGGTATTTATTTTTAATGGAACTGCTTGATCAGACTGGTGAATCAGGGTACGCAGAGATCACCAGAGTGGTAAAAGTGCGCCCTTTTACTACCTTCCGCACCGGGATATTATTCAGTGTTTTGATAATGACTCAGTTTCGCAAATGGAATACAAAGACCTCGGGTTTCATTGAGATTCTCAGAGTTATTCAGGTAAAACATTTTTACATAGTATATAAATATATTACATTACAGTATATAAATATATTACATTACAGTACATAAATATGTACATCATTATGTAGTTATTCAAAAGCAGCAGAAAAGTGTGATTCGAGAATTTCAAAATATTTGGCATGGAAGCGTATCTTTTTAATTTTCACCTTTTTTGGAGTTTTGTTTTTCCGTGGTTATATTATTCATGCCGAGCTGTAGTAAATGGTTGTTGAAATTTTAAAGAATATATAAATAGGTCTCTAAGAAGCAAAAAAGAAAATCAAATGAATTATTCAAACTTTTGTCATCATTTGTGAAAACGGATTTCTGGAAAAAGTTTATTAGTTGAACAATTGTATAAATTTTTGAAAAATCAATATTATAACAATTTCTCTCCAACGGAACTTTATTCTAGTCTAGTCTAGAGTCTTTAGATCATAATGTACTTTTTAAATTTTGATATTGATATTTTGGTAATTCTATTAAGAAAATATGGTAGTCATGCGATATACTATTTAGTGCGACAGTGCGTCTATATCACAGCGGTCGCGCGGAGTCCAATTTTCAACGTTAAATTAAAATAATAAATAATAGAGACAGAATTCCAAAATTGGGCTTTTTTATTTAAAATTTGAAATTTCTCTAGCAACAATAGTTCTTGTGTGATTTGCAAAAAACTAGTCATTCATTTTTTTGAATTGTTAATAACTTTGCTATTTTTAGGAGTGGAACTTTTTTTAAACTTGCACAGAGGACTAGTTAAATAAGCTAAACTATTTTTAAATAATCAAAAACCCAACTGCGAAGCAAGACCATATTGTGCAGTCAGCAGTACGGTATCAATCGTGAGAGTTGTTACTTACAACTTTAAATCGTTATAGATCTTAAACTGCAATTCTAATTGGAAAACGATATGAGAAACCTATAAATGATTTTGAAATATCTATTCGACGTTACTCCATTTGACATAGTTCGTCGACTTTAAATTTTTTCTCACAATACGGCGTCCAAAATTGGTTTATCGGTAGAATTTCTATGCTCTCTATGACTTTTGCGCCCTTTTGACGAATCAGATGACGTCTCATTTATTAAAATCAGCCCATGCGTTTAATGTAAATAGTGCCACAAAGGTACAAATCCGCATACATACATACACAGATAGACTGATAAACACATTACCCTCCTTTGCGTCACGCAGTCGGGTAAAAAAGGCGCATATTAGACAGTCCCACGACGGCGCCGCAGAGGCTTGGTGCGGGCCTGGTCGTAGCGATGTCTTACACGCAATAATAGTAGTGTTACATCAGCTTATAAACAAAAAAAATCCGACGGCGACTCAGCAAACACAGATATGAGATAAATTGGACGCTGATAAGCAATACTGTGTCCAGCCACACTCACTTCATTTTGAGGAAATGGCGTCTAAAGATGTCAAACCAATAGCTATTAAATTATTTTGCTTAATAAATTAGTTTGAAGAGGTATATATTCATCTTTTTTTTTCTATTTTGATAAACAGTATTATGAATTAAAAGCAGATTCGTATATTTTTATGTTTTATCTAATAGTACGATATCTTTAAAATTATTTTATAAATTGCAAAATATGGAACGCACATGAAAATCGAAACATTAAATTAAGAAACTTTTTTCCGTACTAATTTCGTTTAGATGACTTAATTTTTTTTAATAATGTTAAAATTTGGACTTCTTGTGGGTTGACACATTTTTGCTTATCAGCATCCAATTAATACAATCCTCAAACTTATAACGTCCCTCTTTTTGGGTTCGATTTTAGCGCCTGTTTTAATTTTTAAGCAATTAGTTATGTATGTTCATTTGCTCTGCATATTATTTTTGCGTATATTCAAGGTACGTAAATCTATAGAAAATATCATTCAACACTTGATAGCTAGCTATCAATATTTCTAACTAAATAATTTTGGGACTTGACTAATGACTACATACAATAATTTAATAGTAAATGAAGATCTCGCGCAGTTAAATAAAAACAGTAAGTTTTAGAGTGTCGCAAAAAATTACACAGAATTATTATTTGGGAAAACTTCTTAATTATGTGCATATTTCTACAGGATGCAAAATTTTCGTACAATAACTAGAATCCATGTTTTATTTCTATTACGTATTGCTATTATTTACTAGCTGACCCGGCGATCTTCGTACTGCTTAACATTCGATTCTTTATTTTTATATTTAATACTTATTCTGCTATTCGGGAAACTGGGTCAGCTAATAAGATAAAAAATAAAAAAAGAAAGCTCATAAGTCAACAATTACATTATGCCAAAAATAAAAATTATAAAAGAGTTATAATTCTTTTAAGGGGCATTAAAAATCACAATGTAAATTATAATTTTAGATTTGATCATTTGTTTTTGATTTATTATACAATATTATGAATATTGATAAATATCTACATATAAATAAATAGTGACACTAATATTTATATGATACTAATGTCACCCAATTGTTTTGCTTTCACGGAATCCCTCCACTAACACACTTTATGGTATGGTGTTAAAGTTCAAATTGACTTTTAATTATTATTAGGAATATTCTGTATGGGGGGAATATAGAAAAGTGTTGTTTTTAGACTTTTACAGGATTTTTTTTAATTTTTCTCGTCGCAAGAACTATATTCGTACTTCAAGGAATGTTATAAAAAAGAATTAGCGAAATCAGTTCAGCTGCTCGCGAGACTTGCGCTTAGCGACACAGTCAACGATCCATTTTTATATTATAAGATTACGACGAAAAAAAATCATAACTTACATCAGTTATTAGGATAAGCAAGTTTTGTAGTACACTTTGTAAAAAAAACTGCAAAATATACCAAACAAACATTATAGTTTGTGAAATGCTGCATTTATTATTATTTATATTTTATTCAATATTTAAGCTTTTTGTAATCAATAATTCCTTCTGATCGGCGATCACCTGTTTCCCCAAATGCCTAGACGCATACGAAGTCTTAAGTACCAGTTGTACAATGAATAATGAAAGATATGAAATAAAAAAACGATCTAATGCTTTTAGAAATCTCAAAATAGACAGAACAGCAAAACTGCTTAACGCTTAAGTGCATAATTTTTTTTCAATCAGAATAAAAAAAAATGTGTAAACTGATTAACCTATTGTTTTATTGGTAACTGATTAACAATAGATTTATGGAATAGTAAAAAATAGTTTTAAAAAATCAGTCTGTTTTATTGTATTACAGGACATGTTAGATAAACATACAGTTAAGTTAGTCGTTTAGTAAAATTTTTAGTTGAATAAGTGTTTTATTTTATATGTTGGATTTGAATAATTGTTTTATTTTTGACACACCATGCATTTAAGGGTCAAAATCAGTACTTGTAAAAATAGGGAAGAGAAACTTGTAACGTTGGGAACAAAATAGTCTCATTGATCTCGTTAACACGTATCATAGGAGACGAGAGCTGTAAGTCTCAGCAAAACCACAACAGACATCATCTATCGAATGTCTTAAATTTCTCCGTTAGTTTACTTAACAAAAGTTTTTCTTGTTTAAGTGCAGGAAATAGTGAGAAAATAAGGTATATTTTTAACATACTTTGTTTAATAAAACAAATTTCCATATAAACAAAAGATAATCATCATAGAAACATCAGGCATCATAGAAACTGTGAAACTATCATGTACCTACATCTATTTTATTAATTTTGTTACCTAATTAATGTTTGTAACTGCATAATCATTAATTGTTAAATAATAACAATTAATGATAATGTTATTTGACATTAAAAGGATTATGTAAAACGGAACGCGTCCGCACGTTATACACAGGCGGGACGAACGAGGCGGAGGGCGCGAGGCTGCGACGTCACCGGCCTGCGTCACCCGGCCTCTCATTCAGTTAGCCAGCGATAAACGCGCTCCGACGACGCCTCGTCCGACATGCTGCGCGTTTAACTTGCCGCCGAAAACCCACAACTGCCTAATGCATCTTTGCCTGTCACCGATAAATCACAAGTGAGTCGCGGTAACAGTGCTAGTGATTCCCTATCACCGTTGTCGACGATCGAGTAATGACCTCGACGGTCTGTTACAGATGTCAGCCGTCACCGCACGAGGAGCGGCGGTTTTATCACATCTTAGAAAATGACTGAAGGTCCTCCGTACCGACATGAGAAGCCGGTGAGTGCTCGCATAATAATATCGCGTGCCGTCCGAGTGACGACCGTGACTAAAAAAGTTGTGAACGCATGTTTGGAAACTCCGCGCGATCGACGGACGTTGCTTGGCGGGTATGCGTTGACACATTTATGTTTTCCTTATCGTTATCAATCAACGTCAAAAGTTATATTCATAAAAGTGTCTTGAACTCATTATATAAATAGTTTGCGGCTGATTGAAAATAATTGATAAGATGACTATTATTGAATTAGTAAACAGATTTGTTTTATCGAGAAGGGCGTCAATGATCTTTGCCGCGCAATGCAAGTAACTGGTTTCTGTAAACACAATTACCAAAAGATTTATCATTCACATATTACACCTGGTTTTTAAACATAGATAAAAACACAGTTTTAACGTGGACAAGTTTTCCTTATCGCTTACGAATACATATAATTACAATTATATAGATACGTAATTATCAAAAGGCGGTTCATTAGCGTAAATAGTTTAAGAAACATATAAACAGACAAACATATTAGTCCTGCTTACTAATCGTTTGGTAATAACGGAGTCAGATAACTAAAGAACATTTTAAAACATTATTAAACAGAGTCAGAGGTTAAAAATGTCCACAATTAAGGTCCTATCAGACAACGATTTTATTTGATTGAAACGATACTCACGTCTATTTACAATATATTCTTTATATACCTAAGTAACTATTGAAACAACATAATACAAGTACTTTAAAGCTAACGTACTTGAATTATATCCCTAGTTATTGATGCATTAAAAAACTTAAAATTAACAATACTATGTTTTGATTATTATAAAATACTGTCTCTATCACGATTTTATTTAATTAATACGCGATAGGCCACAATTCCTGTATGGAAAAAAGTCCCCGACATTTTCACTTCTTTCTCCTTTTTTGGTAGTCTGTTAAAAAACAATCAACTTTTTTCTTGAAGGAAAAAAAACTATACCTTAGTTTGAACATAAAAAATTATCAGCTAACCTTTGTACCTTTAATTCAAACATGTTTTAACTAAAAACAAATAACAAATACGCGATAGATTACCTCAAGATTACATAGATATCAATTGATATAATTTTGTGTAAAATCAGAATTAAGTAGTTCTTGTTATTACATTAATATTATTATATCAACACTTACATATATCAATCCTTTGCGCTCGAGAAGTAACTAAAGCTCATACAAAAAGTGCTTATTAAAAAACTAGCTGCGCCTAGCCTTTTTACTCGCGTTTAGTGTTACAGCTTCGTTCCTATGAGTCATAGCGCGATGTAATATAGTCAATAAACGAGCTATCCAACGCAAAAAGATTTTTTTTTTATTATAGATTTTCTCTTTATAATATTAGTATAACAAATATCCTATTAGAAGGTGATAACTTAATAGAGTAAAGCGTACGTTAATTCATAAACAAAATTTGATGACATTAAAACCTTTTTAACAATTAAAAAAACATTTTGGGTGCTTCACATCATCGATATTAATTGGCTTTCACGGGTGTTTCGTCAATACAGGACGGTATGCAAAAAAAACGAGTGAATTATGTGTATAGAGCTGATAGTTTTCCTCTTGAAATGATCATTTTTATTTTTAGTTTAATTTTGAAAACCCAGGAAGAAATTATAACAGATTACAAAAAATAATTCATACATAAAGTAGAATTAGCACGAATTAGTAGGAAGAGATAATTAAGTATAATTTTTATAAACAAAGTAAAATGTTAAAACCAAACTACTGAACCGATTTTGATGAAAATTTTATCCGCACCAATCGGAGAGTATAGGATATACTCTTCAATAATAAAAAAAACAATTTACCAAATCAATCCAGCCGTTTTCGAGTCATCAGTGAACATACATAGAAATAAATGTCCCCGACGAATTGAGAGCTTTGTTTTAATTTAAAAATATTACCGAAAGCTAGCATTACTTACTAATTGACCTATTTTTTATTTAAAATAAGCAGAATGCCGAGAAGTTTTTTTCAACAATTTAGATTGGCATGAAATATAGTGGTGCAGTTAATCTCATTAAATATCAATTGGAGATTTGGCTTTGTATCAGACAGACGATGCGACACAATGCAGTAATATCAATTTTATCATTAACGGTTAATATAATACTAGTTGAATCGCGTAACTTCGTCTGCATTTAATAATTATTTTAGCTTTACAGAAGTAATGAGCTCTACATATTTAATTATCATCTTGCATTTCACCCTTTTTAAGTTTCTCTCTTTCTCTTCAGGATACTATCTATATCTATGTCAAAATTCATTCAAATTGGTACAGTGGAAAAATGGAACAATCAAATGAACAGACAGAGTTAGTTTCACGTTTCTACTACTCGTATGGATTAGACCAATGTATATAATTCCTTTGTTCAGTTAAAAGATAGCGTTTAAAAATAAAGAACAAAAGTCTTACTTATTTCCAAATTAAGTTCCGGGTTAATTTTAATTGCAACTATTTTAACAGAAATGAACTTGAATTAACTAGTAGGTATTAAGGTTCAGTGCTTTTGGTTGTTCTAAGTAACTTAAAAATACTCGTACTACAGGATTTTTTTTTTTTTATTTAACTTGTTTTACGGCCCTGGGTTCAAGCCCTTTTGAGCCTCGTACTACAGGAGCTACAAAAGTGTTGCCAGCTAATATATGAATTAATGATGATGAACAGGAAATAAGGGAATAAGTGGGAGAAGGAAGGGAGAGAATAAAGTTATTGAGCTCACGAATAAATACTTGTAGATATTTCGCATACAATAAGAACAAACGTTTACTTCACATGAAATAGTCTATTTGTCATTCATGTTATTGCATAAAAACCTTCTTAGTACGGATAGATAACGATAGTCTTTATACGAAATTTCTATATCTTTTAACAATTTTAATTATACGAGGTATGTAAAATCAAAATATTTGCGACAAACTGCCCTTCACGATTTCACTCGGGTATACAGTTACTGCTTCGCTTCTGTAAGTCGTAGCATTATATCCAACGTAAAAAGATTTTTTTTTAATCAGATCAGTAGTTTCAGAGATTACCAAACATACAAACAAATTTTACCTCTTTATAATATTAGTATAGATCATATAAAAATATATAATATCATATAAACACATCCTTTATTTTGAACAAGGAAGTAAAATTGCAAAGATCCACGCCGAACGTGCGTCTACCGACGATGACTCTAGCCTTCAGATTATACAGTAAACAATTAAAGTTACGCTTCTCGCACCTACTACACAACGTCTCAATAAATATTATCAACATTGATGTATATTATTTCATAAATAACACAGACAGTAGTCTTTGTTGTTTTTTTATACATTGTTTTTTAATAATAATAAAATAAATAAACGTATCACACTAGGGCCCCCATTAAATTATCTTGTGACCGTGTCGGGGGTCCGGAAACATACACAACATTAACACAAACACCCAGACCACGACAATATCTGTATGGCCAATACAGACATTTGCCGTGAGCGGGGATCGAACCCGCGACCGTTAGCGCTACAGCAGTGACCATTGCATCTACGTGTCTGTCTGTTTTATTACGTATTGACTCTTACAAGAAAACTTAAATATGTTATGTGACGTCACGTCGTCAACAAAATCGTACTAGCTTACCAGCTGAGTCGCGGCTTCGCCCGCGTAGTCTGTAAATAAAAAATAAATATATGTTATTCCAACATATAAGCTTCATTACTGTAAAGTTTCATCAAAATCTGTTCAGTAGTTTTGATTAAAAGAGCATCAAACATCCAACCATCCTCACAAACTTTTGCGTTTGTAATAATGGCAAATATGATATGATATAATACATATGATTCGTTCCACAACAGTATCCTTTCGACGCTATACAGCGGCCGCTAAATGACGGCAACATAGAGTATGTGGCAACAAGAAATTAGAGCTTTAATCTCTAGTAATTAGATTTTTACATATAAACTTAACTTTAATGTGATAGACTAATTGTACGTTTTATTGATACCGACATCGTTATGTTTTACAGGAAATAGAAAATTACTCATTGGAATTTATAACATTAAACTGAAACAGGTTCTATCTTTGAAGTGTATTTCACCTTCGAAATATATTGTTCGTTAAAATTATACACAGGTCATGTAATAAAATAGTTTTATAACAAATTATAATTGATTATGGTTAGGGAACAATGGAACTGACATTTTCACATGCGGTGGAAAAAGTCCCTAAATAAATTAGATAAAAAAACAAATTATAATAAGCAATAATGTGTCAATCCACAAAAAGTCAAATTCGGCTATATTGATGTATTTTGATACTGCGTCACCTATTTAACATTATTCAAAAAAATTCGTTACATTTAAAGTAAAATAAAAATATTTTATTGGTGTTCTAACAATTAAAGAAAAGTACCTCCATTAACGTGAAATGTTATATTTATACAATTACTTTAACTTAAGCTATTTATCATTAGTATTACTACATTTCGGAACAGCTATAAAATAGTAGTCATACGAATTATACGATCAAAATACTGATTCCTACAATTTATTTTGATTTATTTACACAGGATTTTCTGTGCTGTACCACTGTACAGTACAATGAGTCTAGATAGATTTCTGGGCAAAATATTTATTTCCCTAATAGAGTAATGATGCTGATGGAGCTTAATCCACCAAACACTGCAGATTACATATACTATCAATATCCGGTCTACGATCCTCTTATCTTCATCATCCAGGTTTTCCTGCAATGTTATCATTTATAACCGGACGCTACATGTATTTAATCATATGTATATAAATATAGCACTTCAAATATTCACTGTTACTAATCCGGGTATAATTCGGCAAACGTCTGTATTAAGCATACAGATGTTTGTCGTGTCTGGGTGTTTCTGTTGTGAAGGTTTCCGAACCCCCGACACAGAGATCCTAATGGGGACTGTTGAGTGTGAATCGTTTATTTACTATTTATTTATTAAAGAAACTCACATTTACCTTTACAATATCGGTTAGAATACTTCTTTATATAACATGCTGCCCTACGCAGTTTCACTCGCGCTGCTTCGTTCTTATGAGTCATACCGTTATAAATACAGCCTATAACCTTCCTCAATAAACAGAATTTTTAAATCGAAACAGTAGTTTCAGAGATTAACTCTTATATACAAAGTTACAAACCAAACAAACAAATTTCACCTCCTTATAATATTATTGTAGACGAGATGGTCTCCACAACTTCGTCTGCATAAAAATTTTCATCCCCTATTTCACACTCTTCACATTTTATGATCGCTTTATAAAGTAGCTTTTGTCCTTGTCTAAGGCTCAATCTATATCTATACCAAAATTAATTAAAATTAATTCAGCGGCTTAGGAGTGAAACTTAACAAACAAACAGACATACAGCGATATAGGGATACTTTCGCATTTAGAATAATTATACACATTTAATAGAAGGTCTAATTTAATACATGTACTTTAAGCTAATTATCTCAAAATAAACGCATTAGGTACATAGGTAATTATTTTCAACCTTGAGGTATTTCAACTGTCTTGACAACATTAACATGCGGTAACATTAGATATTTTAATCTTAACAGATGTATCTGTACAAACATAATAAAAGACAGATTTTTTTTTATTTGAACCTACTAATCTCACTATCTGTTTATCCAATTTACCTTAAATAAGCCTTTTTACTGAAGGTTATAGGCTATAAAACATCACTCTATGACTCGACGGAAAGGGGCAGTAACCATCCGAGTAAGCCAATCTAGTAGGTACGAAAATTCATCGCGGATAAAATCGCGAAGCATAATTAGTACCAAATATATAAACGGTAAGAGCCGAGATAGCCTAGTGGTTAGAACACGTCGATTTCAACCGACGATCGCGGATTCAAACCCCGGCTAGCACTGCTGATTTTTCAAGTACTAAATTTGTGTTTAAATTCATCTCGTGCTCGGCGGTGAAGGAACACATCGTGAAACTGCATGTGCCGGGAGAAATTCTGACGCATGTATATCAGCCAACCCGCAGTGGAGCAGCGTGGTGGATTAAGCTCTAAACCTTCTCCTTCATAGGAGAGGAGGCCTTTGTCCAGCAGTGGGATATTTACAGGCTGTTACTTTACTTTTACTTAATTTATATAAACGGTTAACGACAAAGTGTATTTATTTATTACAAATTATTGAATATATTTTTTGCGAACACCCCTACCATTCTATTTCTCTCCTGTACCTAAAGTCGCTAAGAAGAGACCATTGTCTCAAAGATAAGGCCGCCTTCTTGTAGATTTCTTTATGTTTGTACTATTATTTTTCAATTCAATTTAAATTCTATCCTGTCCAACAATCAGTACAATTAGACTCGATTTGATCAAAATCGCTTCCGTCACAAATTTTAAAAGCAAAGTTTTAAAATAGAAGTAACTCAAATAAAACGTGTCAAAGTAAACGAAATTGCTTATTTTGGCTTTGAAGTCGGTTTCTTTTGTTTAAATAAAAATGTTTTTAAAAAAGTCTTAGTTATTTAACGATACTTTTTGTGATTTTGACAGAATATAATATTTTTTTCTAATGAAACAGCAATCACAATTGTTTTTATGTGGAAAGTTATTCTAATTTCTATATACCAACATAATTATGTTCATACAATAAGTCATGTCCCACAATTTGTTTAATTTGTAAGCCGGCCTGTGACTTTAATCGTTAAAATGAATAATATTGTAAGTGTGACAGTTTAATGGATTGAGTTTCGATTAACTATTTTTCTTTAATATACATATTACCAGCGCCTCAGGTATTTACTCACAGGATAAAAATAGGCTATGTTAATGTAGAACCTACTAGCAGCCACCGGCGACTTTGTCTGAGGATAAACAGTAATTTTACCCATTTAACTCCACAATTCATCTTCACAAATATAATAGTAGTAAAGTAAAAGGTTAAGAGCTTAATTTTAATAAACATGTGTTACAACCACTGGCTCATCATGCACACATGCTTAATTAAATAAATAAACGCATCACACTCAACGGCCCCTATTAATATCGCGTGACCTTGTGACGGGGGTACTCACAACACTAACACAAACTTTAACTAAAATTTGCCGTGAGCGGGGATCGAACCCGCGACCGTTGAGTCCGTTTCGCTTGAGTCAGTTGCGGTGACCACTGCGCCACCGTGTCTGTCATTATACGGATATCTTAATTTCGCTCAAATCCTAGCAACAAATATATCACCCATGACTACTAACTGCCCCTCGCTGATTACAGTATTCCTCTTCTATCGGTCGTAGCGTGATGTATAGCCTTTCTTAATAAATAAACTATCTAACACAAATATAATTTTTCAATTCGAACCAGTAGTTCCTGAGATTAGCGCGTTCAAACAAACAAACTATTCAGCTTTATAATATTAGTATAGTTCATAATAATATGTAACCTATATATGTAACCTATAAAATTTCTTATAATATAAATTTAACCGACCATCTATTTATTTTTACCATTTTAACGAACCCCAACACGATACTTCTGCTATAGTTGTGTTAGTTCTGCTATAGTTGTATTACTTCTGCTATAGTGTGTAGTGGGGTGTTTTGTATCCTGCTGATTCCAGATAGTGCGGCATCATCAGGTCAACGTTACGCAAATATGTTAGTAAATTTCGTAACGATTAGAACAGTAGAAGTTGCTTAAATCTTTTAACGACTAAAAAGAGCTGATAATTTTCAAACCTCTAAAAAAAGAAGCAGATTGCATAAGCTTTCAAATAAAAAAAAACGTATCAAAATTGGTCCATTCGTTAGGGAGCTATGATGCCACAGAGAGACACAGATACACACGTCAAAATTATAAGAACCCTCTTTTTTGTAGGAGATAAAGAACTCTAAAAAAATATTTTAAAATCGAATTATCACGTCCAACAAACACACAAACTAACTGTTCAATTTTATTTATTATTATGAAAATAGTCGATATAGATTCAGCTTGATAAAACATCTTTATTGTACTCATTCGATGTCGAGTCGCTGGTTTATATAACGCGTATTCTCTACCAATCATTGGTAATATTAGATGACTTCATTGTAATAATTGGTTATACCAATATTACTTCGGTTACACATTTTACTTCGATTGCACCAATTTCGCAAAAAATAAAGGTATTCGATTTAATCACTTGTTTAAATATTATTATATTAATTACGTTTTGTCGAATAGATAAGTACCAATTGGAGCTATTAGATGTTTATAAAAAGTACATATATATATGTATTTAATATTTAAAAACAATACTTGTATAACAAAGGAATCGACTTCAAATTTCTTTTACTTGGATGAAATACTAAAACTACTGATTCGATTTTGATGAAAATTATATGTGACCAATGAAGTATATCTTTTCAAACAAAAATACAACCAAATAGTTTAAGCCAACTTCGAATGATTGGATTTTAAAAAATCCCTGTGAACTGAGAAACTTCCCCTTTTTATAAAAACGGTTAAAAATAAAATAAACATCGTTTGTAATGCAGGACTATTCATTTTTCGTAGAAAATTTAAGGTTTAGATTTAAGTCGTGAAATAAGGATAATATATAAATAAAAACTTTAAAAAACTGATTTTATAAAAGTAAACTAAAAAATAAAAATTATGTTTTCTACAAAATTTTAAAGGCGGTGCCAAGTAATTTTTGTGTGTTATTTACTGGGTCTAAAAAAAAATAAAATTTACACTTTTAAGTTACAAAAATAGTAAGGCAGTAAGTAAAAAGAGACAGTTTGTTATTTACCTAAGTTACAATAGCCTAATGTCAACTGCTTATCACCATTTACTAAATATTGCTTTTCCTAATGGAGAGCTACTGATTTTTAAGGAGTTCTGCTGGTGTTTCACCATCAGCTCCACTTAACTATATGCATTATGACGAGCAAAATTGCTTAGTAGTCATATTGAAGTAATTGAAACGCTTTTCTTGATATACTTGTAATTGATTAGTTTCGGTGACCAACATTATCAGTCCCAACTCACCAAAATGCTGCTTCACGAGAGTAAATGCACGTGTTATATAAAAATTAATATAGCTGTGAATATAATTTTTAAAGAGTCCCCACGATTTCCCCAGGATCCCAGCATTAGATCCAAATTTTGATAACATTAGGACCAAGTTGGTAGTATATTCTTTAATCAAAATACATACAGCCGAACATGGAACTTCCTTCTTTTTTGAAGTAGTTTAAAAATATTTTAGAGGCAGATTGTATCATTCAAAATAAAACCTACCAAAAAATTATTATCGCAATTAAAAATTGTGCTTTAATATGAACTCTTTATGAGGTCCACTCAGATTTAAACTTCTAGATTATGATAATTTTGCTATGGGTTTGACACAATATAAATATTCGTATTTCGCCAATTGGTATCAGAAAATAATTCACACGCACACAGTAGTCAATTTATTGACTTTCTTTTAAATAGCTATAATGGTTACCAAATATATGCAATATTGGCAAATGTAATTTGATAACAACAATAAATCTGCTTGCTCTACAAAAGTTGCAACATTTTTTGTACGTTTTACACTTCGCAAAGGCATGTGGACAACTATTTCATAATAACTTTTTGCGCTAAAACTCCTTCCGTCGCGATATTACAAAAAAGTTTTATTATTTATTATATTGTTTTAATCTGTCCCGTAATGATATGTGATGAAATAAATATAAATAACAGCTCTTTAAAAGAGATAAAAAAATATATAAATAATAGTTAAATCACTGGAATTGCAGTCACAAGTTAATTACAGTTATTGAAATTTGCAGAAAGAAAAAGAAAATAGAAGGTACCTACTATTATTAAAAATTTGTTGAATTTGTTGTAATTTTCACTTGAAATATATGAGACTGTCAATGATTCGTTTTTGAAAATCATAAATAGTGTAATGTAGAGTCCAAAACGCTGGAAAATATTTTTAATTATTAAGAAAATAAATTTTATTATAAACATTTACTTTTATTCGTTTGCTAAGTTAAGATTGTTCAGTGTAAGATAAAAAAGTAAACCAATTATTTTTCTAAGCACGGTATTTTACGTATAAAGTAACACTCATTCACCCTTCACACTATACTGAACAATATAATTAATTCATTGTTACTTGGCGGTAGAGTAAGTGGCTGCTTGGTAGAGAATTTTATTGTGGCCTTAAGATTAAACCAGTCTAGGATATTATATTTCAAGACATTAGAAACAATAGCGGTAAAGAAGTAAATACATTCTTCATTATTCTATTTTCATTTTTTATATGTTAGCTCTTAGTATAATTTACATAAAATATAGTATTATATTAGTAAATAGTATATTATGAAGTAAGTTGGTAAATAGGTAATAAAAAAATAAAACCCTTACAGCATGTCAGTTCTGTGTCTATCGTCAAACTAGAAATAATCAATAATGTTCGATGTTACGTGTAATAATGCAAGTTTGGTCGTTGATATAATTTCGTGCCTTCATAGAGGCTATTAAGATTTTATTCACTGTCAAGGCCCCGACTGGACGTGACGCAATTGGCTACCGACAGTAATTGTTTTTGGCGCCATTCACTCTGGGCATGTTTTTTTTTACCCGACTCGACGCAAAGGACGTTAATGTGTTTATCAACCTATGTATGTATGTATGTGTGTTATAATGATACATCGTTTCGTTTCGTAATCGTCGTCATTCAATGGTCAATTTTGAACGCCATAATGTGAAGAAGAAAAAAATCATAATCGACTATATACTATATTAAGTGGGGTATCGTTGAATAGGTATATATTAAAAATCGTTTTTAGGTTACTCATATCGTTTTTTAATCAAAATTTCCGTTTATGATCTATAACGATTTAAAGTTGGTTAGTAATAATTCTCACTTGTAGGTTTTTAGAAAGAGCTGATTAGGGTATTGCTGACTGCAGATGGTCTTGATACTTAGTCGCGTTTTTAATATTTTTATTTAATTTAACTTTCGTATTCGTTTCAACCAAAATTTTTGTAAACCTTACTTTATAAATAAGTTGTCGTTCTCAGTTGTTATCTTAATCACGTTACTATAATCGTTAACTCTACATATCTTATTAGACTGCTTAAGGTCAAATAGCAATCACTCGATGTTAAAAATTAATGATCGCAGATTAATTAAAGTAACAAATAACACAGACCTTCGCACAATACTGGAAATACACTAAAAGTACAGTAGAAGTATTAATGCACACAGAAATAGTAAAAACAATAAAAAAACTGTTATTTCTAAACAGCGTCGTCCTATAAACATTTTTCTTAAATACATAGTTTCGTTGATACTAATCGATTTTTGCCGTCATTCTGTCGTTTTCTGTTTCATTTAAAACATGAATTGTAAACGTATGACGTCAATAAACGTCACGTTTACTTAAATTATTTATTGATTTTTTATTTTACATTTAAATAATTTAGGTTTTGTTTTCCTAGAATGACTACGGTCACATAGCGTTTCGCAATATGATAAACAAAAAAATCGAATTTACAGTCAAAAAACGTTTACTGTGAAACTATGCTGGAAGGAATAAATGTTGTATTTGAATCTCGTAAATCGCGATTTGGGAACGACAAAAATCGAAACGTAAAATAATGTTTATAATAATTGGATTGTCTTATTTTTTTTGGCGGATCAATCCGCATTATGAATCAGTTAAAAATGAATATTTACAATTAGGCGACGTTCTCCATTTACCATCAAAAAGAAGTTTTATTTTACCCGAGAATATAAGAGCGCTGAAAAATTTATAACCAGAACGACTTCACCTTAAATGCATGATTTTTTTATTTGATCTAATAAAAAACAATTTATATAAACAGACTAACCAGTAGATACATGGAAAAATAGTTAAAATAATTAGTATGTAATTACGTATACATACATACGTATAGTAAAATTTTTAGTTGACAGTAGGCTTTAAAACAAGCGTTTCATTTTTGATACACTATGTGTTTAAGGTTTAAATCGCTACTCATAGGTATAGTATCCGGCTCTCTCAAAGACTAAATACAGCAATATTATCGTTGCAGATGTGTGTGCGCATATGGCTAGAGGTGGGCCACGCTTGCGAGCCGCGGCGGTCGGTGTCGGGGCGCGCGCTTGCGCTCGACTGGCGCGTGTGGGTGCGCGGCGCACGCGGCGACATCAGCGCCTTCGTGCACAAAGTCGTCTTCAAACTACACCCACCCAGCGCGTTCGTCTACCCAAAACGAGGTAATTACGTTTGATATAACACAAGGGCAAATCCATCGTTGTGGGCACGATAGGCATGCCCACAACCCTGGACTTATGGCGTCACACACATGCCTTAGTAAAATAATAAAAAAAAAATTATGTGTGAGTGATTCAGACACAGATTTGGCAATAATTTAATGATATTTCAACCGTCAATCCTGAATATAATTGTATTGTAATATATAGGTTGAGTTTTTTAATAGATATAGAAACATATTTACGTGTTTGTGATTCATATCAGCGAGTTCATACTCGGACTCGTACCTGGCCGATTTTCGGCTTGTTGTGCCCACAACTTATTTTGAGGGCTGGATCCGCCCCTGTGAAGACATTAATGGATGAAGGTGATAAGGCATGTTTATATTTTTTTCGAATTAAATATAACTCTGAACGTCTAGTCTAGTTTCACGTAATTCTTTGATTGTTTCTTCATATTCTATGACTTCAAAAATAGTTTATTTTTAAATAGCCCAAAAGACGGTTGTTTTAAGATTTAAATTTGTTTGTACACCCATAACGCTTATGCCCATGTATAGAACTGCGAAAAATCCGAAAGGCGACATATCACATTCCTCCACTCATGTCTCCATTTATTACCATACTAAAAATATGCAAAGTACCCACAGAACCACTCGCGGATAGATTAATACTTAAAAAATATCTTATAATGTACATAAAACAAACTTTGTTAAGAAACGGTCTTAATACTACGAAATACCTACTATATATCAATTTTGAAATAAATTAAATTATAAATTCTTTTAAATTATTAAAAAGAATAACCGAAACACAACTTTCCGTGTGACATTCCTATAGTTCGAATACATTACATAAAATATACATATATTATATAATGTAGATAATGTTTAGATTAGAAGTCTCGCATGAGATATTATATTTAAATGGCTATATTCAATTTGATCGAAACTGAATTTTAATGCCGTTTTTATCTTATCGTGATTTATAAGTGTTGATTAAATTGACACATTGATCAATTCATAGAACATCGGCCATTTCGCCAACATCAGCGTCATGTCTGTCAGGTGCACACTCATGACGCTGATTATCACTACAAATTTACAACCTGGTTTAAAATTGTTAGATACTTAATAAATTTAAGCATAATTTAATACTCTTTGCTTCTATTTTAATATCAGAATACTATATCTATAAACTGTTTGTAAAAATGGTTACATGTTAAGTAAAACAAACTCATTATCGTTATCACATGTATGATAGTTGGTACCAAGCACAGTGCAAACAAGATCGCAATAGTTCACTCTGTCTCACATTCAACCGTACTCTATATCATTTTTTCAGTTCTCCAAGAACCGCCGTATGAAATCCAAGAGTCGGGTTGCGCTTCGATAGACATCCCGATTCAAGTGTACCTGAAATTCGCGAAAAAGCCAAAGAAAATCTGTCTCAGATACAGTTTACATATCGAGAACAATAACAAGGCCAGTTCGGAATCGAGGTGCGTTTACTACGACTTCGAGAATCCTTCGGAGACCTTGTGCAGTGCCTTGATGAAGGGCGGAGGTGAGGTGATCGGCAGAGCGGCTAATGCGGATAACTCGAATAAACTGGTAGTCCTCTTCTCTGACAGTCGACCCAAGGAACAGAAAGCTTTGAAAATGAAACGGTACAAGTTCGTTGAGCCAGTTCGCTGCAAGCATAGACCCAAAAATGTAACAAAACCCAGCATTCTCGACGAGATCTGCTCTAAATGCGGTGAATCGATAAACGCTGACTTCAGAAAGCAATTACGCGCAGTGGCCATGACCGAGGACGAGATAAACCGCGTGTCGCAGTTATACATATCGTACAGCGGTTACGAGAAATCCGTGAACGCGTTGATACTGCCTCCTCTATCGGATCCCATATACAGAGTGCCCGAACTGCCGGCGTCTTTGCGCGGGGCGATCACTAGTGTGGAAGCGGACTACGCGATGCAATAACGTGCCTTCTAATTAGTCATTAATGAATTAAATTTATTGAAGAAATATGCAATGGACTGCGCTTTTTGACCAGCACAAACTTCGTACAGTAATAGGTTGTAAATTTTATAAGTAATTTATCATATGTGTGTAAGAGTGTTTATTTAATATTGGCTAAAAATTTAAGATTGACATCTTTTATATTTTTTTTTCTTTATTGCTTGATTGGTGCCTTTTCGTATTCGCGTGTTAAATGTTAATGAATTCAAAATAAGGTTGTTTAATTGTAGGTGCTTTACGGTTCATCCAAAGATGGCATAGACAAAAGAAACATTTGGAAAAATGTAGATTTGATAATCTATGTTACGAACAAATTGCCGATTTTCATAATAATCGCGCAGTCCATATTACCTAATTTATTATTTAATTTTATAAAATTATTTATCTTGATACTAAGCTGTGCCATGAGACTGTTACATGTTCATCTTTATCGCGTAAGAAGTTATTTTTATTATATTTTATATTACTTACATTAGTTTGAAATTTATGTAAACTTAGGAAATATTGTAATAGAGAATATTTTTATACAACATATTTAAATCATATTATTAGTTATCTCGTTGTTAATTACAATTAATTTATTATAAATTGCCGTTATGTATAGCCTAAAACATATTTTCGAACAAAACTAAAACTCGCGATTGATGGGTATGACTTAAAATCAAGTAGTTTTTCGAAGAGTCGTTTTTGCAAGTGTATCATTCGCGTTAAGCGTCCGTAAGATCTTTGAGAATTATGTTTTTACGTTTTACTCTTGTAATTAAAATTTAATATCACTGAAACCTGGTAACAGTTACCTTATGGAAGTTGTGGCTGTCAAAAACAAAGGCAATATATTCTTTCAGGTGTAAGGTAATAACAAACCAAGTGGTTTATGTAAATTCTTATGAAAGTCTGAGAGCAAAAATTATTAGTGTAATTCTCGTCCAAGGTCTAGGTCGCAATTTAAGTCAAAATTAGCAACTCTACAGGAAAGCGAAAAACTGCATAACTAGACATAGATGTCATTTTGTATCAATAACATACTATTTTTAAATTGTGTATTTATTTTATTTACTAAAGATATTTAAAAATAGTTTTATTATTGATTACGCAGTTTTCTCGATTTCCTGTGTAGTTTGTTAATAGTTAAGGCATAACTATACTGCCTAGTTAGAACGCGACTATATGTCATATAATTTGTTATAGTGTAAATTATGTCCGATGATATGTTTCAGACTTGAGTCGTTTGACTTGAGTAAATGTGCTGTGAACAAGATCTCAAAAGTCAATATTGTTATAATATCAATAGTTTTTTTTAGAATTAAAAAATATCGTTATAAGTCATAGTTATATTTTTAATATCAATAATATTTTTTTTAATAATAGCAATACCAATGGAACCAGATAGATATTTACCGCAGATATTTATTAGTTTAATAACAGAATAATTTTAATGTATGCCTTATCGAAAACATACTCTATTGCTCTAGTGGGAATTGTATTTCTAGTTTTATGTGTACTTAGTTCATTAAAAATGAATTTAAAAAAAGGATACTCGAGAAGTAATACTAAAAAATTATGAACATATAAACAAACATTATAATACTTATAGTCAAATTCCTATTAAAATTGGTGTAAAACTGTGTTCCTAATTTAAATATAAATGTTACCATGTAATTATAAACAAATAGTGGAAAAAGGTGCTTAAATAATTTATACATTATGAATATATTTACAAATAATTAAACTTAAAAAATATTAGTTTTTTTCTGATATCTAATCTATATATTAATCTTAATGAAGAAAATGTGATAAAAGGAATTTACTTATTTCTAAGAGTTACAATTTTTATATTTTGTGTTGTATGCTGTAGCTATTTTTCAGAAATAAAAGATTTATTTATAAGTAAAAGAAATTACTTAAATAAAGTTTAATAATATGTATTAAAAATTTTGTTCTTATTTTTAACCAAACAAATTTATTTTAATCAAAGCCGCATTACTTTATTTATTTATACAAAAGACAATTTTCTTTTTTATCTACATCTATACAAATACTATGAAAAACAAAAAATTGTTTGCTAGAAGAAGTAATTTTCGTAACTACTGGTCATATATTGAAAATAAGTAAATAAATAATAATAAATAAGTACCGAAAATCTACGCGGACAAAGTTGTGATTGCTGCCAATTTTGATGGGACTTCCACTTCCAGATAGCTAATGTTATAAGAAGTAACTTAGGCTACTTTTATTTTTAAATATATATTTATTCTAATCTATAAAAAAGGGTTACTCGAAAAGAAAATTGAAACCAATGAAATAGAGAACAATATCCGGTTCAAGTAGGGAAATGTTTACCACATTATATTAATAACATTTATCTCAAATTAACGCGGGTGAAATCACGGGGCACAGCTAGTCAAATAATATGACTAACACATCTGGATGTTGATAAGCAATAATGTGTCATGTATTCTTATAATTAACATTATTCAAAAAAATTGAATTTAAACTAAATAAGAACGGTAAAAAGTTTCTTAATACAATATTTCGAATTTTGAACCATTCAATCTAAGAATTGAATTGAATTCGAATAACTTCAATGAAGTTAATTCAATATTTTGCAATATGCAATTATCTATATATTTGAAAATTTTATTATTAGATAAAACTATTTAATTACTTAATTACTATTTATTTAATTTTAATCTAATTTTAATTCATTATTGGTTTTATCAAAATAGAAAAGATAGATTTATACTTCTTCAAACAAATTTGCTAAAAATAGATTTGACATATTTAGACGCCATTTTCTCGAAATGAAGACCGCGTGGCTTGACAGAGAAATGCTTTTCAGTGTCCCTCTTTAGTTCTCAAACATCATTAACCACGCATAGTTTATGAATTGGTTAAATAAATATTTATTTAAAAATATTATATATGCACAAAAATCACCCGGAGGCAATGTCATCTTTATTTTTGATTATAGCAACATTTCTTGACATTGACAGCTAAGCAGGCTCAAAAGGGCTTGAACCCAGGGCCGTAAAACAAGTTAAATAAAAATTGACAGCTAAGCTGTAATACATACTTTTTGATTAGCTACTGTCAGTGGAATCAAAATAAGTGGAGATCTCAAATTATTGAATTATAAAATCCTTTGTTGGCTTTTTAAAATTCTTGCACATTCCATAGGTCATTTTAATAACAACTAAGACTGATACGCAATTTAAATAGAGACTAGCTGGAAAAATGGTTTGTGTTCCGTGTTTTGTTATTCCCGTTTTACTATTTTTATGGCACAAATTTTTACAACCCTACGTGCTACGCTTTTGGAATCCATGGGCTGTGAAAGATGCTGAAGGCAACGTGAAGACGGAATTCCCTTTCAAATGTGAAGGTGGTGTGTGTGCATTTAGTAGGAAACCAGTAGAAAAAAATACGACCGAAGATGTGCGAAAAGATTCATCAGAGCTACCTGCAGCATCGGATGCTCGAATAAAATCGGATTAACTTAGTTGAAAATTATTTTATTTATTTTGTGACCTTGAACATTCTTAATACAAGTATTACTTTCCATATTAAATTAATAAAAGATTTTATTTTCATGGTTATTAATGTTCATGTTTATTTGCTTGGTAATTGGGTTTGTATATACGAAAATATAGCTAAAAATAAAAAAAATTTCTTGAAAACAGTTGTATTATTCAAAAATAAAAAGATTCATATGTATATATATGAATGCTGTAAGCAACACTGTGTCAGCCTACAAAAAGTCCAATTTAGATATATTGATGTATTTAAACAATGCGTCACCTATTTAATATTCAAAAAAATTTCAAGTAATCTAAACTATGTAAAAGTAAAGTAAAGTAATAGCCTGCAAATATCACACCGCTGGGCAAAGCCCTCTCCTCTCCTATTATTAATTAACTAATTGTCCTAATTTATTATCTAAACTAAATAAACTTGAAATTCAAAACCTTCAATTAAGAAAAAAGTTTCTTAATTTAAGGTTACAAATTTTAAATGTGTTTCATATTTAGCATTTTACAATAAACTCACATATTTAAAAAACTTATTATTAGATAAAACTTTTAATTATGCCAATTTAATTTTAATTCAGTTTACCTTTTATCAAAATGGTAAAAAAAATTCTTAAGAATAGGTTTACATCATTACAGACCATTTTCTCAAAATTAGGTTTGTTTGGCTTGACATAGATTTCCTAATCAGTGTCCATTTATGCATTTTTAAGTAAATAACTAATGTACCTGTGAAAACCTTTCTCTCCACTCAATAAGAATTAAGAATTATTTCATATTATATTTGGTCACTAGTTCAATTTGCAACTGACTGTTGTAGAGGCTAGATCTCCTGAGGATGCTCCGGTGTCGGAGCTTGCCTGCTTGTGCGTTTGCATATGTGGGGAGGTGTGTGGCACTTGCCTGCTTGTGCTGCATGTGCGAGTATATATGTGGTAGGGTGGGCGTTGCTTGCCTGATTGTGCTGCATGTGCGAGTGTATATGTGGGAGGGTGGGCGTTGCTTGCCTGATTGTGCTGCATGTGCGAGTGTATATGTAGAAGGGTGGGCGGTGCTTGCCTGCTTGTGCTGCATGTGCGTTTACATATCGCTGCTTTTCAAGAATATCAATGCAACTAAAAATGATGAATTTTAGGGAATAGGGTTTTTAAATTTCTTTATTAATGTGTTAGGTGCATAGCTGAAAATATCGTATTAATATTTAACGATCCTTCGATGTTATAACTTTATTGATTTAAAGAAAACTCATTATCGCAACTCTTTTCATGAAAAACAACAAAGATTTATGGTCTTTTGATATACTTAGTTCTATTTGTTAGAATTTTGAGTTACTACGATATTCTTGCAAACCAGCGATTATGTGGGAGGGCGGGTGGTGCTCATACTGCATGATACCAGACAGCTGTATATGTTTTCGCGGATTACAGCAAAGTAGTTTTGTGATTAATTATCATAGAATTCCGCAAAGTAACGCCTGATTCAATTAAATATTTGCCGAATCTAATAATTGCATGCCTAGCATGAGCAATAAGCACGAAATGCTAAGCCCATGTATTTTCTGCATTTTCATTGTCATCACATTAAATAATTATTAATATAATAACTTATGTGATGTTTTTACTATATTCGCTTTTTATTAATTTTAACTAAAGGTTTTGTTGAAATAAAACAATATTAAATGGAATATTTGCTATATTTTACATCACCAAGGCTATTGACAAATTGAAATTACAATTGTTTTAAGGGTGTCAATATTTTGTAGTAGTCATGTGAATCAAATTTTTATTTTACATTAAACAATATAGATATACAAACTGACTTAAAATAAAATAAGCACACATGTTCCTACGATATTTTATTTCATAAAAAGGCTTATATATATATGCTGCACTGGGCTTCAATGGGACATGTACAAGCAGGATTTGTATCTTGAAAAATGTGTATACTTACAAGCATGCATTGATTAATATGTAAAGTTATTTATTAAAAATGTTCATTGGTGTCCATTTCCATGTTACTTCTTTTATTTCATTTGCAGTGTTGTTTTACTTCCATCAAATAGTCCACAATTCACAAAATCAACATCAGCTTGTAAGTAAAAAGTCATTTAAAATTTACTGACTTAGAAACATATAAAACAATCCTGAATAACAATTAAAATGATTCTTTGTTGCAAAAATGAATAGTACTAGAGTGTGTT
This sequence comes from Hypolimnas misippus, assembly GCA_037950945.1. Taxonomy (NCBI): domain Eukaryota; kingdom Metazoa; phylum Arthropoda; class Insecta; order Lepidoptera; family Nymphalidae; genus Hypolimnas; species Hypolimnas misippus. The sequence continues at coordinate 4,164,427 of JBBEEQ010000013.1, read as the reverse complement.
AGATATTTATGGAATATAAATTTATTGAAGTTATATCAAGTTCGTTTAAAATTGGCATCTAACCAGACTTCATCATAACTCTTAGTTGATGATATCTTAGTTCTTAAAATCTAACTGTTTATTCTTACTGTCCTAAAATTATCGACTTACATAGTAAATAACTAATATGGAGCATCTGCAAAAAGTGTAACACGATAATTTAGAAATGTCAATTAAAAAAATAAAACTTTCTTTTTGATGATGCCCCAGATTAATACAAAAGTAGACATGCTGAAAGCATTCTCTCAATCAATGGCATCCGATCAACAACAATCAATTAACTGAAAAAATATGTCCATACACTATGCACATCAATGTTCTAAAGTGTTTATTTGACATTCTTCAATTCAACTTCAAATACTAAGCTTGAGTTTGGTGGAATAACTGGAGGTGAGCCCTTAGCGCCATACCTGAAAATAATATTTAATTTAATAAATATAATTACCTACCTGCTATAACAGAATATGTCTTTTTAAAATGTATAATGTATACACAATATAAACTGGTTGTCTTGAAAGTAAACCATTAACTTGCAAGAGGAATATACTCCAGTCATGCAAGTTATTTGAAGGATATAGATGGTATAAGATTTGGGGTATGATACATTAACTTATTTGATTACTCAGTTATTCAGCTACAAGCAGTAAAATTGACTTGCGATTTTTCACATAAAACCTCTACCTCTAAAACCAAACCATATGACAAAAAAATGTTTACTAAAACATTTTTGTGTGAACAAGTGTCATAAAATCCACCTCAATTGTGGGACTAACATAGGTTAAATAAACAATAACCATATCTACAAAACTAATTCGATTTTAAAAATTCAAAGAAAATTAAATAATAGACAATTAATATATACAATTAAATAATAGATAATATTTGTAACATATTTGGTTGTTAACATATGGGTTCTAATTTTTTTTTCATTAATAGTACTTACGCCATTGCAGGTGGACAAACAATCTTCCTCTTTCCTCCGACTTTCATACCAGCTACACCCACATCCCAGCCTGAGATGACTTCCTTAGCACCCAACTTGAACTTGAAACCAGGTCCCTTCTGGCAGTTATCGAACATCTTGTTGTTCTGCTTCAGACGACCCTCGTAGTACACCTGTTAGCAGTATTTAGATAAAATTATAGCCAATATAAAAGAATTTGAAATATAAACAAACAAACTTTAACACTAAGTTTCCATTAAATTCAACTTGAAAATGTCTTATGATTGAACTATGGTGATAAATGTAAAAAAATTAGTCAAACTATTTTTATCAACCTTTAAAATAAACTAATTGGAAAATACTTGTGAAATACATACAGTATACTCATCCATAACATTACAAAATTTACACTTGGTTACACAAATAAAACGCGAATGAATGAAATTTTGTAGTTGTAATTCAAAAATGATCATCTTACCATGACAACCTTGCCAGGTTTAGCAACGGGACCATTGCCTACTTTTAAATCTTCAATGAAAACTCCACCGGCAAGTGACTTCTTCTCTTTCTTCTCACCCTCTTGAACATCTTTTTTAGCTTCTGGTTTTTTCTTTTCAGGCTTTTGTTGCTCAGCTTTCTCTTTCTGCTGAGTATGAAAATATTAATAAAGTTAATCATAATTTTTATTTTATATTTTTATGCTTCATGAAACATGTATTACCAAAATAATGTAAACAAATGTAATTTGAAATAATAATTGTGTAAAATTACAGTACCTAACTCTTACAGAAATTCATCATTAATTTCCTTACTATTCCCTTCCATGCTTTATTAAGCTGGCAATGTAATTGTGGCTTCTCTTATGCTGCAAATGTGGTGATCACTTACCACCTGCTCGTTTTCCAGTGTATTGACCACCACACGAGAGAATGATTGAACTTATAAATAATAATAATTTGTGAACTTATAAATAAAATGAACTTATAAATAAAACAATTTGTTATATTAAAACATTTGATTTAAGAAAAACTATGGACCTGGACCAAATCACACACAAACACTGTTTGCAAAATTGGTTGAGTAATATCAGAGCTTATCACCGAGCAACATCATGACATGTAAACTTTAACTTATACAAGATACCTTGGGTTTCTCTACTCCGTTTACTTGTGGTTCCTTCTGTTTCTGAAGCTTCTTCTTGAGCCGACGTTTCTGGGACTTGGTGAGCTTGGACATATCTACGTTGCTCTCGTCCTTGCTGGTGTCCAAAGTGGTGTCAGCCTTCTCTGAGGATTCCTCTTCATCGTCTTCTTCCTGTTCCTCTTCATCATCTTCTTCCTCTTCATCATCAGATTCTTCATCACTGTTATGATATAATATTTAAGTCATTGCACTTGAGTGATGACTAAAACTCACGTAATGTGGTGAATCAAATCTCAGACTTAAAAATAGAATATGAGAATTATATTGTTTGATTGTCTGTAAACATTATTACATTTCTTAGAGGGTTATGTGGTTACAAACTTATAACAATGAATAATGATAAACAATTACAGATATGCAATTATACATACATACATTCAAATTAAGTTAAAGCATTACAATCTTGTTTGTATAGGTGGGCACATAACGATGAGTGGCTTAATTGCATGTCTTTCTAACAAGAATATAGATATATTATTAGTGGTCGCTCATGGTTTCACATAGGACTTTCATACAAATTTCCAACCCCCCTTTTACCCCCTTAGGAGTCAAATCTTGCAAAATCTCATTGTAGTAAGCAACTACTTCCTAAAAAGAACCCCCATGCAAAATTTGTAATACCTAACACTTAGTTTGTCAGATTTCGTGATTATTCAATGAGTAACTTTTCACATTTATATATTAAGAAAACAAAACAAATGATGAATTAACAGTTATTTAATTAGGAATTGTTCATACTAACCTGTCACTTGCTTCAGCTGATGTGTTAGCCTTGAAAGATTCATCATTCTCATCAGTATCAATATCCTCTCCATCTAGGAACTTTTGTAGCTGATCCTCTCCATCATCATCGGAGTCTGAACTGTCAGCGGCAGCAGCTTTCTTGCTTGCTTTCTTGTCTTGCTGTTTTAAAAAACAAAGTATTTTTAGGATTCTCTTTTTCTACACTAGTAGCTTTCTAAGTACATATTGCTAAGCAGTCTTCAACTCAAAATCAATTTTAACTTACTTCAACAAATTAACATGAAATATTTATCTAAGATTTAGTCCAGATGCATGTCTCTACTGTAATAAGCTTGTTATGAAGTCAATATATAATAAATAACTTTTTACGCTCGCTCTGTGTGCACAATCAATGTAAAATGTACCTAAACAGTATTTGCATCAACTTTTAATAAATAAACTCAAAAACTACTAGACAGATTGCAAAAAATTTACAAAGATGTACTTTTACATCCTATGATCCTAAAAAAATGCATGGTCCATGTGGGAATGCGATGTTAACTGTAGGGAGATATACTTGGATTTCACATGGACATGTGTGTAGAATTCTAGTTATAGATAGAAATATAAATCATAGTTTATATACCTTAGCCTTCTTGTTAGCACTTCCTTCATTGCTATTCTCTAGTTTCCTCTTGTTCTTGGCGGGGACCAGAGCTGGTGCTTCCTCCTCATCTTCTTCTTCCTCTTCCTCGTCTGATGGCTCCTCTTCAAACTCAGGGTCTAGGTAGCCCGTCAAGTGTACATTACATTTACCTAAAATTATTAAGAAAATTAGAATTTCAAGCATAAAATTATTATACTATTGCAACATAATTATTGTAACACTATGCACAAGCAATTTTTTTTTTAAAGAAGTTTATTACTATTCAATATTAGATTAAAAAACTGAAATGTTAATCATTCAAATCTATTTTTAGACATTGAATAAAAAAAAAATTGAATATTTTCTTTACCATTTGTCAAAAATGAAATGGAGTCTCCAGCTTTAAAATACAGATCAAGTGGCACTTGGATGGTCTTGTTCTTCTGCAATGTGCACACGAGGAAGTTTTTACCATCGACCACGATCATCACTTGACAGGGATCGTTGTCGCCGGTCGAAATATCCATCGCCGCTTGCGATATGTGAAACGGTTTCTCCACAACTTGGGAGTACCGCTTGTTTGGTTCCATTATCAATCCTAAACATAATGAATTCCTTTATAACAGAACTAACAAATTTATAGCTAAAGTAAATAATATTTAAAATATATAACATATTCAACATGTGTCGCATGTCCCACACGTTGCGAGCTAGTACGATAACGTTACAAATTCTAACAAAATGATCCTGCTTAAAGAATCATTTTTCTACTTAAATCAATGTTCCATATGATTATGAACATAATCTTTTATTATAAACTTTTTAAATTAACAAACACGTGGTGGTACATGGTTACCGGTTACTTACCCCAAAACATCTTGAAAGTTTATTATATGTATGAAAAAGAAGAAAATATACGATAACGCCTAAAGGTAAATGCTAAATACAAGATATATTTTCGAGAAAAAAAAACTTTCAATTGGCCGAACTATTATCGGGCGGCAAAATTATACTACAATACCGCGTCGGATTCCTTCCACAAATCCACACCACAAAATTAAAGAAAGACAAAGTGATGACAGCGCCACCACATTGAACTTCGGAAGTTGGAAATTCGATTAAAATCTGTCATAGACAATAAAATAAAGAGCTAAACTCGTAATTAAAGACAGCGCGTAATCCGTACACCGTGAAAATCTATACTTATAATAAATCTGTAGAGAGGTCAATTCTGTACATGAAATATATTTTCAAAATAACTATCAGGGGGTGATTAGTGATCGACACTGATGCCAAAAATGCAATCAGTAAAATTTTTGTCTGTCTGTCTGTCTGTCTGTATGTATGTTCCTTATAAAAACAAAAACTACGCGACGGATTTAAACGAAACTTAGTACAATTATTCTTCATACTCCTGGGCAGGTTATAGTATACTTTTCATCACGTTACAGTCAATAGGAGCAGAGTAGTGAAGGGAAACTTTGGGAAAACGGGAGACGTTACTCCAATTTTTAAGCTTTCGTCGCGTATGCAGCCTTAATGGTTAAAGTTACATAGAAATCATGTATGATAGAAATAGCCCACATAAAATTTTCTAAAAAACATCCCGCAACAGCATATGTCTATCTTTTATGTTTGACTCACAATAACACGTGTAACTACTGATAGCTTAGCAGTTCGGAGCATTCTGATTATATTTGTTTACTCTTACGTTTATAAGACTCTCACTCATTCCTAATTTAAAAAAGTTACCATTATTACCTATTCTATAAAAAAATCATAGAAATCAAGTATTGTGGATTGACATATTATATTTCCCTACTAAAATGCGATAGTTAATCTGTCTGTCACATCGAAACCACTGAACCCTCAGGAAGGACATACGCTACTTTACTACGAAAAACGACGAAGTCGCAGGCAAAAGCTAGTTTTAAAATAAAATAAATTGTAAAAATAGAAAAGTTTATTACATCTTATATATAAATAAATAAATCTTTTTTATATGCTTTATTTTCTTCTGGATTCTCTTTTTACGAAAGATAAGAGAAAATATATAACGACATAATTATACGTATTAGCTTTTTTAGACTAACAATACACAAAGCGACCGATATTGTATACATGATTTAACTATAAATAGACAGACGAAAATGGTTCCAAACTTGTTCTTGACTTAGTTCTTTTTATTTTTTTATGTACAAATAATGTGCTGACGAGTGTGGGTCACCAGATATTATTAGATGTCAAATAGTTTGAGTACTGAGAGCAGTAAGACTCTTCTTGTTCATAAGTGGTTTAAAAAAAACTTTGCTCGTTGCCGGTTTAAACATAATAGATAATTGAGGATCATACGGTTAATAACATTGTATCTGCAACACAGTTATCCTCCGTTATCCAGATATCCTAGTATACGTTATACAGATATCCTAGTAGATACGTAACTATGTTACAAAACGCTGCAAATTTGTAAGTTGCTAGCAACAATCGTTGCCTTTTAAAAACATGACGTATAATGCGTATAGGCATTTCTTTTTCAAGAAATCAAATATATTTACAAAACAAATACTGATCGATAGCTATTATGTGGACAGAAAAGGAAACGACGCACGTCGAAACGATAATTATTTTAAAATATATTTTTTACCGAATCAAAGGATATAAATATAATTTAAGAAAGTTCTTATATTTTAAGAAATTTATTTTAAGTATAAATTAAACAATAAAATTTATATTTTAATGTTTTTTCTTTCCATAAAATTGTAAGAAATACAAAATTCCGAAACATAAACAATAATTATTTATCTGTTGGAAGTCTATAAACAATTTTTAATCTGTGTAAGTTTTCTTTTCTGTTAACTGTCAAACGGCGGATACACAGTTTTCACAATGGTGAGAATTATTTTATAACTAAAAATCAAATTCTATCTTAACAATCATGGTAAAATATATTTTTTCATCTACACAATTTACACAAGAGGTTACGTTTTAGTTGGTGGCTAGAGTATTTACGATTTCTCTTCAACTTACAGGGTCGTGTCAGGACTAAGACCGTCAAAAAGGCAGCCAAAATCATAATTGAGAAATACTACACAAGATTGACTCTTGACTTTGATACAAACAAGAGAATATGTGAGGAAATTGCTATCATTCCTACTAAACCTCTTCGTAACAAAATCGCTGGGTAAGTATTATTTATTTATTTTTTAATTCAATAGGTTATGTGTATTAACAATTTACCTTTACTTTTATTTCATCAGAATTGATTGTACTAAATATTAATTCTAGGCTTTTAATATTTAATTTATTAAAGTTCTATTTATCTCAAATTGTTTATTTTTTTATGAAATTTGTAATTGATAAAACAAGATAATTGTTTACAATCACATGTATTAGTTTAATTCACCTTAAGTATGACTAGAGATTTTCTGTAAAACGAATATGGTGTAAGACATAAGAATTAACATTATTATAATAATTAAAATATAATTTGTGTAAAACTTTTATTTATTTAAACAACAACTCATTAGTTTTTAATGTAAACTATTTTTATTAAAATTTAAAGATTTATTCATATTTGTTAATATTTTTTTATTCTTTGTTTTATGAAAATTTAAATTTTTTTTTTATTTGTACCTTTTGGCAAAATATATGAAAAAGTAAACCCATTATATAAACCAACATAGAACTATTTACACCAATTACAATATAATAAAAATTTAATACTAATTACATTTCATTAATGATTTAATTTTTTTTTTAGGTTTGCCACCCACTTGATGAGGCGTCTCAGACATTCCCAAGTCCGTGGTATCTCAATCAAACTGCAGGAGGAGGAGCGTGAGAGGCGTGACAACTATGTCCCAGAGGTCTCTGCTCTGGAACATGACATCATCGAGGTGGACCCTGACACCAAGGACATGTTGAAAATGCTTGACTTCAACAACATCAACGGTCTGCAACTAACCCAGCCTGCTACACAGGGTGGCTACAGTGGCAGACGCAATTAATTAGGGATAATAAAATATTAAAATATAATTGAATTTGTTTTATTTGTAAGACTTATTTGCTAAAGTAATATATAGAAATTTAAATTAAAATGTATCTAAAACAAATGATATAAATGATTTGTGACTAAAACAATGATTCTATAAAATTTACAATAAATGAGAATCGATATAATTGCTTGTTAAAAAATACTACGACTGTTAATCTGTAACGTAAAAAGGTTATTAACCCCTAACAAGCAAGAAAATAAGTTTTTAATTATTTCTGGAGCCATATACATATAATCAAAATTAATAAGATGGAAATGGATGGTAAAAAAATCTAGATGCCATATTTAAAAAATCAAATATTTTTAATTCCCTATTTTTATTTGTTAAATGAATACCCAATATGATTTATTTTAAATAAGTAAAATATTTCTCGAATAAATAAATTAAAAACTAAAAATCACTTAAAAATGAAAACGTTAAAACATGACATATTTTTATCGATACGCGTATCCGAACGTAGGAGGGATTGTTGTTTGCGGTGTTTCGTTTGCTTGATGTTTTCTTGCTCATTCGCTCCTACCCAATGTGTGAAATGGATAAATTGCTCTCGTTCGCGTTCGGGAGTACCATTTTGTAACTCCTATTTTATTTGCTAAAGGACTTACTTGGATTTCTATGAATTAAAGAACTTATTTTATCGTGTTATTTTTATATTCTAATTATTATGAATAATGGAATGTACCCATTTATTAGATAACGTTAAGTTGGATAGCGATCTTTTCGGTGAGGAGACTGCAATCACAAAGGACTTTAATTGTGCAGGTAAAATACGCATTTATTTTAACTTCTTACTTCATTCGCTGGTTGAAATTAAGTTTTATAATAAATGCGCCATATCAAATCCATAACGGGAGGTTAGTTTGAAAAATCAATACAGCGAGCTAAAATAATCAGCTGTTCATGAGGCGCGGAGCGGGAGGGGGCGCGGCATGGGTGACCGTGAAGATGTGATTGCGATGCGTTAAATAATCTAAAACAATAAGTTTCCTACAACGATCAATCGATTTAACTTCTTTAATCTTTTTTATCCGTAGAACGTAATACAACAAAAATCGGAAAAATTTAACCTATATATCACACAACTTGTAGTTAGTTATTATTCGTCAGTCGACGCCACTAACCCCATAATGTACATTCAAAACGGAACATAATGACTCACGAAGCAAAACATTTACATTATTGCTGGCATAGATTTAGTTTTGCGTAGTAGAGCTAATCTCTGACATCATTAGCGATTTGCTTTCGATACTTTCATTAAATCTAATTTTACAGGTATTTTATAAAAAAATAGTTTTAGTATTTATATGTATATAGTACAAATAACTAGACGTTCAAACAAACTTCTCCGTATTATAATAATAGTACAGATACACATACAACACTAATTAATAAAAATGGAACTAACTGCATCAGAAGTAAACAAAATTCAACTAAGTATTACTCAATATTGATGTCTTTTTGTCATGTTGTACAATATTTATACTGTATCAAATTTTCCTTAAACGAATTGTAGTCGCTTTATGCATGTCAAGAAATAGTTCAGTGTTTGTACCTTAAAATATTTTTTACTTAATACAGAATGCACAATCAAAGACCAAAACTGGCTATGTTTGCAATGTGGTGTGGTCAACTGTGGCCGGTACGCCAATGGACATGCGAAACAACACGCAGAAACACTTGACCACCAACTGTGCATGAGTTGTGATGTATACTCGGTTTACTGGTAAGACATACATGTAGAAGTGTAAACAAATTAAAGAAATATATTTCCATTAACATTGTAATTGAATAATTCAATCAAATAGCTTACTTAATTTTTATGAAATAATTAAGATTTGATTTTCCTTTCAGTTACAAATGTGACGACTATGTTTCAAATGATGTAGATCTTCAAACTATAGACAAAATAAGGCAAAGTATTATGCACATTAGGAATAATGAAAATGCTGAACCAAATAGCAACATAGAAGAAATTTTAGACGTCAAAGACAGTCAAAGTCACAACAGTCCTGTATCAAATGAATTGGATTCAAATGATAAGGTTGGATTGTCACCAAGTATCATTGAAGAGACAAGCATCGAAGTGACACCAACAAGCTTTTGCGATGACACAGAACCCAGTGTCTCTGAGATTGCAGAAAATAAACCAACAAAAACTACAAAGGTAGGCTTATTAAAATTTTTTTTTAAACATGTGTTAGTTGGTTTTTATGACTTTGTCTGGTAAGAACAATTATTTCAAATATCCTAATTCTTTGGGAAAAGTTTGTCCCTTGAATCAAATTTTTCGTTGAATATTTCACTCTGTTGAAGCTTTGTTTTTGCAACAAAAAAAAAATAAAAATTAACCCCTGCCCTCCCCTAAGTCTAATTTATAAGAATTAATTAAAATTCGTTCAGAGACTTATATGTGAAAAAAAAAAGATACACAGCCTGACAGTTACTTTCAAATTTATAATATAAGTTAGGATACAAATTTAATTATATAATAGCTTATAGTTTCTAGATAAACATATCAAACTGCATGTTTGTTGAGGTCTAGTTGTTTATAGTTCAGCCTGTGCATTTCTTGCCCAATGTAGGCAAAAAATTTACAAACTAGCTATTAAAAACAGGAGAGTGAGTTGTGAGTTTGTTGGATTAAGCTAAATTATAACAATAGGAGTCAAGTAAGTCAGGATAATTCCTATCAAACGCAGACAAAGTTGTGGGTAGTATCTAATTTTGAATGCTGTCTGCTTTGGCAATGTCATGCCCAAAGAATAACAAAAAAATACTAAAATATGAAATTTTTTTTTGTTTTCTTTTGGTCTTTAAAAGCTTGGTTTAATAATAATTTGAAATTTATTTTAGAATTTGGAGGAACCAGTACGTAGTTTACGACCACGCTCTCGGAAACGATCTCATTCAGAAGACAGTAGCTCAGCGGAGAATACAAGTCAGCCATCTCGAAGCAAAGAGAAGAAATCATCTCCTTGCAATGGAAAGAGTCAGAGAGAGAAGAAGATTGTAGGTTTAAAGAATTTAGGAAACACATGTTTTATGAATGCGGTACTACAAAGTCTGAATAATATACAGGAATTTAGTTGTTACTTCAGTCAGCTTCCATCGCTGGAAATGAAAACTAATGGTCGTAAAGTTTACCACTCGAGAAGTTACACTCGACAAGAGATGCATGATGTTGTTATGGCGGAAGAACTAAGAAAGGTAATAATGTCATTAAAATATATTTTATAACAACAATAGTTCTTTATGTTATTTCAACAATTAACAAGATCAACTCGGCTGTCAATCATATTCACTCATTTGAAGTTAGACAAACGATGCGCGAGAATGCGCGTTTCAGTTAATCGTAGGCCACAATTGACATTTCCTGGTCGAAACTGGCCAATACCTTTGGTCGGTTATGAATAAAAAAATTAAACTGAATATTTATTACTTGCAGGTACTTATAAATCTGAACACGGGCGGTTGCGGGTCGAAAGGCGCCATATCTCCGGAATGTCTGTTCCTGGTCATCTGGAAGGTAGTTCCAAGGTTTCGTGGCTACCAGCAACAAGATGCACACGAGTTTTTGCGATACATGCTGGATAGGTGAGTTTTATTTATTTAAAAGTTTCATCAACATTACACATATTAAACACTTATAAATAACAGAGAAACTTAAAACAATATTTTAGGCCGATATGAGTGACAATTAGAGATATACACAATAGTGAGTTCGTTTGTATAGTAACTATTTGCCGTTTTCTATACTTCTAATATTATAAAAAGGTTAAATTTGTTGTACTGAGCCAATTTGAAAAATTATTTTTGTGTTAGAAAGCCTGTTTATTAAGGAAGGTACATATATGACATTACGCTTGTGACTCATAGAAGCGAAACAGCCATAAATACGAGTAAAAAAGCGAGCGATAATTCCGTGCCAAGATATTTGTTCGAGATAAACTCTGGTACTCATTCTCTCTTAATGAAATTCTGCACACTGTTTGTAATTTGGCGTAACTTAAAACATAGGATTGTTTTTATCTCAATCAATGACCTCGATTTAATAATCGGACTTAATAGTCCGAGAGCAAACTATAAAAGTATAATTCTCAGTGTAAAATATACTTTATTCCAATAGGCCTTTGAAAGCACTCTAATTGTTAAGTTACGGTTATAGTTTAAGAATTTTATAAAGCTGCCACCAGTACACGCTGTTACTTTTATTTTAGACTTTTTTTTTGCAGCCAAAGTCGCAGGGACTACTTAGTTTTGTATAAAAAAAAGTAGTCCGTACCAAACATGCAAGTACCTCGATAGCCTTTCCAGTAAGCTGTATTTGTTACAGACTGCACACGGAGCTGCAGCAGCTGTTGCCTCCGGAGCGCGCGGAGAGTGGGTTCCTGCCGCGTACGCCCGCCGCCTCCATAGTCACCGCCGTGTTCGGCGGCACGCTGCAGAGTGAGGTACGTAATCTTTTTTTTCTAAATGTATATTTTGTTGGCCCTACAAGCTTTGTCAGTGTTACCAGTGGGTGCCGAATGGGACTCGGCTTAGAACGCCATCAGTTGGAAAAAACATCATGCATATGTATATTAGTACCTGGATTAACCAAGCTTTGCTCTGTATTTTTTTGGTAAATAATGTTTTATAATGTATGTACTCATTATTTTCAGGTCCGCTGTTTGGCCTGTGGTACAGAAAGTAAGAAGTTTGATCCATTCCTAGATCTCTCGCTGGAGTTACCTGAGACAGGGAGACATGAGTCTCCCGTTGCCCTCACTGACTGTCTCGCCAGCTTCGTTCAGGTATTATTGTTATTCCTAAATATCTTTTAATATATCATATTTAGATATTGTTGAAATTGACTTTGTTTTTTTAATAAACTAGCTAATTAATAAAGACTTTCAAAAGTATGTCTTAAATTAGTAGTAGCCCAAAATTTTCATTGTACCCAATATTATTTTAACTATAGTTAGATGCTCATGGATTTTGTCCCTCAAACTGCTACCACTTTGACTTTGAAAACGTTAGCCTAACCAGGTAACGATTAAATATGACAAGGGAAAGTTTCTTTCGGCCCACAAGGCATTTGTTAGCCATATCAAAGTTGGAGATCGGTACAGATTTTCATTGTGAAATAGTATACATATCTACAGTTATAAAATATCATTGATTGTACCACACCATACTTTTCCAAGATTTCCTTTCTTGCAAGCTTGTCCTGATAATGAATTACCATAGCTGATAAGCAATACTGTGTCAAGCCACGCGAACTTCATTTTGAGAAAATGGCGTCTGAAAATGTCAAACACATATTTTGATACATTTGTTCGACGACGTATATATCCAGCTTTTCTTTTCTATTTTGATAAAAGATATAATGCATTAAAAGCAGATTGGTATAGAAAAAGTTTTATCTATTATATATAAATACGTGACGCATTATCATAATATTCGTTTTTATTTATATTTATATAGATAATTAAAAGTGTAATTATAATGGCAGGTTCTTCAAAATAATATATATTATTGTTTCAGGTTGAAGAGTTGGCCGACACGGAACGTTACTTCTGCAGTAGCTGTAAATGTAAACAAAAATCAACCAAGCAGTTTTGGATACGAAGATTACCAAATGTTCTATGTTTACACTTAAAGAGATTCCGGTGGCATAATTATTTTAGGTAAAATTTCAATTTAAGTTGCATTAAAAGTATAATTCATTAAAAGATAGTTATATTAGAGTTTGTTTGTTGAAATATATGATTTTAAAATTAAACTTAATTACTTTCTTTCCTAATGTTAATAGCAGTACAATCTTTCTTAGCGAGTATTTTATTACTTATTTCAGATTTTGTTAAAAAATTTATATAAGTTTTTCTTTACACCAGGAAGAATTTACTGTTAGTTTCTTTTTTATTTTTTGAATCTTTTTTATGTGTAGTCTGTGTGCTTGTCAATAAACATTTTTTTTTTCTTTCTTTCATATGTAAACGAGTTAAATATTGTTACTAATGAATACCAAACAATTTCCCAGGACAAAAGTGGACACGAACATATCGTTCCCGCTGAGCGCGCTGGACATGTCCCGCTTCGTGCTGGCCAACGTGCCCGACACGCGCCGCTCCGGCCGCGGCAGCTTCCTGTACGACCTCGCCGCCGTCATCGTGCACCACGGCTCCGGGTAGCGCTCCGACCACTCTTCCATTCCGCATTCCGCGCAAGAAATACTTTGCATATCACTACTTTCTGAACGAATCTGACGCGCACTTTATACACTAAGCAATACGCGTAGCAAAATTATTTAGTACAAGCACTACTTATATTCTCACGCACCGCTCCGGTCTCGATTCCACTACGACCTAATCGATCCTGCACCACGACTCCGCACCGAGTGCTGTGGACCAATTTAAAAAGAAAACAAAAGAACATCATAACGTCAGGGATAGTTCAGAAACTTTTTACAATACGTCGGGGATTGTGTAATCGCGTCACTAGCTTTTGCAATAAAATCAATCTTTGAATCAAATGTTAAATTTCATTATTGATTTACCGACAGTTAATTTTGACACATCGTACGTGACACTACAGATACAATACACTGCATATTGAAAAATACTTATTTTATCAATATGTAATTTATTTCGTTCAAATTTAGAATTTATAGAATGTGCAAGACAGATAGGTTTTAAAGTATTCCTGACGATAAGCACATAAATTCACTAATCGGTCAAGTGCTTAATATAAACTGAATGTCAAACACATTGTGAGAAACAATTTTTAAGGATTCTTTAAAGACTTTAGAAAATGAATTAATTTTAAAAGCAAAATACTTAATTTCGTTCACGTGACATACTTATACCAATTTCTTTGAATTTCCACCGGGGAATACCAGCCATCTTTGAGCAATCGGGGAACGTAAAAGTCCAAGATGAACCAAGAAATCCTTTATTAAAGTCGGTGAAAATTGTATGTTCTAACATAATATTTCCATTTCAGCGCCGGTTCTGGCCACTACACCGCGTTCGCGATCAACGAAGACCAGTGGTTCCACTTCAACGACCAGACTGTGCGGGCGACGGACGCGAGCGCGGTGGCGGCGTGCAAGCCCTACATCCTCTTCTACATCCGCCGCGAGATCGCGCTGCCCTCCGCGTGACCGCCGCGCGCCCGCCGTCCGCTACCGGAAGCGTGCTTTGGCTCCCTCGCAGAGCGCTCCGTCGAGTTGCATGCTGGTGAGCGATAATGTGTCAACCCAAACAAAAGGAAAAGTCAAACACGGAGATATTGGTGTATTCTGATAATGCGTTATTTATTCGTAATCGTATTTAATATCATACAAAAATCTTATAAATTTTTAAAACATTACGAGATAAAACTTTTGATTATATCAGTATGTTTTTAATCCATTACACCTTTTATTGAAATAGAAAAGAAAAGATGGATACATAAAACTAACAAATATATTAAAAATAGGTTTGACATCTCAAAATGAAGTATGTGTGGTTTGACATAGTATTGCTTATCAGCGTCTAATTATGGATACAATATTAAAGGCGTCTAGAAAATTCCTCGACTTTACGGCGTCAAAATACACTTTCTAGGTAACCGTGTCATACTATTTGCATAATAAAAGTATGAGTTTAATCTGAAGACAAAGCAACCGCTAGACGTCAGAAAACGTCATTCTAGGAAACCAAAGCACTAGCTCGCTAATGTTCTATGCCCAGTGCGAGTTTCTCTAACTACTCGTATGTTTGTATGGAAGTCAGCGCCATCTCGTGTTAACAAGGAGGTACAAATTAGTGAGTATAGCTAGTGATTGGTGGATCGCGGCAGAAGCGCGTGTGATTGGTGGAGTGCAAACGACAATTATGAGACGTCGAATGGTTAACGTTAGTTTAACGCAAAATTCCATTGAATATTTGGTGAAAAACTCGCACTAGGCACACTGACTATTGTGACGGTTATACGACGACAGCTGATTTTTTAAATTGACGTAAAGGTCCGGGGAAAATGGGGACAAATGACCATCCCGTCTATCGAGAATTATTGTATTGTAGAGGAAAAGGTGGTAATGTGGCCCCCCACTTTGTTTTTATCGTTTTAAATAAAAAGTAACAGAAACTAAAATCCAAAAGATACATTATAGGACTTCTTATTTACTTGTTTATACATGTCTTGCTATGAAATAAATAAAACTCGCACAGAATAATCAAAAATATTATTTATTCTTAATTAATCAAATTTGGTATCATGAGATCAAGTGATGGTTATGTGACCCCCTGGGGGGTCAAATTAAATGTATTGCACAATTGAAATTTAACGACAAAAATCACAAATATAGTAGTCGCCTTCAGAGCCTCCAACAGCTACATGAGTCCATAAATCGCAACTTTGTCACTGAACCCATGGCTCTCCAGATCTGTCATTGGAATAAATGGTTTCGCAAAATATACACTACACGTTCACGTTTTTAGGAACGGTATTTGTATACGAGTCATCATAATCGGTATTCACTGCGTCTTCGTCACTTTCAGAGCCACTGCTGGATGTGGCGTCTCTCTGGCGCCGAACGGTATTCCTACCAGCCTACCTTACTACTTCTCCTTCGAGATTACGTCAGATACCCTGTCCACGTCCGCGTCCACGACCTCTGCCACGTCCTCGTTCACGATTCTTTGATAAGCGCAAAGATTCATTTAATTGGTTTTTATATGGTGATGATGTGATTACGTTTGCTCTTGTAGCCTTTCTTCCACGATTAGACGTCCTAATTTTGGCCGTTGGGATTGGCTAAATGTCTTTTGGTAGAACCAAATTATTTAATAGTTCTTGTGCCTCTGTGCTCGCTCCTGGGGCACCTGGTCAGCAACAGGGCCTGTATCTTGATTGAGTATTCTTGAGTAGAAGATGTTTGATTATTGTTAGATGCTTACGTTAAATAATCAACTTCTGTAAAAACTTGGGGATTGAATCGATAAATGCCTGTGGCACGGAAACCATTCACGGCAATTTCTCCTGTTGTGCTCTTAAGATGAGCCCGGCTGAAAAGCTCAGCGATGTCGTAAGGTTTTAGCATTCTGTAAAAGAAACTTGCGAATTTCCTCACTGTAGTGACTCTTTAAGGCGCCTATAAAAGTCTTGTCCAGAGGTTGGAGCTTGTGTGTAGTATGAGGTAGGCTTATAATAGTGACATGATTTTCGCGGGCTAACTCTATTATTTCTATGTTGCGTGTGTGACTGTAATAATTGCAGCTTTGATTAATTCAGGGTCCCATTCTTTTTGTCTCTTCCTCGATGATGGAGAGAACACACTTTGTCTAGGCATCTGCAAGCAAAAAATTAAGATATATAAATTATGAATCTCTCTTACATGTAATGCGGCCCCCGGGACCACGATACAACCAATGTGAGGGGGCCAAATTACAGTAATTAAGAATAATTAAACAACCTAGTCAAAAAAAATTGTATAAAGTTTAATATCATATTTACCTTTTAATTCCTGTAGAAAAACAGTTCACTGTATCCAATGTCCGAAAACAAATACGAAAACTTTTAAACAATAAAAATAATCGACTTAAAATCGTAGTACTCAAAAGTTTCCGCGGTTACGAGTTTGAACTGGCTCAAATGATAATTGAACTTGACGGCCTCTAGTGGATTTGTAAGGTACTAAATCAGTATCATAGCACGAGCATCCCGTAGCACCAAAATGATTCTAGATGACATTGTTCAAACATTAAAATATTGAAGGGGGTCAATATACCTGCAGGGGCCACATTACCACCTTTTCCTCTAACAATTTTTTTATTTAACTATAACATTCAGTCAATTTAAGTAGTAAGTAGATATTAGATAGGAAAATCAGAGAGAAATTCTGGGAACTGCGTCGTTATCAATTACATAATGTCATGTGGTTTCGTGTAACCCTAGTCTTTGATACCATAAGGTTCTCGATGTTCTAGAGTAATTGTCGAATACTATCCTTGTCACAATATAAAATATATTGAGTTAAAAACGTTTTTTTGTGTATCTGCTATTTGAGTATGTCTATAATTTTTTGCGAATTTAATTAAATTTTCAATCGTCTGTGAGAGTATTCTTCGTGTCTTCTCCTAAATGTGATATTGGTATCATATCATACATATCTTCTTGTTATATACATAAAAAAAAAATTAATGACAACCGATTTCAATAATTTTTTTCTTGTTTTATTCACCCACTCCGGTTTAGGATAAAATAAAATTAAGGCAAACCCAAATTAACAGCAGAAAATAGAAAAAAAATATTATTGGTGGTAGTTCAACATTACTCCTAGTACTAGTTTTAATAGTTATCGATAAATTAATTTTCGATCGGTTTTCTTGACTATGTTTGACTACTTTGACATTGACTACCAGCTCCGAAATTCTCGTTACAGACGCCAGCCAATGTGTGCAAAATTAGACAAAAAAACCGATCGATATTTACTACAACTCGTGCTAGGACTACGGTTCTTGCCTATCTTGGGCTAGTAACTTTATAAAAAAGGTTGATTTTTACGAAAATTATAGACAATTTGTGATAGTGATAATATTTGCCAGTTATTCTGAACTAGCTACCTCTTATGGTTTCACTTGCGTTGTTGACTGCTTCGCTGCTACAAGTCGTGGCATGTTGTAAACCATTATTATGCCTATAACCATTTTTTATAAACGGGTTATCCAACGCAAGAAGAATTTTTCAAATCTGATCAGTTGTTTCAGAGATTACCCCCTATATACAAACTTACGAACATACAAATATTTTACCTGTTTATAATATTAGTATAGATCATCGGCTGTCGTTCGTAGTTACCTGTCATACAATGTGACAATTTCGGATTTAAGCTCATTACTATGGAATGTTCCGACTAGTTGAATTATTGTGCAGCTCATAATTTAGTCTTCGGCCAGTAAATATTATTAGACGCATTAATATGTATTAAATTCAATCTCGTTTGGCATGATCTTGGCACTCGTATTTATCTATTGTAATATTCGATTTTGAATATGAATTTAATAATATTGTAAAAGGTCCGCTTAATAAAAATCATGTATTCTGTGACATTTGAAAAGTGACCGTTTGTAGCGAAGTAGGATAAAAGTAATAGGATTGAATTAAACTTTCCTGTTACTTATTTTAATTCAAAATGTGTTATTAATATAAAAAATAATCGAAAATGAATTGTTACTTAAAAGTCATAATTCACGCGAAGGGCTGGTCTCTTAGTTTTTTTATTCTTAATAGATGTCATGAATATGAATAAAAATAGTCGTTGATGAATTACAAATATTTAAGCTTAAAATGAATATACGAAGTACGTGTAATATTAACAATGATGCATTAGACGTCTGTTCAAACATAGCACTTTGAAACTTTGATAAAACTCGCTTCATTTATTTGTGACATTTTTAAATATGAATATTTGTAAAGCATTGCATTTTTACATTCCTGAGAAATATTTTTTTTTTGTATTCACAGCGTTATACGCAGCGATTTCTGAGCTCGTTAACCATATTGTGATAAGAAAATGTGTGTAAATAGAATGTTTTGATGATTTGTGTCGTGAAGTGGTCTCTTTTGCAAGTACCTAATTGTTTAACAACAGGTTTATTTTTAATTACTTCAATTACTGGAAGTTAATAGTGATTGAATTTAATAAATTCGCCAACTTAATATATTTCGTTTTATTTACATTATAATACCTAATTATTATTTACAGCAATTGATGAAATTATAAAAGCGTTTAAGGCATGATTTTTTATCTTCATCAAAATCTGTTTCGAATGAAAGATGTAAGAAAGGCACGTGGTTTGATACTGCTGCGTTTTGAGAAAAATTCGTTGGTTTTGAAACGACTTTGGCAGCGAAAATGGAGGTGCTTTCCTCGTGTGAAATATTCTTAATACCACTACCGTCTACTGTATCTAAATCATAATCATATACATCTACTCTTTCATTATTTTTAGCGGTATCTATCCAATTTTCTTCTAGTTTCTCAACTGGGTCAGAGATTGCTTTTGCACTCCGTGTTGATTGAGCACTCAACTGTAATTGTTTATTTTGTAAATTACTAAAATAAAGATTTGTAACATCTATTTCATTATTTGCAGCATTTTCTTTAACAGCTAGTGCTGCGGTATTGGATATACTCATTAAACTGTTTTTTGTATTTCCAACATTTTGAGTTGAATAAATTTTTGGTTCGCTATAAACAGTTTTTGGTGCACTCTCTTCATCTTGTTTGCTCAATATTTTTGCGACTTTAGTTCTCCTTCTTTTTCTTTCTGATAAGGTACTCAATTTAGAATAGACATTTACATTTTGTTCGAGTCTATTTTGAACTTCCTGAGAATTATTTTCGACCCAACTGTTAGTTGACTTTTTGAAAATTCTGGAATTGGGACTTATTTCTGTAATATCCGATGAAGATTGTTTATTCGGCTCTGTTATTTCTGTTACTGTTGGTAATGGAGATGAAAGTAATTTTAATTTCAGCATCGAATTAAAAATAGATGTAAATATATTTTTATTATTCGTGACTTCTTCATCATCTGTGATTGTTGAGCAACTGGTCGAGTGATTACTATTTGTTCTTGATAAATCATAATCGTTTTCATATGAATATTTATTATTTTTGAGAGAATAAATCCATTCAGCTGGTTTTCTAGAATTATCATTAGAAGTCTTAATTGTATACGAATTGTTGTTCCAGAGAATATCGTCACAAACTGTATCATTAAAATTAATTATTTCAATATCATCATATCTGTCTTCTGATGATGTGTTAGATTTTATATTATTGTTTATAATTTTTAAACATTTTACTTGATTATAGATCATTTCTTCAGCTCTTTCATAGTCTCCACCGCAGTGACTATTAAAAGTTTCATTTAAATTATCATCAGTTGAAGATCCATTTTTATTTTTGATGTCGTAAGTATAATCTTGTTTATATTTTAAAGGACTTTTTTCTTCAGTTTTCCTATATCTAGCATAATTTTCAAATTCAATATTAACATGGCTCAAAGAATTATTTTTACATCGTTTTTCACTTTCATCAGAATTTATTTCTATAATTTCAATGGTTGGTGTTATTTCATTGATTGTCAATGGAAAAGGCCCAACAGCATTTGAAAAAATAATGTTCCGATTTATATCTAAAAGCAAATAATTAATGATAAAAGTATAGAAATCAGCTTATAAGATAAAATTCTATTTATCTATATTATAACATGGTTTAAATCGTGTATTACAATTTGACGATAAATTAAATAAGCATCAAGAGTAGGTCGAGTATTTCTTAAATAAGTATTTCATTATAAAATAAATAAAATTAATGGCCTAAATAAGCAAATAAAGATAACTTAATCGAGGTAGAGTCTAGCTGTAGCCTACTGTTTAGTACTAGTATACGAGCTGGCTTGAACAGGTCAGTACCTCAATCTCACAGAAAATCGGCGTGATTAGTTAGGAAAGCTGCGTTTCGTTCGGTGAGCGAGAGTCGGAAGCCAAACCCCCTTCCCGAATGTTTTCCTTGCGTCCTATTCCCGTCCACCCCTCATTCTTTTTGGCAACGCATTTATTTAAAACATATATTTAAAATTATATTTAAAAACTAGGTCGCTAGCCCTTGCTAAAATATAAAAAAAATTATGTGGATCCGATCGCTACCAAACTTCACAACTGTAACTTTGGAATCCTTAGAAAAAATACGTACGTAGCTACGAGGATCGTGCATGTTTCTAATCTATTGTGAAGCCTAAATCTTTATATTTTTGCTTTAATCTTTTTATTATTGTGACTGTGATGACATTGTTTTATTTAAACTAGAGAAAAACACAATATTTGGTAGAATATCTGAGGATATGAAATCATTTTAAGGCGCCCTGCACTTCCATTATAAAACAAATCTGAGCCAAATATTTTGAATATATGTACGTAATTTTACACACGCTTATAATTTTTAAGTATAATTTTATTTAATATTTAAATAACTTACAGTTCAACGTGTTTTTATTTAAATTTCTGTTAATGTTTTTAGTCATTTGAGTTCGCTTCATTTTACAATATTTGCTTATAAAATTATTTTTCACACAAATAATAATTACAATAGAATAACTTAATATCTTTTAATATCTATACAAATATTTTGATTTATTACTTTCAACAAGAAACAATAATAATATTTCGTAAAATTAAGTCAATAAAACGTCACGGACTATGAATGAGATTTGTCTTTTTTTAACCGTCTTGAAAAAGGAAGAGGTTTTATGTTCGGCTGTATATATAAGATTTTTTTTTTGGAATAAGTGAATCATATAGGCATTGCAAAAAATAAAAAATTAATTAGAGAATAGCAAAGTAGTCTACAATTATAAAATATGACTAAATAGATTTCAACTAGAAGTAATTCGTAATAATGTAAATCTATACTAATAATAAAGTTCTAACGGGTCGCTGTCTGTACATGAAAGATATATAAAAACAAAAAATATTATTGGGGGCCTTAAACAACGCAATAGGACCCAAAACAATGATTCTTCTTCTTCTTCTTGCCCTGGTCTCACTTTATGTGGGGTCGGCACAACATGTTCTTCTCTTCCATTCCTTCCTATCAGCCGTCATCTTAACACGGAAAGGAAAGAAGTGATCCTTTCTTACTCATGTCACCTTTTACGCAATCCATCCATCTTTTCTTTGGTCTACCTCGAGTAATATAACCGTCCACATTCATATCTAGCACTCTTCTTGTCACGTGGCATTCATCCATCCTCATAACATGCCCATACCACGTTAATTTATTACTTATCAACTTATCTGTTACTGGAGTCACTTTTAGATTGCCTCTGACATGCTCATTTCGTTCTTTATTCATCCTAGTCACTCCACACATCCACCTCAACATTCGCATCTCCGCCGTATGCACTCTCTTTTCATCCATCCCTTACGTTGCCCAACACTCAGATCCATACATCACGACAGGTCTTATTATTGTTTTATAAATTTTCCCCTTAATTTTAAGGGGCATTCTTGGGTCGCAGGTTATTTCTGTGACCTGTCGCCATTACATCCATCTCGCATTTATTCTATTTTTCACATCCCAGTCAACATCGCCATCATTTTGGATCAAAGATCCAAGATAACGAAAATCGGAGCAGACTGGAAGGGATACACCATCTAAGGTCATAGAGGAAAAACTGGATGTGCCACCAAAATCGCAGAACAGGTGCTCCGTTTTGATTCTGCTTGTCTTTAGTCCAAGACTCTCCAATTCATCCTGCCATTTTTCCAGTCTGCTCTGGACCTCCGACGCATTTTCTCCAACAAGTAGAATGTCGTCGGCAAACAGCATACACCAGGGTGCCTCCACCTGTATGCCCGCAGTCAATGCGTCCATTACCAAGAGGAACAAATAAGGGCATAAAGCCGATCCCTGATGTAAGCCCACAGCCACATTGAACTTGTCGGTTACTCCAGCCTCGGAACGGACATGAGTATTCGCTCTTTCATACATGGCACGCACCAGTTGCACGTGCTTCCCAGACACTCCTTTCTCTTTCATAACCCACCATAGAACGTGCCTTATCCGTACGTTTGTGCACGTTAATGTCAGAAACGGCTAATACGATTTAGATGCAGTTTGCACTTATATATTGTAGTTAGCTTTACTTAACATTTAGTGTTTGTTTTATGTCAATCGGTTCATAAATAAAAATATTATGTCAATTTAAAGAATCACGTCGAACATTTGTTTGTGCTTTTCACTAAATGCAAGAAAGTATATTATACGATACTAACATCAAAAAATCAATTTTTTAATTTTTTATCTGTCTGTCTGTTTTTTCCGATTAACTTCTGAAACGGCTGAAACGATTTTGATGGTACTTTATTATATATATCTAATATTATAAGGAGTAACTTAGGCTTACTTCTATTTTAGATTTTTTTAATTAATAAATAAAAGCGTTACGCGTAAACATAATTGAAACCAATTAAATAGGGAACAAAATCCTATTCAAATAAGGAAGGTATGTCTTTACATATAATAAAATTGTAACGGATTGCTGTCTGTACATTGAAGATAAATAAGAAAAATATTATTTCGGGCCTCTACAAATACAATAGGACCCAAAACAATAATTGTTAGAATTTTTGTCTGTTTTTCTGTTCACCTTGTTTTCCCTTTATTTTTTCGTTTGTGTACGCTAATCTCAGAAATGCTTTTCACTAATATATATGATTTAGATGCGGTTTTAACAAATATGTTGTGGTAAGCTTCACTTAATATTTAGTGTTTGTTTTATGTCAATCGGTTCACAAAAAAAGGGTTTCAATTAAAAGAATCACGTTGAACATTTGTTTTAGGCTGTTGGTAATTTGAAAAAAAAAAAACAGCTTTTCACTAAATGGATATGAAAATATATACGGTACTTATTTTATGTCTGTCTGTCTGTTCTAGCTAGTCTCTGAAATGACTGGACCGATTTTGACAGGATTGTTACCAGGAGATAGTTAATGCTATAAGTAGTAACTAAGGCTAGTTTAATTTGAAGTAATAATTAAAAAATGGGTCCTGCTGAAACAAAATTGAAACCAATTAAATAGTGAACAGTATGCAATTCAAATAAAGGGAAGGTTAATATACAATTTAATTTATTTTACTGGAAATGATAGGCCTAATTCGAAACTATAAAGCTTAGCGAAATATATTTAAAGACGTCTCGAAGACGATTTTGATAAAAACTAAAGCTGCATTATTAGTTATTTCAATAATTAATTTCCTAGCCAGGATATGAACCCGATATTTTAAAAATTAACACGTTCTGTATTATTGCACCATCTAATAATGTCATGTATAAGGATCAACTTGTGAGAAATAATAGCAAACGGCAAATTAAAAGAAAAGGCTAATTTTGTACAAAATTCTATTAAAACCTATTTTTCGAAGAAACTATCAAACCACAAAAGTTAGAATTTGAAATTAAAACGTTAACGTAAACGTTTGTTGTAAGAATAATTGCGGATGAGTGAGAAAATTTAGATTTTCAAAAAATTGATTCATCTTTTTAAGAATTGTCTAAATATACTTACCTATGTAACAAAGTAAAATGACAAGGATTAGAACAAACGTGACGTTCTATCAACTTTGCTTAGCTCATGTAGAAAAAATACACAAACATAAAATAAGTAACTTTATTACTTCATGTTTATTCATTTTGAAGCGACTTACAAAAATGAATGAAGGTCCTCAATTTGTCGGGGACTTTTTTATGGATGTTCATCGATTACTCCGCTGATTGTGGACCTATTTTGATTTTTTTTTGTTTGTAGTATACCCTATACTTCCAAAATGGTCCCACTGTCAACAGGTCAAGATCTGATGATGGGAGAAATCGAGGGAACTCTTCATATGGTATAGTGAAGCTGATACTGCAACACCAGGAGAATTTAACAATTAAAGCTCTGCATCGGGAAAAGCAATATTTTATTAATGGCGATAAGCAGTTGACATTAGGCTATTGTAACTAAGGCACTTAGGTACTGCTGTCGTAGGTGACTACCATGTTCGTAACTTAAAAGTGTAAAGTAATTTATTTTTAAGTAAAAAATTAAAAAACAAAAAAACTGCCAGTAAAATAATAACACATAAAAGTTTTTACTTGCCACCGACTTTGAATGTCTTACTTGGCACCGACTTCAAAATTTTGTACAAAATATTTATTTTTTGCCTTTTAGATTATTTGTTCCTATTAAATTCGTTTTTGAAATCGATTCATTTTTATTAAACAAAAAAAAGCTTTTTCTTATAATTTGTCATATACTATTACTTTCCAGAAGTTAATCCTTATAAGTGACACTACCAAGTGATGCGATAATACAGTGTGTTATTTTTTTCAAAATCTGTTTTCATCTTTTTGAAAATCAATTTTTCAAAAAAGGTTTTTAGGTTTTATCAAAATCGGACACGAAAATCCTTTAAGTTAAATATTGACATACCAAGCACAGTAACAAAAGTCAGCCGATATATAATACAAGGAGAACCTTGGCGGAAACATATTGTTTAACAGTCGAAATTTTAAAGATTGGCACAAAACACTTTTCTTAAACATTTATAGTGAAAATCGTGGAGGAATTCCCTGTCTGTCTTAGTGTCTCCTTATAAATACAACCAAAAAGTTCCCAAATCCAAAGTAAAAAGCTTCTTTCTTGAGAGGCACCGCAGACTACAAGCCTTGCTTTGCATGAGACATGCCCAGCATTCTGTAATCCACAACGAAGTCGCGGGCACAGCTAGTATTCTAATATTATCAAACACATTTTAAAGTCTATTAAGGCGTTTCGAAGTTAAGGTGAAATAAAGAAACTCCCTCTTTCATTACTCACCACCGACATTTACATACAGTAATGTACCTTCTATATGAAGGCTAAAAAATAAAAATATAAAACTTCGCATACACCGCAAAGATATTTTCTCGAAGTCCGTTTTTCCTGAAAAAGTAAATACTTTTATATTTTATGAGAAACATCATTTTATAAGAATTTATAATTTATGGTTTTTTTGATGTATGTAATGGAGACTACCTAATTGGGTAGGTAAGAGCTCATTTAATACAAACCGTTAAAATCAAAATGACGTCATCATTTTCAAATCATCACGTCATCAAACCATTCTCCATTATAACGAAAACTTGTAAAAGTAACTCGTTAATGGTCGCGATGTCTAAATACATAGAAAGATAATATTTTTTACTCTTACATTTATCACTAAAATACCGTTTCAAAAATATTTTCCAACAAAGTGAGCATGAAAGGCCAATTAGGTTGTCGCTAAAAGCCGTGGTGTCGGGTAGCTACATCGAGTAGAATGTTAGCGAAACAAAGTGTAAATGAATTGATTGCGCCAATTCTGACACAAAGGGAGACGAAATTGCATTAAAAGCTCCGCGGCGCGGGCCATTTGGCAAAGCACTTACTCCATTAGACGCGTCCAAATAACGTTACCTAGTGGCGGGAAATATTCCCTTGTGCGATCACACTCCACAGTTCGCACCTAGTTTTGCAAATTAGGTCGGTAACTTTGTTGTAAGGGCAGATCTATTCTTACTCGATTATGGCAGAACTATAGAGGGTACTTTTTACTCCTAGTGAATTTTTTTATATACAAATGTGTGTGTAATAGTAGATGCGTATAGTTCAAACCTGTCAATGATTTTCTATGTTATTTTTTTGGATAACTTACGTAAAGGTTTCGTTTTTATAATAGTATACCTTTTTGCAGTTATAACAATTATTTTTATACACTAAAAGTCTACAGCACGTTTTATATAAAGCGTCAGGCGACAAAGCTTAATTAATTGGATTGTGCGCCTGAGTGGCACTTATCGCTAATTCACAAATTAGCCGCCGACAAAGCGAGCTTTCATTCACGTCATACACGAGTTTCGTCTCTCTATTTCACTTAATTCCTAGTCGTTTTATGATAATTTCAATCACGTTTCAAATTGAAGCTACTTTAATTGCTCTAATAATTTACATTTCAGAATAGCTGAATTTGAACAATGCTTAAATAGTAAATACCTATTACCAAGTACCTAAGTATAGCTCGTACATAATAATAATAATCTATATGTATATATTTATAATATAATTGGGGTCTACTTAACAGTCCTAGACATTTCCCTTCTAAGATTGAAAATTTAAAAGAAAAATATGATTAACCGAAATAAATTAAGTCATCGTCAATTCATACAATTACTTTGTCAGTAATTACGTTTATATTAAACTTAAAAACGTTAACAAAAATGTTTGCGGTTCACACAAACACCCATTATCTCGGGCAACACCAAAAAGTTGCATTCATTGCGCGGTATAATTAGAATTTGCTTTTGTCTATCAAAATATTTTTAATTGGTTTTAGCATTGGAAAATACTGTAGTATGTTATTACGGTCTTAAAGGCGTGTATTTGCCTAATGGATAAAGATAAAAGCGAGCGCTATCGGGCGATCGGAGCGTAATTAGAGGGGCGAAGCCGCTGCGCCTTGCCTCTTCCTTAACATGCCACTTAAACCTATACTGCCTTTTCACATGTCTTATTATGTAAAGCGCCAAGAATTGCACCAGCCAATGACGATATGATATTTGCGATATAGTCTGCTCATACCCATTATTTGTATGTCTTATTTAGATTGGAATTTCTTTCTTAATGGACATTATTTGTATGATTTATTTTAACTATAATTGATTTTTTATGGCCAGTGTACTAAGAGGATAAATTAATTGTATAAAAGAAACAGCGTAAAAATATTTCTCGCAATATTTTGCAACTCTTATTTATTTAACGTACGTATAATTCTATATACTTTGTTTAAATAAACTAGGTTAAAAAGACAGATTGCCACAGACAATCACTCTATTTATAATTTTTCAAAATTCGATTATTATTTTTCAGATAAAAATATATCATAAAATTACACAAACAAATTGTATAAATTAAAAAGTACCTAATAAATATTGCTTGTTGTAAATACATGCATATTTTATAATAAAAACAGTGTTGTGAGAAATGCAGGATTACTTCCGTACGTGAGTGCGGTGCTTTTAGTGAAATTGCCCCATAAATATTCAGAAAGTTGAAAAAAATTAATAACACACTATCGTACGACGTTAATTGCGATTTACCAGTGCATTAATGTCTTGCTTAAGTGTTGCCCCGAAGTTGCACACTTATATTTTTAAAACACTATTTAATATCTATGTTACGAGTAAGTATTTATAGGTTATTATAATATAACGAAATCGTAATTTTATCACTTACATAGTTTTTTTTAATAAATTAATTTATGCCGTAAGTAATAAGTTTAAGTTAGTAAGAAAATACGATGTACCTACATACAGTATACAACAATACATAGGTCGGTAGGTACATACCGACCTATGTATTGTTGTATACTCAATGACCATTTCACACAATTGCCTTTAGACTATTCTTTATCGTCATAAGGTTTATTCAAACTGTCGTTTTTGCCTTACTGACTCCTACAAATTGATACCCT
The DNA here is from genome assembly GCA_037950945.1 of Hypolimnas misippus. Classification (NCBI taxonomy): domain Eukaryota; kingdom Metazoa; phylum Arthropoda; class Insecta; order Lepidoptera; family Nymphalidae; genus Hypolimnas; species Hypolimnas misippus. The sequence continues at coordinate 4,135,751 of JBBEEQ010000013.1, read as the reverse complement.
AGTTAATTGATACACACTTCTCGTTCCCGCATAAATAAACGCGTACATTTTGAATTGTTTATATGGTCTTAATAACATTTAGTTATGTAAATATGTTCTTTTGGGGTAAAATTTTTCGTTAGGCGAGAATTACACTCGTAAGTTTTACTCTTGAGAGCAATATAAAACAACTCAGTTACCTGCGCTAGCCTATGAATGTCAAAAATAAGGCACTGAAAATAAACTCTTCAGGTTTAAACCAATGAGAAATAACTTAAGTAAATCTTTATTAAAGTTTGGGGAGAAAACTTAGATACCTAAGTGTAATTCTGGCCTAAAACATAAAAAGGGCCCTACATTTAACCGCTGTTAAAATCCGCCGCTCTAGACTTCAGGCTACTCAGCCTGCTTATAAATCTGCCACTTTGTATAAAATTAATAAAGTACATAATATATGTACATTGTGGTAAATTTGTTCCAATTCGATTTTTCCGATTCTTCGTTGTTTTATTTGACACTTCTTATATTAAGTAGGTACCTACAGGCTTGATCTTATTGTTTGACTTTTTAAAAACTTTATTTTGTGATTAGAATCAAATTGCGTGGTGAAACCTTTCTAGTTTCGACTGAAAATGAGTTTTCCAAACTTTAGGTAAACTTAGATTAGAATCTTTCACTAACTTCCTACTAAATAAAGTTATTATTTTATATCACGAAGGGCTGTAAACAACCACAGAGACGCACAAAGAGCACCGCTGAAACGTTGGTTGATAACCTTTTATTTTATATTCACTACCATGTCCTTTAGGCATAAATGGAACAAGTACGACTTTGAGAATAAAATTACTAATTAAAATCAATCTTTTATGTTACTTACATATACCCAAGAATAGGTAAAGAATACTTAAAATATTTTATTCAATTGCGGAGAAGTGAATTGTATCTACATAAATAAATTTTGTTTCACTTTTCTATGTCTATGCCAAACCTAGTAGGTATTTAGGGACTTAACTTTACTATTACAGTATAAGTTATAAGTTTAGTGTTGGTAAAAGAAATCGTAAAGGTACGAACCGAATGTTACGAACATCTTCAAAACGTAAATGGATGGCATGATTTGACACTTTCGTCGAATGTTTTAGGAAACGTCGGCGTTCGCTCTGTTATCCAAGACGCTAATACAACGTCACCGATGCCTAATTGTCACGTTTTCACACAGAAATTACGATTTAATTCCACACTTTCAATAATAACCCAAATATATTAGGTTATTTATTTTGTCATCTGCGTCGGTGAAAGGAAATCGATGAATTATAGTTTTTATAGAAATAATCGTATGTCGAAATGCAAGCCGACTAGACTCCACTAAGTGGGCTGTAGCATAATAATGCTCTAATATGTTCCGTTAGCTAATTTCTAAGAACCTAACTTAATCGAAATAAAAAATTATACATAAATAGTACGTAATTATCGCTTGGCGTTTGCACACGTGTTATAATTAAGAAAACCAAAAGACTGTCCTAAAAATAGATCTTTATTTATACACAAAGTCGCATACAAGCTCAGTTTCTCTAAAACATTTCCTTCTTCATTTGTAGGAAAATACATCAAATTAAAGACGTCGAGAAAGCTTCGACGAGAACCGCAAAAGGAATCACTTGAATGGACGTGTTAATTTCTAAATTTGTAACCATAATTATGTTGAAGAGGATCTCTAAAAGTTTTTCTAACGTCGAGTGTCAATTATTTCATCACTCGGGTCTATCGGCGCCGGCGCATTTGATGCTATCTTTATTTACACGTCAGCATTACGGAATAACAGTTTTTTGTTTGTAGATATTAAAATTCATGAGAGCATGTTAAATGATTCTATCCTAATCCTCTTAGAAACTCATGAGAAATATTAGTGTTTACATGTTTAGATAAATATTTAAAATTTTTGAACCCAAAGTACAGTCGGAATTTTTTATAATTTTTGTCTGTGCAAATATATAAAGATTTACAAACAATGATTTGGCACTTCTATGGAATTAATATAGTCAATTTTATTAGACGTCAACTTTAATAAAACGCGTACTTGCTTATATATAGGTACGTGCCTATAATTATGTAATGACCCATACGCGAGAATTATATTTAAATGTTTTGCTCTTGGGGCTTTTATAAAGAATTACATAAGTTGTTTATCATTGCTTTACACCTAAAAGTATTTACTGACAGAGGCTAATGTTTGACAGCTTCAGCTTTCGTAAGGTTACGTAGGTAACTGCTAAGTAAGAGTAAAAGTTTAAAATGTAAATTTCGCCTTACGACAATTAGTAAGTAGATTACCTACACGAAATTAATTCCTGAAAAAAATAACGAGTTCTCAATAACCTTAGATAGGTAAATAATGAAATCGTATTATTTAATTCCGTACAAGTTATCATTGAATGATTTTTTTTAATATCAATGACGTTTCAGGAGATTTAAGCTCTGAATTCACTCAGCTACACATCAGTTGCATTAGGCTGCGTGTGCATTAGCGGATCTGTAATCAGTCGGCAGTTGCCTCTAATCACGCGCCGCCGGTCGCCTGGTTTACCACACCGTTACCTTTTACAAATTAGTTTTAAGTTGAGCACTCACTATACCTTTTTATATTTTAAGTTTTACCACTAAAACGGACCATAAACAATTTAGTAGAAAGCTAATAAAATAATGTTTATTTTTAATTAAATGTAAGCAGAGCGCTAATTATGATGAAATACAGATGGTAAATCATTCTTTATTCTGACGAGTTCATTTAAAATTTTTGTATTTAAACGCCATCTTTAACCATCAAAATGTCAAGTTTTGATTGCGATAGTTTATCATAAATAACCCCCTGGACTCAATTGCCGATTCGATCCGAGTAAAAACTTACTTATATAACTTTATTTCAATCATTATTTGTTTAAGGTTTTCTTTGCATTTTAGTACTCTGGGCTAACCCAGAGTACTAAAATGCAAAGGAAACATCTAAATGCTGTATTTAGAATTCTTATATAACACAGCATATAATTAATACGATTGCTAAAATTATACATACCCAATTTTAAAACTAAATTCTAAAGAATAACTGTTTAGCTTATGATGTTATGATTTTAATTTATAGTTTAAAAATAGTTAAATTCAAATAAAATACTTCCAACCAACAATTTACAATTAAAAAGCTTGTTTATATGAAATAATTTTAAAACAACTTAACGTTTATCTAAAGAAATCTCGGTGTATCGTTTGATATGAGTTACAACTTTTTATTACAATAAAAACTCGTATAAATTAATTGAAATGCTACATTACGTCAGTTTGAAATAGGGGCACTACACAAGTCGGTTTTCAAATATAAAACAATCATTTGGACTGCTCAAAGAGCGTGTGTAACGCAACATCGTGTAGTGTGGCTTAAGTTATAGGCGAAGCAACAAATAACCATTCTATTCCATAATATATTATAAATGCGCATGTAACTCTTTCTGTTTATTTTAGTGAATTTTGGTATTAATAGATTGAGAAGGATATAGACTATTTTTGTCACAAAAGTTTTTTATTAATATATTTAATTAATTTTATTATTTAAGAGGTAAAATAGGAAACAAAGTTGCGCAAACCTTTAACGAAACAGAAATTTTTAACATACAACTTGACTTAGTTGTATGTTAAAATTTAAAAAATACCTATTTAATTAATTACAGTTGCAGATTCTCAGAGTATCCGTGGTGCCCTTCTAAGAGGGCACTGCTGGGTTTAAGTGGATACCTATTACGGTGCGTCTGTTCATACTGTATATCGTATCGTTCGACGCGTTAATAAATCTAGAAAAGAACTTCAGTAGCCAATATTTTAATTTTTAAACGTCTATTTATTTATTATATCTGTAAAATTACTTTTACCATCGCTTTATATTTTGTTAGGTTAGCTGGGAATTAATAATTTATCACTTAACTTAAACACAGAAAACCACATTATATAAAGTTTTTTTAAGAAAAATCAATGTATTAGATTTCTCGTAACTCGAGCCTGAGTTGAGCTCGCGCTTCGTCATCGCGGCGCCTTTCATACCACATCTCAAACGTTTGGATCCTCCCCCACAATAGCCTCACCACAAAGAGTCGCGTTTGCCGCTTCGTTATAAAATCGGCCAAACAATACCGCGGTATCGCTTTCGGTTGGAATCAATCGAATCAAATTAACAAAGAACATGGACATTGACAACCGCTATAGTTTGAGCCCTCTATATGTTATCAGTGAAACAATGAACGGGTCTTTAGTAGTGGTGTGAAAAAATTAAATAGCAAAATTAAAAATATTTGTTAAATGTGTAACAACGAGTATATGATTTCTGCTGAGGATAAAATTGTTATTGGCTTGGCTCGTTATGTTTCTTTTTGCAACTTGTAACAATAACTAACAGAAGGTTTTTTATAGGATTTTTACGTAGGTGTGTTTTTATTCATGATTTTGTATAGTTATATAAGAATTACTGGCTTACGATCGTAAAATGCGAAATAGTCTAACTTTCCAGTCCAAACCCATCCTACCACTTCTTATGTAAACAGTTTTGTTCGAAACACAAAACAATAAATGTATTCACCCCTCATTTGAGCGAGCGTGTGTAGAGCGATGCGGAGCGGAATGCTGGCACATCGCACATACCTAATAAACATTACCGCACAAACAGCGCGCCGGAGGCAGCAGCGTTGGCGCCGAATTTGCATACTGCCGACTCCTCTGCCACAGCTTGAAAACATCAGCTCACTAAATCGAATTTACGTTAGGGAATTTTAAAATGAAAAAATAATATATTATTAGCTTATAACAATACCCTACAATTCAAAATCGGTCAAACCGTTTAGGCTACAAGAGATCACAACGGTTCACCAGTTTTGACGGTTTCCGTCAGCCGTATTATTTTTTTATGACGTCATAATTATAACCTATGACACTGCGGAAGAATATTGCATTAATTTTTATTTAGCCGGCACTTTTATTTTTTGGACCAAATATATATGAAACGTGAATGATGTCTTTTGAAGAACATTAATATTAAAAACGCGACTAACATACCGCCAAATGGCGTAGACTGGTCCGGCATGAACAAACGAAAGAAACCCCTGGCATCAAACGTTCATTCGTCGAACATTAGAATATGAATCTTATTACCACCAGTAACCTATGAATTTACGTTGGATGACTAAAAAACTTTGTCGTGCCGTCCTCGAGTGCGCAGGCCATAATGTAGTTTAGTCTATAGTCTGCGGAGCGTTTTAAAGTTTTTGTACTCATCAATCCATGTATATAAATAAGCTACTCGTAAACGACGTAAAGATTACTAATTTACGTCTTAGGTATTATTTTAAGCAGCTTAATTTATTGTACAGACAAAAAATATGAAGATAATAAAATATTAAAGGAATTAAGTATTATTCGTTTACTTTTAATGTCTCTATTTTAAACGTAACTAGTTTTTGTTAGCTATTTCGTCAGCGTTAATGTAGATTTGATTTCAAAATAATATGCATGCATACCTATGTAAAATAGATTCTATGTCCATTTAGAATAATGTACCTATCAAATGGTACCACAATTTTTTAAATTATGTTTGATGGCACCGAAGTTTACTTCGTACATTTAAATTATAAAGAAATAACTTTATTATTATATTAGTATAGATATTAAAGATAAAGGTTTGGAGTATACAACTTTAAAACAAATTACATTATTGAACCGTTAGATATCATCTAGCTGATAAATGGTATTCTGTGACGACGGCACTTGAACACTAACCTAATACGACGTATGTCAGTTACTCCTGGCTACGTGCTGGGAAATTGCTCTTGTGTGTAAGGGTTACTCGCTTGATTTTCAACTCGCTACCTCATTCTGAATACTCAGTTGGAATGTAGAAGCTTTGTTCGGATATAATCCGCACGTACGTAAGACTAGTGTTATACTGGCTAAAAATTGGACTAGTGTTAGGTTTTCGAATCTTCAATTTGGAAATGGTTTGGTTATCGTTATTAAACCATGAGATTGTGAGACTTAAAAGAGCATACTTTTTTTGCGGACTATATTATTTAGTAGAAATGTCAAATTAATGTTTCAAATCGTGCCCAAACGTGGGCACATGCATTATCCGTGTTGTTCTTTTGTATTGTCGGAATATAGTTTGGACACCCTTGGACATGTTTCCATGCGGTTAGCGTACAATTTACGTACAAGGATAATGTTCCATGGATTCCAGATCCGATCCAGTGCGGTTCGCACCTTAGGAACATAGCAGATACTTTTGGACTGTCAAACCACATGTTCGCGAACACTTAGCGTGCACGTCGTGAGCTTGTTCTACCTCAGATATGCTCAGTAGTTCGCAACGCGCGCACGCGAAATTCAAAGCCATTCAAGGCGCGTAACGTGCACGATTAGTGCGCATATATTGAATATGCAGGCTTGGACGCAAAATTAGATATGCTCGAAAATCATTTGTTCTTCAGTATTCACGTCACGTAACTGAATAGAAATTTCAATATGATTTACAATAAGTTATTATGCCTAAAAATCTAGTATCATCATTAGATCGTTTTAATCGCTTTTGCGTAATTAACCGACTTCCGAAAAGGAGTAGGTTTTCAATTCATCTGCGACTTTTTTACGATTGATATGATTGTATGTTCACCGATTCTTCCGCCATTTGTGGACCGATTTTCAAACTTTGCCAGTAAATAACAAAATTAAAGGTCTTACTGTGCGCCGAGTTCGATTGTTGTACTTGGCACCGACTTCAAAATGTTGTAGAAAACGTTTATTTTTTTGCCTTTTAGTTCATTTGTATCTCTTGGGTTCGTTTTTGAAGAGAGGTTTATTTTTTTGTAAAAAAAATATTTATATAAAAAAAGTTACGTCTATTGTAGAATAATAAAAAATTAATCATTTAACTGTCTGAGTATACCACGCGAAAGTTCAATCCTCAGTAGCTCAAGGGTCAAGTTTAACTAGCACTAAAAGAATTAAAAAGCAAACATGAACCAACGCAGACAAACAAATGAGGAAACAACCTACCTGCATCTTGAGACAGCTTGAAATGGACCTCGTGCTTGAATTATACTACAAGTTTTTTTACTTTTATACTTGTATGTAACAATTATTATTAATAAGAAATTCTGTATTGTAATTGAAAAGTCAGAAGACTAGATCCTGATTTGCTATCCTTTGCATTGCTTCTTATTCTTCTTCATCCTATAATCCCTTTTAACACGACAACATTCGTAGTTCTGGTAATGCAAATGTCCTTGGGTGGTAATAACTTAATAATATTAGTTGCCCCGACTAGTGGTTTGCCAGTTATTGTCAGTAAAAATGCGGTCTTTGAACACCAGAATATGATACATAAATATATACTTTAGCCAGAATCTGTATCACGATTCAGGCTAAAGTATATATGAACGTATGACTTGTGTCCAAATTTTTGAAAATATAGTTTAAAAGACGTTTTGTTTTATTGAAAACAGTATGCATAATAATTCAGTTTTGAACTAAAACTATGTGCCGCCATTATTAAACTTTAAAGAATCATACGGCAAATCATTATATGGTAGGTTTGCCAAACTTTGATAGGTATATGTATATGTTTCTAAATAATATAGTATTTATGTCTTGCGTTGTATGGAATTGCTTGATGGAATCAAGTGGTATTGATCTTAATTGAAATTTGAATAATTAGTATCTGTAGCTGGAATAATTATTGTCATTTACATAGAGATACAACTTCTGAGTCTATAGCCATATATCTCAAGAAACTAATCATGTATTGGCCTTTGCACATGACTTCGTTTGTACTAAGTTGGACTGTTCCATACAAAAACAAAACAAACGTTTCAACTAGAAACATACAAATAATTTTAAAGCAATGTGAATCATTTGTCGTGAACCACATCTTATAAGGATCAGTTACCATATAAAGATTAGTTTTAAATTAAACATTTTTTAGAATTTATTAAATTATATAAGCCTTTATTATAATAGATCGAAATATATTTATAATTCAAAGATGATTGACTAACTGACATAGTGATCTATCAACGTACAGCTCAAACCAATTCTACCCCTAAGGGGATAAAATAGGGGATGAAAGTTTGTATGAAACTTCGATGAAAATGAAGCGTCAATTTTGAGCCGATCGGGCTGAGATTTACCATGCATAAAGCTACTATGACGTAGAAATCACAGATATAGCAGACGAAGTCGCGAGCACCAGCTAGTTATATATATAATTACTCGTTATTGTAGGTTTTGTAACATAAAACATAAAAAACCTCTTTTTCTGTATATATGAACAGAGTAAATAGGTATTGATGCACCATTCAGAAGTTATTTTGGTGATAAATGGATGCTGATAAGCAATACTGTGTCAAGCCACACGGGCTTCATTTGGAGAAAATAGCGTCTAAAGATGTCAAACCTATTCTTAATAACTATGTTTGAAGACGTACATATCCATATTTTCTTTTCTTTTTTGATAAAAGCTATTATGAATTGAAAGCATATGGATATATTTAATATACTATCTAATACAGAGTTCTTTAAATATTTGAAATTATTATATAAATTTCAAAATACGGAACGCATTTGAAATTCGAAACAAATAATTAAGAAACTTTTTTCTGTACTTATTTAGTTTATATGACTTGAAAAGTTTTTTAATGATGTTAAATAGGTAATGCAGTATCAAAATACATCAATATCTCCGAATTAGATTTTTTGTGGGTTGACACATTATTGCTTATCAGCATCCAAACAAGAATGACATAATTTAAAAAAATAAGAAATCATATTTATTAAATTGTTTAAATTAATGTGGTACCTATGACTTTCATATACGCGCTAATTTTTTACACTAATTGGAAGCACTTTTTAATTAAAATACGATCAATTTATCTAATACGTATTAGTGTAAAAAAATCATTAATTGGCCTACCTTCTATTTATATTCACATAAGATATTTTTTGTGAAAATCGTTTTAAATTATTCAATGACGGAATTATGTACCGAGTAACTGACGATTATCACGGCGGGCTAAAAAAAAACACGATTACTTGCGCAATGCAAAAAAATAATAGGAAACCAGTAAATCACGCAATAACATAATAAAAAAATGTAGTTAATTTTTTTTTAAGAATAAAAAGTTGGGACACCTGGTGTTAAGTAATCAGCCAGGTTAAAAATAATTGGAAGTAAAGAAGGTAATGTGGCCTTCTCCGTATCCTAATTTATCTTCTTGTGCTAACTGATTTTTTAAAGTTAAAATTACGTGAAATACCCGGTGATTAAAAAGCGTACTTTACTATGTGTTGTCAATTGATTATATTAAAATTTTTCGTTAATATGCGCAAGTCATCCCAATAGGTACTGATGATTACTCATTATTGACAAACTTGTCATTACTGGTAAATATAACTTAACTTGTACTCATTTTAAAATTTGTCTGTCTGTTTGTGATTATATTCCCGAAAACAAAAAAATCTGCTTAAAATGACTATCTATTAGCAGACTTATCTTCGAACCTTGAAACAATTTAGCCAAATTTCTATGGTTCAGTAATATAGACTAAAACTCCTAAAAAAATAATTTAAAAAATTGTTTAAAAACCGAAATTAATGCATGAAATGAATGATTTCGGCATACCTACTAAAGAATATATGCTATAGTAAATAATATTATGCTTGTTATCTTCACACATTTTTAAAAGAAATTTCTAAAATTATCCATTATAAGTTAATGAAAAGTCAAAAGTCACTGTTTGACGATATCATGCTATCGGACGGTCTCGGTATCAAGACGATGAAGCCTGTTGGCTATATGAGTTGTAACCCGAGACGGCTCCTGCATTGTTGTCAGTGCTCTTATACGCACTCCCCACACACTCGCTGAGCTAATGAGGTTTGTGGACATTTAATGGTACTTATTTTTAAAAGTTCATTACTACATTTTAACGAAAAATTATCGTGAACGAAGAATGTACCATAAATTTTAAAATTGGTGCAATGGTTCCGAAATTTACTTCGCACATGCAATATTAGATCTCTTTTTTATTAATATAATATAGCTATGAATTCTTCCGTGTAAAATGCTACGTGAAAAGTAACAATGGTAATTTTATTAGTAATGACGTTTATTTAGTTCGATCATGTCAGCTAATGGCGTCTATTCGCTTGTAAAACTAAGTTTAGTACATGTAATATTCAAGATGATGGAATCATTTTGCTTGTTCCGTCTACAAGATGAAGTTATCATTATGAAAATTTTGAAATTATCTATGTTTTTGAACGATTACCCTAATTATTATTCCTGGATTAAAATGTATAATAAATGTCCGATTTATTCCTAAGCACTCAATCCTCATCGTCCCGCTGGAGATGTTTGTGCTGGTCGTCTCGATGCGTATTTATTTACACATGTACCCCGATGTGTTTCTAATGAGCTCCTCTGTTTTCTCGACGATAAATAAATGCGCTGTTATATCAACTACCAGTCTTTGTGCTCCTCGTTCACCGTCCGTAATTACATTCGACCGTTCCTTCAAATATTTATCCAAAACTTTCTTCCATTAATGAGCTACCTTTTATTATAACTTTTTACGTAATATTTGAGTCGGTGCTTTATAAAGTAATTAATGATGAGCGTTTGACAAAAGTGTTTGCTGTTTGGCCAGTATTGACCAGTTTGTTTTATATTGTGTTTGTTTTTCTGAAACGTTGTCGGGAATTTTAAGAAATCCAAAAATAACATAGCTGGTTATGTAAATATTATATGCAGCGAACAAAAAGAAATGTGCATATTTCTTGTTAAGAGGTTTGTTCTGTCAATATGTGAGAACAGAAGAGCGTGTGGTAGTTTTTTGCTACAGATTCGCAAAGTATATATTGAGTTAGGATTTACTTCATTATAATGGATTTATAATATAGCTTTAAAATGAAATTTGATAGACTTTTTAAGTTAGAAATTGGAGGTATATAACAATTTAATCACGAAATATCTATTAGTAATAATGTGTCATAATTTCGCCAAGACCTCATCATTGGTCAAGAAAGAAGAAATGGAATGGAATGTAAATAACGTAATTTATTGATATACTGCAGACAGCGTGTAGCCTTATCTTACATTTCTTATAAACATTTTGTAATGTATTGTCATCAAATCATTTTATTAAAGGCGCGTTCCAAGTAATACAAAAGAACGAGTCATTTCGACAAATGTTCGGTTGTGTGGTTTAAAATAATCCGAAGACAGAGCTCAGTTTGCGCCATTGTGCCCGAGCCAGAGTCAACACTTGAGACTCTTCCCCGAAGGGCCACGTCTAGCTTTCAAAACTTCACACTCACAAGAGATTTGTTTACATTCATATTATAAATAAAAAGTTATAGGGCACAAAGTTCTTATAATAAATTTATGAAAAATATTTTTTGGAACGAATGTTAAAATTATTGGGATTTAGTGACACATAATACGACTGTGCAAGGTTATATTGTGTGATCTAGTAAAAATAGAAACAACTTTGTCATATACCTTTCACACTTATTCAAAGTAAAAATTATAATATTTTGTTTTTAAATTTTTAAATGAATAAAGGTCTTTCTTTTTAAACCAAGACAAACTTACAAACTGATTCATAAATTACTTGCAAAAACGGCGAATTGATAAAAAATGGTAACTAAACACAAATATAAAACTAATCCCAACAAGCAATAGAAAATTATATTTACATAAGCACATAAACCATATTACATTTACTAAAAGATGACATTTCAAAGTTTTTTCTGGTTATGATATCATTATAAAACAAACATTCAAAGCATCTTGACACTGATCGTCGAATAAAACGTTTAACAAAACATCGTCATAGAGACCACTTGAATATTTTTACCTTTTTCCATACACAGCGGTGGTCTGTAGATTGTATTATTGTAAATAAAAGATTAATCAATGCTATATTTCCTATTTATTTTATAGTTCTCAAATATTCCTTTCCTAGTGTCTGCCTTTTAGTGAAGAATGAATGCTACATAAGAAGAAGTGGGTCTTCTACAGATTAAAACTAAGCACGTCGCTTAGCTTTTTTAACTATATTAAATGTTTACAGAAAATTTGAAGTTATATAGTGGTAGTCATAGGTAAAAAAATATACTCGAGCGGGTTTACATAATTAAAATTTAGTTAGATATGCAAAACTATAACATTAATACATTATTAGTACATATAAGTGAATTTTAAATTCAATTACAATTGTCATTCTGGCTGGTATTTTTTTTATTTTGTCAAGACTGCTTGCTGTCTTTGCCTGCGAATAAAAAAAATAGTCGCCATTACACTTTAGCGCACTCGATGTAGTCTTGTTTTTGGCTAGGGAAGCTACACCACCCTGTTTTTCAGTTTCCTATTAAGTTTCGTCACAAGTATAACAATACTCTTATAATTATTTATCTATATTTGTACATAATTATATACAAATCATCTAGCTACACATGTGTTTATCTACCGGCAAGATTACAACTAAAATATATTACATAATTTAAAGTAAACATCTTGTTCAAAACATAAGTCAAAATTAATAGAAAACAAAAGATTAAAATATACTTAATCAGAGAATAAGCAACAGGGATAATCTATAGGAAACAAAACTTTCTCCAACAAAATCTCGATCCCTCGCCCCAACAATCAGCATCTGTTTCCTCGTCCCACAATTAAATGTGTACACGCGACCGAATCTCAATACCCAATGCCATTTCATTCGTATTCACATTATGGGAATAGTCCGCGATTTATATTCGCTTCACTGTTTCTGTTCCGGGTCCGCTGGATCGAAAACTGTTGAATTTTCGGGTGTATTTGCCTTCGATTCAAACATCCATAGTGTTAAGTGTAAAAATGTTAACGATAATTATAAGAAATTATCGTCGCTAAATAAATGTTTATTTTATTTATTATTGGGAGACAAACATCATAAACAATACACCATGATTTTCACATATCACGTATTACAAAAACCAATAAATTTACACTTTTACATAGTGTCATGAAGTCAACTTAAACTTAAGAAAAGTTAAACATATAACAATTTTTAAGTAAATTTAAAAAAATAACAAAAAAAGGTATCAAATTATAATTAAAAACAAACATTGAAAATAATATGATTACCTTGCTTTTTGGTTTGAGACATTAACGGTGTGTTAAAAACTTTAAATAATACTAGCTCTGATTAACTCTTAAAAAGTGTTACGGCTATTATTATTAATCAAAAGCCTAAAGAATTGTTTGTAAATTCAAATAAAATATTTTCATTAAAATACGATAATAAATAATTGTTCAATAAAAAAAATTCAAAAGACTTTAATTCTATCCGACAAAGTTTAGTTCCAAAAGTTTTTACATTTCAATTTGTAATATGTTGATTTCAAAAACTTTAAATCCTTAGAATATAAAATTGTAGTCTCAAATGCAGGTAAACCTAGAGTTAAAGCAATCGTGCGTCTGATCGATTGTGCTGCATGCATTACAATAGTAAGCATTGCAAGCATGAATCTTAGGACTATTATTTGTGTGTTTGATTTAGGTACTCGAAACTATAGCAGAAATAGCATATTCTCATACGATATATAAAGGGGACGTTTCACTATCATTTTTTTTAATATATATTTCTTTCAATGATAATATTAGGGATTATTTTTATTTTCTGAATTCACTAAATTCTGGATCACGGAAAAATAGATTATACCTACATACTTCATATAACTTACGTTACTTACACGCTATAGCGGCATTAATAGTTTCTCATATCTTCAAGAAATTAACAAACAAGAAAGAAGCTACCAGACTTTAACCTCTAACCGTTAAGCCTCTTGTAATTTCAAAATCTCAATTGCTTACTTACTCTTCATACCTGAACATGGCAGTTTCAGTACCTATTGGTGAAACATCAGGTGATGAGGGGTAATTGGACCTGATTATATATTTGTTGCCATCAAAACATATTTTGACAGACTCGTTGGCGCAGTGGTCACTGCAACTGACTCAAGCGCTAACGGTCGCGGGTTCGATCCCCGCTCACGGCAAATGTCTGTATTGGCCATACGGATGTTTGTCGTGGTCTGGGTGTTTGTGTTCGTGTTGTGAGTGTTTCCGGACCCCCGACACAAGCTCACGCGACCTTAATGGGGGCCGTTGAGTGTGATGCGTTTATTATTAGGTAATTTCCATTGAGTCTACCGTAACAAAAAAAAAGAGGTGTTTTTGTACAAAATTAGTCACGTTTCTCACAATGTGCCTCCAAGTCAGATATTTTCTTAACCTTAAACTGATTATGCGGTGCATAAACTCTGAAACTAATGTCTGGTGAATACGTGACCAATTTTTAACATTCACTGTTGATCAGTACGTTTCCACAAGCAAAATCCCAACAAGTGAAGTAGATAAGAAAAATAAATAATATAAGAAAAGGTTTAGTTTCCTAGCATATGCCTGTATCGTTTTGCTCCTGTTCCCTGAACCCTCAGCTGAAGTGCGAATCTGCGGGCGGTCGCCACTCCACGCCTCTTCACTCCTGTTTGTTTTGCTGGCGTTTGAACTAAGCATACAACCATCGACCCTAACACCATTTTATTATATGTCATGCTATTTTGAAGCTTATGTACATTAAATAGTGACGTACTTTGGTTGCAGTTTTAATTTTGCTGGTATAAATCATCCTAGTGTACATTCCCTGTTTTCTCGAGTGTTGACCGGGTATATTGCGCAATGACGCCCTTAATATGCCTTTTGATAGATATTAAGTTACTTTTGGCACTTTTATGGACTGTGACAACAGTTTTAGTTCGAATAATATAAAATGGCTATTACTTTTGGTAAAGTGTAGGTGCTTGTTATACTTATGAAGATTCTATGAATTCTTAGCTCTTCTGATTGTTAATATTTCGTTTAAATTATCTAATTACTCTTTGAGTTGTGTTTTGTAATTAGTAGCTACTTTATGTTCTAGTTCTTCATGATATATCTCGTAGAGTTGTTAGCTAAGAACGTATTGTTAATTGTCATTTTGCTTAGGAGTTATAATATTTTTGATATTATTTAAATAACGCATTCGAACACTACTTAATTTTGATTTCGAAGTTAGTGCTCGAATTATAGGTACTTATCGTTCGAACGGAACTTTGCTTTTAGGATTTGATTTGATTTTGTTTTTAGTTATAGCTACTTTACTAGTTTAATAAAATAGTTCGTTAACAAATAATTCAACAAAAAAAAAAAACAGTTTTAAATCATCGACGCGATGATTTGTTATAAAAATAGTCCGCAACGAGACCCGCGGCGACCCATTCAGAATGCTCAGCGATTCCGACGCATTAACACCTATTACCGCGCACCCTTTGTCCCTCGCACTTCACGCAAAATACTACACTTTCCTTTTTACTGTTTATTGTTATCGTTTGTTTCGGAGCGCAAACCGTTCGTCGACAATGCGCCAGCCGGTGCGGCTGGATGGGCGCTTTCAAGAGTCGAAAAGCGGTAATTTGCTTCATTCAGTCATTGTTGCCGCTAAAAGTCGCCTTTGTCGACACTTGACGGAATTGGGAACGTTTAGATTCGGGAACGGGCAATTCGCGGAGTGGACGTTTTACGCCATTCGTCCACTCGCTCGCTGTATGAGGGTATACATCAGCTAATGGATTCTTTTAAGTCCACTATTCAGTTTCAGATCAATGTTTTGACTGAATTGTTTTTAACTTTCTAGTATTTTATTTAGTACGTTTGATAATGTTCGTTTTGTTCTTGTTGGTATCTTTAATCTTATTATGTAACTACAGATAGGTTATACCTTCATGGATTTTGGCACCCAGTATGGGAATTTGGACGACTTTGTCAATAACCACCTAGTGACTGAGTGTGACCCGCGCGAGTATATTTAGGACAAGAAGTCAATTAATGAGTTTGTCAAAATTAAGAATCTGTACCAGATTATTAACATCAAGTTGTATAAGCGTAACATATTGTCTATAGTTATAAAATATCATTAGATAGATTCTGGGAATTTGGTCAGTTGTAAGTATAGGTTTTTTTTTAGATATTAGCGTATAATAGATTTATGATAATATTCTAAACTTATGCTTATCTTAAGCATTAAAAGTGTAAGTAAATGTTAAATTTGTATTCTTCTTCTTTCTACTATTTTTAAATCTTTTGGTCAGGACCTGCTTATTCAGGATCTTATAGGTTACATATTTTTAAATAGATTTAATATACCGCAATATACCGCATTATAATAAGATATAAGATTTATTGCAATATACCGTAGCACTTAAGTCATTATTGATTAGAATTAATTAATTAAACCTTATTATGAGTTACGGTTGTAATATTTATTGTATTTGTAATAACTCATAATGACAGACGTTATATATACTCAAACCTGAACATGAAAATTTGTAAACATAGAAACATCTGCTCGAAACGAGAATTGAATCCGCAACCAACGGGGTTAAAGTTACATTCGTTACTACTACGCTAATATGTACGGTTATTTTGAACCCAGTACAAAATAGGAAAATAACTTTTTCATACTCGTTGTATTTTTAATTTCCTTTTCTTTCTTCTTCTTTATTAAAATAAACTAAAGCTATTATTATTATTACAAACATGTGTTACAGTGCATATTGAGTAAGTAAAATAAGGAGTTACAAAATATAAAGAAAGACTGGTGTCTTAACTAGGAGACCTGTACCTCTATTATCATAATTTAAGATAATTTTTAGATAACTTATAAGTAAACTAGAATTTTGCTCGTTAAAATTTACCCCTTTTTAAGCAAACTAAGCGTACATGAGATTTAGTATATTCAAAGTTTATGTAAAGAAGATTATTAGAATTTATAAACATAGACATGTTACGCTCATATTGACGTTAAAAATGTATAACATGTATCTATTTCCAATTTTGACAAGCTCGTCAATTGTCTTGTTAAGCCAATTATTGCTTGTGCTTCTTCTGTGTGCAGTCACTAGCTGGTTGCTAGGCAACGTCGTCCAAAGTGTTCGCCATACTGGGTGCCAAAATCCACGAGCTTATAACATATCAATAGTTATGTAATATCATTGGCGGAAAGCTAAATTTTATTATAATATATGATACAAATAAACTAAAGTAAATAATATGAAATAGTCTGTGGTCAATGTTATCCTTAAATATAAGAAAATCAAAATTTTTGTAAGTATAAACGTTACATGCTTAAATAGAAGAATTTTCTTAGATTAATAGCAATCTTCAATACTTACCTACAACTTAATGTAATTAATTATCTGCCTTTATACCAGATAAAGTAAAAGTACAGTCGACAGACAATATAATTATAAAGTGAGAAAGCTTATTGTCGAATACAATCGCTATCACAAATTGACATTTCGTGATTTGAATTGTGTCATTTTCAAACGTGACAACGCCTTTAAATGCCAGAATATTATAATATAAACTAAAAGCCATTAACCAAAGAATTAAATTGAATTGAATACTATAATATTTAATGCGGGAATTACGCTTGTAAGTTCTACACTAGTAGCTCGTTACAGGAGAACCTAAATTATTTAATTATTGAAAATTGAGTGATTGAAGTGTTATACTCGCCTGACAACTGCGACTTAGTACAAATGAAAACTAAGACTAAAGATGAAATATAAAATTTAATTTTATATGACATTTAAAAAAATCACATCGGCGCGTCGATTCTCTAAAATATATACCGTCTAAATCACCTTCAATGTATGACTTTTTTTTCAATCTTTTCACGAGAAACTCAAATCGTGGTTAAGCGATTGTATCTCCGGCTAATCTTTTAAACTTCCTTTCATAAAGGCTAAATAATAATCAGGAAGTTGACGCACAGCCCTTCTTGGCCTTTCACGAACTGTTTACTATTCGCAGATTACGACAAATGCTATTGTCCCGCTGATAACGTTTGATAACACACTATTGGGTAACGAGGATACTATTTTTGCACCTATTCATAAACCGGAAAGTGGAAAAATATTAAGCAGGTGGATCTACTTTAAGTTAGGGATTAACCTTAGGACCTACTTTGAAAGAACTGTCTGAATAACTTATTTATATATTATTATTATTATAGTATATCCTTTTTGATTTCATTCGCGTCTTAGCACCCGTGTTGCGATATTACTAATAGTAACCGCTCAAATGTTACAGGGCTGAGCGTAATATTATATTATCTATAACTTTCCTCAATAAGTGGACTATCTAACGCAAAAATATTTTTTCAAATCGGACTAGTAGATCTGAAGAACCGCACTTTCGAACAAACACTTCATTTTAATTATTTGTGTTCATCTTTATATCATTATTATCATAAATATTTTTCGTATTTATAAAGTACCATAAACTATTATATTTTCTTCTTTTTAAAAGACTATATTAATTATTTTATGAAATTATATTAATCGGATAAAACCAAGGACAAGATTTTTATACATCTTTCACACTTTCTTCATTTTCATCTTCTAAAAAGTGCAATAAGGAACAAATTTAAACAGAAATGTCTGGAAAATTTCTGAATACATTAACAGCCTTTAAATGTCATTCTTGATCAAAGTCTCCTAATTATTTAAAAAGAAATGTTACCGCTCAAAATTCGACTAGCTGTGCTACTGCGGATAGGTGAATATACATGTCTCCGATTTTTCCCCACACGTGCCGATTTTCACATGACGCCATACATTTTGATCCCGATGAATTAAAATGTAAAAGCACTTGAAAACTCCGAAGTGCGAGCTCGCATTTGAGTCCGCAATCAATGGAGAATCGGTTAAGATCTCGACGTTTCATTCATTGGGCCACCTTGGCTCTTAAATTTTTAATTAAAATATGTTATTTTAAAATAGGTCAACAAGAAACCGGTAGTCAGTTAGGTAGGTAGTTATTAAAAAAAAACAATCTAATTATTAAACTAAATGAAATAGAATGCATCCAGGGCGTTAGGTATTTGTTGATCCTCCTATGAAAACTAGGAGCATTCTAATGATTTCAGTCATTTTACTTTTAAATGTCACTTAAACTTATTTGTAATTTATGTAATTACATGAATCGCTTTTAAATACCTTCTCTTAGGCGGGAATTACATTTTTAACGTTTACTTACGTAACTGACGTCTATACAATAATTCTGTGATCAAGTAACAGTTACCTAGGTACGTATCTTAACGTAAACCGTGACTGTTAACAAATTCATTATTTAGGTACAATAAATTAATTCTGATGTAAAAACAATTTATGTGAATCTTATGAAAGTCCTAGAGCAAAACTTACAAGTATTAAATGGGATTGCATACTGATTTAGTTTAGATGACTTGAAATTTTTTGAACAAAGTTATAATCGGAATACTTTAAAATCTCTAAATTTGACTTTTTGTGGGTTGACACATTATTGCTTATCAACATCCAAATCTCACCTAAATAGTTTCCTCACAGAATTACGAATATAAAAACCTTCAAGGAAAAGTTAATACATAGATACTTATCTATTGTTTAAGATGATTCACTCGGTACAAATCGGCTCGGCTTTTAGGCGTGAGAACGTTTTGCGTACATTGTTGTGATATAATTTCTAGTAACAAGTTATATCATTGTAAATGTATTATGTTAATCAGTTTGGAATGTTGTCCATTTGTTTCAAATATTGTTAATGTAATGAATCATTTGTTTTAATATTAGCTGAGAAAGTTCATGACTTCTCACGTCCCACTTCATCTCACTTCTTGATTATTGGATTTTTTGGATAGCTATCACAAAATGCATTGAAATTCGATCTTTGATTTTCGAACATATGCTTACGTTTCGTAAAACACCTTTAATTGTAAAAATGTAGCAGATTTTTACAGCGATAATTATCTCACTAGTCACTAATCGAAGAATTGAATTGAATAAGCTCTCAGGTACCTATGTATTTATTTTAGCTCTAGTATTCGAATAGAAAACAATTGCCAATCACACCGGCATGCCAAAGTTATCTACACTTTAGCCATCAATTTTCTTATATTCCGTCTATAATTCTATATTATATATTATTGTCGTAGTGGTATAAAAATTAATCCCCCGTTTTGTTCCTTCTAATACGGATAGATATCCATCAGAAGTTTACACGCAGGGGAACTCAGCATTTATCGGATTTGTCTCATATTTATTTGTGTCGCGTACTGAACAACCTAGAAAGGAAATCGATATTTTCAGAATAAATCAAAAATAAATAATTTAACTACTTTCCGATAGGTAGTTTGGCTAAAAATGTAGTTGCATTTATTTGATGAAGAATGGCTTAGAAATTTATCTTGGAATGCCAATCCACTGTAAGCTTAATATGATAATTATGTCTCTTGTAAAGCACTAATACAAAGTTGAAACAGTTCGAATAAAAGCCCAAGAAAAGAAATTTAAAGTTCATCGGTAATCACCTTATACTATTAGTATCTAACAAATAAATTCCCATGAAAAGGAATTATGGTTACTGAGAATGTAATAAAAGTTTTTTTTTTAAACTTTAACAATTATTTAAGGTTAATTATGTTTCTTTTTAAATATTTGTGTAACAACTTATTTGTATTATAATCGTAATGATAATTAACTAATGAATTATAAGCACAAGCAGTACCTAATTAAAGCTTATCTTGTTCAGGCCGCTCGCATTGCATAAGCTTTCGCTAGAATTGAATTGTTTCTGCTCTGCTCTGCTCCTAACAGAGTTACTATAGCGTTACGTGTCTTATAAACTCAATTTTAAATCATCTTTATTAATATTTAGTGTTGATTCACTATTAGGATTATTTTATAACTATATAGAAATATAATCGGGTCAAATTCTTTTAACATAGCTTCTTTCTTTTTAGAAGTTACTACACCCTTTTCTTTTAAATTATATTTTTTCTTTAAAATTGTAACAAAAATACGGTTTCTATGGAGTAAAAAAATTATATATAATAAAAAATTATATTAAATATAATCGTATTTCTTAAAAATGATATTTCTTTAATTGTTAATTTGTACACTTCTAAGCTAATTATAAACATGTATGTAATGCTAAATTTAGTAATAATTGGCCTAAATTGCAAATTGTAATGTAAATTTTGTAATTATTTAAAAATATAACTGTATTTATGATTTCGTATATCTGTATACGCCACTTTGTTAATTAAGTAGTTAATATTTTTAAACGGCAGAATTCAAAGAAAAGAACTGTAATTAATTTGTAGTTGTAAAAAATAATAATAATAATTCAGCAATTATTTAGTGGTGCTGTAACTTCAAATTAATATGTAGATAAGATGTTAATATAATAGAATATGTTTATTTTTTTATGTTTATAATATATTTTTATGTATATCATAGGTAGTTAAGTAATTAAAAGAAATTTTTAAGTATAATTTCTATTTATTGGGATTTTATAGACTTGTCTTACGATCTAACTAAGTCGACGATCTAATAAACAAATAACATTATGTTGACGTTACTATAACAACAATGAGTAGATACTTTCAATTTTATATATACAAATAGCTATTTATGAAGTATATATCTACAGTCACTTGGTCGTTTTTCAGACTTTAAAATTAATGTTAAGTATTCACTTTAAGTAGACTCATTATAAACACGTCTATAGATACAGTTATACACACTTCTAACAATAAATTTACAATAATTTACACTTTGTTTTTAGGAAGAAACAAAAAACTGTAGCACGTAGCGGTAAAATGTATACGGTTTCTCCGAAAAAGAGTTCAACGCGCGTAAAGTAGATAAAGTTCGAAATAATTTGTTAAGAAATAGTATTTGAAGAAGTTAAAATAGTAAAAAGAAGAAGGAAAAATTACACTGACGTAGTTCACTATATCATGTTCTAATAATACTGAGTATTCACTATTCACATTTGTACAGAGAACGGCCTGATTTCGCCATATTGACTAAATTCACGGCTTAAGTATCTGGCGGGCGCAGTTGATCCGGTGGGCTGGGAGGTGCCGGAGAGTGCGGTGGAGCAGCGTGCCGGCGCAGCTGTTGCAGGATCGCAGGGTCAAGCGCGGGCCACCAGCCACTGAGCAGCGGATAGTGCGCTGCAGGTGTCAGCGGCGCTCGGGACTCTTCTTCTGTCGAACGCACTTCTTCCTGATCACTAGCTACTACGTCTATATCTTCTTCGATCTCCTCTTCTCCACTGCTCTCCCTACGCGCTCGTTTCTCAGGCGCATCGTCGGGTGCGAGTAGTGATGCAACGTCGAATTGTCTCTTCCTCGCTTGTGCGCTACCTGGTACCCTTCCACCACCCCAAAAAGGCAGAGGCAAAGCGGTCGGTGGAGGAGACTGGGGTGGCGGCGATGGTGAATCCTCACCGTCATCGTCCACGGCTAATCCCATATGTTTTCGCACTTTTCTCTGCGCTTTACGTCTTCTAAAATCGCCTTTCCGAAAGTCTTCGATGTTTGCCGGATGGATTGCCCAGTAATGTCCTTTTCCATTGGCCGATCTTCCCGCTTTAACGAAGCAATCATTAAGCGATAAGTTATGGCGAATGGAGTTCCTCCAGCCGGGCCCTCGCGTTCTGAAGTAGGGATAGTTGTCAAGAATATGCTGATAGATATCGGATAGCACGAGTTTCCGTTCCGGTGAGCTAAGGATGGCCATTGCGATGAGGCCGATGTAGCTGTGTTGCGGTTTCGGTTCCTCGGGCTGAAGTACGCGCTGTTGAAGCAGCGACATTGAGAGAGCGAGGCGAGGAGCATAGGGTCCATAGCACGGTGCAACGGCCGGCTGGTATAGACGGAGGCGTTCAGCGACGGCATAGTTGTAAAGTTGGAGACGGTAATGGTCTATCGCGGCGGCGGTCACGGCGGGCGCGTCTTTGGCCAGCGGCCAGGAGCCTCCCTCGGCTCCGCTGCACATGTTCGCGGTGGCGGTCGGTGCGCGAGTGCGGCCGGGCCGGTGTCGCTGTCGGCGGGCGGCAGCGCGCGCTACGCCGGGGGCCGCTCCGTCGCCGGCCAATCACCGCTCGCCCGCTCCTTGTATACGTGTTTTTGTTTAGCGACGCCCCACTCCGGCGGCTTTGCGACTCCACGCGCCCTGCCTTGAGGCCGCTGGTACTGATCGCAAGTAAACAGTGATTTATGAGCTGTTAAGTCATAAAAATTTAACATAGGTAATAAGCTAACAATATACTTATGTATATAAAATTGTACACCTACATATTTTGTTGTAGATTTAGAATTTGAAAATGTTATATGGATAACAGTATTAAATTACGAACTAAAGTTTATTGGTTGATTTATTTATAAATATAATGTTTTTTTTATATTTCACAACAGTTATTTATAATCAACTTAAAATAGTAAGTAGGTTTATATATCTAATAATGTTTATATTATTTATTAATTATAGGTATTTGCGTTTGCTTTGCGAAATCTTATAAACTGGCGACTTTATTCTAATTAATAGATACTAATTATAAAATAATAATATGTAAAAATGTACTTAGACATAGGTATATAAGCTGTGCAGTATCTAAGCACTAGTTGATTGAAAATTGACATTGTTTTTAAATATACGTGTTTTATTTTATTCATTTGGTTGCTATCGGTCCTTTTAAAACCGTTACAAATGACAACTTCGTAGCGAGTACTTCCCTGTTATTTTGGAGATATCACAACAAGCAACAACACATTACTTCTCAGGAGGCGAGGGCGAGTGAGATGTAGATAGAAAAATACGTCATCCGCTACAAGTGTGAAAAGGACAGAACAAGGTGCAACAGTTTCACATGTCGCGGTAAACGACTGTGATACAGCTTACTCTTATGCTTCAGTATTTGAATATAAACTTTATTCCTGTTACAATAAAGTAGAATTTCTATAATATGACAAGAAATTTTATGTCATGGTGAATGAGAAAGGAAAATAAAGAGATTTAGCCGCGAGTGCGAGTGGGGTAGCACTAGAGATATCGATGAGACGCCGCGAGCTAACAATGCAGTTGCCGCCCATTTAAATACGCCATTTTGTTTACTGTCTCCACCGGGCTTTGTTGGGGAAAGCGATGTTACAGAATAAGGAAATTACGGGAAATTTTTACTGACGTGACGAAGAGAACCAACTTCTCTGTTTTTATATATCTATTTTATTATTATTTTGTTTGTAAGTAATTCAAATGGATTTTTGAAAAAAACCACTAGACTCAGTGATTTTTTTTTTAATTTAATAAATACCTACGATATTTTATGTTTTAATTCGAGTACTATAGTGCGTAGTAACTGGTATTTCATTTCAAATCATGCACTATACAAACTAGATAGTTTCTATAGACGTCACTTTTAGACAGGATACCTGGGCAAGCAAGCATTACTAGGTATCTATTTCTATTTACAATAAGCAGTAAATTATCTAGCGTCTGAGAAAAATTAGAGCACGATTGCTTGTAATCCCAAATTACGTTGGAAGCTTTAAAATAAAAGTTCCCTTATAGGTTCCCTTCCTTACTTGTCAGAGACCTTTACGCAAACAATATTGATGGCGAAAAATATGGTCTAGGATTAAGTAAATGTAGTAATACATTTATTTAAGCTTCTGTTTATCGAAATTTTAAAACACTAACGGGGATCGCAGCAATAGGTTTGACAGACACGTCGGTGCAGTGGTCACTGCGACTGACTGAAACGCTAACGGTCGCGGGTTCGATCCACGGCAAACGTCTGTATTGGCCATACGGATGTTTGGCGTGGTCGGGGTGTTTGTGTTAGTTGTGTGTTTCCAAACCGCCGACAAAACGCCACGAGATCTTAATGGGGGCCGTTGAGTGTGATGCGTTTATAATTAGATAAAATTCGACTTTTTTTGTAATAATGCTTTTATTAATCTAAAATAAATACACAATCTATCGATTTTATGTTTGTGTCGAGGTAAAGGTACGTATTGATTTTATGTTTGTGTTGAGGTAAAAGTGAATCGAGAGCGATGGGACGCAAATTATCGCGTATAAAACAATCGAACTGTTGGCTATTGCTATTGTTTTTCGAATTGAGCGAAACACCACCGCGTACACCGCCCAACCACCGGCACGCATACTAATTCGACGCAAAAAAAAACGTCATAACGCACTAGTGATGATACCAATGACGTTTAATTGTGGATTTGTTATTGGGATATGTTTTTATACGATGACGAGGATTACGATTGTTTGTGGTGTAAATATCCCTTATGTATCCGCATCTCCATTCCTATATCCACCCGTAACTGGATGCTGATAAGCAATAATGTGGTAACCCACAAAAAGTGGAATTCGGAGATATTGATGTATTCGATAATTGGATGCTGATAAGCAATAATGTGCCAACCCACGAAGTGAAATACGGAGATATTGATGTATTCTATTAGTGCGACATGAAATTGGATGCTGATAAGCAATAATGTGTCAACCCACGATGAGTGAAATTCGGAGATATTGATGTATTCTATTATTGCGACATATAATTGGATGCTGATAAGCAATAATGTGTCAACCCACGAAGAGTGAAATTCGGAGATTTTGCGGTATTCTAATATTGCGACATATAATTGGATGCTGATACGCAATAATGTGTCAGCCCACAAAAAGTCGACCCTGAAGATATTGATGTAATCTGTTTAATTGTTATTAAAAAAAATTTTAAGTTATCTAAACTATATACAACCAATACCAATACCAATCCGCTTTCAATTTATTACACTTTTTTCAAAATAGAAAAGAGAAGATGGATGTATACGTCTTCAAACAAATTTATCGAGAATAAGCTTGACATGTTTAGACGAATGAAGTCCGTGTTGACATGGTATTGCTTATCAGCACACAACTACTCAACAGCTTAACCGAATTTGATAAATGACTCGTCATTAGATTCGTCGTGATAGCGTGACACTGGATACATAAAATTCTACACAAAAAATCAATAGTAGTTTTCGTGCCGGCGTGTCTCATGTATGTGTAATGTGTCCAGTCGGTTTGAATTTTTTTTAATTAGTAGTATTAATAAGTCTTGTTATACTAGTCATCGTAAATGGCCTTTGTCTTTTACCCAGAATTGGAGTAGGTTAAGTATTCAGTCACGAGAACTTTTTACAAAAGATTTTCCAATAAGAAACTGCAGTGATATCTAATAGGAATGTTATCTACTGAGATATTAAGATACCAAGGTATCTTAATACTTAATAGCTTTACCAATCGTAAATTTTATTTGTATCTGTTACATACTTGATTTATTGACTTAGCGGATTTAATAAAAAAATTCAGTGCCACATAAATTGGACGCTGATAAGCAATACTGTGTCAAGCCACACGGACTTTATTTTGAGAAA
Organism: Hypolimnas misippus; assembly: GCA_037950945.1. NCBI lineage: Eukaryota > Metazoa > Arthropoda > Insecta > Lepidoptera > Nymphalidae > Hypolimnas > Hypolimnas misippus. Next base: position 4,109,337 of record JBBEEQ010000013.1, on the reverse strand, counting down.
ATGGTGTCTCAAGATGTCAAACCTATTCTTAATTAATCTGTTTGCAGAAGTATATATCCCTGTTTTCTTTTATTGTTTAATAAAAGTTAGAAGCAGATTGATATATTTAATATATTATATAATGAAAAGTTTTTCAAATATTTGATATTATTGTATAAATTGCAAAATATGGAACGACCTTGAAATTCGAAACAATTAATTAAAAAACTTTTTTCCGTATTTATTTAGTTCATATGACTTGAAAGTTTTTTTAATTATGTTAAATAGGTGATGTAGTATCAAAATACATCAATATCTCCGATCTTAACTTTTTGTGGCTTAACACATTATTGCTTATCAGCATCCAATTAATAGTTAATAATTCAAGGATACTGTTAAGTACCTATCATCTATATCGCTCATCATATTTTAAACATGCTATTGATATACTTATAATCCTTTCGAATAAAGAAATAATCAAATAACAATTTGTTTATATAATTTTCAGCAGAGATTCAAAACTCGAACTCGTTTTAATTTATGCAGATTGATTTTATAGCAAAACGGTCTGTTTCATTGTTGTTCTAATTGCCCGCCGCAAGACGGAGGCGTGACGCCCCGCCCACCGTTCAGGCTCTTTGTACGCGACTGTACCCCGTAGTCCTCGTAAATTCATTTATTCTCTCCTCACTACCGGCCCAGTTTATTTTATGTTTGCATTGTTTATGTAACTGTACCTAGTGGGGCGGTGACGTCGAGTTTTATGATGCACCTGGCTTTGGGATGGCATTTTAGAATTTGATATTAGTTTATTAGCACAATGAAAGCAATGGTTTGAACCATTATTTTAAACTAATATATTATATAACACTTATCTAAGAAGTAATTGTAATTGTAATGATGTATTCGTCAATACTACCTAGTTAAGATGTACCTAGGTATAAGTGAAGTCAGAAGTAACATCCCTTAAAAGTCTCACTGCTGGTCTCCTCTCCTATTAAGGAAAAGGTTTGAAGCTTAATTCACCACGCTGCTCTACTGCGGGTTGGCGGATATACATGTGTCAGAATTTCTGTCGGCACATGCACCACCAAGCTCGAATTTAATTTAAACACAAATTTAGCACTTGGATACCTAAGAACTCAGCGATGCTAGTCGGAGTTTGAACCGGGAATCATCAGTTGATATCGACGTTTTCTAAACACTAGGCCATCACGGCTCGCGTATTAATACGTTCCTACTTTTAAAGTTAGTAGTTATTAGTTTTGGGCACTATATCTACTTATATTGCCTGAAGCAATAATATATCAAAATTGGGGAATTGGGGTAGATAAGTAATCTATGTACGAATATATAGGTACTTATGTTAAGAAAAAAAGTATTAAAAAAATATTCAAAAAACGTAATGTCTGACGACAGCAAATAACTTTCGCAATTATTTAACGCCCGCCTGTATATTGAATTAGGGACTTTGTGTGGAAAACTGTTCGCAAAATATTTAGGCGTCACAAAGGAGGTATTAGCGAGGCGGGCGATGGTAATTTTATGTAAATCGACCGCCGGCGGCAAGACGAGTTGCTCGGCGGTTTCACAATTTGTTTATGTTTTAGCAACAACTTCGCCGTTTCGTCTCGACTTTCTTTATATTTTGTGAGAGAAATTATAAGGCTTTTTATGATATAAATCTTTTTTTTGCTACTTTTAATGTTGAATTTAATATTTTTCGTGTAAATGGAAATATAGATGGGTATGTTATGTAAAAAATACAAAAACGAATTATAACAATTTTACGTTATGTAGGCTAGAATGCCTACAAAAAGAAAAGAGTAGGCTGCAAGTAGATAAGATAGATAGGAAGTAAATAGAGCGGTCCTCAAACGGATATTACTAATAGGAAAGCCAGCACTTTAATTTTAATTTAATTTTTTTCTTATAAAATATCTGGAAAATGAACAGGTGGAAAACCTGATTAAGTGATGACCGCCGCCCATTGCCATTAGCAGCACCAGAGGAGCCACAAATGCGTTGCCAACTTTATCAGCTACTTCATGGCGGTCTATGAAAATGACCTCTACAGCCCTGGTCGAGTCAGCCCGCATGTGAGCTCTGTTAGACTACATCTAGGCTATACCTCAGTTAAATTCAGTATCTACTATTAATGTTATTATTGATTCCATTCACTGATATGTAGGTATTTTATAAGAATTAATATGTTCCGTTCATACTATTTGATACTAAAAATCTGTGCCCATTTCCAACTTTGACAAGCTCATTAGTTACCCAAAGTTATTCAGTTCTATCTGGGTGCTAGGTAACTTAGTCTAAAATAGTCTGCATTCTAGGTGCCAAAATGCGTGAGCTTATAATATTATGGATTCAATTTAATGAATATTTGTACAACTAACAAAAAACAAATTGAAATCATATTTAATATTTTCTATCTAGAGCATGGTTGAGCTTGTTATGAGTTAATTTGTATCTATGTTGTTACATAGACACAAATTAACTGTTTCCAGTATATTTAAAGGGGAGGTAGACACGGGAGGCAGACGGTTAATTAGGACGGCGCGGAGTCTCCCGTCTGCGCACTGCGTGTCTACCTACCCACCTAAGTGGGCATGGAGTTTACCAAGAGATTAGATTTTTAACCCCCGGTAAAAAAAGGATGTTATAAGTTTTGCGTGTGTATTTGTGTGTTACTGTATTTGCGAATCTGTGTGTCTATGTGTCTATCTGGGGCATTGTAATTATTGTGCTGACTTAGATGCGTTTTTTTTTTGTGAAAGTTGATGTAATCGAGATGGTTTATGGCTATAATTTATGAACATCTATTAAGACGTTTGAAGGTTATCAGCTTTTTTATTCTTGTTGAAAGGATCTGAATAATTTCTACTGGTCGATTAGTTCAAAATGATATTAAACTTACAGCAGCATTCGGTTACTAGGTTACTGAGTTGTTTTATATCGCTCATGAGAGTAAAACTTACAAATAAAATCTCGCCTTCAAATATGTTTTTTTGAAAGTTTTCATTGTGGTAGAGCCTAGCTGTGGTCCGTTATAGACTATAACGTTTGCGGTCATGTTTCGACTACATGGTATGGATGGTAAGTACCACATTCTCACATAAGGTGTAAAGTAGTTACTATATTTACATTTCCTTGGACGAATACTCCCCTTCTCTTACTTCCCATGCACTTTTTCCATTATTTACGCTGATAACGCATCTGTGAGTCCTCAAGTGGTGCTAGTTGCCATAAGCGGCAGAGATCTTTAACGTTAGATGACCTGCGTGCTCGGTTATTAAAATAAAATTATTCGTTAATAAAAAAATTGTAATGAAAATTGACTGTGTTTTAAATTATGTATTCAAAAATCGTCCTTCACGGTTCTTTCATGGGTGGCCATTTTGTCTTAAAATAACAAGAAAAGAATAAACATTATAAAGATATTCTATAGTTAGCTACAATATTCAGAAATAAATATTATTCCTATATGAATGACCTCTTGAAAATCGCATGGCCAATAAAATTTTTTCGAAGAATCTTAACAATAACCAAAAAAAATGTATCGAGCCCATTGCGACACTTGAACAATCATCCTTATTTTATTAAAACGAGATTCGACATGACAGCTCGATGAAAAAAAAAATGTACCTTATTCATTTGAAAATGGAGCTCATTTTTGTTTAATGTGAGGCTTTTATAAAGGTAATACAATACCTTAAGCGCCATTCACACATTTCAAGTTGGTGCCTTTATTCTGGTTGACACTTTTATACGGTCACGATTTAACACGTACAAACGAAATTAGAACCCAATAATATTATTACAGTTTTTTCAATCTAACTAACAATGAAACCCCGATCTTGTGACTTAATATTTTGAATAAGTACCTCAGCATTTACTCGGATTACCACCTACGTATTTGTGTAAACACAATAAATATTTTTTTTCATTCCTCTTTAACTCTCGAAGATTAAAGATAAGATCGGAGTTTAAGATGTAGATGACGAGGATGTCATATTTTGTAATATTTTAATCGTCGATCAGTTATATAGTGTAATTTGAGTTTCTCTTAATTTCTTTTAAGTTCAATGTTTTCAAATATGTATTTTGTAGTGATTTTGTTATACATGTATTAATTAGATATAATTGTATTGAATAATTATTATTTATTAGTATTTTGCTTTCGAAACATGAACGTTTTACTAATAAATTAGCCCCCCACGGTTACACTTGCGTTTATGGTTGCTGCTTCGTTCTTGTGGGTCGGATTGTGATGTAATACAATTATATTTTATATAGATAGCCCAAGGAAAGTCAGATCACTGGTTTCAGAGATTACCTCTTACATACAAATTTACAAAAAAAAATAAATACCAATTTATAATATAAGTATAGATATTGATTGCATATCAAACATGTCACAGAGATAATATTCTGTAACTAACATTTTATTTCATTTATAACATACATATCCATTGTTATAAATGTCCATATTTTTTATCGTAAACAATATGTAAATGAGTGTTTAATTATATAAAGTGGGCCCTATTTTGTTTTGGGTAGTTGTAATATTATTTATTAGTACAAATATTTATTTCCCTTAAAAGCATATAATACCATCCTAATGCATATTTTAAAATTAAATAAAACCTTATTAACATATGAACACTATGTATGCTGTAAATTCTGTTTAACTTAATCGTAATCCATGGACAATGGCACGACGCGTTACACTAAGCTGTGGGGTTAATTCAAGTTTCCGCCATATTGGGGTCAGTACTTGACGACTTTATAACTTTTACCCGGTTGCTCCAGAAAAAAGGTTTGTGTGTATTTTTATTGATTTTAACTAGTGACGCGTTTTCTTTTCTTTTTTTGGTTCTGTAGTCCCACGCTTTTATAACGTAAGGAAAATTAAAAATAAATATATATTTTTTATAAATTTCAATTAAATTAATGAATTTAAATAAATAATTTTAATTTTAATAAAAAAAAATAATAAAAATCAATTTATCCGAATTTTTGTGCATTCCGTTTCTTTGAATTTTAGAAGGTTTCGAACTAAATGAAACCTAAAAAAGATGAGTGTACTAAAAATAGTTTCATCTAGGATCATTAAAACAATAAACGAAAATATTCAAAGATCGCTCGTAATTACTACGGTACGATATGCAGAGAAGATTATATTCATCCTCCATCTGAAGACTGTATTCTATGCTCCGATAGCAAGCACTAGACTTATGAAGCATACTGTTTTTATATTGCGCGGGTATACGCTTCTAAGATTACAAAGAAGAATAATGTTCCGCATCTTCTTTAAAAAAATGTTGCCTTTTAAACTAAAATTAACCATCCTGCATTCACTAGCTGGTGGTAGGTAGGTATATATTTACCTATTTTGTTTATCTTTGCGTAAAATAACTATTACAAGAATGATATTGAACAAGAATGATAACGAAATATTATTTTTTTATAAAATATTAAAAAAATATAGAAATCGATTGATAAACCATGAAATCAAAAGAGTTTATTTCTGTCTGTTATGAAATTGAAGTGATTAAAATGGTTATTGAATTGACCTTGAATTTAAGTAGTATATAAGTACTCAAAAGTATAATATTTTTTATCACGCGAACAGCTAACACATGCCACTGTTGTAATTGAATTAACCGCACAACAGTGGACAGTAAAGTAAGCGCAGTGGCAGCCAGTAGGTGGCATTCAAGGATTACTCGGCGTTAAGTGGATTATGCTTCCGCCCCATGCCGACCGCGCTTGAATAATGTGTTTTTTATATTTATATTGTATGAAAATAGTTGGACTTAAATCTATTTAATAATAAACATAATCTAGATCTTTTCTGAAGATTTACTATTTTAATAACTAATTTTTGATTGAATCCGAAAAGATAGATGAATTTTAGGTATGATACCCGATATCATTCCCTTAAAAGGCGTATTGTAATTATTTTTTTGCTTTGATCAGTAGTATTTAAATGCGTTGGAAATAAGTTAAGTTAGAAATCGTAATTCCTTATAACGCAAACTGCTGGTGATTGATGCAACCGTTGTAAAAAGTATAGATAGTAGGAATATTTGGACGCTAATAGGCAATACTTTGTTAAGCCACACGGACTTCATTTTGAGAAAATGGCTTCTAATGATGTCAAACCTAGTCTTAACAAAAATTTTTGAAGAAGTATATATCCATCTTTCCTTTTCTTTTTTGATAAAAGGTATAATGAATTAAATCAGATTTATATATTTAATTTATTATCTAATACAAACTTTTTCAAATATTTATTATATTTGATTATCGTATAAATTGCAAAATATGGAACGCATATTATAAATCGAAACAAATAATTAAGAAACTTTTTTCCGGTCTTATTTAGTTTGTATGACTTGAAATTTTTTTGAGGAATGTAAGGTAGGTGATGCAACATTAAAATATATCAATATCATCGAATTTGACTTTTTGTGATTGAAACATTATTACATATCTCCATCCATTTAAACTGTGGGTTAATTTAATTCTGTCATACTATAAAAAAGAACATGCTACCTTCCTATTTCGAAACTAATAATAATTTGATATAATCAAACCAATCAATAATTGATATTACTTTGCCATTTGATTCTATCTTGTTCATAAGCGTCACCGCAACTATTTTGGGCAATATTACCGTGGTAGGTTTTCAGGACACTTGTAGATTGTAGGTATCTACTAATAAGGTATCTAAGTATGTCGGTGAGATTTTATTTCACAATAATTTTAGCCAAACTGCAAAAACAGAATTATATGATTATGACATCTCAAGAATCCTCTTTACACAATAGTTTGATATTGAATAAACACTTCAAGCAGTCATGTTTTTTATAAGTGTCAATTATAGGTTCTTACTACTATTAGTTATCTCGATTGCCGTTTTCATCTAAAAGTAAATACATAATTTTATCTTAAAATTCAATCAATTTTACAATTTATAGTTAAAAGTACGAAAATTTACCTCAAACCTAGTGTAAATAAGTAACAAATCAATTCCCTCAACGCGGAAGCCGTCGAGTGGGCATTAAATCGCTTACGATTGAAAACATTCGCGTTCACTCGAACAATACGTGAAAGCCATTGTCGAATTTCATTTTGTCAATACGTAAATAGTTCATAAATATTTAAACAGCTTAAACTGAACCCTTGGGAACGCTTTGTAGATATTTTCGAGTGGGCAAAAAATAATTTGCAATTATTGTGTCAACACGCTACTGGGTTGCGGATTTCCGTTCAGATAAATGTGATTAAAGATTTTTATTAGATATATGTATGGATGTCGATTTTGTAAATATGTTGACTTCGATATTTTTGATATAAAATAAAACAATATAGATACTCACGTTTTTATATAATTTTTTCAAGCGAAAGTTGACAGGTAGGTTTTTATATATTTCGTAGCTTTATAATTACATACTTAGGGCATACGACTTGAAAGTATTTTCATTCTACTTACTTACAGTCAGTGGGTCTTATTCCGTTTTTCAGGTTTAATCAACAGATGGAATTAGGCTCCTGACTATATATAAAAAAACCTAAATAGTTACTCATTTTATTTGACACACACACGCATATGTACTCTTGTTTTTTTTTTTTGTTTAAAGTCTGTGTGTCTAATTGAGAATAGATAAGATTAATGGATCTACTTTGTCAAAAGTAGAGACGTCAATGATGTAAAATTTTAAATTTTATAGAATGAGGTGCAACAAGAAAATAATTAAAAGGATGATACATAAACACAATTTCCATGGCATTTTTTATTATTGTATAAACAAAGATACATTTAAGACATAATAAAATACGTCTTCAGGAAGTAGGGCAGGCAGCCGTAGCACGGCGCCCAGCACTCCACTCATCCCACACATTCTAAGAACGGACGTACATATCGGAACAACATTTCGAAACCTACTTAATTCAATTACATGCCATTGTCCAGAGTTTTTGCTCGAGCATTTAACACTCCAACAATGCATTTATTTTGCCAACAATAACTGTATATTTCTGAACACAATGCTCTCGTCTCGTCCGAGTTGACGGTCCGTCACGATGGTCAGTATTTTTTCAACACTCGAACCTAACTGTTCGTGAAAGGTGAATTGTGTTTGCGCGTGAAGTGTTTATCGTGTCCTGGCCTGATACTATCTTAATCTCGGATTAGTAGAGTGTTAAAAACCATTGTCAGGTTGTCTAAATTCTTAAATAGATGCAGTGCCCACCTAAGAGATACAATAGGTCTTCTGTTTGGTTCAAGCTCCCACGAGCAAAATAATAGTACTTAAAAATTTTTCGAATGCTCTGTATCCGGTCAAGTGTTTAGATAAAAGATATTACAGGATAATAAAAATATATTTACCCAAATACATATTACCATCTAGTTCAATTAGTAATTCTTCTATCAAACGTAAAGAAACAATCTTAAAAAAAGCAAAAAATTAAAATCACTAACCATACGTATAATATATAAGGTGTTTTAAAAATGTATAGTTATTTTAATTTTTTTCTTTCGAGAACTTCAAGAAGGTTATAAGCTTCTTGGTTGAAATTTCTTTTGAATCTGTTATCACGTTGACAAAGTTATTGATACGATGCAGGCTATGTAGTACTACACATGACTTTATATTTGCATTTTATACATATTATTTTAATAATAAAATGATTACCATTTTTAAAATAACGAATTGTACTATAAAATCTATGATCTATTTTTTCTTCTTCATATCGCTTTGTGTTATTTTACATGTATGGTTCATTTCTTATATTCTTAATTTAGCTGATGACGTTAGTTCAATTTTTTCCATAAGACAGCGCTTTGAAACCAAGCTAAAACAAAGTAAATATATTTTGCTATGGACGAATTTATATCATTACCAAATAATCAAAGACGATAAAGTTATATTCCCAAGCTTGAACTGTTCAAACAATAATTGTGTTTTCACAAAGAACAAAGCTCTCTTTGACGAAGATTACACGAGATTTGATGCTATAATTTTTAACGAAGATATTCTTAATTCTAAAGATAGACCATTGAACCGAAATCAGGATCAAATATATACTTTTAATACGTTAGAATCTTCTTACAGTTTTCCAGCCTGTGAAGTATATAATGATGGATTCTTCAATTGGACTTTTACATATCGCCTTGACTCGGATATTGTGTGGAGTTACTTTGTAGTGAGAAATCTTAGGGGAACGATTGTCGCTCCCAGCCTTTCAGTCAAATGGTATACAAGTTCCCGCCCTATTCTAAAGCGAATAAGGGCTAATTTGGAAGGAAAGCGGAAAGCAGCAGCCTGGCTCGTAAGCAACTGCAAAGCTGATAGTTTGAGAGACGAGTACCTAACGATACTACAAGAACATCTTTTCCATTTTGGTCTTAAAATTGATGTGTACGGTAAATGCTCACAAAACAGATGCCCTAATGATGATTGTGATAAAATGATAAAACAGGATTACTACTTTTATATGGCATTCGAAAACTCTTTAGCGGAAGACTACGTGACGGAGAAAGTACTTCATGGCTTCAATAATTATGCTGTTCCTATCGTTTATGGTGGTGCAAACTACACTAGGTATCGTTTTTGACCACATAGTTTTAGTGTTTTACCAAATTGTAGACCACTCTCGTACTAAGAAGGTCGTTAAATAGTAATATAAATATTTCAAGTCTCTCTTTTTCTCTCTATATAAGTAAACGTTAATCACAATTGCTAACTTTAGTTAAAACCTCTTAAAATAATTATCTTCTATTCTCCCATATCTGTTTCTTTCTTTATGAATATAATAATATTTTGTGAGACTTATAGAGACTTTATTTATAAGTTTAATCCTATCACCTCTAGATTTCTGCCTCCAAGTTCGTACATAAACGCCAGAGAGATGCATCCTTACAATTTGGCGTTCGCTATGTACCAAGCCATACAGACACCGGCTTTATACGAAACATACTTCAAATGGACTAATTTATACACTGTCGACGCCGACTACAAATCCGACCATCCTTTATGTAATCTATGTGATGCGTTACATCATAATCAGAAACGTTCAAGCAAAGAAAAATTTAGACTCTGGTGGAACGGTCTTAATGGTATGAAATGGTGTCTTTCAAATGAATATTGGAACGAAACGGCCAATGTTAATATCGACGCGAGACATATTTTTAATCTATATTAGTTTTTATATATATTTTTTAGTTAATTAAATAAATAATTGAACTACTAATTGAACTAGGGTTAATATTATTTTCTGCGATATTTAGTGTCTTTCTGATTACTAGTTTTAAATGATGTTGGTATCTCATTCAGTATTTTTTCATATATAAAACCGACAAATACATTCGAAAGTACCAAAATCTAAATGTATGTGTTTCGCTAAATATTCAAATTCCACGTTCCCTTCCAAGCTAGCGTGGAAACACAGACACCTAAGTTCAAAAGCGGTTGGGCAGAGGGGGCGAAAACAATTACCTGCATTTACATACATCATAGCTGCCGCGGGCATATATTTTGGTACCACATATTCGTATTCATTCGATGTTTAGGATTTACTAAATGAAAAAAAATACAGATAATTTTTTTCGTTAAGTGTCGTTAGAACAGTTTCATCTTTTTACTAGTTACCCGCTTCAACTTCGCACGGATGTTCCAATTAAGATTTATTCACTTTTTTTATATGAGGATTTTTTACTCTAATTTTTCATTTCTACGTACGATTTTCAAACATTTTTTTTAAACTAAAGTAAAAGTAAAGTAACAGAAATATCCCACAGCTGGGCAAAGGCCTTCTCTCCTATAAAGGAGAAGGTTTAGAATTTAATCCACCCCGCTGCTCCACTGCGGTTTGGCGGATATACATGTGTCAGAATTTCACCCGGCACATGTAACCTACATGTACATCCTCAAGGTGTTTTCCTTTACCGCCTAGCTCGAAATGAATTTTAAACACAAATTTAGCACTTGAAAAATCAGCGATGTCGGGGTTTGAACCTGCGATCATCGTTTGAGATCGACTGTGTCCTAGCCACTAGGCTATCTCGGCTCAACCTTTACTTTACTACTTTACACTTTTTATATGAAGATTTTTCATACTCAAAGTTTTCATTTCTACGTAGGATTTTTCAAACATTTTTTTCACTGACTATTACAAAAACAATAAAAAAGAATTTGTTAAATTTTCAAGGTCATTCTGAAATGACATTCAATGAATAAGTATCCAGAAATATGTAGGTACAGAATAACTGGGTTACCTATGGATTACAATAACACTAGGTACACAGACGTCGACAGAAAATGCACGGTACCCCTGCCAAATAAGTTTGCGATCCCGCATTTTTCTGGCCTCCGATGTCGTAGCCGCTCGTTTCCGGATTAAATACGAACACATGCGCAAAAATAATCCCACACAGGGCAAGATTAAAGAAAACTCATCAAATCCAAACCTATAAGTCTTCATGGACGGTAGTTTTCTAATCCGAGGCACAATAACGTCCTGTTATTAATTTCATATCGTCACAAAAGAGCATGTTGGTACAAATATTCAGTACAAAGACGAGAAAGTAATTAATGTTAGATTCGTATTGGTTGAATCCAGTCGTTAGTGCCCTGGGGAGGTACGACACAATACAGTAGTTAGGGAAGTTGGGACGGGGGACGTATCGGCGGACGTTTAACGAGCAAATTATTTAGTAAATGTTGCCAAATAATAACATTAATGTGGGTTGGGGCTGACTCGCGACTGCTCGCTAACTCGCTACGTTCACTGAAAGACTAGCGTGGAATATTATTATTATAAAGCGTAGGCATGTTTTGTTATAGTTCATTCTAATTATTTTAATGAATAATATTTAATATTAAAATAGAATTATATCTCAATCTGTCATCAACGAATAATTATGGATTTGATACGAATTACAATAAATTAAAAGAATAAGCAAATATAATCGCTACAACCGGTTTTAAATTCAATAATTTATCGGTTAAATCTATGTATAATGTAGTCGTATCAATTCCTAATTACTATTTCTTAACTAAATTAATTTTATCTGTATTCGGTTTCTTTAATTCACTAGTGACTTTCCAAAACATGGCTTATCCACAAAGCCTTGTTATGAAAAGCAGAGGAGGGTGTCCCCCTGAGGGTGGTTAGCCAATGAGAGCTCTCGTCACACTCGACCGGGCACCAGTGCAAACAGCAGAGCCTGAATGCCACATAATTGAGTGTCTCCTCATTTCTCATCTCGATGCTCAACGACGCGGACCCATTGTAGACCCCATTATAGCAATTATGAACTAAATGTTCGCGAATTAACGATGGTTTTATAGATGTTTTACGCGTGGATGGGCAGTGATTTTGATGAGAGAACTTGAAGTCAGGGGTCTTTTGGTGTGTCAATAAAATATGCTCGTGCTTTTGTTGGGTCGCTTTGTTATAATTTTGATAAATACAATGTAGCAGTAAATAGTGGACTTAGTCAAAGATGATCACGTGACTAATTAAATATTTAAACTATTTCTAAAGTTCGACTTTGCTTATAAATGAAATTATCTGTATTTATACTACTTACTTACTTGTGCTAATAGTATAAAATACCTATAATTTTTTAGATGGACTGAACTGGCTTGTTGGATATACACGTATCGGAATTTCTCCAGACCTAGCAAGTTTTATCGCAATGTTTTCCTCCACCGCCGTGCTTGAGATGAATTTAAACACAAAATTACCCCTTGGAAACTTAACGGTGCTAGCCGGAGTATTAATCCGCGATCAACGGTGGAGATCGCGGTGTTTTAACCACAAGGCTATTTTTAGTCATAACAATAATAAAACGTGATAAATAACATTTTTATCGCGTTTTGTTACATCGATGATTGGGCCTACCTGATGCGCCATATTAAATTTATCGTGACTTCATAATTCCTTCACGCAGCTCACGATTTATAAATCATAAATTTTCGTAAAACAATCTTACGATCGCTCATTTATTGTTTAAGGAATTATAGCCTACTTTAGTAACTTATCTACACATATAAGGTTTATCGCAAACGCATCACCTTATCAACAACACAGTCATTTAAAATGATAACAAGAAAAGACATCTAAAGTCAACAGTGCGCAAAACGAGCCATCGTAAAGACCCAAGGGACGTGGAAGTCCCCGCAAACGGAATGGATAATTCAATAAGCGACGGAACGCACCGACTAATGCCGAAATTAGCAATACGATACGATTAAATAGATTTCGGTCGAACAAAGCAGATGTCAAGGGAATACGGTAAGCCGGGGTGTTTAGCGTCATTACCGCGGATGATGAAGGGTTGCGCAAATATTGTACCGTTCTGTGACAAGCTTTTATGTTTTATTAAATGATATTTTTTAAACTTTCGCGATTTATACCATTCATATTTAATATAACGGGTCTTATCGCGATAACTAATGGTAGTAACACCTTTCGTCTAAACGTCGGGCAATAAAAAGATATTACTACCATTAGTTGTCGCGATAAGACCCGTTATATTAAATGGATGCTGATAAGCAATAATGTGTCAACCCACAAAAAGTCAAATTTGCAGATATTGATGTATTTTGATACTGCATCACCTATTAAACATTATTCAAAAAAATTGTAGTCATATAAATTTAAAAAGTTCGGGAAAAAAGTTTCTTAATATAATGTTCCAAATTTCAAGTGCGTTCCATATTTTGCAATTTATACAATAATCTCAAATTTTTGAAAAACCTTTTATTGGATAACACATTACACATGTTAATCTGCTTTTAATTCATTATACATTTTATCAAAATAAAAAACAAAAGATGTATAAATCCGTCTTTAAACAAATTGATATAGAATTGGTTTGACATCTTTAGACGCCATTTTCTCAAAATGAACTCCGTGTGGGTTGACACAGTATTGCTTATCAGCGTCCAATATGGATATTTTTTTGTTTTTATATAAGTATTTTTTTTTTAAATAAAGAGTATTTGGTGTAATATATTTTTGTTACGTTCGCTCATATGTATATAATGGAAATGTTTGGGGTGTTGTATTTATCCAAAGAAAAATGTGACAATTCTGTTGTATCTAAAATGGTTTTTTTTTCAGTATTATATTTAAAATAAAAATAATCAGTCGATGTTGAATAATCGGAAATTATTGTGAATTTAATCTATTACGCTGCTTTATTACAGGTTGGTTGAACTTCACTTTTATAAAATATTCAGATTTTCTCACGTCTTTTTTAAGATCGTAAGTAAGAGAAGAATGAGAACGTTAAGATGAGGCAAATTCATAGTTACCCTTTGAATACAAGCACATACAATCTTCGGTTGTAGTTTGTGCTTTCTTTTCTCAAGAATGTTCAAATGTGATTTAATATGACGTAAGATAAGGATAAGATTATCTAAACTAATACCATCAAGAGAGAGATAATTTTATATGAGTGAAGTAAACTCTGGAATCTATTGTAAAAATTATCGTAGGTACCTACCACTTGAAAGATACATTATTTTTGTTGGTCATCTATATTTTATGCGTCAATATTAAAACAAATCCACATTAATGCAAGCGTACCCACGAGTAAAAGCTAGATTATTTTATTAGGTAGTGAAGTTGTTTCTAGCTTCATAAGTAGTTTAGATAATTTATTGTACGCGTTACAAATCGACGTTCAAAGTAATAAGCCTGATAAGAATTAATAGCAATTACTCATACTTGCTAATTTGATCGAATTTTAAGATACAAGTAAAGCGGACGACAAATCATAATCATTTACTATCAGTACTATATTATGTATCTTATATTATCCCAATTTAGGTATATATTTCTACAATGCTTGTATTTTGCATTGATGTCCGTTGTATGTGGACACGTGGCGGCACGTGTACAGCCGCTCTCAGCGCTTTGTGCGCTGCAGATTGTTTCCGGATGACCGTATCGTGTTGCTGATGAAAAAATGTTGACATTGATGCGGTATTCGAACATGTATATAATTACATTGAAAATTTATTGCATAGACTTTTTTATGATATCCTTCTATTTGTAAAACTATGACCAAAAGACTATTATACAAGACTAGTAGTTGCTCGCGGCTACACCCGCGCGTATATTTGTGAATTTCAGCTAAATAAATCTACCAGCGAAATTGTTACCCCTTCAGGATTTATTACCTCCTAGTGTCATTTTAAGGGATGATTTTGAAATTCTGAGATACATACATATATTTCATTATTTTCTCTAAGTAATATTTGTGCTGAATTTAAGGATAATCGGCCAAATATATATTTTCTCCATACAAACTTTACTACCCCCTTGCACCCCAGTGTGGAATAAAAGTACCCCATTTTCTATTTTATATTTAATTATTATCACCCAAAAGTATGTGTATTCAGTTTTTAAGTTAATACGACCACGAAATTCTACAAATCTACTTTCGAAAAAAATATATTTTGTAATATATTTTTTTCGAAACAGCCATACTTAGTTGGTCGGTATTATTTGAATTTATAAATAACTTAAAAACGAGAGGTTCCAATTTTTTGTCGATTATAAACCGATATTTTTTGGCTTAATATGTTACGGTTCGAAGATGCCATATAAGATAACACACTTGAAGAATTAGATCAAGATTCAATGAAAATCCAGTCACCATCCGCGTTTTTCGCGTGATGCGATGATAAAAAGTAGCCCATGATACATTGATGTAATGATAAGCTATATCACTGTAAAGTTTCATCAAAATCACTTTGTAGTTAATGTGTGACAGAGACAACAAATATCCATTCAAATATCTATCTTATCTTTACAAACTTTCGCATTCGCGTTTATGTATTGATATATGTATAATTTTCATTCAAAATATATAAAATGGTGAGTCTAATAAAACGAAATACATGTTGCGACTTAGCTTACCGTTTCATATTTGGCTTTGCGAGGGTTTAGGCGGGGGAGGGAAGACGGAAACAATTAGGCAGAGCGCCTGCGCGGGCTTCCGGCGCCCGTAATTGCTGTATCTGTTCGCTCGATGTGTTCTGTTATAATTGACAACGATTGTTAATATTTCGATATTGAATGTTATCTGCTGTGAAATGGGATTTACATGTTGCGCCTTAATGGGCATGTACTTTTTTTCTGGGGCGTGGTGTGTATACCTATTATGTAGGTGACTTACTTATTTCTTCAGTATTGCAATTACCTAAAATGAAAATAAATTTTTGTTAAGTTATCTCCGGGGTTCTAATTACTAGTTTACTTCTCATTATTAATATGCTTCTGAGAGTAAAGACGACTAATCTATCCATCTATTCTAGAGAGAGGGAGGGCGCGTACAGGCGATATATAATAATAACAAAATACAGTATTATTTACTTTTATGGTATATTCCTAACAATTTGCAATTTATTTTACGTATGTGTGTTGACATTTATTATCAATTTATTCGAGAAATAAGGTAACAATTTTCGTTCGGCAAGAATTCCACATAAAGCAATGAAAAACAACTTATGTAAATATTTTTGAAAGTCTGAGAGCAGAACTTTTAAAGGGAATACTCACTATAGAGGAGGAAAATATCACAAGTATGACGTCATTAAGATTGAAACACCGCGGCGGTTATTATTTATTACAGCTGTGTATGCGGAGTCTTTACAAGCCTTTAAGTAACCTATAATTTTTTTTATAACTTTTATGCAACTGACCCAAGTTCAATATTTTTAAACCAAGATTACCGAAAACTTTGTATTCTTTCAAGAGTTTTATTTTTATAATTATAAACATATTTATCAATGTGGCAAGAATATAAATATATGTTTATTAGTAGTCGAATAAAATTAATATAATATATTTTCAATTTAATTTGTGATTTTTTGTAATTAAAAACAAGGTTATTACAAGATATCAACCCTTCATATAATTCCCTAAGGATTGTTCAAAGCAACATTCGGTATAATATCTCTAGTAATGGCAACACCGGGGAGGGCGGGGTAATCATCCCATAATAGTCGGATTAACACGACAACCCTTTGTGGGCGGATTATAAAACTTCGCCAAAACATTTGTTCGCACTCATTATTTATGCACGTCCATCTAATATTCGGACAACGAATTTATTATCAGTCACTGTTATTTTAAGAGTGAATAAATTATGTACAAATTAATTACGATATATTGCATTATTTTGATTTTTTAAAGTAACATAATAACTTAGTAAGTATTTAGTTTTTAGCCTTTATTGTTAATTCTAAATCATATATTTAAAACATATTATAAAACAATTACAATTACGCAATTTAAATTGATTAATTATGATAATAACAATCATCATAAACAAAATTGTCTGTTTAATACCTAGAATTTTCGATGCAACAATTTACTCTTTAAAGAAGCAAATATTTTTCAACCAATGTAAAACTGATTTTCGTGAACCTGATCAAAAAAACCAGAACTCCTAACCACGTATACAGTTATATGCATTTGCGATTTGCAATAGCAGTAAAATAAAAAATATATATTTTGCATGTGTAAAGCGATATAAAACAACTCTGTAACCTAATAATCGATAGGTAGGTACGTCGTAAGTAGTTACGGAAGCTGTGAATGACAAAAATAAGGCACTGGCAATAAATTCTTTCAGGTGCAATGAAAAAACCTTATGTAATTCTTTATGAAAGTCTGAGAGCAAAACCTATAAGCGTATTTTTTTTTTTTGCATTGTATAGCGAAAGTAAATATGTTTTTTTTTTTCTAAGAATAAAATATTAAATCGTTAACAGATATTTATATAAATACACAAGAATGTTGTCGGATGCTGTCCAATTAAATTTAACTTTTTACAATGGAATCCTTTAAAATGTTATTCCATAGATCCCCTCAGTCAGCAAATAGCAGGAGACGCGTGAGTTAACAAATAAAATATTCACATCACACAGTTGCGAGCCCCTGCTTTATCCTAACAACCACTTTCACCATCATTGCTGTCAATTTATATTTGCTTGCAATCATTAAAATAGACGTTTATATTTATTAATACTTTAAGCGATGTTTTTATTGTGAATATTTTTTACCATTTTGGACTATCACATCTATCAATCAATATTCGTATATTGGTATAATCTTATGATGCATATTCAATACTCATAAGTAGTAAGCACTAGCATTATTAGAATACTAAACGCATTTATTTTGTTTAATTAAATTTGTGATTTTAGTATGTTTCTCAAAAATGTTAGTAACTTAAAAGTTTGGTCGATAAAATTAGCGAGTTTTTGTATCCTTGTATTTTAATTACAGTTGCTGCACAAAACTAAAGTAGCGGAATGAATAGGTGTCAAAAATGATGCGTCAGTGTCCGAGGGGCGCGGACGTGCTGCGTAACAGGAGCCACTCGCCTCATAATGTTACGTAATTCAATTGATTCCCCGACACTACCCGCACGCTTCCACCTAACTTCGTTTGCAGCGTTTTGATATCGGATACGCCGTTTGACGCCTTGTGCAATTCTTTAGTTTCCCTCGAGGTAAATAAAACGGTAGGTTGAGTTGACTAAGCTTTTGTATTTAACAGAATAAATAGACATTAAACAATATTTTTACATCTAGTGACTGTATGAAACGGCAGGTGAGGAAAAGGTGACGTGACCGAGAGAGCTCTCATAGGCCACCTTCGCAACTGGAGCTGGAGCGTACGCTACTTTGGCAACGGGAGCAGCGTAGGAGATGGGAGCAGAGTAGGCTACCTTAGCGACGGGAGCGGCGTAGGCTACCTTGGCGACGGGAGCAGCGTAGGAGATGGGGGCAGAGTAGGCTACCTTGGCGACTGGGGCAGCATAGGAGAGGGGGGCAGAGTAGGCTACCTTGGCGACTGGGGCAGCGTAAGAGATGGGAGCAGAGTAGGCTACCTTCGCGACGGGGGCGGCGTAGGCGACCTTGGCAACGGGAGCAGCGTAAGAGATGGGAGCAGAGTAGGCGACCTTGGCAACGGGAGCGGCGTAGGCGACCTTGGCGACGGGAGCAGCATAGGAGATGGGAGCAGAGTAGGCCACTTTAGCGGGTGCGGCGTACGCGATCTTGGCGGGCGCTGGTGCTTCGATGGGATGTCCCTCGTAACGTACAACAGCGTTGAATCCGTGTTCCTTGTCAGCGGAGTACTCTACGATACGGTGCACGCCGTCGGGTTGCACCAGTGAGTAGGAGCCGTGCACGGCGTCACCGGCGCGGGCCTCCTGTTGTTGTTTCACGTCTCCGCTGTGGTCATCGTGCACTGAGTACTGGAATTCGTAGTTAGCAGGTGCTTCGTGCTCAGCGTAGGCCACCTTTGCGACGGGGACGAGGGGCACAGCAACTGCTGATACTGCCGCCACCAAACCGCAGAAGATAACGATCTGAAAACAAAAATAAAAAATAATTATTTCACTTTTTTCTACCTAGCTATAATTTTATATTTCATGTATTTTTTTTTCCTAAAAATAATTTAGAAATAGCAAATTATATTGTCGATAATTTTAAATATTTAATTAATTATCTATGCTTACTTTAGCAACCATGTTGATCGGTTTGTTAGTTATCAAGTTATGTTGCTGATTCGACTGCGCGGAGCTTTTATACCGTTTTCAACTATCGCTGGCATTGCTCATCGTACTCGTTAGTATCGTAACTCGTGCGCAGGTCAAAAACTGGATCAGATTATGTCATACACGAGTAGTGAGTAGTACATTCATTATTTGAGCCCTTGTTATTAACTGTGTCAAGTCCAAAAAACGGGATCCTAATATTTAAAATATTTAAATAGTGTTTAAGATTAATTTTAATGACAATTATGTACAGGTACGTAAAAATATGTTGAATGTATTTAATAAATATGCATAATATTTTTGCCTGATGATGAAAAACCTTAATACAATTTCGCAATACAAATATTTTATTATTTTTAATGTCATTAAATTATAATCTGTGCTTATTAAATTATTATTATTTCAATCATAAAAAGTACTCAAATAATTTAATTTGTTCCACAGCAAAATGTCTTATCAAAATGTCCAATAAAAAGTAAAGTTATAAATAAATAAATAAATAAAAAAGGGACTATATATTTAGACTTATAATTTATACTTCTTAATTAAAGCGTTCTTCTGTGAAAACCTATGTCGACTAATCGGCTTTAGAATATTAGATTTCAATCGATCATCAGTGTTCGAGGTTTTTATCAGAATCTGCTTAATATAAATCTATGTTTTGATAGATTACTGTCTTTCGTTTCTACAAGGAACTATTTGCCACCAGACCTCCGCAACCCCTGAAGCGAAACCACTAATAGTTTAGACTAGTATTTTTTTCCTTCTAAGAGTAATGATCAAATGATTGTGATAGCAACTGAGATCGACCTCTTTACATGCGCTCCGAGGCACGATGGGGATATCGACAAGGAAAAACTTCTAGATTTAGTAACAGATATTTGTACAAATACAACCATCTACCCCGAACACGATTCAAACCCGTAACCGTCGTAATTAAAGGTAGATACAGTGCCTTTATACCAAAGCGATCATCAAGCGCTAAGTTACAATCGATAAAATATAAACAATTAAATATTTCAATTTAATTTTTGAACTCTTATTTATTCAAGTCGAACAGAAAGTTTCCCTAAATATATATAAATTACTTTCATAATAATTCTTAATTAGGAAACACAATATTTATATTACTAACCAGTTAAGCTTTTTTCTAAAAACAACCAAACATCGTTAAATTTAATGCAAATGTCCGAACTTTACAATTCCATTAAAACCGTAAACCTTACAAAATCGTAATGGAATACGATAATTCATATTTTATCGAAACAAGTAATTTTAATTACTTTTTCCAAAACAACTTACGTTAGGAACGGGTCTTTAATTTTCCCACTGGCAACATTTTGTCAATCATAAAATTACCGTTATGGCAATATGACTACAACTCGTCCAACGAGTAATGGTCGAATTACGTGCATAATATATCTAAGATAGCCACCGATGTAATTTAGTTATTACTTATTTATGTAACAAGTAGGTATGTGTTTCATTAACATTCTTTTCGACACACGTATGTAGGCGAAGTATTTATAAAAAATAGTATCTGATTAATTTTATTATTAGATAATGCAAACCGAAAATGAACTTGAAATTCTTTATTTATATAGAAAAAATAATTATATTTTAATACTTCATACATTTAACAGATTGTGTAATGTATTGGTTTATTTCGGTCATATTACAAATTCATGTTTTGAAAACATGCTCAGAAGGTGGATTTTGTTATAAATGGTAGGTTTTGTATTCTAATGAAACAGAAAAGTCCTCATCGATCCGAGTGCGGCTAAACTTTTACGCGGATCAGAGATCACGCTGAATAGTTTTTCGTTTTGCATGAATAAAGCTTAAACTATTTTTTTAACTTGTATTTATAACATTCTGTATGACCTTCTTTATTGACAAAAATGATTTTCGAAATAATTCAATAAAATAATTCATTTCGTAATACAAACCTGGGGAAATAAAAATACAATTTTTAATATTAAATATATGAACATAATTCGATCGACAGGTGTCGTGGTGTTGGTGGGATTTATCGTCGCTAAAGTTCTTATATCACGTAAGTCAGAATTTAAAGGAGAGCAAGAGAGAGGATCTTTTTACTTGAACACCATTATGAATTACTTTTAATACACCATTCACTTCCTACTAACTCCCCCCCCCCCTCCAAATCGTCATATTGTTCGTAAATAAAGACATTTTAAAAGACTATAACGGACATATGTTAAGACAACTTTTGTGTTTTATTATATGTCGCAAGCAACTTGATTACCCGTTCAATTAACAGCCTAGCCTCTTTACTATACGGCGCCATGTCCATAGATATCTATACTTATAAAATTTAAGAGTTTGTTTGTTCGAATGCGCTAATCTCAAAAAGTGCTGGTACGAATTGAAAAATTATTTTTGTGTTACATAGTTTATTTATTGAGAAAGGCTATAGACTATATGGATGCTGATAAGCAATAATGTGTCAACCCGCAAAAAGTCAAATTTGGAGATATTGATGTATTTTGATACTACGTCACCTATTTAACATTATCCAAAAAAATTTTTAGGTAATCTAAACTAATTAAGTATGAAAAAAAGTTTCTTAACTCAAGGCTTCGAATTTCAGGCGCGTTCCTAATTTTGCAATTTATAAAATAATTTCAAGCATTTACAAACTTATTACTAGATAACATATTAAATAAATCTATCTGCTTTTGATTCATTATACATTTTATCAAAATAGAAAAGAAAAGATGAATATATACGTCTTAAAACAAATTTATTAAGAATCGGTTTGTCATCTTTAGACGCCATTTTCTCAAAACGAAGTCCGTGTGGCTTGACACAGTATTGCTTATCAGAGTCCATATTACGTCACGCTACGACTCATAGGAGCGAAGTAGTACCCATAAACACGAGTGAAACCGCAAGGGAAAGCTAGTTATATATACAGGTCAAACCCTGTTTCTTGGTTTTGCCTACCCCTCTCCCCCTAAAAATAAAATATAGAAAGATACCCTCCCCCCAAAATTTCAGGCTACAACCGCACTCGTATCATCTAAATCTATACGGATTAACCACTTATTTTTAATCCTTTAAAATTTTCGAAAGAAACGAAGTCCTATGCTATCATATTATTTTAATTAACCTGATATTTCATAATATTGACACAATTTTTACACGTGTACGCGTGTAACTAGTGCATTAAATAATATTTTTATTAGTATTTTTTTTTAGGTACTGTTATTAATATATATATATAATTATGTATTGATATGCATTTAATCGTTGATATAAGATTAATTTAGTAAGAATGCAGCTTTAAAGGCCGGCAATGAAAGAACCTTATAAAAACAAAACCACCTAGCGTGCTAGTCACGATTTGATAGGAAATTAATTTCATATTACCTTGTTCGAAATATGAAATTAATAAAAACTCATAAAAAAAAATAATAATTTTTTCAGAGAATTACAATATTTATCTAGAATTCATTATTATGAAAAGTCTTTTATATCAATGGATCTGCTTTAATTTTAATAAATACAAATATCTTCATAATAATTTGCATAAATCATTTTTATTTATCCATATTATATATAAACTAGCTAGTGCTCGCGACTTTGTCTGTGATGCCTACGTCATAGTAACTTTATGCGTGCAAAGTCTCAGCCCGATCGGTTTAAAATTGACAAAGTTTCATACAAACCGCTATCTCCTATTTTATCCCTTTGGGGGTAGAATTAATCAAATTCCTTTTTAGCGGATGCCTATGTCATAACATCTACCTGCATGCCAAATTTTAGCCCGGTCCGTCCAGTGGTTTGGGCTGTGCGTTGATACATTACTATGTCAGTCAGTCACCTTTGAATTTAAATATTTATATAATTTGACTCCCGAAACATAAAAACGTGCCGTTTCACGTCGCATATAAATATAAACATAAATTAATATAGGTAACAGATTTGATACATATATTCTTGTAATTAATTAATTGATTCTATTTTACTTAGGTATCTTAATAGTGTAATCACTTGCTAAGGTAAAAAACAATAGTAATAAGAACGGAAAGAAAGTTTACTTTAAAAAATAATTCTTAAACTTTTAATAAAATATGTGAATTATCGTTTTATTAAAAAATTTCTTTAATTAAAAAAAATTAAACTTAATTATTGTATTTTAAAAGAAATATTCAAATTTCAAGACCATATATTAGCCCTTAATACCTTTGATACATATCAAAGACAAGTCGTGCAATTTAAGAGTAACTTTAACGATGTCAATTATCAATATTTCATAAGTTTGAACGCCATCAATCAGGCGGGCATTCTTATCTGGACGTGTTACACGCATTAACCGTTCGAGCTCCGACCACACCCATCGCATGTAGGCCAAGGTTGCCACTTTTAATTTCCCCATCTGAGACCACTTTAACATGATCCGGTATTTCCGCAGTGCTCCAACAAGCTGTAACGTCGAGTAGAAAGCGAAGGGTCACAGTACGGCGGTCAATTTTATATTCTTGATTCATGTTTTTTGTTCGATAAAGACACCTTGTCTGGATATTTTTGAATGAATCGATAGGTGCCTATATGTAGAGTATTAAGGTTGATTTAAAATGTGAAGTTATTATAATGGGTCTGATAACATTTTGCAACTATTCGTAAAAGCTTTAGTATATGTCTCGTATTGAAAAAGTAGTGATTTCAAATAATTGAAAAATAGTTTATAATGAGTTAGTAAAATAAGGTAATAAATAAATACATAAAATTAAAAAAAAAAAATTAAATTAAAATTTTAAATTAAAATTATAAACCGACGACGTAAATAAATTCTGTCATAAAATCTATTGACACCTCATTTGTTAACATGGGTTCAGTACTTTAAGAGCTACGGTGATACATATAAACATACATCCCAAAATCCCTTCTTT
The DNA here is from genome assembly GCA_037950945.1 of Hypolimnas misippus. Lineage (NCBI taxonomy): Eukaryota > Metazoa > Arthropoda > Insecta > Lepidoptera > Nymphalidae > Hypolimnas > Hypolimnas misippus. The sequence goes on along the minus strand of JBBEEQ010000013.1, from coordinate 4,084,827 downwards.
TAGGCTTCACCGTATTCGGGTAAAAAAGAGAGATACTTATAATGCTCCAAAAACTCGATTTTCATACAAAATTCACTAAATTGTTTACGCATCAATTGTTCTTATCGTTACCATAGACAAGTTGATATTAATACTCCTATCAATGATAATAACGTCTCAATCGCTCATGGTACAATCACACAAAATGTCACCTCATTTAAATAAGTACATAGTTATTATTTAGCTTCAAAAGGAAATTAAGCCGGCTAACCTGACCTTGCGTGATCCAAACGCGAAGGGATCACATATGACCTCTCACAAAATCTTATAAAAAATTACGAAAATTATAAAATAGATCAATATTTTGACCCTAGCTGCATGCATTTTATTCTAAGAATTCTACCAACTCTTCCTATAAGGGGTGCGATGTCATTTCCAACGCTGACGTGTAAAAACTTGGTTGAGAGCAAATAATAAAGTGTAATTCACTCTTTATATTTTGTTATTAGTAAACCATCCCCCCCATCCTCACCGCAGGCTGCGGTCGCACCTGATGTGAAAACCGTCGCTCATGTCTTCAGCTTAGAAATGAAATGGGGATGAAAGGAAATAAGGAAGGGATGGAGGAGAAAACTTCCGGCGGTCGACAGTACTAAAAAAATAGATAACTAAGAACGAGCTTACCAGCAATCCGCCCGCGACTTCATCCGCGTGGAATTCGGTTACAACGCGCTCCTGTTCACATCGCATTCCCACGGAGACATTACATTTTTTCGGGATTAAAAGTAGCCTTGTCTTTTTTCAGCCTCTAGACTAGTTCTGAACTGAATTTTACTTAAATCGGTTCAGTAGTTGAGGCGTGATTGCGTAAGACACAGACAGAACCTTCGCATTTTTAATATTACTAAGAATATATTCTTCACCGTACCTTTCAAGTTTCGTATTAAAATTCATCTTAATCGTTATTAGTTAAGGGTTATTACGTTACTCAGGTAAAACCTCACTATTTACTACTATTAGCTACGGCTTATTACATCGCGAATCTAAAAAACTTATACCTAGATTATGTTTTGCACAATAAAATGTCGAATTATGATTTTAATACACTTTATTCGGAACTGGTAGCCGGAAATATTTTTATCGGAATAAATATTTATTTTTAAATCCAATGTTATATTGAAGAAAAAATAATAATATTATCTATACCTTTTTTCTTAATTTGTTTTTTGTTGTTGTTGTTTTTCCAATAATTTCGTATTATTGTAAACATAACTTTTTTTTTTCATTCCTATTATTTTATGTCTAGGCTGTAATATACGAATTTGTTATTATGTTTTTATATACCATTTCGTCTTTCTTTCTCATTTTTATGTACATGTGTACTACGGACCTATATAACTACATAACCTGTATAAATAGCCTTATGGTAAATGTTTTAAAATCTTTCGCTTTGTAACTTGACGAACCTTTAAAATAAATAAATTATAAAAAAAATTACAATATTACAACTTGAGCGACATTCTTTACTTTTACCGATTTGACCTCTGTCGTGTCTCACTGTAACCTTTAAATAAAAATTTCTTGAACAAATTGCAACTGATTTTTTCAACTTGCATAACAGTGGACAAAAACATTTTAAAACTATATAAGAACTTTGGTCATATTGAACATAAATATGGGTCATTTTTTGCGACTTTATATGGTCATCATTATCCAACATTTTTATATTTCCAACTAGCGAACAGGATTCGTAGTTATAGAACGAAATGGGAGCTTTAGTTCATCCTTGTAATTATTATATTATAACTTATTTAGACGCTGATAAGCAATACTGCGTCAAGCCATACGCACTTCATTTTGAGAAAGTTACGTCTAAAGATGTCAAACCTATTCTTAATAAATCTGTTTGAGGAAGTATATATCCATCTTTTCTTTTTATTTTGATAATAAGATTAATTAATTAAAAGCAGATTGGCTAGTAAAGCATTTTATCTAATAGTAGGTTTTTTTTTTTAATATTTGAGATTATTAAATAATCCAAAATATGGAACACACCGCAATATTCTAAACATTAGATTAAGAATCTTTTTTCCGTACTTATTTAGTTGAGATGACTACAATTTTTTTGAAAAATGTCCAATACGATATGCATTATCAGAATATATCACTAAATTTGACTTTTTATGAGTTGACACATTATTACTTATAAGCATCCATTTGTTCTTCATCTAAACCTGCTTCTATTATAAACTAACAGATGCTGGCAGCTTCGTCTGTGTAAAGTTTGGAAATTAACGGATTGATTTATTCCCTTTAGAGTAAAAGTGTTACAAACTTTGAATTTCGTGTTTATTTATGTATGTATATCTAAACAAAAGCCTACAAATAGGTGTAACATCATTTCCATACATACTGTGCTTCTCTTTTCCAACCCATTACGGCCTTTTTTGTATTAAAAAGTAGCCATGTCCTTTCTAAGGCTCTAGAATATTTCTATATCAAATTTCATTTTAATCTTTTCAGTAGTTTAGGTGTAATTACGTAACACACATGCAGACTTACTTTCGCATTTATAATATTAGTAAGGAATTAAGGATTATGCAAATTTGTGAGGAGAGGTGGATGTTTGTTACTTTTTAACGCAAAAATTACAGAATATATTTTAATGAAATTTTAACGTAAAGTAAAGTAACAGCCTCTAAATGCCCCACTTCTGGGCAAAGGCCTCCTCTCCTATTAAGGAGAAGGTTTAGAGCTTAATCCACTACGCTGCTCCACTGCGGATTAGCGGATATACATGTATTAGAATTTCTTCCGCCAAATGCAGGTTTCCTCATGATGTTTTCCTTCACCGCCGAGCTCGAGATTAATTTAAACACAAATTTAGCACTTGAAAATCAGCGGTGCTAGCCGGGGTTTGAACCCACGATCATCGGTAAAGATCGACGTGTTCTAACCACTAGGCCATCTGGGCTCTCATTTATTATATATTACAGTAATATAGCTGTCATCAGAATTGCACATTCAAATATTTACTTCTTAACTCGATCATATAACTGTTTGTCAAAAACCTGCAATATTGATATTTTTGGTGTAAACAAAATTAAATTTAAAAAATGTTTACGGTCATTATTATTTACCAAGCATGAATAGTAATTATTTTATTTCGTTGATTAATATATTTGTCTCTATTGTTTTATTTATGTTTTCTTTCATGCTTATATTATTTAATTTAGGTTTATTTAATTTTATTCTGTCACTTTTTGCATATTAAATTTCGTTGATATGGTAAATGTAGTGTTACCTATAATTAAGGCGCCTTTTTATAAATATGTTATGCTGTCTTGTTTTTAACCATGTAACGATTGTGTGTCTTGTTGGTAACCCTTTATAAATAAATAAATAAATAAATTAACAACATAGTACAGCTGTAACAGTATATATAATATTATATTATAGTTGATAAACCGACAGACGGAATTAGACCCCTTGTCTATATAGACATAACTGCTCAAGACACTAATAAAGAAGATGAGAATGATAATAAACGAAATCCGTGGTCCCAATTCTTTAAATATTAGTGGTTGTCTATAACAAAGGAACCACTAATAGATTCATATCGCTTTGGATTATGTGACACGCGTATCAAACATTTGTTGAGATATGACTCGTGTTATGAGTAAGGTGTTTTGTTATCTGTGTGTCAGATCACGATCTACTTACATATGACTTTTCAACCGTGCGCCGGCGACCTTCAACTCGCTGGAGCTTTAATTAGTGCATGCACCGTAGCCTGCGGCCGATAATATGTCACCATGCCCAAAAAGCTCGCGATAAGTCATGTATAAAAACTTGGCCGGGACACAACGGAGCATAGTCACATTCCGACAACCGTAACAGCAACAATGGCAGCTAAGGTGAGTTCGAAATAATAAAAAATATTCAATACTAAAACATTTTTAAATGGTAAAGAAAGTAGCTTAAAATTCTTTACAACTCCCTCGAATATTATGATAAAGGTTTTTTTTTATTCTAGTTCTTCGTCGTCCTTTCCCTGGCCGTGGCCGCCTCTGCCCTACCCGTGGTGCCCGTCGCCAAATACTACGCCGAACCCGAAGCACCCGCTCACTACGAGTTCCAATACTCCGTCCACGATGAGCATACCGGTGACATTAAGCAGCAACAGGAGGCCCGTGCTGGTGATGATGTCCACGGTTCCTACTCGCTAGTACAGCCCGATGGCGTTCACCGTATCGTTGAGTACACATCAGACAAGGTCAACGGATTCAACGCTATTGTGCGTTACGAGGGTCACCCCATCCCTCAGCCCGCTCCCGCTAAGATCGCATACGCCGCCCCCGCCAAGATCGCGTACGCTGCTCCCGCCAAGATTGCGTACGCCGCACCCGCCAAAATCGCATACTCTGCTCCCGTCGCCTACGCCGCTCCTGTAGCCAAGGTTGCGTACGCTCCCGTTGCCAAGGTCGCATACGCCCAACCCCTTACCCAAGTCACCTTCTCTTCACCTGCCATCTCCTACCACCACTAGATGTATAAATAGATGTTTCCTAATTTATTGATATAAATAGTTACAAATAAATTATTTGTTTAAGATTTACTCTGCTGTTTGTCTTAATGAACCATTTTGTAGATAAAACACATTAATGTCACATTAATTATGTATAATTCAGAATATTGTCCTAATAACAACAATATAATTTTTTTATTGGTACGTACTATGTACATATAAATAAAATATTCAATATTTATTAAGTAACAGAAAAAGTTAACAAAGTTATATTTAATAAATAAGAACAGACACTAATCTACTCACTTATGTAGATGCATTTATTTATTAATTTATTACGAAACCGTCGTTGATGATTACGGTGTCATGTTTGATTTTTCAGTGCACTGAAACTTATTTAATATATTGATATTAAATATCAAGATCCAATCCCGTCTATATCACATTTAATATAAAATTATGACTAGTGAAAAAACTTCAAGTATGACCTTATGTAGCTAATACTGCATTTATAATTATGAGATCGTGTTCGTGCTAAAGAATTTTATCACTACAATCTCATTGCCATTATAATAACAAATTGATGATTACTTAAAATGTAAAAATAATTACAATTTACTATTGAGAAAACTGAGTGAATAAATGACAAAACTAAAGCTTCACGCGAGAATTACATTTGTAAGTTTTATTCTCAAGAGGGATAAAAAACAATTCTATAATCTAGTAACACTTATGTCGTAAATTGGTGCGAAATCTGTGAATATCAAAAATAAGGCACTGACAGTAAATTCTTTCAGGTGTACAGCTGTAGAAGTAAAAAAAAAACTTATACCTTATACATATGTATAATTCTCTGTGTAGAATAAGAATTTAAAACAAAAAGTTCCGAGCTTATATATAAACGTCAAACTTTGAGAGACAAGGACGAAATTAATGCCACTTGCAATAATCGTTTCCATTTCTGATGCGTTTTAAATATTTCATTAAATTAATCGCTTTAAAATCTAAAAAATATATTAAATACTTCCATAGATTATCTGAAATATACATAATGTTTGTAGCGTATAATGATTATTATGTAAAAGTATTTATTGTAAAAGAGCGAGTAATTGTATGGTTTTCTTAAATTGAATCAAAACTTTACTATAGTCTATTTTTTTCTACTTGTCTTTTTAAGCAGACAAATATAGCGTTTTTCTAGCCACACATAACAGTTAGATAAGAAATTATCGACTGAATGATGGAACTGAACCGTTTTTTATAAAGAAAAATTGTAATGAAAAATAAATTTTCGAAAATTCCTGATTTTTGTTGGGGTATTGTTACCAAAATAAAGACAAGTGAATAAAAATAGTCTGTACTTCATACAGTACTCATTAAGAAGACACCAACATTAGATCTCAATCACTTTACAAAAGCTTATCTATGTAGGTCCAATCGCATTACTCCAAAGAGAGGTCGTTAATCCGTTATGTAGGTAGTATCTAGATTGAGACTAATAAGTAAGCTGGATAAACAGATATTCAGCCGAAAAACAAGTCAAAGTAGAGTTTATAACGTTTATAAGTCATGATTTTGTATTAAGATGAGCAAAATTAAAACAGGTATTCATTAGTATTATGTTTTCACTGGGGTTCTAGTCTCTAGTTTACTTGTATATATTTATAAGAGTGAGGATGAGTAATCTATCCTATAGAGTGGGAGGGTGCGTACTGGCGATCTTCTTCTTCCTGCCCTGTTCCCACTTTTATTTGCCGTCGGCACAACATGTCCTTCTCTTCCATTCTTGTCTATCAGCCGTTATCATCGAAGTTACACCTTTCTTACTCATGTCAACTTCCACACAATCCATCTCTTCTTTGGTCTACCTCGACCAATATATCCATCAACACGCATATCTAACACTTGTCACATGGTATTCATCCCTCCGCATACCATGCCCATACTACGCTGTTACTCCTCAATTTGTCTGTCACTGGCGCCACTTTCAAAGTGCGTTCTGGCGATATATTATACTAACTAATCAACAAGGTACCATAGACAAAATTCAGTATATACTTACTTTTCCATTTCTAAAAGTTAATAAAATTCCATGTTTACACTGGGTAAAGAGATTTATTTTGAAAGAGTATTCGAAAATAACTCTTGTCAACATTTATTCTCATAAACGAGCACAATATCCTTACTAATATTATAAACGCGAAAGTATGTATGGATGTATGGATGTTTGTTAGCCTTTCAAGCAAAAACTACTGAATGGATTGTAATGACTTTTCAATAATATATTTTATACATCAGAATAACACATAGGATTATCATATAATTTATAAATATATTGTGTGAATTATCTAAAATGATAAATGTCAAGTAAGAAGGAAAATTCTGGCAATTATGAGATATTCTGGCGTGCGCTGCTAGGACGAGAGAGTTACACGTATATAATATATAATGAAAATGTTTTTCAAGCATCTTTTATGTGTAAGCTGTTATCACTAAAACAAATTCTGCGTAAGCGAAGTCGCGGCCACCAGCTATTAATATATAAAACAAAAGCACTTGATAAACTGAACGACGCTTCCTAGTATCATCACTTGATAATTTTGACTATAATTTATACGCTCTCACTACGAGTATGTTAAACCACGCACACTATAGTAATAATGATTATAAATTTAAAATTTGGTTAAAATATTCTAAATATGAAAAATAAGTTGTCAAAAACCTGTTTTAAAATATTTTTTTGCCGTTTACTTATTATGTTATCAGGTTTTGTTTTAATTATATCATTTTGTAAGGACACTTAACTCGATAATGTAAATAAATTAATGAAAAATAATAAAAATGGATTTTCAACAAACAATTTATTTATACCTAATTACATCACATAAATAAATTAAGGGCTATCAACATATCAAAACAAGTTATTTTAGTGCTGGTAGGAGATGGCTGGTGAAGAGTAAGACACATGGGCGAGAGGCGCAGAGTAGGCCACCTTTGCGATTGGGGCGGCGTAGGCGACCTTGGCGATGGGAGCAGCGTAGGAGATGGGAGCAGAGTAGGCCACCTTAGCGGGTGCGGCGTACGCGATCTTAGCGGGTGCTTCGATGGGGTGTCCCTCGTAGCGTACAATGGCGTTGAATCCGTGTTCCTTGTCAGCAGTGTACTCTACGATGCGGTGTACACCGTCGGGTTGAACCAGGGAGTAAGAGCCGTGCACGGCGTCACCGGCGCGGGCCTCCTGCTGTTGTTTCACGTCTCCATTGTGGTCATCGTGCACTGAGTACTGGAAGTCGTAGTGAGCTGGAGCTTCGGGTTCGGCGTACGCAATTTTAGCAACGGGAACCACGGGCAGAGCTGAGGCGGCTACGGCCAGAGCAAGGACCACAACGAACTGTAATAGAACGAGAGATTATTATTATTGTGTCTAGTCAATTATAAATAATAAATTAATAAAGCGAGAATTACACTTGCAAGTTTTGCTCTCAGGTTTTTTAAAAATATGTGAATAATTTTTTTGGCATTCCTTTTTTAAAGTATTTACTATCACTGCCTTATTTTTGATAGGCTGGCAGTTTACCTAAAAACAGCTCCCTAGGTATTAGCTGTTTTTAGGTTACAGATTTTTTTTATATAATTTACGAAAGAAAACTTAAATATAATTTCTTGGAACAAATATAATTATAATTAATCATGTTTAATAATATTATTTAAATATAATAAACATATTTTATTTATAAAATAAACTGATATTTATGGATTAAAAAGTCACCTTAGCGAACATTGTTGATGTTTTGAATGTCGAATCGTGAATGTAATTATTCAGACTCGATTCGCGTTTTTATACAAGAGCTATTGCAAAAAAATAAACTCAGTGACACTTTCTTTTTTGATTGACATAATTTAATTATAATAGATACCTCTTAAGAGACATATGACGGGGTTTGCTAGACAACTTTCCTGTACAAAGTTGAAAATTTTACAAAAACAACTCGAGAAATGGTTTAAAAAAAAGTGGTCTTACAGCTAAAAGAGCTACTGAACATTGTATAATATTAAAATAAAACGAAATATTAAATCATACCTGATAACTTAATAGAATAATTTTGATAAGTGTTTTGTCAATTAAATATAAATTGTCAGCACTCTACGGCTATAATTTTTTGACTTCTGCATAGTCTTGTGTATTATCAATCCGAAAAACTAAATTGTGGTCGATCACAATTTTTCATATATGATGTCCTTTACATTTGACACTTAGTTCAATCGATTGTAAATTATTTATTTAGAATAGAATATCTTATAAATAAAATATATATGTTGCTAGCTTTTCTGCTTGGCTTGACTCCCGTTGATGAATATATTTACCGGTACGACACGCGCGCCACTAGTAACAGCCTGTATATGTCCCACTGCTGGGCTAAGGCCTCCTCTCCTATTAAGGAGAAGGTTTAGTGCTTAATCCACCACGCTGCTCCACTGCGGGTTGGCGGATATACGTGTGTCAGAATTTCTCCCGACACATGCAGGTTTCCTCACGATGTTTTCCTTCACCGCCGAGCTCGAGATGAATTTAAACACAAATTTATCAGCGGTGCTAGCCGGGGTTTGAACCCGCGATCATTAGTAAAGATCGACGTATTCTAACCACTAGGCCATCTCGGCTCATAGCCCATCTCGGCTCATGCTGCAAGTTAAATGAACTATGCCTATAACCTTCGCGACAAACAATAAGTCAAACATAGTTAAACAAAGATTTATCACACTCGGATTAATAGTACGATAATGCCAGTGCATGTTATAGGAACGCACAAATATTGATTTTTAAATATTGGATATTAAATATTATTTCAAATAAGTATAAATACCGATATGTGCAAAGAGGACCCCTTTTTGAGCATATGGCGCACTCGATGATATAAGAATTGGAGCTAATAAAAATATATTTTTTTTAAACTGTATTGTTTTATTCTGTTAAATTTAGGTGTGCAATACAGTTTTTATCTATCTATTTATCTATCTAATGTTTGTATAGAGAGAAGTACAGAAAGCCACGAAATAAAATTAATATACACTTTGTGTAACAAATTCACAATACTTAAAAATATACTGCGTTGTGGTTTCTCTACCTCTGTCGACCATTAGTACTTATAAAATCTCAAATTAGGAATCAAAATCATAACCTGGAGGTCGATCTCTAACGATTATTATTACAGACAATTTCATTATCAAGCCAACTGGTATGTAAAAGCAAGTGAGTTGAATTGCTTGCGGGCAAAAATACGAGTATGTCATGAGTATGAATATAATTGTAAGTATTTTTCAGCAATAACTGTTATATAAATACGTGACCTGAGTCCGAATTATTATATTCAAGCTTTGACATTCGCAATATTAACAATGTCCGCTAAGGTGATTTATTATTTATAAAAATAAAAAAAAATTAAATATATACATTTCTTTATAATAAGAACCAAAATTCAAGTATAACTTTTTACTTATTTTACAGTTCGTTGCCGTCCTCGCTCTGGCCGTTGCCGCCTCAGCTCTACCAGTGGTTCCTGTAGCTAAAATTGCATATGCTGAAGCTCCTGCTCAATACGATTACCAGTACTCCGTTCACGATGGTCAAAGCGGAGACGTGAAACAACAGCAGGAGGCCCGCGCCGGGGACGCCGTGCACGGCTCCTACTCGCTGGTGCAACCCGACGGTGTACACCGCATCGTAGAGTACACCGCTGACAAGGAACACGGATTCAACGCCAACGTACGTTACGAAGGTCATCCCATTGAAGCACCAGCCAAGATCGCGTACGCCGCACCCGCCAAGTTTGCCTACTCTGCTCCCATCTCCTACGCTGCTCCCGTCGCCAAGGTCGCCTACGCTGCCCCCATCGCTAAGGTGGCCTACTCTGCACCTCTTGCCCATGTGACTTACTCTTCACCAGCCATCTCTTACCAGCACTAAGATAACTAGTTTTATTTGTTGTTGTTCCTTAATTTATTAATGTGATAAAATAGTTACAAATAAATTGTTTGTTTAAGATTTATTTTATTGTTTTTAATTTATTTAAAAACTAGCTGTGCCCGCGACTTCGTTCGCGTGGATTACAAAATGCTTGGCATGTCTCCTGCAAAGCAAGGCTGTAGTCTGCGGTGCCTCTCAGAAAAAGAGCTTTTTACTTTATATTTGGGAACTTTTTGGTTGTATTTATGAACAGACACTAACTCAGATACGGAATTCCTCCACGGTTTTCACTATAAATGTTGAAGAAAAGTGTTTTGTGCTAGTCTTTAAAATTTCGACTGCAAAATAGTATGTTCTTGCTGAGGTTCTCCTTGTATTATATATAGTGTTGCCCAAATTCAGTCTTGGTCTTGCAGTCTTGGTCTTGTTCTTGCGTTTTTGCAAGACCAAGACCAAGAACAAGACCGCGTATTTTTAGCAAGACCAAGACCAAGACTGACCGTGCAAGACTTGAGCGAGAACAAGACATAGCCTGCAAGACTCTTGCGTCTTGCAGCTAGGACTTAGCGCTATTTCACTGAGTAGTTAGGTGTAACAGTTCGGTGTATAGGTAGGTACGCTTAGGAATTCTATGAGACGCAAAAAACTGTATCAAAAAATATGAAAAACTGGACCTATGCGCATTACGACTAATACCATAAACATATCTATTAAAATATCTATTAAAATCAAACTGAGTGCATGCATAGTTATGTTTTAACCATCGGCACTTTGATAATGCGGCATCAAAGGTTTTGTACTTACTTCTCAAAGAAATTTGCCGCTTTTCGGAAGTACATGGTTATGATACACGCGCCGGCGGCTTCTTTTGAAATCTAAAACAATCGTTGCCGCCACGCCGAAATCATAACATTTGACACTATTTGATTGCCGCCATAGGGCGTAGGTATACTCATGCAAAATAATTTCGAATTTTAAGAGTACCTACAGGTGTTCCAAAGAATAAATAAGTTTCAGAGTGCTTAGAATGAAAATGAATACATTATACTGATCACGCAAGTAGTATTATGATTAGGATAAAATGGTAAGGATAGGTAGTAGATGTCATATTAATTCATTCTAGTAAGTATATATTATAATATTGATTACTTATATGGTTTTAAACTAATTACTTAGGTACTATTATTGTACATTTAGTCATTATATTTCTTAAGTTTTTAAAAGAAAAAATAGCAAAAAAGTGTTCAAATATCACCCGTTTAATAAATATTGTAGCCGCTTTTAAATATACTTGAAACGTGTAAAAAAATTCTACAAAACTAATAAAATAATATAAAAAGCGTAGGTACTTATCTACTAATAAAATAAAAAGCCTGCGATAAGAGTTTTGTATTACTTATCAGCCCGAATATCTCTGAGAGAGATGATGAGAGTAAGTATTTACTAGCTGTGCCCGCGACTTCGTCCACGAGGAATAGTAACTTTGGAGGTATAGTGACGTTCAGAACTTATTTATTTATTTTAAAACTTCTGTCATCAAACATACAAACGAACTCTTTAGCTTTATAATATTAGTATAGATGTACGCCAAAACATTCACTTATATGTAAAGAATAGTGATTGGCACTAATTCTTTACATATATTTTATTCACGCGTCGCGTCTGTACAAGTAGGTAATATTTAGTGTGTGTTTGTACGCCGCACGCGGCATTGTTTCATTTGCGGCGGCATCCTTTTCATAGAGCCGGCACGTGGCGAGGCGGCGCGGTAGAAAGCAAGGAAACGTACTATAAATAAAGGAATTATTTTAATTCCAGTCATTTCCAATTGAGCTGTGCTTCGAGTCTAACTTAATAATTGTTTTTACTAATTCTCGTTGTTTTCTAAAAACGTATCATGTGTACAATTTAATATGAGTGACGAAGATTCAAATTATTCTAGTCCGAGTAACGAGAGTTTGAGTCACAGATCTAAATCTTACTATGGCTATGTTAATTCAAGCTCACAATGTTCCAAGTTCCAATTCTAATACGTTTTTCTAACATTTAAAGTAAACTTTAATAAATAGTAATAGACTAATAGGTAATTGCAAGACTTGCAAGACTCTTGCTGCAAGACCAAGACCAAGACCAAGACCGGGAGCGCAAGACCAAGACCAAGACCAAGACCAGGTGTATGGGCGCAAGACCAAGACCAAGACTGGCTAAGTCTCGTCTTGTTCTTGCATTTGGGCAACACTAATTATATATCGATTGACTTTTTTAACTGGGCTTCATAGGCCGAGTCCGGAACTATAAGAAATCAGGAAAAAATACTTAAAGGAGTCTCGTGTCCGATTTGGATAAATCTAAAACTGCATCGTAAGTTTTTTTTATTTAATCATTCTCCTAGCCTCCTAGAAATAGAACCCACTAATTTGTGATACTACTAGGTGGTGCAATAATAAAGAATGTTTATTTTTTTCAAAATCATCGTGTTCATTTCTGGCTAGGAAAACTTATTTTTCAAAAAACTAATGATGCAGTTTTAGTTTTTAGTTAGTTAGTTTTTAGAAAACCGCATCTAAATCGGATAAGCCGTTTCAAAGGCACAGATAAACAGACAAAAATTCTAACAATTATTGGTTTGGATTCTATTGCGTTGGTAAAGTCCCTCAATATTTTTTTTTCATATATCTTCCATGTACAGACAGCGACCCGTTAGAATTTTATTATTAGTATATAGAAGAAGAAGATAAGATATAGATTGTCTAACCGGTCTATGTATTTGTTATTTTCAAAAACATATCGATTCATTTTATTTTTTTTTTTATTGATAGTTTTTGATTGACTACATGTGTGCTAGGCAAGCAAGAACCAGTTTAACTGTAAAAGACCAAAATCCTGATCGAATCAAGGTGGGTGTAGGCTATCCGACTAAAAACAACAATCGAGTTTGATTACATTTCGAAAATGCAATAATCTAGTTAAAAAGGAGAGAATGACACATAGAATTAATACTTATTTCAATAAAACTCCTTAAAATGTTCTTTATCCTGCAATAAAATATTGACCATTTTTTTATCCTAATCGGTATTTCCTTTGTTATCATTATAAAACGCTCATTCTAAAAGTAAATAGTCTTATTATAAAACCTGCGGTACTGTAAATAAAAACGTTCAAGTACGAGTTTAATACGCACACAAATCCGATTCGCGCTTGATTGATTTTTATGGTTTGTTTCTATAGCGGCAGTAACAATACACATTGTATGACAATTTCCCCAAATTCAAAAATCATCCCTTATAGTTGTTCTAGGGGGTAATAAAGTATACGCGGGCAACGCCGCAAGGAACTGTTTGTCTAAATATATGTATATAACTCAAAGATGACTGACTTTACATTGTGATCTATCAACACACAGCACTACTCGACGGATCGGCCTGAAATTTGGCATGCAGCTAGATGTTATGACGTAGGCATCCGCTAAGAATTTTCATTAATTCTAACCTCCAAGGGATAAAATGGGGGGTGAAAGTTTGTATGAAACTTTGTCAATTTTCAACCGATCGGGCTGAGACTTAGCATGTAATGACCAAGGCATCACCGACTTCATAGACGTAGTCGAGAGCACTAGCTAGTAATTAAATAAAAATCTTATTATTAAAATGACTGAACACCGATGATGCATACTAACACTTATTCCTCTCAACCTACTTTTCAATTCTTGTTCTTAAAAAAGTATTATTTGTTTTCCTTTCTTCTTAGTAAGGAAATAAAAAAAAAAAACTTTTTTTTGTATAACTATCAGGTTTGATTCCCGCGCTGGGTTGAGTTAAATGCAAATTTTCCACAGTAGTTTTTCTTATCTTTTAACAAATTCTTGCTCTAATAGTTTCGGTTTATTCCCTACTAACCCATCTGAACGGTTCATCACAGAACGTTGGCGCGAAAGTCATCACCCTATCGTAACTCTGGTTTTACATTTGTAAAGTAAAAAGACACAAAATACACGTCAACCTTGGATCACTATGTTCCAGATGAATGCGAAATAATATCCTCTGGTTTTGACGTTTTGCACTGGCCGACAAGATCGCCCGATTATACCGTTCCAGCACTTTTGTGAATATTTTTTATGTTGTTTTAAGTCATCTAAAATAATATATCCTTAAAAATGCGAGAGACAAAAAAAGGAATCCAAAAACAAGACCAAAGTTTTTCATACGTATAAAAATACGGCCAAAGAACATTACCCCACTTTGTACAAACAAATACGAGAATATTATATCAAAAGAATGTATATATGATTACAACACAATTACAGATTTTAACTAGATTTTATAACAGTGTTTCTTTTATTTGATTCTTATATAAGCAACTTGTCATGTGTTACATACTCCAATTAATCTACTACCAAATGAAAAACATTATTTATAAGTTTCGATAATACATTATTTCGTACGCTTAATATTAAATCGAATTTAAATCTGTGTGAAAAGAGGTAGTTAAGTCAGTAAATAAAATTTAGTTTTATGTAATTATAATGCTGTTTAAAATAATCTATGATTTTGAAGAAAATAAATAATAAACTATTGTAAATAAAAAGCCGAATTCCCAAGTGTAAATTGTTTTTTTGCGTTTTCTAGCCAAAAATGTGAACTTTTGAATTCGGTCACTCTAAGACTGAAGCGTATAACAGTTGTTTAGACATGTTTTTTTTATTATTTATACTAACTTAAAACCATTGTTTAAAATGATTATATTGAATAATTTTGTTTCTTGTGAGGCTTTCGGGCAGTTACATATGTGTAATGGCAATCTACTGTCAGTAGACATGTAGCTAAAAAAAAAACAATAAAATAAATCTTAAATAAACACTTTATTTGTAACTATTTATATCACATAAATAAATTAAGGAATAATAACCGGCAAAACTAGTTATTTCAGTGCTGGTAGGAGATAACGGGGGAAGAGTATGTCACGTGAGCAAGAGGTGCAGAGTAGGCCACCTTGGCGACGGGAGCAGCGTAAGAGATGGGAGCAGAGTATGCAACCTTGGCGATGGGGGCGGCGTAGGCGATCTTGGCGACGGGAGCAGCGTAGGAGATGGGAGCAGAGTATGCAACCTTGGCGGGTGCGGCGTACGCGATCTTAGCGGGTGCTTCGATAGGGTGTCCCTCGTAGCGTACAATGGCGTTGAATCCGTGTTCCTTATCAGCAGTGTACTCTACGATGCGGTGTACACCGTCGGGTTGAACCAGCGAATAGGAGCCGTGCACGGCATCACCGGCGCGGGCCTCCTGCTGTTGTTTCACGTCTCCATTGTGGTCATCGTGCACTGAGTACTGGAAGTCGTAATGAGCTGGTGCTTCGGGCTCGGCGTACGCAATTTTAGCAACGGGAACCACGGGCAGAGCTGAGGCGGCTACGGCCAGAGCAAGGACGACAACAAACTGTAATAGAAAGAGAGTTTTTGGTTTAGTTAAATATATCGTTTCCGTAAATATATAAATGTCTTACTAAAAATAAATATAAAGTATGAATACCCAACTATAAATATAAGTAATTATTGAAACAAGGTTTGTATAAAATAAAAATTTTAAAAATCTACTAAAACGTCGAAAATTTAAATGATATTTTTGTATAAAAATCAACAAATTTCATATTGAATATTAGTTGCAAAAATGACGAAATGGAAATCATTTTCTTTGATAATTGCATCTGAGCAAAGCCCACGTGGGTCACTAGCAAACCAATAATTAAAAAAAATCACCTTAGCGAACATTGTTGATATTATGAAAGTCGAATTATGAATGTGATTATGCCGATACGGGTAGCGTTTATATACAAGAGCAATTGCAAAAAAACTCATTGACACTTTCTTTTTGTGATTGATCTTAATTTAATTTTTAATAGGTACCTACTAGCTTAGCCGACATACATTGTCCTCTCTAAACTACACGCAAATTTATTTGCTTGAATCGTGATTTATGATCATGAGTTCATATAAATATCGCACACAAAAAGATTGCTGGTTTTTCTAGAATTTATGAGTTTTGGCATCAAAAATGTCATTCACTTTGGACGACATTGCCTAGCAACCACCTAACGACCGAGTATGATAGGCGAGCGAAACTTTAGACCAACAAGACAAGTAAAAAAACCTACATAATATACAAAATGACAGACGCGTTGGCGCAGTGGTCACTGCAACTGACTAAAGCGCTTACGGTCGCGGGTTCGATCCCCGCTCACGGCAAACGTGTGTATATACGGATGTTTGTCGTGGTCTGGGTGTTTGTGTTAGTGTTGTGAGTGTTTCCGGACCCCCGATACAAGGTCATGAGATCTTAATGGGGGCCGTTGAGTGTGATGCGTTATTTAAAAAAAAAAAAAAAAAAAAATGTTGAATCGTCGAAAATGTATTGGAGTATAGGTGAATCATTTGTATTTAATCCTGTATGTCTTATCTAGTAGAACCTTTTTAATATAACTTGATTGGCAACTATAATAAATTTAAAGTAAATTTTTTTTTTAAAACAATCTTTTATTTAAACGCGCTAAAAATAATGAAATAAACTTTTCCTTTAAATGTTTTATTATCAAGTTAAAACGTCATTACACAGCTTATGTGATATAAAAGCTTGACGCGAGACTATATTACGTATTTATATTTGAAAATTGTATAAATTAAAATCAATCAGATTATGTTTTTTGATTTACTTGCTTATCGACATAGGCAAATCAATTTTATATCATATAAATTTAAATAACGCCATACAATCAAAAATTTTCATCCAAACTATATGTGTATACAAAATTTCAGCTCAATCGTTTATATGTAGCTAAGTAGTTCAAAACTAAATTGCATGTTTCCATCTACATAAACAAACATACATTGCACGTTAAATAAAACCTTGTAAAAGTCTGAAGTTACGAATAACCTGAAAATATAAAATATAAAGTGGCGGTCGATCTAATGTTACAATTATAATTATCGACATTACTATAATTATTATAGACAGTTAATAATTAAAGATGTAGGTAGACAACATTTATGCAAGTGAACTAAATTGCTTGCGGGCAAAAATACGAGTATGTCACTAATTGTGAGACATTTTTTGCAATAATTCTTATATAAATACGTGACCTGACTCCGAGAATTATATTCAAACTTTGACATTCGCAGTATTAACAATGTCCGCTAAGGTGATAATAATAATTATATTTTATTTTCTTTATGAAAAAAAAAAATATTTAAATAACAATTTAGTCCCTATAATTAACCAAAAAATTTAATAAAAATTCTTGACTCTTTTACAGTTCGTTGTCGTCCTCGCTCTGGCCGTAGCCGCCTCAGCTCTGCCTGTGGTTCCCGTAGCCAAAATTGCATACGCCGAACCCGAAGCGCCAGCTCACTACGACTTCCAATACTCAGTGCACGATGACCACAGCGGAGATGTGAAACAACAGCAGGAGGCCCGCGCTGGTGACGCCGTTCACGGCTCCTACTCGCTGGTGCAACCTGACGGCGTACACCGCATTGTAGAGTACTCCGCTGACAAGGAACACGGTTTCAACGCCAATGTACGTTACGAAGGTCATCCCATTGAAGCACCAGCCAAGATCGCATACGCTGCACCTGCCAAGGTTGCCTACGCCGCCCCTATCGCCAAAGTGGCCTACTCCGCTCCCGTTTCCTACGCTGCTCCCGTCGCTAAGGTCGCCTATTCTGCACCTCTCGCTCATGTGGCTTACTCTTCCCCCGTTATCTCTTACCAACACTAAAAGAATTAGTCATTATCTGTTGTTGTTCCCTAATTTATTTATGTGATAAAAATAATTGCAAATAAAGTGTTTTAAATTATACTTTTTTTTATTTCTTATTTATTTTCCAAATTACGTATCTTTAAAAATGTGTCAAATAAGACGACGCCATTGAAGCTAATCGGTAATATTGTTAAAAAACGATTGTGTAATTTTGCGATTAATAAGTATCTATTAATTATAAAAAATACATATTCAAACTTACTACACTTACATATAAAAAGAATGAAAAATTAATAATAATCTTATACATTTTTTTTATAATTTTACATACACATAAATTATGTGCATGCGAATGGTTAAAATAATATTGAATTTGTTTTTTTTTTGTTATTTGGCTATTTAATTTATTTCGGTGGATACTTTTTCGGCTTAATACTTATATGAAAAAGTTTTCCTTACTTTTACACTTCATAATGCAAACGATCCATTTTTAAGTCAACAAATAAGGTTCACATAAATTTTTCACATAATATTAACAATCGGAATTAATGATTTCGGGAGTCTTTCAAAAGCTATCAATTTATCCTTTTGATCCAAACACAGGCAGGTGATCATACCTTGTAACCTGAAACAATATAATAATTTCACTGTAACTATGAAATAATCTTGTAACAGCGTGTTCCATTTATGACCTATGGATCAGCTATCTGATTTTGTTGAGAAGATTATATGAGCACCTCTAAGTCCTTCATATTTTGTATTGAAAAAAATCCTATATAGCATTATTACATAAATACTCTACATCAATCAGCTTATGTATTACAAAATTAATAATTAAATTAAACGAGTATTTAAATCGACGTTATTATAGATATAACTATTTTTTGCCAATTGACTAAGTTTAAAGCATCCATAAACTATGTTGAGCAAATCCTACATTCATAGTATAATAACATGATAATAATTATTTTTTTAATTATTTATTATGCCAACTTACTATAGCATTATTCATATTTAATATAACGGGTCGTGGTCACGAGCTGACTCAGAGCTAAGTCAGCTCGTGACCACGACGAGTGTAACTTCGTCGAAACGTCGGGAAATAAAAAGGTATTACTACCATTAGTTATCGCGATAAGATCCGTTATATTAAATATGAATTGTATAAATCGCGAAAGTTTAAAATATATAATTACTATAGCATTTTAACTTAATTTTAAAAAGTAGCTTAATATTATGAATACAAAAAATACGAATGAAAATATATCAAAATGGTAAAAAACAAATATGTTATATCTTTTTGATTGTGACCCTTGTGTTCTACCTCTCCTTTTAAAGATAAAAAATATCACTATTTTTTCAATAGTCGTCGAGGGTTGGTTTTTTATGATTGAGAAATTTTCGATACATTCATCTTAATTTTAATGCCCCTTTTTGTTGCGAATTTTGGCGTTGAGTTATTTTTTATTTATTTTTATTTACATATAAAAATTCCAAGTAGTTACCATCGCCCATTGTCTTCTGCGACACCAGGAGCGTTGCGGGTGCGTAGCCGGCCTTTGACGAAAAGGTTTCTCTCTATACATTCGACGCTTGACAATCACCAAATTGTAGCGATCTGGGAAAACATCAGGAGGTAGATCATTCCACAGCCTGCACGCACGCGGGAAAAAAGCTCGTGAAGCCCGCACACTGGATACCGACCATGCGTCCAGGTGCATCTGTTAGTTGCTGTGGATAGTTAAGTCATTTCATCTCATCAAATATACAATATATAAGAACATAATTAAACAGTTGCCCAGAAATAGTTATATACATTTTTAAGGACGAAGTAGATACAGAATGTAATCACAAAAAAAAACCAGAAACATTCAACAAAAAATTATACTATGTAGCTTATTTTTAATGTAATAAAAGTCATTACAACTTTTATGAATATGTATTAGCTAGGTATATTGTGTTACAAACTTTTTAAGCACGCTAAGGACTGGTATTTTTTCACACACATCACCATTATTTGACCAGTGCATGTCGAAAAATAAGTCAATAGTTCTTTTCTAACCCCCAACCAAAAAATTGCGATATTAGAAGTTTAATGTGTGTACCTATGTATCTGTGTGTCTGTGATTGGGGTCTTCTAACCAAACGAATTGATAAATTTTATGCAATTTTTTTTCGTTTGAAAGCTAATATAATGGAGATGGTTTTTAGCTATAATTTATGAAGATTTAGTTGGTAAAAAGTAAAGTAAAGCAAAGTAACAGCCTGTTAATATCCCACGGCTGGGCAAAGGCCTCCTCTCCTATTAAGGAGAACGTTAAAAGCTTAATCCACCACGTTCCTCCGCTGCGGGTTGGCGGATATACATGTGTAAGAATTTCTCCCGGCACATGCAGTTTCCTCACGATGTTTTCCTTCACAGTCGTTGAAAGGATGTGAATAACTTCTACTAGCCTGATCGATTTAAAATTTACTATACTGTAAATTCAATGATATTATAATAACAAATTTCGTACCCAGAATCTGATGCTGCAGCATCATCTGGAATTAGCAGATCACACACCTCGTAACCAATTTACGGCAGAAGTATCGTGTTGGAGCTCGTTGAAATGTTCTCAATGTAAAGATTGTCAGTTCTTACTTTATTACTTAATAAAACTGTGGAATTATAACAGACACAACAATCCTTTCTTTTTTTAATTCAAAGTCATCTAGTAGAACAAGTAATCAATTAATCATATACCTCAAATACGAATACGCATTACGTAAATATCTTTTATCATGACTTAACCAGTCTGAAAAAAAATAGGTCACTTTTAACAAACTATTTCTTTAAACTTCATAATTTTTTTTTTAATAAAAAATGAAATCAATTCCTTTGATAATCATATACATTCATCTATCCGTGGTTCAAAAATCTAGATCAAGTAGTTCTAGCAATGAAGGTGTAGATTGATTGTAAATTAAGTAACAACAGAATAAATCTTTAACACTCAATTTATTTATAACTATTGATATCACATAAATAAATTATTACAACACAAACAACAACAACAGATAAAACTAGCTATTTCAGTGTTGGTAGGAGATAATGGGGGAAGAGTAGGCTACGTGGGCGAGAGGTGCAGAGTAGGCGACCTTGGCGATGGGAGCAGCGTAGGAGATGGGAGCAGAGTAGGCCAGCTTGGCGGGTGCGGCGTACGCGATCTTGGCGGGTGCTTCAATAGGGTGTCCCTCGTAGCGTACAATAGCGTTGAATCCGTTAACCTTGTCAGCGGTGTAATCTACAATACGGTGTACACCGTCGGGTTGCACCAGCGAGTAGGAGCCGTGCACGGCGTCCCCGGCGCGCGCCTCCTGCTGTTGTTTCACATCTCCGCTTTGACCATCGTGAACGGAGTACTGGAAGTCGTAGTGAGCCGGTGCTTCGGGCTCGGCGTACGCAATTTTGGCTACGGGAACCACGGGCAGAGCTGAGGCAGCTACGGCCAGAGCGAGAACGGCAACGAACTGTAATAGAATAAAATAATATGTGTAAGTTTTTTTTATTTTTTTGAAAACCGAAAATAATAGTAACATATTCAATTTTCAATTCTTTACGTTAATGGATTTTATTTGTGTTATGTAGAGACAGTTATGTGTTATATTAATTCGCCAGTGTCACTTAAGTATATTCAATTTGAATTATATAGTAATAAGTAAATTATCACCTTAGCGGACATTGTTGTTGTTGCTATTGCGAATATCGAAGTTTGAATATAAAAATTAGGGTTCAAGTCACGTATTTATATAAGAATTATTGCTAAAAAAATTGTCTTAGTGACATAGTATTGGCATGCCCGCAAGCAATATACTCGTAGTAACTCACTCATGTAGACTGCCTACTTCTATGCTAATTATTTTTATCTAAATATAAATTGTTAGAAATCAACATCCAATAGACAATTATTGATTATGAGCATTATGTATTTTATTTTGTCTCGTAACAAAATTAATTATTCAGTGATCTGTTGTAATTAGCTTTAAATTTGATTAATTTAATAAGATTAGTTTCAAACATAAAAAGAAAGTGCTAATTTTTTGCAATAGCTTATGTATATAAACGCAGCTCGACCCTGTTTAATTACATTCAAAATTTGCCATTCACACTATCAACAATGTCCGCTAAGGTAGTTTATTAGTCAATTTAAATGTAACATGATATTTACTTGTCTTACTTTTAAGCTCTTATAAGTAAATAAAGGAAATCAGACATACCTAATCTATTGTTCTATTACAGTTTGTTGCCGTCCTCGCTTTGGCCGTAGCTGCCTCAGCCCTTCCTGTTGTACCCGTAGCCAAAATTGCATATGCTGAGCCCGAAGCACCAGCTCACTACGACTTCCAGTACTCCGTCCACGATGGTCAAAGCGGAGATGTGAAACAACAGCAGGAGGCCCGCGCCGGTGACGCCGTGCACGGCTCCTACTCGCTGGTGCAACCCGACGGTGTACACCGTATTGTAGATTACTCCGCTGACAAGGTTAACGGATTCAACGCTATCGTACGCTACGAGGGACACCCTATTGAAGCACCCGCCAAGATCGCGTATGCCGCACCCGCCAAGCTGGCCTACTCTGCTCCCATCTCCTACGCTGCTCCCGTCGCCAAGGTCGCCTACGCCGCCCCCATCGCCAAGGTGGCTTACTCTGCACCCCTCGCCCACGTATCCTACTCTTCCCCCATTATCTCCTACCAACACTAAAAGAAGTTGTTTTTATCTGTTTTGTTAATTTATTTATGTGATATAAATAGTTACAAATAAAATGTTTGTTTAAGATTTATTTTATGTTTTTTAATGGAATTAATGTTGCTCGAACTTCGGGTCCATTGCTGTAAATGGTCTTCATTTGAAAATCCTCACACACGCTTGTAACAAAAGGATCACCCTGTGTGATTTATGTTACCTTCTACCTAATTCATGTTTAATCAAATCTTTATATTAATTATTTAATATAATTAGCGTATTGTTTTATCTTGATATGAAAACCTTTCAAATGAAACTTGCTGCAGACACCACATGATCCTCTTGCTTAAAATGAAAAAACTAAGTTATGTTGCAATCGTTTACAATAACAAGATTATTAAAAAGGGAATCCGACTTCAAAAGCAAATTACGTAATTTTGTTTTCTTGAATGATAAACTTATTTCAGTTATTTTGATTTTATATCCAAACTAAGGAACTGTTTTTGGTAAAAATTCTATATCTAATCGGAAAGTCTCTTTTAAACAAAAATAGAATTTACTAAGTCAAACCAGGCAGTCCAGGCATTTCGAATAATCAGTGAATGTATATAAAAAAAGTTAACGACGAATTGAGTACCTCCGCCTGTTTTGGAAGTCGGTTAAAAAAGAGAAGTGCAGTACTACGCACCACTACAATCCTAGGTAAAAAATCTCAACATACCACGGCGAAAAAAAAAACGGAAATTATTCGCTATTATAAGAGCTATTTTATTTTTATTACTCTTTAGTTCACACAAGAAGTTCGTTCGTTCGTTGGTTCGCCCATACGTCCGTTTGTTCGTTCGTTTGTTTGAACGCGCTAATCTCAGGAATGACTGGTTCGAAATGAAATATTATTTTGCGTTAGATGCTTTATTTATTGAGGAAGGCTATGGGCTATATTACATCACGCTACGACTCATAGGAGTGAAACAGTAACCATGAACGAGAGTGAAACCGTAAGGGACAAGGAGTAGTCTTATAAGTGACCTAATTAGGTTTTTTGGAGCGATGGCGTATCAATGTTTTGTTTTTATTAACAAAGTTATAAAAAAACTCGTAATCGTGTGTCGATTACTTTATTTCCTACTATTAAAATCAAGACATAAAAAATATTTTTCAAGATTTTATTTTACCACTTCGGTATGATTAATATGTATAGAGATTAGGGCCCATGCGAAACTGCAGCTTTCTAGTACTGAGAACGTCTAAACGAAAGTACAGAAAGATAAAACCAAAAAAGGAGGTCTATTTATGTGGCTCAAAATAATACAAAAATTTATCACGAGCGGGAATCGAACCAACGACCTTACGTAAACCAGTTTCAGTTACCATTGGCACAGTTAACCGCATATTCGATTTTATATTTTTAAACCGACATTCCAACTGTGAGTGAGCGTCTTTTACCACTCCATACGTACAATGTGTGTAACTTTTTCTGCCTTACTACAAAAGATTTAAACAGACGTTAAACGCGCGTCTAAGACAGTTTTGAGTTAAATATGCTTTAGACATAGATTAATATACGTTTTAGTGAGTTTAATAGATGTTTAAAACCTATTTCAGCTGTCAAATGTAACGTAGAACATTTTATCAATAAGTTTTTTTATGAGTTTGTTCGCTGTTAAGCAATTTAGATAATATTTTAAGCAATGTTTAAATCTTAAACACTGTTTAGCTAGACACGTGTTCAACATGGTTTTAATGCGTCTTTTGTAGTATGACAGTTTAAGTTTCTTATTAGTTAAACTTTGTTAACAGCTTGCCGGGCCACGTGGTTTCATCCGTGTTAAGCTATGGCACTCGCTTCATTGATTGACACAATTTGACGAACCTAAAACAAATATTATATCGCATGCTTAATTAATTTATGACTGGGATCATAAACACACATTTTTAGAAATTGAATAAACCTTTTGCACAGGGTCGTTAATTTGGTCGTTTTTTTTTTCATTTCATTTTTTTATGTTTGTTACCTCAGAAGTGTCATTTCTTAACCGATTTTGAAAATACATAAAACTGATTTTTTTATTCGAATGCCTATGCTTTCAGATTTGTTGTATGGAATTTTTATCAAAATCGGTTCAGTTGTTTGTTTTTGAAAATAATTGGAATTAATATGTTGTCCAAGCAAATAACAAATTGCATATTTTGCTTTTGAAGTCGGTTAATTTTTTTTTAGTTTTTTAAAACATCACATTACAAATCTTTGAAATTCTCTACTATTACATGCATGACGTAATATATATGTATCGTATCGTAATATATCTATTCTTGAATCACTCTGTTTATTGATGAAAACCGCATCAAAATCTGTTGCGTAGTTTAAAAGATCTAAGCGTTCAGATAACAGGAAACGATTTTGTTTTATATTTTGTTTTATATAGTATTTATGCAAAATTATATTAAAATTGCAACGAGGTTGTCTGTACCTACTGTCTTTTTAAGACTAATCTTTGGAGACCTTAATATCAATAACAAGGTTACAAATAAATAAATTTATATTTTTATAAAATCGGAAACATGATACTAAGGATAATTTATCTATTAACGTAATAAAGTATTATAATTTAAATATAAAATATACTTATTATTCAAACAAAAAAGAAACCAAAAAATTCATGACAAAATACGAAGGAACTTTTCTCTTAGTTTTAGAGTAACAAGGTCGCAGTAATAAATAAGTATATACAAAATAATATAATTATCATATCGATAAGTAACTGACCCGTGATCACTTTACATAACTTGTAAGGGTGCATCCAGATCTGACGAGGGCGCCGCTCGCCAATCGCTCGAAAATTGCCTGCGCGCTGCATGCGTTCAGTTACTGCAGTCGTTTGGTGCAACATTCGTTTGGCTCTCAAAGGAAACGCGCGCAGCTTTTGCAACAACCTGAACATTAAATGCACACGAGCAGCTCGCATGACGGGTACGAATGTCGCATTCGACAAATCTGGACTGACCCTAAGGATTTTTTTTCAAGCATAATTGCTTGGTATCGCCTCCGACCGGTTGAAAAGAACCTGCAATGAATAACTTGACTAAGAATATTAAATATGTGTTTTTTTTAAACGTGATATATATTAATTTACATTACACGAACATAAATAAAATTTATTGGGTTTTTATATCGAGGTTTATCTTTTACGAATTTTATGTTTTTAAAAGATTTATTTTTCATTTAAAAATTTCAAAATTTTACGACTTTATTAATTTAATTTGTTATTGAATTCATAATTTTTTTTCTACATTAAGTAATTAAGTTCCATTTTAGTCGATATTAATAAGTATGGCTCGGTATTTTACAAACGTTTTAATTTTTTACGTGTATTTTTATGCTAAATATAAACTATACCAACTAAATTGAAGACATTGAGACAAAATACACGACTTTATTCATTAAAACTATATCGAGATATTCTTATCCTTTCAATTATATTATACAACTACAGATAAGTTATAAACTCATGGATGTTGGCACTCAGAATTCAACGCCAAAAGCCAACTAATCAATTTACGAACATGCCAAAGTTGGAAATGGGTACAGATTTTTAACTTCAAATTGAACGAACGTAGATATGTATCTATAATAATAAAATATGATTGCTTTTTTTCAAACGTTTTCTTTTATACAAATCTTATCCTGACTATTCAAAACATAACACAAACTATTTAAACAATTCGGTGAAGACGTTTTGAAGGATGTGTTTAGATACATTAGACAACTGATCTTTATTTACTAATTATATGATTATGAATATTTTTTAGCTATATAATAAAAAATAAATAAACTGTAATATCGATACTGAACTGTTTCTTCGTCCTACGTTAAATTGAAACAAAGTTGAACAGTTTTCAGCGAAAGCTTTGTTTATGCTATACACAAAGTTAACGCACGTTAAAAAATTAGACATTGTTTAAAATGTTGTCAAAATTGCTATTCTGCGTGTAAAAATTACAAAGAAACTTATTAATAAAATGTCACACGTTATATTATCTGATAGCTAAAATAGATTTTAAGCATGTATTAATAACATCTAAGCGTAAATTTTTATACATAATTAAACTATGTCTAAACCACGTTTAACTCAAAACTTTTCTAGACGTGGATTTGTAGTACGGGATTTTATAGACACGCGTTCAACGTATGTTTAATTTTTTTGTAGTAAGGCAGTAAGGTTTTAAACAGTTTATCGAGGCTGACGTCAACCAAGATTATAAAGCGGCCACTAAATGGAAGCCATTGCTACATCACACATAATGATTATTGTTTTAAACTTATCTAATTTGTTTTTTGTTTAAGATTATATCTAAGAATGATGCTATAATCGAACGTATTTTAGACGATACGCTAAAGTGTATAAATTAATTATTATTTAGTTTCTAAGAAAAGCAATTTTAATATAGTTTAATGTTACTATCTAATTAGGCTACATGTTATAATTTACAATATGTGCTAAGAATAACCTAGATTTATAATATTACTAGTTTTTTGCTAATATCGATTGCGACAGAGCTCTGCAATATTTACTGTTAGTAATTCCGTATTAGGGTTCCGTAAATAAAATTAGAAAGTAAAAAAACCTATCAAATAAAAATGTTATCTTGTCGGCTGTATAAACTAGTTAATAGTTTTCACCTGGAATTATTTAGAGATTCGATGTAATAAGATAATTTATGATAATTAAATGTCTTAACGCGGGTTCATTTCCAGATTTATTAAAATGTAGTAAAGTTTTACCACTTTTTAAAAAGGGAAGCAAATGTGATCCTGGTAATTATAGACCTATTTCTATATTACCTTCCCTAAGTAAAATATTTGAAAAACTAATTTTAAATCAACTCATGGTGAACAATACGGTTTCACTAAAGGTCGCTCGACTTCAGATGCAGGAATAGCACTCCTCAAACACATATATGATGCGTGGGAGAAATCACAGAATGCTATTGGTGTATTCTGTGATTTATCTAAGGCATTTGATTGCGTGGAGCACGAAACGCTTTTATATAAACTTAAATATTACGGTGTGAAAGGCAAAGCTCTTGATCTCATTGCTTCATACTTGACACAGAGACTTCAACATGTTACTATAAATGGAATAAAGTCTTCTGGATCTGTCCTAAAGATGGGTGTTCCACAGGGGTCAATTCTGGGTCCTTTTCTATTTTTATTATACATCAATGATCTTCCGTTTTATGTTAAAAGTATTTGTGACATTGTATTGTTTGCTGATGATACTTCGCTTATTTTTAAAGTTGACAGAAATAAAGCTAATTATGACGATGTAAACAATGCATTGTCACTGATACAATATTGGTTTACATCTAATAATCTGGTCTTAAATGCTAAGAAAACGAAATGTGTAATATTTACCTTGCCTAATGTTAAACAGCAAACTTATAGTTTAATATTAAATAATGAGATCCTTGATGTTACTGATACAACGGTGTTTTTAGGAATAACTTTGGATATGAAACTTCAGTGGAGCTCCCATTTGTTATCTCTTACGGGGAGACTCAGCTCCGCATCGTACGCGGTTAGAAAAGTTCGTCAACTAACCGATGTTGATACAGCTCGATTAGTATATTTTGGTTATTTTCATAGTATCATGTCTTATGGATTGATGCTATGGGGTAGTGCTACAGATATTAATACTGTATTTATCTTACAAAAAAGAGCTGTTCGTGGTATTTATAATCTAGGAGCTCGAGACTCCCTTCGGGATATTTTTAGTAAAGTAGGTATACTTACTGTTGCGTCACAATACATTTATAACAATATAGTATACATTCACAAAAATATTCATTATTTTGAAAGAAATAGAGATAAACATAATATTAACACGAGAAAGAAAGATAAACTTGTAACACCTTGTTTTCGACTTCACAAAGTAAATGTTTCCTTTCTGGGGCAAGGTATTCGTTTTTATAATAAAATCCCCCAGAAATATTTGCAGTTTTCCATGAATAGATTTAAATCATATGTTAAAAAGTCTCTAATAGCTAAAGCATATTACTCTATACAAGATTACGTTGACGATAAAGATGCGTGGGCTTAGTATATGCTGAATTTCGTACAGGATAAATAATCAATTTGTAATCATAAACTGTGTTGTGATGTATTGACAATATTTTAAAAGAGTAACTATCGAGTTTCTTGCCGGTTCTTCTCGGTAGAATCTACGTTCCGAACCGGTGGTAGCTTCATTATTTGATGTAATATTTTTTTGTTTTTTCATGTATTGACGATTCAAAAGTGCTCGTGAGAGCCTACTTGAATAAAGTATTTTTTGATTTGATTTGATTTGATTTGATTTGATTTGATTTGAATAAGAAATGTAAAAAAAATATCTTAAGAAATTATAATAAAAATATATATATATTTCCTTGTCTTTAAGGGTTTTATGAATTTTGTCCTATTCACACATAAACACTTAAAATGCATTTTTATTCCTAAGTACATTATTTGTATATTCCAAATTTCACCACTTTTGAGTCTTATATTTGCGACAAAAAGTTGTCTATGCCCAACTCCGATTTCCATTCATCAAAATTAATTTTGCGGTTTAGGCGTAAAAAGGTAAGAAACAAACTTACAGAACCACTTTCACATTTATAATAACAGTATAAACTCTGTTAAATAATGTGCTTAAATTATTATTCCAATATATTTAATTTTTTTTTAAGACTTCGGCTGAGTCCATAAAAATACTCGTATTTTGGTTTTTGCACTTTAAAACTGGTGTTGCTAAAAGTTCGAAGTTTGCAGCAAGTTTTTTTGGATCAATTGTGTCACTACGTCACACGCAAGTTGATCAAGGCGTTCATGTAATCATGTAGGCACATATGAATCGTGCCAAACGACTCTTGTAAATTCCAGGTAAAATGCTGGCCTTGACCTCGTCGACAATTGTAGCTGGTTAATTAATGTATGCTCTATAGCCCGGAGCCACTGACATGTCACCGTGGACAAATACTATAAAATCTTAAGCTAGTCTCAGAGCAACACATTCAGACTTGAACAATCACAACACTCACAATGGTTGCCAAAGTAAGTTACCTAAGCATAGAAGTCGCACTCTATATTTTAAACACCTTAAAGTAAAAATAACAGCCTGTAAAAGTTCCTTGCGGGGCAAGAGCCAGTTCTTAAGAATATTGTCGTTAATGAAACTATCAATTTGTAAATCTATATGATATAATAAATTATTCATTTGTATTTTGTTTGATTTCAGTTCGTCATCGTCCTCGCTTTGGCCGTAGCTGCCTCTGCCGTACCTTTGGTCCCCGTGGCCAAAATTGCCTACGCTGAACCCGAAGCGCCCGCTAACTACGAATTCCAGTACTCAGTACACGATGACCACAGCGGAGACGTGAAACAACAGCAGGAAGCCCGCGCCGGTGACGCTGTGCACGGCTCCTACTCGCTGGTGCAACCCGACGGTGTACACCGCATCGTAGAGTACACCGCTGACAAGGTTAACGGATTCAACGCCAATGTACGTTATGAGGGTCATCCCATCGCCGCTCCTGCCAAAATCGCCTACGCTGCTCCCATCGCCAAGGTTGCTTACTCTGCTCCCGTCTCCTACGCTGCCCCTGTCGCCAAAGTAGCCTACTCTGCCCCCATCTCCTACGCTGCCCCAGTCGCCAAGGTAGCCTACTCTGCCCCCATCTCCTACGCTGCCCCAGTCGCCAAGGTAGCCTACTCTGCCCCCATCTCCTACGCTGCCCCTGTTGCCAAGGTAGCCTACGCCGCTCCCGTCGCCAAGGTGGCTTACGCCGCACCCCTCGCCCAAGTCAGTTTCTCCTCTCCCGTCATCTCCTACCACCACTAGATTAAACCGATTTCCTTGTTAGCGTTTACTTATTTATTGATGTGATATGAATAGTTACAAATAAATTGTTTGTTGAAGATTTACTTTGTCGTTTTTCTTTACAAAAATATTTTTTCATCCAAACTATAAGACTACTAACTGCCTTTAAAGTATTATAGATACTGTGAGAATTTGTATCGCTGCATGTATTGTTTATTTTTCAAGTTATACCTACAAGCGACTGTAAGCTTTGGAAATTTTAAACCGAATTCATTATTCAGATAATTTACATGAACTACAAACCGTCATAACATATTATATGTATGACGTCAACTTTGTCAGCGACCAGCTAACTGTGGGGAGACATATAGGGAGGCTGGGCGCGGGTGGACCGCACCTGAATTATTCATAGAGCCGCATAGTGATTTCATCTCATTGAATCGAGCTGCCGGCGGCCGTGATTACGACAACGATACCTCCGCTTGGCCGACTTGGACAATACAGCTTGTCAACTAACATCGATAAGCATCAGTAGCCGAGATTCACGAACATACCTTTTGTGTCAGGTTAATTTGACGAAAATTATATCCACTTGTTACTCATAGAAGCAACTTTAAACTAGCATACTAATCGTTTCAGAAACATTACTGTTACTATTTTTAAACAACAACATATATATAATACGGTTTATTGAATAGATATACCCCTAGAGTAAATTTTTTAACTGGTCGTGGATAGCCAAATCAGAAATTATAAGAACAATACTTAATCCGTATAAAATAAATGAAATATTTAAATTCAAAATAAGTCCAGCATAAATTTAAATAAAACTCAACAATAATTTAGTATTAAAAAGAATTAATCTTCTTAGTTAAAGCCACAATTTTAAAATAAATCGAAACCGACGCTCCACGCGCGCTCCTCACAGTGGCAGGTAAAAATGAAGAGATTGGTTTTTATCTGTGCCGCGGCGGCAAATTGAATGTAAAGTTGATTTCCCGGCGGGCTTCGCCGCATAATTCCCCACAAATTAAGCCGATACCGATTCACTTGCTACCAATGTAAATATTTTCGGTAAATGCCTCCATTATATTTGTATGTTCTATTTGATAAAACAGAATGCTTGCGCGGTATCATCAGCTGCGACCGCAATTTCGAACTATTCATTCTGCTATTTAATGTATGCTTTTCGACATGCTGTCAAAAAAACTGTCCAATGCATT
The DNA here is from genome assembly GCA_037950945.1 of Hypolimnas misippus. Classification (NCBI taxonomy): domain Eukaryota; kingdom Metazoa; phylum Arthropoda; class Insecta; order Lepidoptera; family Nymphalidae; genus Hypolimnas; species Hypolimnas misippus. The sequence continues at coordinate 4,052,798 of JBBEEQ010000013.1, read as the reverse complement.
CTGTATATCAACCCATAACAAGCGAGTTGGAGAGTGCAGTTACTTAGAGGACAACCTCAAATTGCTCGTAGTTGGTGCAACCGTTAAAAAAAGTAAATAGTCAGTATTTTAATAAGGACAAAGGATAAGGTGTCAATGAAAATCATTCATCTGTATATTATAAGATAAAACGGAAAATTAAAAAAAAACGCGACAATCTGAATAAATTGAATTAAATTAAAATGAATGTTTGGACCATTTCAACTGTTATTGGTGACAAATTGTGCATCGTACTGATTCCAGACCATGCTGCAATATCAGTTCAAGGTTACGTATATAGTATATACGTAAATATAGTATTTTTGAGTCGATTAAACCAGCAACTAGAAAAGTCTTTGAAACTTCTGACTATAGAAAAATTATAGATAAGTTCCATTTCCATTACATCATCGTCCAAACAAAAAAAAATCCTCACAAAATTAGTCCATTCCTTAGGGAGCTACGAGGACAGAGACAGACACACAGATACGCGTTATATTTATGTCTTTGGGTCGGGTGTTAATAAACAAAAATTATTAAAAAATAATTAGTATAAATTTATGTACGTACTTATTTGTCAATCAGTTACAGCTTGCGATGCCGTCGGCGAGGTTGTTAAAAAAATTGATCAATTACATGAATGTTGCGTATATGCTCTAAATACCTAATATATATCACGTTATTAGTTATAATAAATTAAATTTAGATCGATACTATAATTTTTGTGCAGCTTTAAAAATCGGTCATCGTAAATACACCTACGCGAATATAATATAATCATAGGTTTGCTAGATGTAAAAAACAAATTAAAGTAACATTATTTAAAGCCTACTGTCAGAATTTTTATTCTAGCAGCCTATGGACTAGCTTTACACAGAGGGCTTATAATTCCTTACGTATCCAATACAATAATGTATTTAGAGCTCTTTTCTGGCTACCTCGCTATTGCAGTGCTTCAGCTATGTTTGCTGCTGCTGCGAGTGAATGACTTCTATGCAATTATGCGTAAAAAGGTTGCGTCATTAGTGCAGCGAGTGCGAGGGAGCTCGAATAGAGTCCTAAAATTAATCGTGGATAGGATGGACTCCATGTTACTTAGTAGACTGACTGAACTGCATGTGTTTTTAAATAGGTAATGTTTTATAATGTTTATTTTCATTATTATTATTTGTATGGTTTTTTTTCTCATAATTTATAATTTCATACTAACATAGGATAAGTTAATTATGTCTAACAAAATTTGGTCTGTAAATCGTCTGCAATAAAGAATTATTATTATTATTATTATAAATAATTCTCTTGCAATATATCTACTTTTTTACCAAATCTATCTAATACATTTAGACGAGCAAATTTTATATATCTTATAATCTGAAACCTGAGTTTCCGGCACGGCACCAATGATTTTCATGAAATTGAGTATGCTACTCGTAGGTTTCAGTTATCCGAGTTTTCGCGCAATGAAAAATTGCTACAATTTTTTATTTACTAGGTACTAAATCTAAATATAATTTTCAAATGAAATGATTTATAAAGAAGTTATTGAGTAAAGATCAGTCATACAGGTACGGTCACATATGATGTCATTCAAATCTTCTATGTGGAAATTATAATTAAAGCCGATCGCTATTAAGCGTTTTTTTACTGTAAATTAGAATATTTTTTTAACGTTCATACTATCGCGACCGCTATGTAATGGTCCGTCATCTAAAGCTTTGAACCGACACAAACGAAGGAAACGCGTATATATGTATGTAATTTTTGTTCTAATACACAACAAATTATTAAAATACTGAAAAAGCAATAGAAAAGTCACTAATACCTATTTAGAATAATATTAATTACCGTATCAATAACGTTACAGAAATATTTCCCTGTACACCACACGTCAATCTTTTCCCACACTATCGGAGGATTACCTACGAATAACATCTATAATAGACGAAATCCTCTTACCGCTAAAAATTAATCAAGAAACCCTACAGCTTAGTGGGGGCGGTTTTCTCGCTTTGTACACACGAAATCAATACTCGCTACAATCTAATCTGCACCCGAAGTGTACGCCGGCTTATGATATTACTATTGATGCTAGTCTTTTGGTTATTGTAAAATGTTTTAACTCTCTATGTGTACTAACTAGTCGCCTACCGGTCGGAATTTGACCGCAGTTCATTAAATTTTAAACAAAAATGTGTGTGTTTGTCAAATTCATAATTAAAAAAAAAACAATAAGCATTTCTCTCTCCTTCTCTATATATAAACTATATGTGCTACATTTTATACTCCTCCGTCCGCGTAATTTTCGTAAAAAGGGGAACAAAATTCTGCGTTGTGTATTAATATACCATATGCTTAGTATCAAAAATTTTTGGACACAAATAAAAAAACTCCATTTATTTATATATCACTTATATTTATTTATATATAATTAAAAAGCAATTAGTAATCCTTTGTTTCGTATAATAAATTTAACTCGCTCGAGCTTCACATTTATTAAAAGCAAAGCACACATGAGAGTGTTCATAAAAGCCATTCATAAAAAATATAAAGGTATTTATACATCTGCGGATGTCACTTTGGGTAAGTAACATCCTATTTATATGTATCTATGTAATAAAGGTCATACAATTAATGTTAAACATTTGTGAATTTATTTCAAAATGAAGTAAAAACGTTAAGAGCAAGAACTTCTACAGATAATTTTAAATATAGCAAACGCAATCAGCAAGCGTTCGTTCAAAGCTTTGTGCCGTTTGCAATCAAAACACTTTGGCCGTAGAGTATTAGAAGAGAAATTTTTTAAAAAGATTCACAATCTTGTTTCAATACCATTACTATTGGAGTTTTTTTATTTATATTTATTCTCATTAATATGAATTCTAAGTTATACATTTTTGTAATTTTACTAAACTTTTTCTTTTCATTTACATTTTTGATAAAATCTTTTCGTCTAAATATAATCATTATATGATTACTTATTTATCGTATATCATTACTTCTCAGAAGTTGATCCCAATAAGTGAGACTATCAGATGATGAAATAATAAAACCTTATTTCCTTTCTTAGTTCCTAAAGCTTAATTTCCTTTCAAAATCCACGGCTTCGACTCCTGACTAAGCAAATTATTTTTTTTTTAAAGTAATCAAAATTGTGTCAGCGCCACTGATTGTATTAAGTATTTTTCGCTATTCCTTATAATTTCGGATTTGGCTATCCACACCTAATTAAAAAAATCACGGCATATATAAATCGATAAGTGTCTGTTCCTTATGTATACCAAACGGCTAGAATGATTTTGATAAAATTTTTAGACTATCTTCATATTAACGCAGCGGGTGATCATCTGATATTTTTTTAGTTTATGGTATGGATAGTTTTTAGGGTTCCGTACCTTAAACGGAAAAACGGAACCCTTATAGGATCACTTTGTTGTCCGTCTGTCTGTCTGTCTGTCTGTCTGTCTGTCTGTCTGTCTGTCTGTCTGTCGGGATGTCAACCCTTTTTTCTCAGAAATGCATAGACGTATCATGTTGAAATTAATATCATATACTCAAGTCTACGATGACATGCGGCCGTGAAAATATTAAAGTTCTAAGTCAACGCAATCAAAAGATAATGGAAAATATGTCGTATATTTTGACCATTTTAGCGTTTTCGCAAGGGAATCAAAACCTATAGGGTACTTCCCATTGACCTAGCACGATGAAATTTGGCAAGAAGTAAGATCTTATGGTACAAATAAAGGAAAAAATCTGAAAACTGTAAATTTTTGTATGTATGTTTGTCTGTTTGTAAGTTTGTCTTTCAACCTTTTTCTCAGAAACGCGTGAAGGTAACAAATTTTTATCAACGTCAAGTACTCAGAGTTGTAATTACTAAGGGCTGTGAAAAAATCAAACTTCTAACTTAACGCAATCAAAAGATACGGTCATTTATATCACATATTTTAATATGATAGCGTTTTTAACGTTTTCGCAAGGGAATCAAAACCTATAGGGTACTTCCCATTGACCAAGCATTATGAAATTTGGCCAGGAGCAAGGTCCTTTAGTATACAGAAAGGAAAAAATCCGAAAACTGTAAATTTCTGTTCGTGTGTCTGTCAGTCTGTACGTCTGTCTTTCAAACTTTTTCTCCGGAACGCGTAAATGTATCAAGTTGTAAATTGATCAAGCGGAAAATATATTAATCTTAAAATTAAAATTATATGTACTTGTAACAAATTAACATAGAAGTTGACCATGGTCAAAAAAACTATTTTACAAACACTGAGAAGAAATTTGTATCAATACGAAATCATTAAAAAGCAACAAACCTTTATAAACAACGCAATGCAATCTATATATCGCAGCTAACAAAATGATAGCGCGATGTAGCGTACAGCTAATGCCATCTATTACAACATTATGACATTAACTGTGATATAATTCTGCTCGATTAATGTTTTTTAGGGTTTTAATTATTATTTAAACGCGCTAAAAATAATAAAATAAACTTTTCATTTAAAAGTTTTATCGTCGATTTATAACGTCATTACGTAATTAACATTCAATATAAGAGCTTCACGTGATTTGATTTAAGTACTCTTATTGACTTAGTACGAAAATTTTAAAATTAAATTCAAACAGATCGAGTTATTTAATTTACTTATTTATCTACACATATAAGTCTTCTGGTTATTAGTAATATAATTAGTTATTTATAAATGAACAATAAATTTTGTTCGAATTAAGGACTAATTATTTTCGTCTTGGCAACACTAATATATATTTTGATTGATAATGTAAATCTAAATATTTTACGAACGTAGTGCAGGAGTAGCGGAGTGTAGTAGAATATAAATAAAAATAAAACGAGAATAAAGTATAATTCAATTCAATTCTTTGGTTAATGGCTTCTAGTTGTGCCAATTAGACACATGTTATTTCGCCAATGTCACGTGGGAAGAATAAAGTATAATATAAATATGTTGTTAATGTCAAAGTCAACAAGTTAGTTCATTGAAATTGTCAAGAGATGGCGCTGAGTGTATCCTGAATCGCGCTATAACTTTGCTTTTTTGAAAGTATAAGCTGTATTAGTACTTAAAATAAAATTTTGTGTTTCCATGGATTGCATCCATGATTGTGTTTTAAATTAAAGTGCTCCTAAGTAGTTTCAAAATAGTTTTTGGGACGTGATCCATATTTACATAATATTTGATTATATTTAAGCGACTTCTAAAAAGGAGTGTTTTCAATTCGACCTTGTATTTAATTTTTTTTTATGTTTGTTCGCCGATTACACCGCCATTTGTGTACCGATTTTCAAATTTTTTTTTTGTTTGAAAAGGTATACTTCCAAGGTGGTCCCATTGTCTTCAGGTCAGGATCAGATGATGGGATCCAGGAGAAATTGAGGGAACTCCTCAAATATTATAGGCAAGCGTATACCGATTTAGGTATTTTTGATAGTAACTTATGTTGGAACTGATGATGAAGACCACAAATGGCGTAGATGGGTTAGTCTTATATAGATTTCTATAAGTTTGTACGGAACCCTCGGTGCGCGAGTCCTACTCGCACTTGACCAGTTATTTAGTATTTACATGTACAAAAACATTTAGATTAATTAAGAACCTGCTTTTCTTAAGTCGGTTAAAAATAAAACGAAAATGAAGGTACATTTTTTTTATATCACACATCTTAATGTTATCACTTAATTAAGGTATCGCCTGTCTTTTGCTCAATCTTAGGTGGTATTGGACATTCGTAGATGTTAATAGATTTATCTTTTGAAACCGACAAAAGTTTGGTGCCATCCGAGTTGAATTTGAGGTCACATACCTGAAATAAATATTGATAATCATTTTTAAAAAGTCAAATCAGAATTTTATAGAAATAGGCCAAAAAATTAATCATACATTGGATTAAAACATAATCACTTCGTAACAAGCGACAGACATATACAGATAAAGTCTTAAAAAGCCAAAATCAAAAATTAATTTTAGCATTGAAATTGAAATTCGACATTTTTGTACGCAAAATTTGCCTATACTTACTTACTAACTACTACTTAATATATAATTTTAAAATTCACATAACAATGTGTAAAGTCGAAGTTATTTGACAATACTTATATGAATGAGCCGAGATGGCTTAGTGGTTAGAACACATCGATCTCAAGCGATGAACATGGTTTCAAACCCCGACCATCACTGCTGAGTTTTCAAGTGCTAAATTTGTGTTTAAATTCATCTCGTAAGAAAAATATATATGATTTTATATATATTTTTCTTTTATATGTATAATTTTATGCATATTTATATGTATACTAATAAAAGAGCCGAGATGGCCATGTGGTTAGAACACGTCGATCTTTACCAATGATCGCGGGTTCAAACCCCGGCTAGCACCTCTGATTTTTCAAATGCGAAAACATCGTGAGGAAACCTACATGTGCCAAAAGAAATTCTAATACATTTATATCCGCCAACCCGCAGTGGAGCAGCGAGGTAGACTAAGCTTTAAACATTGTTTTTAGTAGTAGATAGGGTTGCCAAATCCAAGTTCATTATTTCCGGGATAATTCTACTACTTAATTAATATAGTACTGCACAACATAAAGAAACAAAAAAAAATTACAATCGTTTTCTACTATTCGAACGACCATATGTATTTAAATGAAAAATAGTCAAAAAAGATTTTTTTTTAATCCGGGACAATCTCGGCTATCCCGACCATCTGGCAACCCTATTAGGAGAGTCTATGCAGTGGGACATTGTCAGGCTTTACTTTACTTTTTTTTCCTACACTTACAATTTAATACTATTACAGAATATAATAAAAACTTACTGATTCAGTGTGTTCTTGAAAAGTTTTCAAAACTTTCAATTCTTTAACCAAAGCGATAGTAACCGCACCGACGGCCGTTGCTAAGGCGACTCGCGAGCCGTCGGGAGAGAAACACGCGCTTAATACCCATGAATTAAGTTTTAAACTGCCATGTGTATTTTCGTTGGCACTAGGAGAACAAAATTTATATATATTAGACCAGACGCAGATAAGCAATACTATGTCAAGCCACACGTATTTCATTAAAAAAAAATTGCATCTAAAAATGTCAAACCCATTCTTAATTTGTTTGAAGAAGTATATATCTATCTTTTCTTTCCTATTTTGATAAAAAATAAAGAACATGCTATAATATTCGAAACATTACATTAAGAAACTTTTTTTCGTACTTATTTAGTTAGATGACTTAATTTTTTTTTAATAATGTTAAATACATGACGCATTATCAGAATACATCAACATTTTCGAATTTGACTTTTTGTGGGTTGACACAATATAGCTTATCAAAATCCATGTATTAAACGTATACCTCTCACGCGTTAAAGTGACTGAATTCAAAAATTCACATTTTTGGGTACAAAACGCAAAAACCGTTTTAACATGAGACTTGGGTCATGTATTAAGACTTTAATTCCACAAAATGTTTCTAGAATAGTTAGTTATTCAAAATCTTAGATGTATGAATCACAGAATTACATGAAACTAAATTTTAATTACTAATTTAGCTAACTTGTTTCACACAGATTTTGAAATCGCTCACTTTAATACTAAGCGTGCGATATAACATATGATTGTACACGTAACATAATTATAATTGCAAGAACTTTTCTTTTCTGAATAGATTAATGGGTACGAGGAAACATTTTAATTTACAGGAAATATCTATTTAAACTTTCAGACTATATTTTTAAGTGTTATTTTGAATAAACCTTTGGATGGGTTTTAAATATTAACAACTTGTACCAAAGTTATTAAAAGAATATCTTTTCAACAATACCTAATAAATAGGATCATAAATATTTTATTATACTTACACATCAAAAATTTTTACAAATCCATCATTAGAAGCAGAGAGCAAAAGCTTAGAATTTGGTGAAAAATCAACACTTCGAACTGTCTGTGTGTGAGCATTCAACGTATGAGCCAGCTTGCCTTGAGCCACGTCAAAAATATATACAGTACCGTCTACTGAACCACAGGCTATGTGTTTACCATCATTACTCTACAAAACATTTTAAAAAAAATAAAAATCGCAATATAACTTCTCAGGATGTGATGACAATGATTTTGTTTAAGTCTTTATTGTCTGTAATAACAGGAAACTGTTTTTCTTCTAATTTATAGTTCAATTAATACTTGTTTTTTTCTACACATCATATTAAAAATAAAATATGTTTATATCTAAAAATGAGTTTAATTAAAAGCATTGTTATACTGGATGTTATTAATCTTTCATAGTATGTAATAATAATTGTACCTAAAACTTACTTATATAGTCTATTATTATAAATTTTGTTTTACTGTAGAATATATATTTTATAAGACTAATGAATTTAGATTTGAAATACATTCTCACCCAAGCCACACTCAATGCAAACTTCCCTCTAGAATCCAACACTCTATCCACAGTGTTCTTTACTATATCATAGACAACCAGCTTGCCAGAGTGGCTGCCAGACACAACTCGAGTCCCGTCAGGTGCAAAAGCAACTTTCCAAACATCAGTTGCATTTGTTTTAATTTCATTGATCTTGTTTCCACTTGTCAGTTCCCAGATCATTAATGTTGAGTCTATTGACGCTGAAGCTATTACTAAAAACCACTTTTTTATTTAAATGTAATTTAAAAAATTTAATAAAACCTTCTGGTTATTGTAGGATAATCAATGTTCTATACTACATTTTAGTTAACATTTATTTACCTAACCTAATTATATCAAAAAATAAATTTAAAAAATATAATTATTTCCTTCAAATTTATAATGAAAAAGTTTTGTATTTGTGGTTTTTTATTTTAGATTTTTATCACCACTACTAAAATACTTAGAGAAATTTTGAAGGCATCACTTTATTGTCAGTAATTTAAGACTAATTATCAGTTAGATATGGTAACTCATTTTCTGAGCCAAATTATTTTTCTTAACTATGTCATGATATCATTTTTTGTATAATCTTTTAATGAAATTTACATTAAAATTAAAAATGTAACAAATGTATACAGAAATATAATACAATACTTACTACGACCATTTTGACTAACAGCTACAGAAACAACGGCCATACAGTGCGCTTCTAAAGTGTGAAGGAGTTCTAATTTATTATTGTTTACATGCCACACTTTTACAAGACCATCAAGTCCCCCTGTGACTATATAATTTTGCGAGGAAATGCTAAAACAGCAAATTAAAAAAAATATTTAAAAATTAAAAATATTTTTAAACGTTACTTTTACATTACATTTAAGTATTGCATATTATTAATAATTAGATAAGTTTTATTTATTTTTTAATTGTGGCTTTGTTAAATCATTTCAATTTACAAATATGACTATAAAATGAAATCATTATTTAGGTCCCAAGCAAAAATTATTATCTGATAAGTCAGTTTATAGAAAAACATGTTTTTAATATCTACATACGAATAACATAAACGTTGATTAAAAGAAATTTATTTCATTTTAAAAGACCTCAGTACTTACTGTGATTCTTGTTTTGTTATAATATTCGTCCAGAAACAGCAATAAATAGGATCGTTGTGTGCATTTTCCTTTTTATTTAATAGTGAATACTAAAAATAATAAATTGAAGTTATTTTTTTAATTCATTGATTGACAACTAATTTTTGAGAAATATTATACTTACAGCAGCTGCAGCCGGCATCGTTATTTTATATAACTTTTATTAATTAATTAAAGGTTGTTGTAATGTAAGAAAGAAAGAATAAATAAACACGGAGTTTCAAAAATTCAAGATTTTTAGACACTGACAGCCGACAGTTTAACAGCTGATTCTGATGTTGACAATCCATATGATTTTGATAGTTGCAGTTTAGGAATAAATTGATCAAAGAAACTATTGAAAAACCTAAAATTGGCTAGACACACAATTAGGAAAAGCGTAGAATAATAAGTAATAGTTATAAAGCAAAAGTTTTTCCCCTTATCGTTTTTCTTTTATCGATTTGTTTTATGGCTCTGGGCAAAGAGTATAAAGATCATAATTTTGGTTATTGCCATAATTAGAAAATTGATATTTTGTACACTATTTCACATTGTAAAATGAAATTAGTCTTGAGGTAAAAAAAAATGTATTTTTTAAAGGACTTTTTTGTTATTGTTTAAGTATATAAAACAGCTGAAGTTATTATAGAAAATAAAATAAATGAACATAGGTATAATTAGTAATTTGATTTTAAAATTTGTATTACTAAGTAAGTACAGGATTAAAGTGATGCTATTTAAAAATTATAAAAGAAAACAACAAATATATAGTGTTTCTTATTTTTATTATATTATAGTTAACTATAATGGACAGTCATAAATATTCAGGCTTTTGTCTTCAGATATTGATATAATTTTATTACTTTCTGCATTAAATTTGACACCCCAAACCTAAAAAAATATTTTACATTTATTAATATTTTTTTAAATATCATGAATCATGCAATGGTAGTACACGTAAATGAATTAATTGTCTACCTGATCATTATGTTCTTTGAAAACATGTTGGCATTGCATACTATCTAAGTCCCACACTCGTACAGTTCTATCAGAACTACCAGAGACAAATCTTTTACCATCTGGTGAAAATGCAACAGAAAGCACCCACGATGCATGACCAGATAATGTTCCAGCTAAATTTGCATGAACACTGTAAAACAATACGACATATTATACATTTTTTGTGTATACAATAATTAATAATACATAGCTGTGATAAAAGTTTAACATTTTTCGAATATATAATAATGATTCTATAAAGAAATTTGAATTTTAATGCAACTTTGTCAGATTTCATACATTTTATTTTATAGGATGGGTTGTAATTGTCTCTATTGACTCATCTTTGCTTCATATGAGTCTATGTACATTTTTTATGCCTAAAAAATAAAAAAGCTTTTAAAAGATATTCTAAGTCCTATGTTACTATATCCAATACCAACAAATAATTGAATTCCTTTTGTATGTATAAAAATACCAACACATCGGAATGTTTCACTAACTACAATTATATTGTAAAGAATCTTACACATCATAAAGCTTCATATGTCCATCATCAGATGCAGTCAATAATAATTGGGAATCAGGTGAAAAGCACAGACTTCTTATGGGCATTGCATGGCCTTCTAGAGTATGCATCAACTTTCCTTGTGCTACATCAAATATATTGATGATACCATCTAATGCACCACTTGCTATATATTTACCATCAGGGCTCTGAAATTGAACATTTGCATATATTTAAATAGTTTTTGAGAATAATGATTGTTTTACATCGAGTTTTTAATTTTTTGTTTATGAATCTATAATATGTTATATAATAACTGCAGTTTAAATTACAAGTATGGACTAAAAAAGCTTAATACACACAGTCCATATTGCTAATAAAATTATCAAGACAAAAAAAAAAACAGACTTAAAAAGCATAAAAATCTAATTTCATTTGTTTGGATGAAATAATAATTCCAATTCTTTTGCTTTATAAATCAAATTAAAAAACAGATTATGATTATAAATTGTATTGGCACAGTCTGAAATAATACTCTTTTTAAAGAATCTCCTTTTTATAAAACAATTAAAAATGTGCATTATATATTTGTATTTTTTTAATATAATCATATGGAGGTAGATATGCCAAAAAAAATATAATAATTCAGGTACTTTTATAGCTTGACATTGTAAATCATAAGACAAAAACTATAAGTTTTTATCTTAAAACGTAAATAATAAAGGAAAATCATAGTTTCTTATAAGAGAACTATCATACAATATGATAAAGAAAATTTCTTCCAACTTCCTACAATAATAAAAAGCTTTAACCAAATAAACTTACATATGCCACACTAAGTGTAAATTTCCCTCGGGTATCTAACGTTTGTTCATGTTTGCCGCTCTCAACTCCAAATATCAACACTTTACCGGCATTACTGCCTGAGATTACATGTTTACCATCGGGAGAGAAGTCCAATGTCCACACATCAGTCGTCCCTGTCTCCATTGTTTTTAGCTTTTCTCCTGACGCAATGTCCCATAAAATTAGAGATGAGTCTTGAGAACTACTAGCCAAGGCTGGAATTAAATAGTTATGTTAAATGTTTCTATTTATGTATACATAAAATTTTGCTGTTAACATTAATGTCTTTTAATGTCTCAATTAAAATAGTTTCAATAATTATAATTTTGTTTGTATTCAAAGTTATCTTTTTAACTTTTCACTATTTATTACATAGATGTTTTTTTTTACAATTATTATTTTAGATTTTTAATAATTATTTGACAAATAAAAACATAACCAAATCATATTATTATTATTTTTTAAAAACAACTTAATACATAGTTATTAATAGTTTTCAATATTTTTATTTATTTATTTTATTTATTTATTCGTAAGATACACCATCAAGATACACACAATCACATTTATAATACACATTGAAGTATTCTTATTCTGTGTGGTGCCATTACAGGCGTATACAACAATTGTTACAAGCAACACAAAATTTTCATAAATTTACAATTGAAGTAAAACTAATACAGACACTATAAGATTATATAAACTAAATAATTAAAATAAAGAGAGAAAAAATATAAATAAAAAATTAAAATTAAAATAAAACAGAACTTTAACAAAACTCACAATTATTTAAATTAATATATAAGAAAAAATATTTTATTAACTACTAACTAAATAACTGAAATAATTTTCTTTTAAATATAGGTAAGGTGTCGTGGAAGGTGTCAATATCACATATATACATATATTTATATGTGGTTTATATGTGTAATGTTTATATAACTTTTAAACATATAAATGATATTGTTAAAGAATCGTAATATTCAATTTGCTATTAAAAAATTGTATACTTTTCCCATCAGGGCTCACAACAACAGATATTAAGCCAAGAGAATGTCCTTCTAATTGATGTTTGACTTCCAACTTCCCATTGTCTAACTGCCATATTTTAATTATGTCATCAAGACCTCCTGTGATAATGTAATTGTCTGGAGGTTCTGTGGAATGATTTGAATCTCTGAAAAAAATATATAAAAAAAGATATATTATAATATATGTTTTCATTCTTATAATTTTAAATATCATCATATTATTTATAAATCTTTTTGTTTACATAATAACTTTATGCACAATTCACTCTTATAATTGAAACTTGTAAAGGAATCTAATAAATGTCTCTGATGCCCAGGTATCATAAAGGCAAAAAAGTGAAATAAAATTGACGATTAAAAATAATCAATTATTCATCTCTTACTTTTAATTCAAAGATTGAATTAAAAATATTTTCTAAACAGTGATAAAATAATAACTACAAGGTTAGAATTACATACTGTGAGTTTTCTATATTTTCAGAATTTTCTGTTGCTTCTTTTGCTTTTTCATGATTGATTTGACTCCAACAACAACACCATATGGCATCTTCATGAGCATTTTCTTTTTTTAACTGCAAATAGTACTGAAAAAAGGTATAATAACGTTATAAAATGTGTTGAATAGCTAATTCATATTACTAGGAAACTGAACCCGATTACCAATGTCGTTATAGACATCTTAGTAGATTATATTTCTATTGATTTTAATATTTAAAATATAAAAATATAAATTACTTAAAAGCTGCAAACTAACACAATTTTAAGATGATTTGACATTGACAATACAGTACATTGACATTGACTGTTGACATTTGGCACAGTGGCTTTATATATTACTTGACTATTAATATTTTACAAAAATACACTCATATTCAAATAGGTATCATAAATTATATATAAAGAATAGAAAAATGTTTGCCATATTTTTAATTATATTAATTAAATTATATAAATGCATTAGTCGATCGTGTCTATTAAAGATAATATTGGATCAATCAAGAATTATATACTCTGTAAACTGAAATAATCTTTGGTTGCAACTTGCGTCATGATTTTTGGGAACTTTTTATGAACGTCAAATAGGGCGATGCGTTGTTGAAATAATATCAATTACGTGAAATATTTTTATAGTTAATGACTTTATTTTAATAATTCTCTTGTTTATATTTGTTACTGATATAATAACTGTGAATCTGTGGTAATCGTAAACATGGCTGTGTCTAAATCAACAAACACATACAATCGTCAAAATTGGGAAGATTCTGTAAGTTAAACCATTAACTGTGGGATTGAGATTGGTATAGAAACACAATTAGTTACTGATATTTAATTTATTTTACAGGATTTTCCGATTTTATGTCAAACATGTCTCGGTGATAACCCTTATATTCGTATGGTGAGTAAATTTACATCAGTAAATAAAATTATCATATTTTATTAAGTTGAATATAATAATTTAAAATATACCCATAAGTAACTTTATAGTAAAGTAGTTATTGACTGTTAATAAATTTATTTCTTGTGTTTTTTTTTCAGACAAAGGAAAAATACGGCAAAGAATGTAAAATTTGTGCTCGTCCATTCACTGTGTTCCGTTGGTGTCCAGGAGCAAGAATGCGTTTCAAGAAAACAGAGATTTGTCAAACATGCTCCAAGTTGAAGAATGTTTGTCAAACTTGTCTATTAGATCTCGAATATGGGTTACCAATTCAAGTCCGAGATGCGGCTCTAAAAGTTCAGGATGACTTGCCTCGTAATGAGGTTAATAAAGAATATTATATACAGAATCTAGATAGTGAAATGTCTAAATTTGATCCGACTCAACCAAGCAATTCTGCGTTGAAATCTAAGGGTGCCTCTGACCTTCTTTTACGATTAGCGAGGACTGCACCTTATTATAAACGTAATAGGCCTCATGTATGTTCATTTTGGGTGAAAGGTGAATGTAGAAGAGGAGAAGAGTGTCCTTATAGACACGAGAAACCAACAGACCCTGATGACCCATTGGCCGACCAAAATATCAAGGACAGGTATTTACTTACTATATTTTAAAATAAGTTTTTTCGTTATTATTTTGTGTATTCATTTTATAATTATAATAATACATACGTAATTGGATGCTGATAAGCAACAATGTGTCAACCCACAAAAAGTCGAAATCGGAGATATTGATGTAATCTAAAAATGCGTCACCTATTGAACATTATTCATAACATTTTCCAGTTTTCTTAATTTAATGTTTCATATTTTGCAATTTATACAATGGTCTCAAATATTTGTAAAATTTATTACTTGATAACACATTAAATATATCAATCTGCATTTAATTCATTATACCTTTTATCAAAATAGAAAATAAAAGATGGATAAATACTTCCTCAAACACATTCATTAAGAATAGATTTCATCCTTAGACACCATTTTCTCCAAATGAAATCCGTGTGGCTTGACAAAGTATTGCTTATCAGCGTCCAATTTATCTTATTTAAACACCAAAAGGTACTAGACCTTTTGGTGTTTAAAAAATGAATTACTTACTCAGTATGATTAGTACAGAAATAATTGTTGTTTTGGATGTAAAAGAGATAAATGTCTGTCTGTTTTTTATACTATTTGGTATATATAATCTCTATCAAATGCCAGTAGTATATTGTAGTATTTGTGCATAATTATAAAACATGTTATATTTTTATAGGTATTATGGTGTAAATGATCCCGTGGCTGAGAAGTTAATGCGCAGAGCAGCTGCTATGCCAGCCCTTCCGCCCCCTGAGGACAGAACAGTCACCACCTTGTATATTGGTAACTTGCCAGAGAACATTCTTGAAGAGGAATTGAGGGGACACTTCTATCAATATGGGGAGATACGGTGAGTTTTCTTATGTGTTTATTCTGTGAGTCTATATGTTCTTTATTACATAGCTACAATATTATTAAAAATATATAATATATTACTTAAATATGTAAATATGCAGTGTTGCAAATATTTTGACTTAAAAAAATGATGTTTAACTTTTTTTTTAATATGAGTGTTATATTTAATAGTGCCATTTACTTGTTCAGTGTTGGTAATGTTTGATATTTTCATTAAAAATTGTTATAAAAATACAATAAATTTTTTAATTTGTGCAGATCTCTTACACTGGTGCCAAGGGCTCAGTGTGCTTTCGTGCAATATACAACTCGTAGTGCAGCGGAACATGCTGCAGAGAAAACTTTTAACAGATTAGTTATTGGTGGAAAGCGACTTACTATCAAATGGGGAAAATCACAAGGTATGTAAATTTTTTTATAGACATGTTAAATATAATGCAGCATACTTGTCAGTGTTAATACATCAATTTTCTGTCTATTTTATACCTCATTTATCTTATTTAAACTTAACTGTTTATTCTAAAATATATTCATAATAAATTTTTCAACTAGTAATGAGTAGGCTTCAGTTTCATTTTAGAAGATACTATAATTTAATGACAAACTATGAAATAAAAAGTATATAGTATATAAAATATTACTCATCTAAATGGTATCAAATTTTTACATTGTTACAATAGGTCGCCAAGGTGCAATCGAAAAGAACGAGCCGCCACCAGCTTTGGAACCTGTTCCTGGATTACCAGGGACCCTGCCACCACCACCAGCTTTCCTCCACCCATTCCCACCGCAGGTGAGACATTTTCACCTAGGTTTTGTAGTGCTAATTTAATTTTGGATGTATGGATTTATAGGTAAATAATATACATAACCACTTGTATATATGAAATTAATTTTTAATACATCCTTGCCGCACGACGAAATAATCTATGCGGTTTACTGCAATTATCCACGAGTACAATTGTGACACGAATTGTAGGCAACTAGCTGCCCCTTGTTACTGCTTTGTTACTGTGAGTCATAGCATTATGTAATATAATCTTCCTCAATAACGGGCAATCTAATGCAAAAAAGAAATTTCAAATCGAATCAGTAGTTTCAGAGATTAACCCCTACATACAAACAAATTTGACCTCCCTACATGGTGTCAACTGGGCGTGTGTTGGATATTTTACCAGTGTTACCAGAATCAATATTTCAATGTAGAAACTAGTAGTTGAAACTAAAACAGTTATACAAAATTGTTTCCAGATGCCGCCGCCTCCGAATCGTCCGAACGACTTCTTCAATTTACACCACTACGCCGGGCCGTGGGGGGCGTGGGGCGCCCCGCCCGCGCCGCCGCCCGCGCTGCACTACCCCAGCCAGGACCCCGCCCGCCTGGGCGCGCACGCGCACGCCTCCGCGCCGCAGACCTAGCGCACTACCCCCCGCCTGCACTCTCCGCATGGTGCGCACATTCTGCCACCCTCGCACGTCCCGCACATCCCGCAACCCACGCAGGTCCCGCATATTCCGCACGTTCCGCAATCGCCGCACCGTCCGCAATCACCGCAATCCCCACAATACCCGCACCTCCCACAATCACCGCACCCCCCGCTATCACCGCACTCCCACATTCCGCAACCTCCTCACGTCCCTCATGTTCCGCAACCCTCGCACGTACCTCAAGTTCCGCAACCCCAGCACGTCCAGCATATCCCGCACGTCCCCCTCTACTCGCTCTACCCCGGGAACATACAGCTGCTGCAGATGTAGCGGTCTGGTGTCTGATATATAACGTAATGAATAGTTTATTTTTCTTTCGATGTCTTATTTGGTAAATAAATATTTCCTAGAATAATTATATTATTTTTTGTATAAATAAAATAATGTGGCTAAATCAGGCACTTCCTTTTTAGGTGATAGCAGAACATTACCTTAGCGCGTTCATGCTTAGGCATGCTATAGTTTTCTGTATTTGTTTTTCCCATATCATTAATTTAGAAGTTTTAATAGTTTATTATAATATTAATATTTTTACTATAATTTTTCATTACATAAATGATTAATTGCTATCATTTGTTCAATAATTTCTCGTCTCTAAACCGTCTCTGGTTAGAACTACACCATATTTGTTTACTAAATAAGACATGTATAGAAAAATAGACTATACTGATCAGTTTTAATAAGGACATCGAGATGAACAACAATGATGTGATGAGTGATTATGTTGTGTCGTGATGATAAACCTATGACTCGACTAGAGCCGTGTGTCATTGCATAGAGCGAGTAAATACTCTATCCTAATTTGTTTTATGACATATAAACAATACTTGCCCCTCATCTATATGTATGACGGTGCCACACAAAACTCAGTTCTAGTGTTCCGTATCACGAATTACCTTAGATTAAAGTTTAAAATAGTAACTAGTTTAGTAAATATAACTTCCTTGTTAAGTAATTTACACGCTAGGCGTTTTTTCAGCGCGTTTAAGATCGTAATTTATGCTGATAAGCGAGAATTACACTTGTAAGTTTTTGTTACAGAGTTACATAAGGTTTACATATATTGTTTGTCATTGCATTTTCACTTAATAAATTAAAACGAGTCTTGACGTGTTAAGATTTCTTATTGAGAGTCACAGCATATCTAAGGTAGGTTACTGGAACCAGATTATAAAGTTATTTACAGTAGTAAATTATTTGTAAATAGCTTTTATAACGTTGAGTAGCCGAAAGAAACTTACAATTGTATTTCTCGTCGTATACATTTTAGTAAGCGTACTCGTTTGACAAGCACGTGTCGTTAATACGCCTGGTTTGTAAACGCCCTTGATGTAATGACATTAGTATATTTTTTGTTTTATGTTTCATGTAAATGAAACTTATATGGACTGTGTCACCTTTTCTCTTTTATTACTTTTTTTAGTTAGTAAGTGTATAATAAAATAATAATTTCAAAACAATTATAATTTTGGTTTTTGTTTCAATTATTCCTCCAATCGATGTGATGTTTATACGGACTCTAAATTTTTAATGTGTGTTCAATTAAAATAAATTCATAGACTACATATACTGGTGCCGAACTGTCGATAAAAATATTTTAATCGAATGTTTATAGGAAGGTCAATATCATCGATGCTATAATAATAAATCATTTATTATTAATAGTACTGCCAATTTCAGGTCACCAATATTGATAATGTATCATAACAGTAATTGGACGCTGATAAGCAATACTATGTCAAGCCCGACGGACTTCATTTTGAGAAAATGGCGTCTAAAAATGTCAAACCTATTCTTAACGTTTTGGTTTGGTTTGGAGTCGTGTATCCATATTTTCTTTTATATTTTGATAAAAGGTATAATAAACTGCATATTAATATAATAAAATGTTTTGTCTAATAATAAGTTTTTCAAATATATAAGACATTGCAAAATATTGAGCACACTTTAATTTTCGAAAAATTAAATTAAGAAACCTTTTCCGTACTTATTTAGTTAGATGACTCGAAATATTTTTGAATAATGTAAAATACATGACACATTATGCGAAATAGATCAATATCTCCGATTTTGACTTTTTGTGGGTTGACATATTATTGCTTATCAGCATTCAACTGTCGTTATTGAAATTTAATACTATTGTAAACGCTCATTGTGGGTTATTGGAAGTCCTGTGGACATAAACACTATATTGATCTATGGATAATCGCGTGTCGAATAGCATCTCTAATTGATAGATAAATGTATAAAACTATTGATATATCCGTGTCTTGCATGGGTGTTCATTGTGTTCACTTGTATATCTTTAGTGAATTAAAACTGTCTATTATGAATGTTTTGTGAGATCAAATTAAGAAATTGGTGTATAATAAATAAATGTATTTAAAAGTGATTTTGTAAATAGTAAAAATCTTCATCAAATATTAAATTAGTAAGTGGAGTTAAAAAATTTTACAATATAACTCCTTACAATGTTTTCTTTATCACTCAGAACGATAAAGAAACACTTGCAATAAAAATATATTAAAGACAGATTTGAACCCATGACTAAGTTATGGACTGCATTTTACATATACATTGAGCCATATTGGCTCCTAAAAGTTGGGAATAACAATTCCCAATTATATTACACTATGTAAATAAACATTAAATATATGCAGAGATGGGTGTGTTATTAAATAAACTTTTCACAAAAAATGTTGTGAAATATTTAATTAAATGGTGTCCGGTGATGTTAGTCCTTTACTTTATATACTTTAAAAGTATAACTGCACGACATTTTTAGCAAGTTATTTTCACTTATAAAATATTAAATCTTTTTTTTAATATTTGTAACAAAATTTTCACAAGCGTTCATCTTGAACTATATGTTGATATGACTTACTATTTAATGCAATTTTTTTATTAAAACTAAAAAAAAACACCGTTAATCTTTTCATAATCATGTAAATAATAAGTAAAACAAATTCAACATGTGTGTAATTTTAAGATAAAATAAATAGTAAACCACATAATTCATTTTATTTGATTACCATCGGATAAATAAAACATCTGTTCTGAAACTATATTTAATATTAATCATAAGTTTATAACATGACTTAATCGTTACAAAACAGTTAAACATTTAGTTATTTCTACGCCTTCGCTTACCGTTATCTGGGTAAGGACGGTCTCATAATAATTTACATTATACTAGGCCCAGATACATAAATACCTACTTAGGTGTATCCGATCAAAGGATACAATAGAATAGTGTAATAGATAAGAGTTTTTATAAGCTGTTATTTTGCTTGTTTCCCAAAACTGTTAAGATTTTTTCTTAACTTTAGTCACTTGACTAGTTTGGTTATTTTTTTTTCATTTCTTAAGCTATTTTATACATAGATATAAACGTTAATATCGAAGTCTTGTGCATCTAATATCGTAACACGGGGCAAGAGGGGATCACACACATGACACATTTAAAAATTAAGTAAACGGACCGATTACAATTTTATCGTTATATTATTTTTTATAAATTCACATCAAAACACGTGCTACATTTGAAAATATCGAATTTGATTAAACACGTTTAAATTTTCGAAGGGCTATTTTTAAAATATTTACATTCGCCCATACAAAATGGAATGTAAATTATTATTTCGTTTCACTTCATTGAAGTGTATTTGCATTAAAAAAAACAACACGAAATCAAACGAACCTAAGTATATTGTCAAATTTTTGCGCATACAGAAGATAAGAAATTATTTCATTTTAAACCAACATATGATTATTTTTATCTGTTTTAGAGTTGACGTGTCAAGTGATGCCAAACTATCGATAGTTTCGCAATCGCGTCCTCAAAAACAAATTATTTTTTTATCGA
This sequence comes from Hypolimnas misippus, assembly GCA_037950945.1. Lineage (NCBI taxonomy): Eukaryota > Metazoa > Arthropoda > Insecta > Lepidoptera > Nymphalidae > Hypolimnas > Hypolimnas misippus. Next base: position 4,031,617 of record JBBEEQ010000013.1, on the reverse strand, counting down.
ATACACAAAAATATATATGGGTTGGTAAAAAGGGCATTAAAATAACCACAGAGGTTTTATCAGATGGTACGAAAAATAGATCGATATAGGATATCGATATCACAGTATTACTGAACTATCGATAATTTCAAGCGACATCACTAGTCCCTAATCTATGATTATTGCAATTTATAAGTCTCTAATTAATTTTAACTTTATTTTAATAACAGTGTGCAGCGGTGCTAAAAGTTTTTAAGTTTAAGGCGTCGGTAAGCTCATGTAGTTAAAACTAGAATAAACTAAATTATATTATTATATTATTCGCTGTAGAAGTAATGACAGATGCATGATGTCTTCTAGTAGTGATAAAATTAATTTAAGCGTGATTTTTCTATTTAATAAAAATGATAATTTTTTTTATATACTTCATGTTATACTCGGTGTCATAAGGCTGTAGGCCATGGACAAGGAACCAAGAAGCATTATTATGTTAAACCCATGGCGGTAAATTGTTACTATTACAATAGCCATGCAAATGCCATTGTCTTCCATCTGCGGTGATATTCTATCGGCGTTTTATAGCAATATTTATAATACACGTTACGACATTTCAGCATATTTTAATGAAAACAAAAATATTTATATAAATCGTTATTGAAACTAAAATATTCAGTAAAAATTCTTTGCCAATAAATAAATAATACATTTTTTTTGACAAGTTTTGTCTGCCAAGAAGGACATTAGTTATAACAATTTTTAAATAAAAGTTAAAAAAAATAATAAATTAAAAATAATTATTAAATCAATGTGGTTAGTTGCACAGCCATTCGACATTGTGGCCGTATTATAAAATGCGCTTTATCAATATTCTTAACATAAATTAACAATCTTAATATATGTGATTGTTTATAATTTTACATGAAAGTATAATTGCAGCTTAATATTTTTTTATATTAAGAAAAGATAGATCCACATTTGTTAGCACAGTTTAATTAGTACGCATACAATAAATAATCATTTGATAAGATTTTTTTTTAAATATAAAGTAATTAGACATTATGAAAAAAGAGGAAGTTTTCTCATAACATTTGCAACATTCGTGAAAACTGTTCAAAGGAAAAATAATAACGAATAATTTTAAAAATAAATAGATCATAACAATATAAAGAACAAGCATTTTAACCATTTAATGTTTATAGACTTTGTAATATTAAATAATTTAAAATATCTGCATGATAAGGCGTGTCATTAATACAGTAAATCCGAGAAAATATTTATATACTAAAAAGCATTTCTCATTATGTTGATTAATGAAATTATTATGTACTCTCCACACAGAAGACGCTGTTTTATATGTACATGATTGTTTAATACCTGAAACACAAAATATGGCAGTTAAAAATTATCACTAATTTATTTTATATGATCGATCGATGATGATCTTTGAACCTTGAGATCAAATAACATTTAAAGTATTAATTAGATTTCAAAATCAAAATTTTATTTCATTATTCAAAGATTTTATTTGTGTTCCTGATCCTGTTGGCGAAGTGTGCGTGTGTGTAGTATATGTGTGCGTATATATCAGTAGTGGCGGGTCATGATGGCTAAGTGTGCATGTGTGTAGTATGTGCGTGCGTGTGTGTCAGCAGGGCCTGATCTTGTTGGCGAAGTGTGCTGTTTGTAGTATATGTGTGCGCGTATATCAGCAGTGTGTGTAGTATGTGTGTGCGTGTATATCAGCAGTGGCGGGTCACACTGGCAAAGTGTGCATGTGTGTAGTACGTGCGTGCGTGTATGTCAGCATTGCCTGATCCTGTTGGCGAAGTGTGCGTGTGTGTAGTATATGTGTTCGTGTATATCAGCAGTGGCGGGTCACTTTGGCAAAGTGTGCATGTGTTTAGTATGTGCGTGCGTGTGTGTCAGTAGTACCGGTTCGCGTTGGCGATCTGAGCGTTGACGGCGGCGGCGGCGGCGCTGGAGGCGGCGGTCTGCACGTGCTGGTTGCGCAGGATCTCCGTCGTGAACTCCGCCTGCGCTTTCGCTAGGGAAGCGCCCGTCGACCGGTATATGCGGTGCACCTGGAATACATCACATCATATTATAAACTAGCTGCCTCTCGCAGTTGAATTTTTGGCTATTCCTTATAATTTCGGATTTGGGATTCCACACTGATATAAACATATTCATCTATTTTGTAGCAATACAAATGACTAATTACATATTATTTTCTATGTTACAAGATCAACTATAGTCCACCAGTTGTTTATGAAGTAATTGGCCAGGACAATTATGTAGATAAGTTTTTAGGATATTTGCTTTTCAGACATACCATTTCATTTCCGTAAGTACAAACAACTGTGTTTGTATAAATTAACACAAACCTTAGTGATAAGCATGACATCTGCTACGACAGCTGTGATGAAGCCAATAGTTACGATGAGAGTGACAATTCCAACTCCGACATTTTCTTTAAATGCAGCAATGCTCGTAATAAGTCCACTGCAAACAAATGATTTTTGTTCTTAATTATTTTGTATATTTTGTAGCATATTTTTAATTGAATATATAAAACAATAAACTTTTTATTGAAATTTCAAATTCATGCCTTTTTCTTAAATAAGTTCTTTAGTTTTAATTTTTTACTACACATTTATATTATTTTCAAACACTTAGGTATTAAAAATTATATAATGATATTCATACTTTTTGTTTCGAATTATACTATTATTATTTAAAATATTTCATTGATGATAGAGAGCCATTATAATTTCTAACATAATAAAGTTTTTTAAATATATTTGATTATTGCATATTGCAAAATATTGAGCACATTTCAATATTCGAAACATCAAATTAAGTAGCTTTTTTAAATACTTATTTAATTTAGGTGGCTTAAATTTTTTTGAATAATGTTAAATAGGTGACGCAGTATCAAAAACCATAATAATCTACGAATTTGATATTTTGTGGGTTGACACGTTATTGCTTATCAGCATCCAATTTTGTATTAAACATAACATAGAGATTATAACAACTTTTAATAATTACTTTAATTCATAACATAATTGTGTTGAAACAACTCTGTTATTATATAAATTATTAGCTTTTCCTCATGGCTTTGCTGTTGTTATTAAAATTATTCTGTGACCATCTAGAATAATGTACCTTTAAAATAGTATCATGATTTTTAAAAGTGGTTCCAGAGTTTACTTTGCACAGGCAAAATCGCCTAACTATATTGTATTAGTATAGAAAAAATTAACAAATTCACTTACCAAGAGCCTCCACCACTGAATCCAATAGACTGCACCAGCGTTATAATCGTTTGGAAGAGAAATATAAAGAAGAAGACCATAAAGTTGAACGAAGAATCGCTTCTAAACGCCTTGTAGATGGGTCGGTACCAGCAGATGAAACTGAAGGGCGTGAGCAATACGAAGTATAATATGGATAGGCCAAAAACAGTGAAGCCTTGGCCAGCAAATAACAATGACATGCCACCGATTATGTTCAACGCCAAGACCAGAGCATGGACTGAAAAAAAATTTTAATTTATTACTTATATATATTATATAAATAAAAATACCATTTGACAATGATTGTGATAAATTCTGACTCTACACAAGTATTCTTAAAAAAATTTTGCACACTGTCTCATTTAGTTCAACTTAAAAATTAGGATATAATTTCAATTAATGATACCAATATTTTTTTAATAGTAAATTAAATGTTTTTATAGGACAAATTATTCATAAAGTAATTTATAAGTTCCCTCACTGAATAACAGAGGGCAGTGTAAGTTAATTTATTAAAATAACCCTGGAAGGGTTATTTTCTGTAATCTATTTTGGGTAAGCATCCAATAGATGGCACTTTGCATAATATTAACTCAATATATCATAACTGAGCAATAGCAATGTGTAGCCCGGTTTATAATAATAAAGAGATTCATTCAATGATTGAAGTTGATAATATTTGATGTGAAAATAATGACAGACTGATTATTACGTTCTGGACTGTAATTCAAAACACAATATATTTATTAGTTATTAATCAAATATTCCTTTTTTTATGTTTAAAGTCTTGGACTGAAGTGACGGCAGAATGGGGGTAACCTATGTCATATAAAAGGCTTTACAGTATGTACTATATTGTAAATCCATATTCAAAAACTGATAATGTCACAAAGACTGTAACACTTTAGAGCATTATAATGAATCTTACATTAGGTGATATTTTTAATTGAATGGAAGTTAGTATTATCTTTAGCGTCACAAAATTATCAATTCATATATCAATTGTTTAACTTGATTATAATAATGTTAAAATGTTTATCTTTACATTAGTCTTGTCAACATTGATAATATCATAAAATTTTAGGTTATAAAAAGTCCAATAATTTCATCTACTGACTAACTAAAGATAAATAGATCATCTTGTTTAAATTAAATACTTTACATGCAATATTACACAAGATGCAATCTATATTTATGTAAATTATTTTAAAAAAATCATTTTTATTAACTATATTCGCATTCGTTTTTTCTTATATATTTTTACATTCTACATATAACAAAACCTACTGAATTTAGAAAACTTATATTTATGTATACAATAAAATATACTTACACATCCAAAGATGATACAAATGTCGCACAATTCTTTGGAATTCCAGCGGTATATCCACATTGATGTCTTGATAGAAGCACGGTTGAATGGGACAGAATGCAGGTAAAGGTGGCCAATTATTCCTTCTACCAGCTGACCCTGCTCTAAGTTCAGCCTCACGCCTGGCTAATTCTTCTGCTTTGCGTTCTAATTCTTCTTGTCGTCTCTGTAGTACATTTTCAGTTGATGTCATTTTTTACTTAGATTTTATGTTAAATAATAAGTATCTTCTTAATTAATGAATTTTTAATATTTCACATGCAAAAAGCATTGATTCAAAAAGTAAAAGACTATACGGCTCTCAAATGGTTCACATTGTATTGTGTGCACTATAAATAACAACAAAGGATACTGTTCATAAGCTTAAATGGGAAATGGTTCCCACACGACTATAAATATGATTAGAGATTGTAGTCTCAATAAGGCTCATAAAATGTAGTGGAGTTAATCTAGCACAAACATGACTTGAACTGTCCATTCGTTGCGTTTACTAAGTGTCAAGATAATGTTAAAAATGTAATCTTTGTATTAAGTCATGTTTAAAGTGACGAAAGTATTACTAAATTAGTTAATATAATGTTACTGTTAAAAACTAGAATACCATGACATACAACTTAATAAAAAAAACATTATTTTTATTCATGAAATCTTTTGTTTTTGTTTTGAAATATTGACTGATATAAGAAACAAAGATAAAGGCAATAGATAGACAGATATTGTAAGTAAAATTCTTATCAAGCAATTCATCAAAGTGACTAATAGTGACAAATGTGATTACCTTCAGCTCCTTCGGTGCGAGTTTGAAAAAGCAAAAGTGTATTAATAGCATGCTTTTATGTTAACTATATTATATCTATCATAAATTAGATTCTAGGTTTTAGTTTTTTAGTCTATAATTCTAAAAACAATTCCTATGTTAAACATTGCTATTTGTGAGTTAAGCCTAATTTGAGCAATCATCATAATTAAGGAACTAAATTTACTGAAATCAAATTCAATAACTTGTTTATTTTACTAAAACGGTAATTACTAGTGCATTAAGTGTTGTATAGACAGTCAAAAGTGATTTTTGATGGCTATTTGTAATATTTTGATCACAAAATACTACTCTTAAGTGAATAACTCATAAAGATATGAGAAGTCTCTAAGTCTTACTTGAAAATCAGCTGTGGTGAAATTCTGTGGTGGCCCTTGGCTTTGTTGTTGGGGGTTTGGTCTTGTGTACTGGCCGCTGGTTGGTGGGGAGACAGCTTGCATTATCGCTGGTTGTGTTGGTTGTTGGGACGGCTACAAATGTTATACTTAGTTACCATCATGAATTAGAAGTCATTCTTGATCAGAATAATTATTTTAAAAGTTTGAGGTAATGTAAAATTTTTCTTAAATTTATATATATATAATATATTTAATACTATATTAGGCAATAATCAACGAATTCGGTAGGAGCAAGCTACAATCATATCTAAGTATCAAGTAAGATATTAACGTTTGACTTCTTAAACCGGTCAACAACATCGTTAGACACTATCATTTATTCATTCGACCGTATTATCTGTCCACTGATACTCCACAAATGACTAATATACAAAGTTTACCGTAGCCTGATTTGCATTTTGTTGCCCGTCAAACGGATTGTAGTCGTCAAGACCCTGAGTAGCATTATTTGTACTTCTAGCCACCTGCTGCACCGCTGGATCCTGTAATTAATAACCGTAGAATATTTTATCAAAACAAGATACAACATTGATCAAATTTTCATTTTCATCAGCCCACTCACCGCAAATGGATTGTCTATGGCCGGATCACTAAACGGATTATCCTCGAATTTCGACATTTTCTATATTGAATTACGCCACTTTATATTATTATTTTGATTAAGGAGCACAAAAGAAATACTTGACTAATATATTTTTAACATAAAGAATGATTATATACAATCAATCCATACGATTGACAGATTAACGATGGTGACGAAGTGACATTGTAGAATTTAATGTTGCCACAACTAATTTTTTAAATATATCTTATTTTATTACTTCTTTGATAGGCACATAGATAAAGTTCATTAATAAAATACAATATTATGTCTTGTTTTTAAAATAACTCGTAGGCTGTAATTTAATAGCTGTTTAATAGCTGCTGTAAAAATTAAGGATAATAAAGTATTATATTTCAGCTGCTCAATCGGAAAATGTTGAATACCAACGTTTAAGTGAAAAGGTGTCACAATTACACCAAATTCATTTTATTTAACTTTACTGTTCTTAAAAAACAATTTGATGTTTTTTTTTTAATACTTTTGAATATATAATAATCATTCAGTTTTAATTACAATATGAAATATGTTATTAAACTAAGATATTAATATTTTGCTTTCGGACTATATATGTACATTCTACATAATATATATTATTTACGAAAAAACAATGATGATCAAATTAATTTTAATATTATTTCATATATTGAATCAGTACTTCAGACTTTGTTTTATACACTAATTTGAATTAAAAATATTATAATATAATATTTTTATTATTTTTTGCATTAATTGACTTTTGTTTATTTAAATGTTATATTTTATATAAGTTACACATAATAATATTTGAATAAAGTGTTTTTAATTTAAAATGTTTTGAAATGTTAAATTGATTATATGAAAGGTTTTCCATCTAAAATATATAATGTAGATTACTTACTAATTAAAAATCAATATAAAATACACAAACATATATATTGTGATGTATAATAAATACATTTAATACAAATTCAGACTTTGTTTCATTGTGAAAGGTTGTTTATTGTGGTTTAAATAATTCATATGCGAGTTTTAGTAAAAAATATGCTAAAGGCAAAATCACATTTATTTGCAACAATTATTGTTTCAGAAGCGTATGCATTCATAAAAAACAGCTATTTTCTGTGTATAAAATGTAATTCGATGTTGATAAGTGTGATTAAGTCCTAAAACTACAAATTAAAAGTTCAATTTTTTTCAAGGATTCTAGTTAAATTATTGTCAGTTAATTAATAACATTAAAGCAATCGGTTCATGTAAAACAGTTTCAGATAAACAATGATCGCCCTTATCTTAAATGTAATATATAACGACGTCACAGATTTGTATTGCTGTTGAATTATAATCATTTGTGACGCAATTTGTAAGTTACGTAGCTTCATTCTTCTTTATGTTGGTATCAAACAAAGGCGAAAGTGGTTTTGCGGTTGGTAGAATTACTTGTCAGTTTATAAGACGGTTCTGTCAAAGTAGGCAGCTGTTTACGTTTTGTATAATTATTTTACGAGTGTTTTGCTTAACTATTATACCGAATTGTTTTTAAGTCGTTATATTTATCGCTTTTATGATTTTAAAGTGACACATATTTGCGATATTTGTATTTATTCGAACCATGTCAGATGTCAAGAGGTGAATAAGCTGTGTTTTGTGTCTAACGTGTGAGTGACAGTTTTTATATTGTTTTGGGATTTGGAGCGATAAACATAAACGGTAAGTGGTAAATTTCTTTTTTAAACATAGACTAGAAATTGAATATTATTATTATTTATTAACTCCTCAATTCTTAATTGTCTCTGCTTTGATGTATTTAAAATTAAATAAAAATAAACATCTTCAGAAAAGAGCGAAATATTTTTTCATAAAATAAAAAGAATTCGGTTTTCTAATTTAACGCTCTTACAAAGTAATTGGTAATAACGGTTTACTTTTACAATTAAAACGATTTGACGAAAGAGTCAACGAGGTGTTGCGCGTGCGCAGTGCCGACGGTAACAGAGGTCGAGTCGGCTGGCAATAAGCAGCGAAAGTTGTTTGATCTTGATGTTAAGGAAGTGAAAAATGTTGATCTTACTAAATAAGTACGTTACGTACAATATTTGATTCAAATTTTGTCTATTAGGATTTTTTTTAAACAAAGATAATTAATTTTTGTTTAATATTATCTTTTTGAAAGTAGAATAGTAAAGTGAAAGTAAAATTTTAATGTATTATTGGCTCAAAAATATAAGAGGATATAAACACAGAAGTAGTATTGCACTCATAATTTATCAAACATGCACATCTTATGTACATATTTAATTTTTTTTTTATCTCAAAATCTAATATATTATTTATTGAATATTTAATTCGACCATTGATAAAAGGTCAATGTTAATTTACTCATAATCAATGAAAGTTATAGTATCAACAACTATACATATTTATAAGTCAAGATAAATTTTATACATTTATTTATTCTTAAGAACTCTCCAAGGCTTAAAATATTGCAAGCTCACGATATTATTATATAATATAATTTGTATTCCTAGGAAACAAGTTACATGCTTGTATCGCATTTAATCTCTTTCCTTTCACTGAGTCGAACAGAATATTAAATAATTACAATGAGCTGTTTGTTTCCTGTTTTTAAATATATTTTACTTATTTGTTATTATTATTTTTATTTCTTAAATAGTAAATTAAAGATAGTTCTTTATTTAAAATAATATAATAGCTTGTTATAGTATCATCCAAATAAAGTGTGGATGTTCGAAAACTTGAAGTTTTCTTATCTATTCTAAGGGAGTAAGCAAGATTATTTAAATTTCAACCGTTAAAGAGTGAAATGAGGTGCAATATAAGATATATATTGTATATAAAAAAATTTGGTGATATTATATTTTTAAAACTACATATATACTTACATACTTGGCTGATGGCTTGTTGTGAATGGGAAAGAATTTTGGAAAAATCTACTAGAAAAAAATTAGTTCTCCTTGTACTAGTTTTGACAGTTTAAAATAACATAATTTTTGATTGAGTGTTCTAAAATACAGATTAAAAATTCAGTTGTTAAAAGTTTATCACAACTCATACTAGGGTACAGTAAGTAAGTATGGTAAAAATTTATAAAATTAAGAGATAAAATCAGACTTTTGATTTCTTTATATTAAGATTTTTTTTTTGTGATAATAAAATACAAACAAAATGTGTTTAATGTTGTAATTGGAACATAATATTTAATGCATCCTGAGAAAAGAAAGTAATAAATATACTTTATATTAAATTATATTATTCAGAGTAATTAATTTCTTCTCAATGTTCACATGTTTTTTAAAGATTCTATAAACTCTGTAATTACGATTAAGAAAAGTGATTATACAGCAAAAATTATAATTATGTAGTTTATTGCAAATAAAACAGAGCTTTACTTGTTATTAATACTCTCATAAATATTTAATATTGAAGCATCTTTTATGTTTAATATTGCAATACAATATAATTATTTTTGTGATGTTACTCATATATTACTTGTGGTAGAATATGACTAATGTATCTCTTGTAAGTAAATTTATTCATAGTATTCTTAGCAATTATTATCTTATTACAATTTTCATACATGAACTTTCACAAAGGTTAAAAAAAAAGCACAATAAGTTTTCAAAATAAGCAAATAAACAGTCAATAAATTTAAAAGGGTCTATAAAAAAATCATAACTAACATGTAAATGGATGCTGATAAGCAATTATGTGTCAATCCAGAAAAATTCAAATTTAGAGATAATGATGTATTCTACAATGCGTCATGTATTTAACATTATTAAAAAAAAATTGTCATCTGAACTAAATAAGTACGACAAATGTTTCTTAATGTAATATTTTGAATATTTAAGTGTGTGTCATATTTTATAATAAGCAATCATCATAGCATCTTTTAGATGCCATTTTCTTAAAATGAAGTCTGTGTTGCTTGAAACCATATTCCTTATCAGCTTCCAAATAATATATAACTTTACTTTTTTAAATAGAAAAATGAAGAATCAAGCAATCAATTCTTTGGTTAATGGCTTTTAGTTGTGCTAATTAGACGAAAAATGAAGAAGCTAATTAAAAATTACCCAAATAAAATAAACAATGCACCTATTTGACTAAATACATAATGTTATCTGTGGAATGTGGGTTTACAGTAATTTGTTTGTTTGATATATAAGAAAAGCTTATGTTGAAAACTTACTACAAGCACATTTCAAAGTAAGGGTTTATTTCTTCACCATACTAGAATAATTGGTAAGTGTCAATTAAAACGATTTTTATGAAATAAAATAAATGTCCTCTATAAGAAGATTACTTAACACAAAACTACTTAGCATTTTGTAACCTTTTAGTTAGAAGAGTTCATTTTGTAATAAATGTCTATTGTCAGATGCAATAGATCATTGTCTTGTACGAGGAAATATTTTCTCATCGATGAGGTTGTTACACTCGAAAGGTCATATTTACGTTTTGTATGTAATGAATTGATACGAATGCGATTATGTTGGTCGTATTACATAAAGAACCTCGAAGTTTCCAGGCCACTGCATACGTATAGAACAAAGTTTGTCGATAAACGGCCGGGCGGCGTCATCGTGACGGTGTCGAATGTCGGATCTTCGTGAGAATGGCATATCTCATCATGTTAAATGGACTAAAACAGGTAACCGACTTTATAAGTCGATGGTTTCACAGCTAATGGACCATCGTGTTCATTTTGACGTCATTCCGGTTACTATGTGTCATTTATTAAAAAAATACTTAGAACATTTTTGTGTACATATATATATAAATAAATAATATTTTATATTGAACTAAATAATTATTATAGAAAATTACAAGTTTAGTACATAGGCAAAGGTAAAATGTTAACATTTAGCTATTTGCGACAGGAAATTTTGTTATAAATGTATTATCGATACGTCTATTATAAAGAGGTAAAGCTTGGATGTAAGTTAGTAACTTTGTATGAAGTGGTAATCTCTAAAACTACTGAAGTGATTTCAAAAATTCATTATCCGTTGGATAGCCCGTTTATTAGGGAAGGTTATAGTTTATTTCACATCACGCTAAGACTCATGGGAGCGAAGCAGGAACCATAAAGGAGTGGAACTAAAGTTTGTAGAGGAAAGTTTTTTTTTGTTTTTTTTTTTCCGGATTTCTATAACTGCTAATCTGATTGATATGAAATTCTCACAATATGGAGTCCCATATCGTATATTTAGTATTAAAGTAGCTGAATTGAATACATTCTTAGGCAAAAAGCGCGAAAAACTTTTACACTTCGGAATTTGGTCATTTATTTAGATTGATAGAATAGTTATTTATTTCTTTCAAAATGATATATTATGAACTAAAGATTTAACAAACAGTTCATCTTACTAGAAAAAGCGAATTATGTTAACGTAGTTTAAGTGAAAATCGACTTTCTGTACGCTTTCATGACGAACGCTACCAAAACTAACAGATACAGCAACACTTTGTTTGAAAAATGTAGAATCTAAAAACGCTTCTGATGGTTGTAATCTTAATTTATTCCTGGGAAGTCGATACTTAGTTTATTATTTTTCATACTATGTATATATATATATATATATATATATATATATATATATATATATATATATATATATATATATATATATAATAATTTCAAGGTCGTTCTATATTTTGTACTTTATACAATATTCTCATATATTTAAAAAACTTTTTATTAGAAAATGTATTAAACATATCAGCCTGCTTTTAATTCATTATACCTTTTATCAAAAGATATAAGAAAATATGGATAAAAACATATTCAAACAAACTTATTAAGAATAGGTTTGACATCTTTAGACGCTACTTTCTCAAAATGAAGTTCATGTGGCTTGACACAGTATTGCTTATCAGCGTCCATATATAACTGTTATTACGTTGTTTAAAAACCACAGTGCGCATTTAAGGGTTAATAATAATAGGGTATAATTATGTTTATTTTAACAACACGTGTTGGAGATTACAAGATTCAAGATTAGTGAAATCGCGTAAAGTGATGAAACGTCGTATTTATATTTTGAATTATTTATCTTCGCTTAAACTTTTAATGAATTTTCGACTTCGATACATGTTGGCTATTACATTTTCGAGTTTCTTTTTTTAATCTGTAACAAAAACGCGGATGTAAAAAAAGTGATTTGTTAAAACGTTTAAACTTAGTGAATGGTTAACCTTGCAACACTAGTAACAATTTATGATATCCGAGCCGGTAATGAGAACGAGTAAGATTTTTGTCAAGGCTGCTAATTTTTTAAACTGTTCGTATTGAAATGAAACGAAGGTTGATCACGTTTAATTACAAATAAATTGTTATACTTAATAAAAACAAATACGAGTTGTGTCTACGCGATTGTATTACAATTGCTTTTTATATAAATGTTTATATTTGTCATACATGATGGGTGACATAATGGATATGTTCCGATTTTCGAAATATAATCCAACGTGTTGGTTAGTCATTATACACTATAGATGTGCCGGATCGTTAAATATACCTATACATATTTCCGCGGATACGGATCCGAATACGAATATTTGGTGTTGATACGGATATGGATCTTAACTTTTTTACTTTAAAACTTGCTGCTAACTTAATTTTGTTACTTGAAACGATAGTTGACGCTACTTGAGACTTTGAGACTTTGCATGATAGACAAGATTCTATTCTTTTGTTGATAATGAAGTTTCACACTGGACATACACAGATAAAAGATCCGTATAAGATCCGCCAAAAAGTAACGGATACGGATCTTTCTTTTCTCTCGAATATCCGCTGATACGGATACGGATATCCGACATCACTAAATAACACTTCGAATCCACGTCGAATCGCATTAGTTGACGCTCCTTTAAGGCGTGCTAAACCAAACGAACCAAAGAGTTAAAGCTAGAAAAAGATAATTCTTTATCGATCTTTTCGCGTAAACGATAGCTCGTTTTCTGTGTTTACACCAAAATATCAACAAACAGGAATGAGAACCAAAAACTAGAATACAATAAATATTTAGATTAGTCGAATGGATTGCTAGAACACATGGACGCTACTGTACCCGGTGCTTTGTCATCTCTGACACTTGGCATGGTATGCAGGAAGGTGTAAGTTCAAATCCCGCTGTATTGCATTTTTTTATTTAATTTGAAGTTTAATATTATTTCCCCACGTGTGAAATAATACGAAATTATAAATATTATTAAGTATTTAGAACATGTTTTAAAGTCATAATAATAATAATACAGTGAACGTAATAATAAATTATTATCCTTAAGTTTTATAACAATCAGCGATTAATTACAATTTTAATTGTTTTGAGTGCAGTTAATAACCTTTCGAAATAATGGAAGTCTTATTAATGCACAGCTGTAATCGAAAAATTCAATTTAATGTAAAGTAAAACCTACGATTTAAAAGAAATAAAAATTGAACACTCAAATTGAATCGGGCTTCTTACTGGCTTTTTACGGCTTCGTGTTAAACAAACGCAGCGCTGGTAGATGTAATTACTACCATAAAAGTGACTAACCCTATAGAAACATCAGGGAAGTCAGTTGAAATGAATAAATTTGGTTAGATTTTTTAATTTATTAGAAAAAATATTAATAATGTTTGATATTTTTTTATTTGTCTTTCACGTTTCAACAAGTCAATTGATAATCAATATTTTTTTCATACTTTGTCAGGGATACTGAGACTGGAGCAAAGAAAAATATCTTTCGGACGGTCGTTCGTTATAACAAAATTTAGGTTAAAGCGAGTTAAGTCGCGGGCAAAATCAATTACCTATCTACATAGATTATACTTTAAACAAAGTTTATAATTATATATTATTTTGTAAGGTTATTGTTTATTTTTTGTTTCGGTCCTGCTAGATTTTGAACATCTTTCAGTTTTGCAATTAAGCTTTCCCTTCAATTGTTATAGAAATAATTATTAACTGATAGGGAAAGAATTATTCATGAATTAAAAAATGCTTTGGGCATTCATACTCCTTTCTAAAATTAAGATTAGTTTTCATACTTTTTAATCAGTTTTATATCATAAAAATGTGTGTTTATGTGTAAAAATCATTTACGGTTACTTTTAATGCAATGATCTTTCATATATACTGTCGCTGAATTTTTTTTATAGCGTAGATATGCTTGTCCACTTTATTGTCGCCATTTAATGTTCAGGGAAGATTTACTGGGTTTTCCGATGACGTAACATTGCTGCAAATTGCCCTATAAAAGTTATTTGTGCTGCCCATTTCTCTGCTTATTTTGCTCGGAATATTGAATAGAATGAACATTTTCAATAGAAAAAAATGCCTAATCCGTGATATTGAATTTTGTTCTACGCTTAGTGTTATAGCTATTAAATCTATATATATAGGTATAAAATTGTTATTTGTCCTTAGGTTCCTGACACGGAATATCTACTGGATTCGTTTTTATTTAGTTCTTAATCTTAGCCGAGAATTACATATTAAGCTTTACTTTCGTAAGTTATATAAAACAACTATATAACGTAACTTAGTATCTATTGTTTACTGACCCTACAGTTTTCGTCAGGTTATTACGAAAGCTCTAGGCTCTGTCGAAAATAAAGGCAGTGACAGAAATTTTTTCAGGTATAAAGCAAACCAAAAAACAAAAAAATGCTTTAGGAGACAATTATACTTGTAAGTCTTCTTCTTCTTTATTTTGTTTTGTGGCTTTTAGTTGTGCAAATTGTGCACATATTATTATTTGTAAGTCTTGTTCTCAGTTATAAGTTAAATTATTTTTGACAGCCTCAGATTTCTCAATAAAATGTAATATATTATTTAAATGTACACTAAAAATATTGGTAGCTTATAAAGTTTTCTAATGAAATTCTGCTTTGTTACTTTTATATACGTGAATTAATAAACACTTATCCATTACAATTAAATAAAAATATTGTTCAGTTTGGCTGAAAAGGTAAAACATGAGTCAAATACAATACAATGTTAAAAAATGTATTATTTAAGGGAAATTACTTTGAAGTATATTTTTATATATCAAAGTAAGCAAAAGGACTTCGTCGAATAAACAACTTTTCTTTGAACTATTGAATGAAACATTGGTTTATAAATTGTAATATAAATATGGCCAATTAGAAGTAACACGTTAGTAATTTCTTTCTACCGGAGAATATCATTTAGAAATCTCGTATAATGTTCGTGGTATTGTTATATTTTTTTTTAAGAAAAAAAAAAGTCAGCATATATAGAAACTTAGTTTGTACAGAGAGAAGGGAAGAGGACGGAGTTGCAAACTGTAAGTACATAGTGTACCGTTTGAGTTTGAATATTGAGAATGGACAATAGACAGCGTCAACCGTTCGCGAAAGATCGCGCTGCATCTTGTCCATAAGTCTTAAACGCAAACGGCACAATATACAGACTGACTCCTTACATGAAATGACAGATGCGTTGGCGCAATGGTCACTGCAACTGACTAAAGCGCTAACGGTCGCGGGTTCGATTCCCGCTCACGGCAAACGTGTGTATTGGCTATACGGATGTTTGTCGTGGTCTGGGTGTTTGTGTTAGTGTTGTGAGTGTTTCCGGACCCCCGACACAAGTTCATGAGATCTTAATGGGGGCCGTTGAGTGTGATGCGTTATTTATTTATGTTATTTATTTATTACAGGCTGCTTTTCATATTGACATTGTAAAATCATAATCTGTTCCTTGAATCATCAGTTCATTGCGAAGGATGTGTGTTCGTGTGTTATTATGTATTGCATTGTATGTGAGTAGAATCTTTTAAGCCTTACTGAGATTCACTCACACGAAATTCTTGTTACGACTGATGTTCTGTGGCGTTTCTAGTTTTGAACAACAATATTGATGTTCTAACACCCGTTGTACTTGTAAAAACATTGATTGCTCCTTCATTATTAGAACAAAACAATACGAAATTAAGAAATACAACATTGTTGTTGGACATAATAGTAATATCGGTAAAGATATGTTAATTTTCTGGATAAGATTATAGATATTAATTACAAAAATCCAGAGATTTTAGAGCGTCTAGTAAATATATATTTTGTATGTTTGTTTAATATTATTGTGTTATAAAATGCGGTATGTTATTTATCTATCGCTATATAAAGGGGAATTGAAGCATGTCTGTTACGTATTACGTTAATGAACGGAATCGATCAAACAACACGCGAACGCGCACTGTGTTTATATGTCGGTCTATTTTTATATAAAACATGCATCAGTTGCGACACGTTGATGTTGATTATACACATGTAGATATTTTATCTTAGATTGTACATGTGGTTAATTAAATCCCAAAATCAAATTATACTTTATATAAGTAGGCGGACCACACGAGCATTTTCGAATCGTCAGTATAAAAACAAAAGAAAGTATTATTTATAATAATGGAAAAAACGCGATAGTTATTCGTTTAAACACTGTAGGAAAATAAATTGCAATCTCAATCTGCAAAATTTTCTTAAGGATTTTAGTATACAAACTTATACCTTATATGTAAACATCCTAAATAATATTGTAATTTAAATGTTTGTTACGCTTCCATGCCTCAACTATTTAACAGATTACCAAAAAAATATAGACTATGTCAAAGGTATAGAAGAGGACATCGGGGCATTTCTTCCAGAGAAACGTTCTGTTACCAAGCGAGCAAAATACGGTCCGGTATAACAAATTCTGCATCAACGCAAGTAAGGCTTTGAGAAGGATCTAGTAAGCAATCTCTTGCAAAGCGAACAACTCCTTTCTTAGTGTTGTGCAACAAGAAACAGATTATAATATACAGGACTGTCCAAAAAGGTTTTATGTTTTCAGGCTTCAAGTTTTTATGTATCATAAAAACTTGAACCCTGAAAACATAAAACCTTTTTGGACAGACAGACATACGTGAGTTTTGTTAATTACGCCATAAGTTTTTTTGGATTAAAATGTGTATTGTATTTTTATATTTTTCAGCAGAATATACGCTAAGTAAATTGTATTTCTGTTTGTTTGTGTCAAGTTTTCACACCTAAACCATTGAACCAATATTGATGATTTTTGTATAGAGATTGATTGGATTTTTGAATAGTAAAATTAACTCTCCCACGGGTTATAAAACTATTTGTATTTTTATTTATTTGTTCCAAACATCTTATGTGTTAGCTGCTACTCGCGGTTTCATTTGCGTTTATGGTTAGGAGCGAAGCCCTATGAGTTATAGCGTGTTGTTATATGGCCTATAATATTCCTTAATAAACAGACCATCTAACGCAAAAATAATGTTTCAAATTGGATCAGTATTTTAAAATATTACCCCCTACATACAAATTTACAAAAACGTGTTACCTCTTTATAAAAGTAGTAGGTACCTATAGACTAGTATTATCTATACTAAACACCGTTCAGGTACAGTTATTCATGTATAGATACAATGCAACACTAAATATGCTATTCGTATGCCAATCACATCAGCTCGACCTTCCCATGAGGTCGCGATAAAATTAAATAATACCCCTTATCTCGACTGAGGCTAGACCGCGTGCGACGTGACTGCTTGCTTCCTTGTTTTGGATATATTCTGTTATGCTGCTACTGTAATGTTTGTATCTGTACGCATTCCTTAATACGTTTTCCGCTTGACAACAAGTAATATACTAATAAAAGAGCCGAGATGACCTAGTGGTTAGAACACGTCGATCTTTACCGATGATCGCGGGTTCAAACCCCGGCTAGCACCGCTGATTTTTCAAGTGCTAAATTTGTGTTTAAAATTCATCTCGAGCTCGGCGGTGTAGGAAAACGTCGTGAGGAAACCTGCATGTGTCGAGAGAAAATCTGTCACATGTATATCCGCCTCGCAGTGGAGCAGCGTGGTGGATTAAGCTCTAAACCTTCTCCTTAATAGGAGAGGAAGCCTTAGCCCAGCAGTGGAACATATACAGGCTGTTACTTTACTTTTTCTTTACTTTAATAAAATCGTATAGATTGTTTGTCATTTGTATGAGTATTATGCTGAAGAGTTTGTTTCTTAGAACGTGACTATCTAGGTAATTACCATAGTATACGATTTTTGTTAGATAGCATTTTTATTGGAAAAGATATAGACTAAAATATATTACGCTTATATTAATTGAAGCTATGTAGTAATTTTATAAGATTAACAGGATACCTACTTATGTTCTCCAAGGATTCCTTAAAAGAGCATAGTTAGATATCCCATTTACGTAAACATATTTTCCGTTTGATGCAGTCATGTATTCTAAACCCGTTACAAGCATTTTCACTTTCGTTGTTACATTTGACAAATAAAAAAAATGTCAAGAGCGGAATTTAAAATAAACAGTTTCACAATTTTCTTAACAAACACGATTGGAGTGGTAAAGTAAGATTAATAAAATAGCCTGTTTGTATTTCAGAAATGAAAATTTTACATAAAATGAAAAGAAATAAAGTTGAGAAAGTTTCTCGTAAATACAACGAGATAGGGTTTGGAGTAAGAAATAAGCGAACATTGGTACCTTTTCTATTGCAAAGTATTGTTGTTACAGCATAGCGGCTTTAACCGTTTACGAGAATTCTTCCATTCTTAAAGGTCTGAGGTCTTAACCTTTTTTATGTCTCTCACTCTTAATAAAATTTGCATATTACCTAAAGCAGTTTTCCAAAAATAACGTTGTTTAATTAAAATTTATTATTATAAATTGACATATTATAATTTTTTAGTGATTCTTCCAAAAAAATGTATACTTACCCTATTTTGATTTAGTTGAATATTACTTTTTCAAATAGTGGGATGATGTTGCCAAAAGTCAGTATCAGCATGTACTATCTAAGTCATTTCTGAATTAGAATGGATAGCGTTTTTGGATGTGTTAGCATCTCAGTTCGGCAATATTTTGAATTTTAAATTTAGGTAGAAAACGTATTTATTATTTAGAAATTTTAGATGAATGTCAGTGATTCAGTGATGAGTATTACTAGTATTTTCTTATTAAAGGAGAGTTAATTTATTTTAAATATTAAATTTATTTTACATCAGCTGCCCGTCGCGGTTCCACTCGCGCTTAGAGTTATTGTATCGTTCCTATGAGTTGTATGTGATTTAATATAGCCTATAACCATCTTCAATAAACGGACTACCTGAAGCAGAAAGAATTTTTCAAATCGGATTAGTAGTTTCGGAGATTACCCCCTACATACAAAACTTACAAACGAAGTTACTTTATAATATTAGTATAGATAATATTCAATCATAAAAGAAATAAGATATATTAAGTAATTATGAATTCACGCTTTGTTACCGCGATGTCAATAACACGGACGACGGTATACTTTACAAACCTTGATTATATTATAGCATGTAAGATAATGTTCAATGATTGCATTATGTTTGTAATTCGATCTTAGCTCGCTAGAGGATGTCATCCGATCCATGGATAAACTTAATGTTTGTATAACATGCTTATAATACTTCATACAAAAATTTCTAAGACGTTCTTTGGGGATGTATGAGTATGACGAAGCGTTTCTTTATTTATTATCAATTTATGGAAAATTAAGGCGCCTTGGTTTTGATTTTGATTGTCGATTTGATTTTATTGATCCCGACCCAAAAGAGGGCTGTTATAAACATATCGTAGCTTTTCAACGAATGGACCAATTTTTATGCGTTTTTTTCGTTTGAAAGCTGATGTAATCAAGATGGGTTTTAGCTATGATTTACGAAGATCTGTTCAGACGTTTGAATGTTCAGTTATTTTCTCGTTTTTAACCCCCGACACAAAGAGGTGGTCAACCTTATAGCTTTTTTCTTAGCTGTGGTAGGAATCTGATTCTTAAATGCACGATAAGTATTTGATTTACTTTAAACATATGTGTGACCTAAAATTTTAAACACCTATGCATGCAATATAACTATGCAAAGTTATGGAATTCTAGGTTTGATACTGCAGCCAGGATTAGAGGAAGCAGAGGTATCGTGTTGGTGATCGTTGAAGTGGTCTCAATGAATAGATTGTCTGTGTTTTTATGTTTTCAATTTAAGTCATTGTATAACAAAATATAGTTGTGTAACTCTGACTTGATGCCGCAGGATGCTATTCAGATGATGGTCTAGAATCAGCAGGCTACAGAACTCCTCACCAACTTACAGCAGAGTATCATATTGGGGCTTGTTGAGCTCAATGAGTAGATTGTCGCAGGTTTTTTAAATTTTCAATTTCTCTTGTAAAAATCTTGGTTATATTTGTTTCTCAATAACCTCACGAATTTTCGAATATTGTCCAAACAAAACAAGTTTTAATAACAATAATATTATTAAATATATTTTTTTATGTTTATATTTATATTTATATTTAAATAACTTTGCTTTATTGTTTAAAGTTTTTGAAATATATGCATACATTAATGATAAGAGCAATATTGGACGAGGATATCGACATTATAAATAGATATGGGCATAAAATGACATTTTGCATATTCGGACAATTGTGTCTGGCATGCGATTGTATCTCAACCATTAACTAGGTTTACTGCGGGCCCGATAGGCCTCATTTCGTTTGCCTCTAATTGACCTATAAACACTTATCTAGACCATTCCATTCCCTTCATTACCACTCCGAGCCAAATTGTTAACAACAACAAAAGTAGCAGATCTATTATCGGAAAAGCCCTATCGAGGCACTTACACTCGAGGTTACAACTCCAACAAACGGAATAGATATTAATCCCAAAGAAAATTATCATCAATGCTAAATCCGATAAGCTTTTGATTCAACAAATAATATCGTAGAACCTGTTCACGGACGACACAGGACAGAACAGAAAATGGTTCTAGAATATTATTACGTCCACAATATAGTTAATATAGTTATTATTTCTAGCGAAATACAGCTTTGATACCGGCGCGAATGGCCTTAGAAACTGGAGCGGAGCGTAGGAGCATATCATAAATTCAACAATATAAGGTTTCCCCGCAGCTAGTTGCCTTTTCGAGCGAACTTCCTTTCAGACCCGGGAATATGTTCGCCTTGTTTTGTTGTGTTTGCGAGTTAGGAATGGCAAATTGTCGGATTACACAACTCTCTAAGTCGAACGGTCAACAGCATCGAGAATCTTCTTATACGACGACTTTACGAGCGGCTCCTGTTTTTTGATGATCGAAATTGTTTATTATCAAAACATGCGCCGAATAATTTGCCAGTAACGCAATTTGAATATGGCTTTGTTGGTGTTACAAATTAGGAGTTTGTTTTGTTTTACGTTTTGTAAATTACGGTATCGCTGCCAGCGGGGAGTGTTCCCGGTTGACACGTTTAGGGGCTGTTTTTCTTTTCGAAAATATTAATGTTCCAGATGTTTGTCGTGAAATTGGTGATTTATGTTTGGATTTATTAAAATAAAAGTAATTTTTCTAGCAGTTAAGCATCAATCTTTTCAAATTGTCGCTGTCGGTGTCTCGTAATTATTTTGATATAGTTAATGGCCGATTCCTATATATAATACTTTAATATATATATAATACTTTAATCATTGTTTACCTTGTTATTGTATGTGGGGTAAAATTTCAACGTGTCCGTCCTTTGGGAACGCAATTCTTTCGAACTCCAATTTATTCGTCATGTAAGTTTATATTATAAGATAACCAGTTATTAGATGTGACAAATGAATGAATGAAAAAAACAAAACCACACATCATCTGTGTTTGTTTTCGGATCGTTGTGTCCGTGTATAGTCGAAGTTGAGAACTTTGATTGTTCGTATCTTATAGGTCATACCGTTCATCCGATTGCGATAAAATTCCGTTAACTAATTGTTTGCACTTGCGAGAAAGTTATAAGCATGGTACAATAAACTTCTAGTAGGTGCCGCGCGTAAGAGCTGAGATGGCCTATTAGTAAGAACACGTCGATCTCAACCGGTGATCGCGTGTTCAAACTCTGGCTAGTACCGCTGACTTTTAAAATGTTTTATTTCGAGCTCGGTGGTGAAGGAAAACATCGTGAGCCTGCATTTGCCGGAAGAGATTCTGACACATTTATATCCACCAAACCGCAGTGGAGCAGCTTGATGGAATAAGCTCTAAGCTTTCTACTTTATAGGAGAGGAGGCCTTTGCCCAGCTGTGGGACATATACAGGCTGTTACACTACATACATTTCACAAACGGTGCGAGTACCGTATCTGTTAGCCGTTAATATAAGTTTTAGACGGTCGTTCGGCATAACAGAATCTACATTAAAACAAGCGAATCAGAATTAACGAATATAATGGTCTATTATTATTCCTTTCTGAACTCTTTAACATTATATAATTCCACAGGGTCGTAGGTAATATATCGATGTGATGTTTGAATAACAATTCTTACGATAATGTATAGGTTCGAGACTAATGCGTTAGACAATATATTAGGTGAGCTTTTGAATTGCAAATTAACAATCCGGATGTCAAAAGCAAGAGCAATAATTTGGCGTTTATATACAGTACTAAATATTCATTACCCTTGGAAATAGATGCTGCGAACGGTAGCTAAATTTTCCTCTAAAATATTGCTTAGTTTGCTGAAAAGCACTTTGTTAATTATTAATGTTATTAAATAGGAAATCATGTTAGCGTATATCACATTAACGTCGCCGTTATATGTGTTTATAATATTGAAATAGACAACAATTTCGAACTAGTAACATACGTGTGTTTTATTAAGGATAACAGAATATTCGAATAGTATTGTACTTTAAATAAATTGTTTCGAAATTATAATTATATAATATTTATTCACGGATGCTAAATTTATATAAACATCTATACCAATATATTTGTCTGTGTTGTTATTTCAAATTATCAGCTTTACACGATACTTACAGACATATACACACATACATACATACAGAGAGAAAAAAAGTTAAAATCAATATTCCAAATTTATATTTGTCTGTTTGTTCCGGCTATTCACTGTAACGGCTGGATAGATTTTGACGGGACTTACACTCGCAGATAGCTAATGTTATAAGAAGTAACTTAGCATACTTTTTTAGGAATTTTATACATTTTAATTTTTCGTAGACGAAGTCACGGGCTAATTTAATATATAAAAGTAATCTTTCTACCAATTATGATAAAACTTTGTCAACTAATTGTTTGGACTTGCCAGAAGGCTATGGACAGGCGCTCGTGCCGTATCGGCGAGACAAAGAAACATAAGTTTTCGAAGTCACGAGCAAAAGGTAATAAGTAGCTAATTTTAGTATAGGGCTATTCCATTAATGTTTTAGGCATATCCTGTATAATATACAGTGTATATATCTAAACATTTATTTTATTTTTTTTTTATTAAAGGCAAACATCATATATATGTATATACACTTTTTTCTACAAACAGAAAGCCTTTTATTTTATCTACGTAGGCACTTCAATAATGTACATCGTTAAGCTATTTAGGCTTATCCGCTGGTAATATCGTTTGTAATCTCAAAGACGTCATGTTAATGTTGAATGAAATAGAAAATAACCGACGCCCACGTCTTCCATATTTTATGTCTATCATGTGAATTGACGTCAATACACATTGATGGAATGGGATAGCTTCATAACACAGTCAGTTATATTTATCACCTTAGGCGAGAATTACACCTGTAAGTTTTACTAAGACTTTCATAATATTTACATAAATAGTTTGTTATTGTTTTTACACCTGAAAGAAATCACTATAAGTGACTTATTTACACATAACAGGTAGGTAACTGTTACCAGGTAACAAAATTGTTTCATCAAATATTTCGTGAGGAGTTAAGTGTTTTTTTTTTAATTTTCATACGTACGAGTGACTAAATCAATCTTTTTTTATTGATTGTGAGGTGATTTATCAGTGGATCCAGTTAATAAGGTATTGTTCTGCTATGTATATTTCTCCAACTTTATACAAATTATCTAGAGATAATATATGTATATAGCATATTTATGTGCTACGAAATAAATGTAGACGATTTTTTTTCTAATTAGAACTATCTTATAATAAGTTAAGTTATAGAAATTTCTGTCGAATCCACCTAACTCGTAAATTCTAGGAAACATACTAGTTATTATTTTATTCAAATCGTATTATCTTAAAAGTAAATACATTTAATATATACCGGATTGAAAAAAGCTTTAATATTTTTTCTATATTGCAATTTAAGATAATGATTAGGTATCCATACAATTTGATAAAAAAATCCACCTAACGAGTAGACGGATCATTTGATGTAAAGTGATTACTGTAGCCTATGGACATTTGCATCTTCACAGGAGCCATAGATGCGTTGCCATCTTAAAAAGTAATGGGATATGAAGGTCAATAGGAAGTAAAAAAAAGTTATGCTTGTCTCACTCACCGTACGAAACTTAGCTATACTGCCTACGTTATGTCGATTTTTTGTGAGAGCATACATACTGCCTGAGACAGTCAGTATACGAGCTGAAGTCAGTGGGCTACAGCTGGGCTTTACTACAGTAAAATAAAATATTTAAAATGTAATATTTTCCAACAGTTTCTACGGTGATATGGTTTCATATCTCGTTTTATTTTATTGTTGGAATAGAATGGTACGGTCTTAAGAGGCGATGCAATTGCGCTACAAGGCATCCGTGTGTACTACAACACTTTATTATTAGCGTCCATCTTAATATGGTTACTCGCTAATGTTACTTTGGAAATATACTATTGCATATTTTTCCGCCAGTATTTTGTGAAACCTAGATAACCGCTTTAAGGCTGAATATCATTAACTATTATATATAAATTTGATATAGCTGGAAGAATTTTTATGCATTTATTTTGTAAAGCGATGTTTGACAGAATTTTTTAATGTTACCCACATAACCGATATGTACATTTTGAAATAGAACAATTAATTACTCTCAAATATTTCTTATTTTAAATTAATGTTGTAAGATATTATCACATTATCTCTAAATAATTAAAACTAAATTAAGCACTTGAGTTGTATTAACTTAAGACCCAAATATATATCTGACGTAGCATATTATTAAAATACTAAACACATAATAATTATCGGTGATATAAATGTACACCATGTATATTAATTTAAAAAATAAACGTAATTATTGATACATTTCTTTCTTTTTATACATCGTGTTCGTGAATAGAAAGAAATGGAAAATGTCCTTTGTATTGCCAAAGATCATTGTTAGGCGCGTCACGTCCGCGATATCACGATACTGTTTTCCGTGGTCAGGAAACTTACGTGGTCAAGGAGTCGTTACGTAACTCCGTGCGGCCGTTACGTGAATGTTTATGGTCGAGCTTATAAATTATACGTTAGCTAGTATGACAATGTATCTACGACGATGACACCTTGTCGTGTAAATGGAATAAATACGTTTGACGTGTCTATTATTGTTAGTAGTCATGTTGTCTTTTATTATTTTATTAATATGAATTGGCTGGCCCTTTCAATTTTACTTGCGTTTATGGTTGCCATTGCACTAATATTAGTCGTAGCGTGATGTAATAAAGCCTATATCCAATAAACGGGCTATCCCACATAAGAAGAATTTTTAAAATCGGATCAATAATTTCAGATATTGTCTCCTACGTACAAACTTACGAACAAATGTCGCCGGTTTATAATATTATAGTATAGATTATACGTAATAAATTTATAGAATAAATTAAACGGTTTTTGGTTTTCTTTGTAATTTGCGACCAAAACGGATAATAAGAAAATAAAAAAAAATCGTTTATTATGTCACCAGAACAGAAACCGAAATTTTAGTAAAACTAATTTTAAATGTTTGATGATGAAAATGGATGGTTGGGAATCGCTGGTACCCGTGGTGAGCAATAGGGAACGGTAATACAGGCCAGCAGCTCACCAATTCTTAGAAGCCTGAATTAATCATTACTTAATTAGTAGAAACATATAAACTTTTATAAATGACGTTGTACGAAAGTAATCATTTTAAAAATACGCACACAGACACGACCTCGTTACCGTTTTAATTGTAATTTAACTCAACTTTAAATATAAACAAAACGATGACATTGAAATCAAAAGTTCTTTTCAAACATAGACCTCAAAAACTATTATGACATACAAATATTTCAGCTCCAGCCACCTTGGCCTCAAAAAGCAATTGTTTCTCCGCTGCATCGCTGTCAGCTAGGCTCGATGGAACCGACCTTGCCCTACGCTCAATGGCGTACATTAAATATTCAGCGGTTCACGTTCATAGCCGGAAAATGAACAGATTTTATCGCATCAATGCTGTACTGGATCTAAAGTTAGACGCTATTTTGATGTGAGGTCTGACGGTGGTTTGTTGGTGTGTAATTTATTTTACACGGTGTTTATATAATCTAGGTGTTATTTAAAAAAGATGGATTGTTAATTTGTTCGAACGCGCTTATTTCAAGTACTGCAAGTCGTTCGTCGATTTACAGAGCAGTAACTATAAATGTGGGCGAAACCGCATATCTATTCTATGTTGCGTTATCTACACTGATGTTATAAAAAGAAATGATGTGATTGTTTCTTCGTTTCCATTGTGTAAGATCCGAAAATACTAGACCGATTTGAAAAAAATGTTTTTGTGATGGCTAGCCCGTTTATTGAGAGATTATATGAGCGAAGCAGTAACCATAAACTCGAGTACAATCAAGGGGCAGCTAGTCTCTTATATGTTGCTTTGTGCCAAGATGTATAAAGTTTCTAGAAAAATCGATGTGTCTGTTCCTTATGGACTCCAAAACAGAGCGATTTTAATATAGAGTCGATTTTCAGATTAACTAATCCTGTGAAGTTTGGTAGTGATTTTTTTTTTAATCTTTTTTTTTAAGGGTCTTTTATTGGTAGTGATTGGATCATTAGTTTATTTTTTTTTGCCAAGGGCAAGTCATTAGTACTTAATACGTATATTCCAAAAGTAACGAAGTGTGGCTACTACCATCTCGTTTATGTCATATCGGAAGATGATTTGTAAACTGTTTATGTTTACGATATTAATTGTTTACCGCAAGTAAATGCAGGATGCAAACAACATGCAACGCGGGTAGTTAAATAACTAACCTAATTATCAATTGAAGCATGCGTGAATGTGTTGCGAAACATGTTATATCCAGTGACTATTACTGCCATCGAGAAATTATGTTTTATTGAAATACGATATACCTAGCTTATATCAAATTTCAGAGATAATAATTATTTCTCGAAATTTAAATCCACATTAATGTGATAGATTCATATCGTATTATCAAAATAGCGGTCCCACGTGATTATATCCGTGTCTATATTAAATACATATGGCTGCTTTTCAAGAATATCGATGCAACTAAAAATGATGAATTTTAGGAAATGGGGTTTTTAAATTTCTTTATTAATGTTTTGGTGCATAGCTGCAAAATTTAAATGATGTTATAACTTTATTGACTTAAAGAAAATTCATCATCGCATTTCTTTTCATGATGAATCCAAAATTTATGGTCTTTTGACATACTTAGTGCTATTTGTTAGAATTTTGAGTTACTACGATATTCTTGCAAACAAGCGATATATAGCCTATATAATTATTTTATCTAATTACCATGTTACCCTATAACTATTCTAATTAACAAATTATCTAACCCAAAAATAATTGTGCCAATTAGACAATCGATTTTTTTATTACCCCGTTCAAACAAATTAACCTTAATAGCTTTGTATTAATGTATTATAACAATATCAAAAAATTCACACGGGACTAAGTATTAACCACATCAGTTAGAAAGGGGGGGGGGGATATCTGTCATTTGATTGTAAACTTAATATGATTCTTATTCTTTTTAACCGCTTTAAAAAAACGTTTTTTTTATTCCATCATTTGAAAGTATAGGGTATCCCATATCCTATATTTATATTAAATCGGTTTAGTAGTTTGGTTTTTAAATAAAAATAACTGGATTGTCCACAAAGCAAACGAAATGTATTTGCTTTTGAATTCGTCTTCAATATCTTAAAATATGAAAATAAATATTTATTTGAATTTTTATTCCATTCCTTTCAGCTTATAGTTTTTTTAAACTATTGATTAATAAAAAATTGTTTTAATCAATGACGTTTTGAGGAATATAAGTCGACCATTAACACCAGTAGTTACCTACATAACAGTGAAACAAGATTAAGACTCGTAATTGTGGTCGGACTCACGTAAAAGCAACAGGCTGACGTATCGCTGCAACAAAGGGAATTAAGCCCTGAAAGCGGGTCGACTTGAGAACACATAAGAGGGCTAGAGTAAACCTCAGTTAAACGCCGTATAGCTTAGCACGGCGTTTTACTTGACAAACCAACTGCCGGGCGTCATCCGCGTTACTACTCGACACTTTAAGACTTGAGCGTGCGCAAATGTTTTGACAGTTCACGTTGCCATTTGAAATAAACCGTTTTGTCGGCGTACATTTTACCGTCATTACCGCGTCCGCTTAGAAACCTGTTAGTTTGAATTATCTCTTGACGATAATGTTAGGATAGCGATTTCCGATCAAGCAAGTTTTTAGAGTGCATTTCAAGTTAGCTTGTATTATATGGTACAACTATGGGTCATAAAATCTAACGTCTATCTCGTAATGTTAAGCGATGAATGAAAAAAAAGGTTGTTTAAATACTGATTTAAGTCTGAGATATCTGAAAATATTTTATGTCTTCTCTTGTCGATATTCAAAATCAAGATATTTTTAAACCAAGCACTTTTGAATTGTCAAAACAGAATGAAAATGTATTTTAATTAATGCATCTATTCGTGTGGTTATCGATCCTTACGAAAATATAGTTCTTCGACATGCTAAGGTTTAGCGCCATTTCTGAGTTAACAACTATGATATCAAGGACAATGATATCTTCATTGAATATTCTTAATATTGGTAACAAAATCTTTTAAAGTAATAATTTTTCAGATAAATATATGTATATTTTTCTATAAAAACATGCTTGTTATTTATTGTTTACAAGAAGCTGACGAGCTCCTAAAACGACGTGGTGTACGCAGTTGTAAATTTTCAGATTTGAAGTCAGCATTTACAATGCAACGGGAGTGTTCGCTTTATGGCGTCGTAGATTGAGTTTCGCATACAAATTACAGGTGGCACTTCCTCATTTTACAACATCGTTAGCCGCTCCGAAATATTATCTCGTTAAAAGCTAACGATACTTGAATAAAATTCAGATATTGTGACTTACTGTTTAATAAAAGAGTTTTTCCAAAATGATTTTATTTTGATGATTATATGTTTCCATCTGTGATAGTAGAATGGCCAAATAGTTCTACTCATTAAACAAATTTTTAACTAATGTATACTTACATATTATTTAGTGTGATTTTTTTTGTAACTTATATCCGCAGTTTTGGCTGTGTGGTCTGTTTATCCAAGATAATATGGGGAAGTACCTTTTGTTTTCTTAGGGGAAATCAATGGCGAAGTACCTGTAGTAAGATCATTTTGAGTCAACTTCACCTTACGCTTTGGTGTGATAAGAACGAAATAAAAACAGTTAACCAAATAATTGAATTGATAGGACAGAGAATTAAACAGAAATTAGTTTTATGCTAATTAAATGATGTATTTTAATATTTAATTAGTAATTTTTTGCAAAATGTTAATGAAACCTTCGTTAATGTGACCACGTTAGCTAATAACGTTTAAACTGTACAGGTGTCTAATTTATTAGGGTCGCACCTAATAGAATATTCTAGGCTATCTTGAATATAATCATATTATGGTCTAGGGGGTTATTGAATTAAACTGAGGGAACAGAGTAATGCCTAAAGGTTATGGATAGGCTACTACGGGGCTCGAAAGCATGCCATTATTGAACAATGTAGGCATGTATTAAAGATCAAACATTCTTATTTAAATGTTTTTTAAGGAAAAAAGTCAGTAATTTAGCATTAGGGTCATTCGATATTACATGGTTACTAGCCTGAGAAAATCAGTAGCACCACAGAAGAAGCTTTTGTGTTTCCAACTTTAAAAGGAACAGGAGGGATAATAGAGTGTAGGAAGAAGTTACAGGAGGGAAAAGGTTAAGCTTCTAGATGGATCGCAGTGTGAACTATATAACTGGGAGTTACTTTGCGCCAATTAGAAAATAAATTAACTCATATAAAATATTGTGTTTTGTATATTTAAAGTTATAATAAAACTACGTCTTCAAGAGACATGAACGAAGTGACACTTTATTTTCTTATAAGTACACGACAATATTGTAACAGAGGTTTTATATAAATACATATTTTGATATAAACTAACACCCCCACTATATCAAAATAATACAAAATTCTAAAACATCTCAAACTGTTACAATACCCAGCAACTCCGTAAACATATAATGTTTGTTAACACCTAAACTTTTTGTAAGTAAATCAGCTGGCATATTAGCTGTACTCACATATTCCATTTTGACAATGTTATTAACTATACACTCTCTACAAAAGTGATACTTTACATCAATATGTTTCGACCGTTTATGAAACACAGGATTCATTGATAGCTTTAATGCACTTTGATTGTCATTGAACAAATTAATTATTAACTTTTTATTAGTAATTTCATTATATAGGTTTCTCAAATAAACTGCTTCTTTACAAGCTTCGGTTATTCCCATATACTCAGCTTCGGTACTTGACAAAGCTACCGTTTTTTGCTTTTTACATTCCCAAGAAATGACACTGCCAGATAACATATAACAAAACCCCGTATATGACCTTCTATCCAAAGCATTACTCGCCCAATCAGCGTCAACGAAACCTTTAATTGCTGAATTACCATCTTTTGAATACTTCAAACCATAACTCTTAGTTCTTTTTAAATATTTAAGTATTCTCTTTGCGTATAACCAATGTTCATTACTATGACAATTATTATACTGACTTAAATAACTAACAGAAAACAAAATATCAGGTCTAGTTAACACTGCCAAATATAACAAACTGCCAATAAGCTGTTGATATGGTACTTGACTTTCAATATTCTGACTTTTAATTAAATTCAATTTACTTTCCATAGGAGTATCAACAGTTTTGCAATCTGTCATATTAAATTTACATAACAATTGGTCAATGTAACCTTCTTGACTCAACGTAACTATCCCCTTTTCTTTATTAATATTTACAGACATTCCTAAGCATTGCTTAACCTGTCCTAGGTCCTTAACAACAAACTTACTTGCTAAAACATCTTTTAAATTTTTTGTTTCAATTTCATCATTTGAAAAAACAAAAAAATCGTCAACATATAAAGTAACGATAGTTTTAAACTTATTTACATTTTTCGTATACATACATGGTTCAAGCTTAGATTTTTTATAACCGCTCGCTAACAGACAGTTATCTACCTTTTTATACCATGCTCTAGAAGCTTGTTTAAGACCATAAACAGCCTTTTTTAACTTTAAAACTTTATTTACACTATCAGGAAAATCAAGACCATACGGTTTTTGCATATAAATTGATTCCTCTAAATCACCGTTCAAAAAAGCTGTTTTAATATCTAAATGAGTAATATCTAAACCTAGCTGTACAGACAATGCAAACAATAACCTTAAAGTTGTGTGTCTAACTACAGGCGAAAAAGTCTCTACGTAGTCCACACCGTGCTTTTGAGTAAATCCTTTCGCCACCAATCGAGCACGATAACGCACATTATTGTCACTGTCATATTTTTTCCTCAAAACCCACTTATTTTTAACTACAGTACCGTTTTTAGGCATATTTAACTTATATACTCCGTTGACCAAATTAGCTGTGGCCACTAAATCTCCAACTTTATTGTAGATGTGACAACCATCATCAATGAATGAAACATTGTTGCCTTTGCTGATTAATTGACTCACAGATAACAAATTTGTCGTCAAACTCGGAACACATAATACGGCTTCCACAAGTACGTCGTAATCACAACTCTCAGTCCTCGTCGAGATCTCTACATCGCCAGAACATAATACAGAAACTTTTTTAAGTACGACTATCATCAACACCACTAGTACCAGTACTCCTGCTTGAGCTAACAGATCCTTCATCTTCACATGGCACATAGGATTCATCAGATGATATCGAACTTTCTGCAACCATATCTAAAACAATCAACTGATGTCCATCCTCCACTGAATCTAGACTATCTGACCTCCTGTTATTCTGCTCATCAATTTGTACCGTGACTGACTATTTGACATTTTGCATCATGTTCACATCATGACTAGTTGTTACAAGTTTCGTCCCATAATTCTCTTGTAGTATAGTATAGTTTTTATATATACATACAAAGATGGGTCTATTGTAAAAACCAACTTCTCTTTGGTTTCGCGTCATCAGCAGCTTTTAATTCTTGGATACCTGGCTCAAACCAGAGTTTTATGCTAGCCAGCATCCCTTCTAGAATTAAAAAATTCTCTGCAGCGAAAGCCCACACCGAATAATCTTCATGACTTAGATATGCTTACAACATAGTTCGAAGCTATGATTACACCCGAAATATATTTTCTTATACAGCGAAACGAATTTAGTGAATTTTTTTAAATCATAACGCAAGAAAATTAATATTTGCCTGGGCCCATAACCTATAATAAAACTACGTCTTCAAGAGACATGAACGAAGTGACACTTTATTTTCTTATAAGTACACGACAATATTGTAACAGAGGTTTTATATAAATACATATTTTGATATAAACTAACAAAAGTTATAAACAGGAAAATTTCATGGAGGAAAAACCTATTCGATTAAAACAAAAACCGGTTTGGTTGATATAGTAGTTTTTTCTTTCTACACACATTGCTATAGATTATATAAAATGTGTTATTAAGTTGAAAAGCGTGCATTTCCATGAAGCACATATGCATGGTATAATAACAAGGGGACATCCCCTTGTTATTATACATACTGGATGCATGCTTCGGCTTCCACGGGTGTACTAATTAAGACTAACTTACTTTTCAAACTTTAGGTAAGTTCAAATTAAAATATCAAAATCCAAATATTTTTTATGTAAAGTAGTATTAAACATTCCAGTTTTGAACGTCAAGCAAATAATTCAACCACGGTTTCGGAAAAGTTTAACCTCGGATACGAGAAGAAACCGCGAAAGAAATTCCGCGGGAATTATATCTTTTGTTGATTTTTTTAACTGCTTCAAAATTGTTAACTTCTTATAAGTATAGACAACATATTTGTACTTAGTCATAATAATATTTATAAAATAAATGCGACAGTATTTCTTACGTCTTCATGTTTAAACCACTAAACTAATTTTGATGATTTTGGTATATTATCTAATAGGAGAAGGACATAGTCTACAATTTGTTCGCTTTGTTTATGAAGATAATATAAAATAAACGTAAAGGTGGTAAAATAAACTACTCATACACTTATGTTTTGTTTTATTCCTACAAGTGAATATTCTATAGGCGTTGCGTGATAAATATAAAATTATCGCAAAAGTGTTAGTGTAAGTGTGTTATATAAAAATTTAGGATAATCTTTGAAAATGGCATTATTTTATCGTAAGAAAACCAAGCATGTGTCTTTATTAATTTTGAAAAATGCAAGAAACTGTGAGGCAATTGTAACATTACACTAAATTTTAATATAATTTATATAAATAAATATCAATGTTCCTATGTTTGTCCTCTATGCGTTTCGAACATCATATTGATCAAATTGTCATGAAACTTTTGTAAAGTGTTCTGAGGAAGCCTATAAAGGTTCCTAGCTCTATATTCTTTAGGTGGTCGCAACGCATGCCGGGTAAAGCGAGTATATTAAAAAAGTTTTAATATTAAATTTGAACACTAGTTAAGTCTAAATATTTCGTCTGCTTTAGGCCGGAAATGTCTAAGTAAATTTTACAGGAGAGCTGACTGCTTTATTAAACTATTTTAAACTCCTTCAAACGGTGAACATTAATTAATTTTACCATTCCACCTTTTTAAATACTTTTGGAGGTAGATTAATTAGTTTTAAATTGTTTTACGTGGAGTAAAACAATTTTGGTGTGTGTGGTTATCCTAAAAATCCAATAAAATACAGGGTTATTTCAGTAGTTTTTTTTACACCAGTAGTAGTTTTACTTCAGTACTACTTATTTCAGTAGTAGTTTTTATACCGTAACCCATAAGGTCGATAACGGCACTATTATTGAGCCAACGTCATCTTTCTGTCCGTCCCTTTCTCCTACATTTCAGCCTGTATCTTTTGAACAATAATGGGTGTAAAGTAAAGAAATTTTCCTATTCTATCAATTGTGTCTTGCCTTGCTTGATTGCGAAAACAGCAATACATATAAGTATACGACCCAGCGAAGCGTCATTGTCGTCAGTGCAGGCAGCCATCTTTTGAGAACTTTAAAACGAGACGGCGCCCGCGCCCCACGCTTTGTGACGAATCGTTTAATACTACCGCCATTAACCGCTATTTAATTATTTGAAGTTGATTTTTGTGACGAAGTGACACCTAATGAAATAATTTATCTTCGTAACTATTTTCTTTATATTTTCTTCTTTTAGGCGTTGGATTTCATTTAAAGCAGGTATTTGAAAACAAATTTTGGTTACCTTTTAACGGAAATACTCCACGATAAATAATACTTGTAAACAATAAATCGACCGTGATTTTACGTCCTTAATCATATCTGAATGTGTTATAATTCCGAGAACGACGCAAATTTGCGGAATTATTTTATCTTTAACAGGAAATTGTCTTCATGCTTCATAACAA
The DNA here is from genome assembly GCA_037950945.1 of Hypolimnas misippus. Classification (NCBI taxonomy): domain Eukaryota; kingdom Metazoa; phylum Arthropoda; class Insecta; order Lepidoptera; family Nymphalidae; genus Hypolimnas; species Hypolimnas misippus. The sequence goes on along the minus strand of JBBEEQ010000013.1, from coordinate 3,996,391 downwards.
CAACAAGGAAAAGTCGAATTCCACGTACAAAAAATAGAAATAAATAATAATTGTATATATTTTTAGCATATATAGCTGGCAAACGAGCAGGCACCTGACGTTAAGTGATCACTGCTGCTCATGGACATGTGCAGCACCAGAGGAGCCATATATGCATTTTCAGCCTTACAATGAATAAGGGTTGAAAAGGAATAGGAAGTAAGGGGAGGGAGTTAAGGTTCTGACTGTCTCATTCCCTACACGAAATGCAGCTATGTTAGCTATTTAACGCCAATCTCTTCTTTAAGAGTGAGGTACTGCCCCGATATACAAGATGCAGTCAATAAGATGCAGCTAGGCCTCTGCCCAGGGGCATAACTATAGGGTGGCAGGGCTGGCAGAACGCCACGGGCCCCTGACTCGAGAGGGCCCTGGCCTAAAAGGCAAAGCTGGCAAGGCAAGGCTGGCTTTTATTAATAAAAATCTTATTGAAAGTAAATTGTCATTTTATTATAAATATGTATTAACCTATGCTCTTGATAATAAAACTTATCAGATATTTAACTAAACGGCACACAAGATTATTAATAGTTTTGAGTAACTAACTAAATTAGCGGTTCATTAACATTAAGTTATAACGTGACAATTTTCACTGAAAGACCCCATTCAAAAAATTCGCCACATGCCTCAGATTGTATAGTTACGCCTCTACCGCTGCCATATGGATGCTGATAAGCAAAAATGTGTTAACCCACAAATAGTCAAATTTGGAGATATTGATGTACTTTGATACTGCGTCACCTATTTAACATTATTCAAACAAATTTCAAGTCATCTAAACTAAATAAGTATGGAAAAAAGTTTCTTAACTCAATGTTTCGAATTTCAGGTGCGTTCCAATAATAAATTGCAAAAATTTATAAATTAATCTTAAATATTTAAAAACTTATTATTAGATAACAGATTAAATAAAACTAGCTGCTTTTGATTCAAACATACATACGTCTTCACACAAATTTATTAAGAATAGGTTTGACATCTTTAGATTTTCTCAAAACGAAGTCCGTGTGGCTTGACACAGTATTGCATATCAGCGTCCATATATCTGTATACTTGTATATACTATGTTTTTTAACTGCATGTTTGTTTCTTCAAGCAAAAAGTACCATACAGCTAATTTGAATGAAACTTTACAGTAATATCAACAGCCCACGCGAGCGAAGCCGCGGGCGGATGCTAGTATATCATAAAATAATTATTTGTGTCACTATAATATATCCGGTATTTTCCGTGTTGTCATATTTGTGATTCCTGGAATTTTGCGGTTACGTTACAGTTTAAAAGCGAGGCTTGTTTGCTCGTTATCGGTAGTCTTGATAAAGTTATTGTTATTTTAATGTTAGAAGTAGATATATGTAGTAATAATGTATTATTATGATAATATTAATAAAGTTTGTACAATAAATTGGACGAAGTCTGAATAATTACTTTCATGTTATGAATAGTAGCTTTGAATTCTGTTATCATTCTTATAAATTTTTAAAGTACTATCCTGATTAAAATTTTAAAATAAGTATGAAGACATAAATATTTTTATGTTTAGAATTTTAATTAGGACCATAGTATAAAACTTATGTTACGGATGTCTTAATTGCAAATGTTAACGAGGTTTTTTAGTAAACCCTAATATCTGAGATTAATAGTATTTCCCAATTAATTTTAATTAACTTACCTTAATTTTAAAATTATTAACTAAATATATTGTTATTTTTATTCATTTAAATATATAAATTCTATTTATTTTTTAAACTTGAATTACAGACATTAACATAAATCCTTTGCGCAATAAAAAAAACAGCTCGCATTACACTTTCACATGTTTATTGAGATTTCTCTTTTATTCGATACTCTGTAACAATTACTGCGCCAGATTTCCTTGCGATATAATCGTTGCTTATATAAAAGAAAGTTACCAGACGCGTTTTTAGATAAGCTTATCCTCGAAATTTATTGAAATTTTGTTAGCATTGTACTTTTATTGTTTTTAACTTTTTTTTTCACTTCGTCGAGTCTGTGTGAACTTGAGACTTGCTGAATAGTCGAAGAGTAGCGAGCGGCTAACGTTAGACAATTATTACGTCAAATATAATACTAGGCGTAAATGATATTTTTAAGTTTTATTCTCGATTTAATAGCTTACAGTTACCTAGATGACCTAACGAAAGCTGGGTATGAAAATAATAAGACACTGACAGTAAATTATTTCAGGTGTAAAACAATGACGAAAAACGTGTGTGAATATTTATAAAAGTCTGAGAGCAAATCTTAAATGTGTTGTAATTCTCGCCTTACAACAAGTATAATTGTAAAGTTGTAAAAGTTATGTTTTACCTATTTTTTACAAAAAAACATAACTTTCATGGACTGCCGATACAAGTAACCACTTCAAAGTATGATATAATATTGAAATAGTAAGTATCAAAATCCATAATCCTTGACTATTGCATTCATAATTCCATAAACGTGATAGTGACGCGAGCCCATTAGAATTTCTTCTACCAAAAATGGTCAAACGGCCTTCATTCTCACTTTATGTCCACCAAAATCATTATCTAAAACCAAATTAAACGGAAATATGAATATATAATCCGTTCCCTGGAAAGTATTTAATTTGTTAAATTGGAAAGAAACATCGTATTGTAGACTGAATTAGGTTTGTTTACGGAACGCACTCGCTCGTAACGAGGGATCCCTCGTCGGAAATAAGTGAATGGAATAAATGAAATGTCCTATAAAGTGGATAGGATGCGGCCGTTCCGAGGAGTATTTTGCTTATTATACTGCAGCCATTCTTGAGACTTTATGTCACTCTGATAGAGTTTATACTCTGTGGCAATCGACTGCCGGATTTAAGGGCTTTGGGCTAATAGAAAATGAAACGTAAAGCGCGAATAATAATGAGTGACTCAACTCTTAGGCGGGGACTTTTTTTATTTTCGTTATCAATACGTTTTTATTTTGTGACATACATATGTATATGTTGGTTATAATTTTTTTTCCTAAAAGCCCCGTAATAGGTATTATGAGGTGTGTGAGATATCATATTTTTGGAGTTTACTTATGACTATTTCTTTGTTACAAAACACACTTTATTCACACTATAGAATTGCTTGATGGATTTAACGTTTGTTTTGTCCTATTTGTGGGAAAAACACTTTTTACACAATATTTTTAAAGCAGATTATTTTTTATATTTTTATTTGGACAATAAAAGTGAACAGTAGGTATAATCTATAACCACATATTCCATTTTATAATCTCGTAATAAAAAGTTAATCCTTACTTTCCTTACTTATATTAAAAATGCGAAAGTAATTCCGTCTGTGTGTTACGCAATCACGCCTAAACTATTGAACAGATTTAAATTAAATTTGGCACAGAGATAGTTTAGAGCCTGAGAAAGGACATAGAATTTTAATGTGAAAATAAGGCTAAGATGATGAAATGAGGGTATAATTATAATAAAAAAATAGGGCTAAATAATCTTACGTAGACGAAGTCGCGTGCAATCTAGTTCTTTATAATCGCTTTAAATAAATCGAACTAAATACTAAAACTGATTATTATAGTAATATCGTTGAAGGATTAAAAGTTTATTTTTTGTGAAATTTCATGTGAAGTGAATTGAAACCTTAGCCGTGTCGAGTTTCAGTGTATAAAGGTTCGAAGATGTAGCTTAAACGGTTAAGGAACAGGACGCCGGGCCGGGGATTATTTCTAATACCTACTTACGTCGTAAAATATACAATGCAGCTACACTGTTGTGATCCGGCTTTGTTTTAATGAATATTGGAGTTAAACAAGTCGTTAATGGAATTTTCTTAGGTTTTCCGCCCTTATTGCCAGTTTGTTATGAACTTCGTAATTCGTTTTTGTAATCTTTAAAGTTTTTTTTTCTGAGTGCAAAGTTTATTTATTAATTTAAAAGATCGTTGAAGGTTGTGTGAGTTGTGTTTCTATGTGTTTTTAATGTTTATATTGTTTAGTCAAAGGGATTTTAATATGGTTTTTTATTAGGTAGCTAGATTTTTTGAGATAGATCGTAGTTAATATATGTATTAATAAAATATTTTCGTTGTTGGTGTTGGGATCTCAGTCTTGATGAACTTAGGTATATTTATGTTGGATATTTGATTAGGGCAATAATAAAATTAACTTTTGGTTATCTGTGGACTAAAATATTACAATTTCTGTAATGAAGAATCCATCCGTGGAACTTTACATTATCTATTAGTAAATGATAAACACTATTTCGGTAATAGTAGTTACTGAGGTGAATGAATGAATTTATCGTCATTATAAAAATGGTTATTTGGCACAAAATTATTTAAAAAATAACAATAGAATGAAAAAGAAACTAAATTATTCATAATTTTGTTGTTTCTTTTAAATAAGAATAATAATTTAATTTCTTCTAACTAAGAAAACACAATGTTGAGAGTAATATTGTGTTCTCTTAATATCTAACAGATAGCTAGTTTAATCTAGAAATAATCTCGAGCTTCTTCTGTAAAGTAAACGGTTATTTTCTCAAAGGATTCATTAATCATCCACGTCAGCGCTTATACAATATCTTCTTTAGGCTTAAGACTACTTAATTCCCTTTTAGACAACCGGATTTTGTGTAATAAAGTGCTTTTTGAATAAAACAACGGATCATTTACCTATGGTGGTTAGATAAATGCTTATAATACATAGTCAAATATTATAAAGGAAGAGCGAATTTTGTACGTGCAAAGTAAACTCCGGTACCACTGAATCTGTTTTAAACATTATTGTATTTTTTTTAGTTTGATCTGTCTTGTGAACAATAAATAAATAAATTATGATACCATTTGAAATGTATATTAATTAAGATGGTCACAGGTTATATTTTATGTATAAATATAAGTATATTTTTCTAAGTTTGTATGTAGGGGTTAATTTCGAAAACTAACAACCGATTGAAAAAATATTTTGTTATGCTTGCGTTGAATAGAATCCGGAAATCCGGAAATGACACTTAGGTCATACATTGGAACCGAATCGGCTAACCCCGATTCCACCTAGTCTGTTCTACTCCCAGAGTGTTTTGTAAGTCCGGAGGCGTGGAGGGAGAGCCTCCGACTGCTGTAACGAAGCGAACGACTAATTAAGCTAGTTGGCTGCGACATACCCACAGTTATAAAATATCGTTGTGAATACAAATTCTTAAGAAAGTAGCTTTATGCCAATTATATTTTCTATTGTTTAAATAAAATATAATTTTAATAATGTGCATCCATTTGTTTTGTTTCAGGTACGCTATTTATTTATCGATGCGTAATGCCTGCTGAATGTTACAAGAGCAGGTATGAATATTAATATTAAATATTTCAAATAGGTATTCAATTTGGAATAGGATGAATTTAACTGGGCATGAATGGTCAAATTTGAAAATAGTGCGAATAGCGAAAAATACTTTTCGGAGCTGAAAAAACTAAAAATGCTGAAAATAAAAAATTTGAGCTAAGAATAGAACCCCTTGATTTTGTAAAGAAAAACACGTTTATTATTGCACCGTCTGATAATGTTACTAATAACTTCTGGGAAATAATGTTATACGGGAAACTATTAGTTTTAATCGGTCTTACTTCAAAATATGAAATAATTGTTTGTATAAAAAGGTTTGTTGAGTGGTATTATATTATACTGGTTTTTCTTAGGCTTTTCCTTTGAGGTAAATTTTTTATAATATGTTATCGATAAAGTATTTAATTATGTATAAGATATCACAATGAATGTGGTGACAGGCTGTAACTAGCTCCTTAATACTCTACTACTCAATAAATAAGTAATCTTATACACTCAATTTTCCATAATCCCGTAGGTCATACACCAGTTCTGGTATTTGTTCGAATGCCTTTATAAAATTGATCGTAAACGGTAATTGAGCAAGAATCAATACAGAAACGAAGAGCATTGACCGATAAACCGATTGGCGATAAATATTTAAAAAGTGTCAACATTAAATATTTACCAGGCCCGGGTTGTACTCGAGGCGATGTTCTGTATGTGTAGGTATTGAAGACAAATAGAACGCTATGAAACGGAGGCTTTGAAGCGAAAAGTTTGCAGTTGGCTAGCCCGTATAGTGGTCGACTCGAAACTGGAAGAATTCAAATTTACATTTTTATCATGTGATAAACTTATTAATATATTATACTACTACTATTATGGACGCGAAAATTTCTGAGGATGGATTTTCTTAACAAAAAATAGCTGGCAAGCGAGTAAACGGGACACTTGATGTAAAGACATCATTTGCAGCACTAAAGAATCCACAAATACGATGCCAGCTTAGAAAGGAAGGATGGATGAAGGGGACTAGAAATTAAGCAAAGGAATAAGAAAAAGATTCGGCTTCTGGCTGTCACACTCGCCGTAAGGTACGCAGCTAAATTAGCTACATCACACCGATCTTCTGTCAGAGTTGAAGTACTACCCTGGCCGAGCCAGCCCGTACAGGAGCTATAGTCAGTAGGCAACAGCTGAGCTCTACTTCAGTTAATATACACATCAGAATAATACATAGGCTGTTATTTATAATATATTGACTAAATTGGCCAAATTGTAACGTTAACAAACAAGTCGACAAATTCTAGCTCATTCTGTATGAGAGCGAAGCGGTGGATGGCTGCTAGTATTACTATGGTTAGTTTGATTTTCAAATTAAACATACAATCATTGAAAGCATTTGATGAAAATTTTACGTTTTAAAGTCTTATTAGATTAGGTTAAACTATTAGTCAACCTAAATTTTATTACTTGCAATGTTCATTGACTCTTCTGTAACAATACTATAGATTTAAGTCCCACGGTTCATTTCTCATCTATTCAAATAAACACATCTCACTCACACGGCACCATGTTTACATTTATGATGTATGCACATATGTGTTTAAAACTAACGCGAATAATGAGTTTATATAAACTTAAAGTATATACAGACTGAATTTCCCAAGTCTTTGTGAATAGCCAAATTCGAAACTGTTGGGAATAGTAAAAAACACACAAAGAAGTATCTTGGTTGATTTTGATGAAAATTATAACTGTCATTAGAGTTATAAAAAAAGTACAAACAGCAGAAATGTATATCTGTTATCCTAGGCATTTAATATTTAACGAATAAAAAGTATTTAACACAATTTAAGATACGACCACCATGGTTGACTACCAAACATTCATACATACAATATATCTCGTGGTTTATGAACATACCTTTCGATAAGCAAATGATACGTTATTTTTATAAGTGTTGAATTAAATTTAAGTTTATGTTTTAAAGACTTGCATTCGAGTTGGGGCGTGACGAGAATTATTTATGTCGTCGTATACATGAATTTAGATTAGCAAAGAATATAAACGACGTCTAATTTTACACTGATCCATTAGACGATCGGGCGTTATTATGGTGTTAGGAGCAAATTGCTTTCCGAGTCGCCACACGCAACTTGACCCACGCAAGCTTTTCAGGCAACGTAACATATTAACTAATGTCTAATACCTCTATAAAACGCGGCCATGTTGACGGTTTAAGATGATTATTATAGACTATTACGTCCCCGACATAAATGTCCAATGGTGCGTATACCCAATAGTACCATGTATGGAATTTCATGATTGAGCGCAGGTCTTATAACCCGCTATCTATTCTGATGATCCCTCCAATTTAACCCGTGCAGTGTTTAGTGGGGGTCATTTTTTAATGGTGACAGATTCCTCCGTGGAGGTTCTACTTGTGACCCTTTCCGCATCAATATTTTTTATTGGTGTTGCAAAGTCACCCAGTAATGTTGTGCGAGTATAATGTTCGGATATAAATGAATAAGTATTTATAATAAATTATAATGACTCAGAATATTATCGTAGGTACTTGTCGGTATTTACAATCGTGTCATCATATGACTTACTCTTTAGTCATATCAATGATTGTTGAAGGACCACTTAACATTAGTTCATGAATCTGCTGTCTGATTTTTTAATTGTATTTTTTTCTTTTGAAAAAATGGAAACAGAAAAATAAAAATACTGGTAATCTTTTTAAGAGGTAAAAAGATGATTCCTCATTATTTACAAATTATTCATAAACGATTTAGACACAATAAATGAATATGTAAAAAAACTAATGATTTTGGGGCAATAAGATTTGGTCGTTTTGTTCTTTTCGGTGTGCGATTATTTCATTGGTCAACAGACATATTATGACAACGTTCCGTTTCATTATGATTTGTAATAACGACTCGGTAAGTCCGTAATTTCGACGTTACTAGATTTTGCTTTTATTTAGTTTAGAAAATTTTGTGTAGTTATAGTGCGTTGTTAAATTTTAATTTAATTTGACTTCGTTTGTAAAACCAAACTTTTTAAGTAAATACTTTGTTCGTAAATTATGTACGTTATACACGGCTCATTTTACTGTGATCGTATCTTTGTTTACGATGATACATTTTACCATAAAAACGGCAAGGATTTCGATAGCAGAATTCTATATCACGTTGTTTTTACGTACCATTAAGAACATTATGATAAAGATTTCTTCTATAAACTTGCTTGCCATATCCTATACATTTTAACGTAATTAGTGAACCGACGGAAAAATTTATTTAAAAAAATACAGTTTATCCTGTTATCTTTGATACATATAACTGGTATATAACTTTGATAACAAATATCATCCCCTATTGAACAAGTTCAATATGATGATATTTGTGCATTTTATCGTTCACGTTTCATTACTATTATCCAGAAGTATATGTATTAAATTTTAATTTATATCAACTTACCACGACCACGAAACATGACCACGGAATAGGATTTTCATACAAAAATTGTTTCCTCTTTTAACCCTCTTAAGGGTGGAAAATCGAAAAACCCTTTCTTAGTGAATGCTTACACCCAAAAAGGCACCTACAGCCAAAATTTCAAGTTTATAATCCCAGCGGTTTAGGCTCTGCGTTGATGAATCAGTCAGGACAATTTTATTATATAGATTGTTCGAAAATTCTTGATTTTCATTCGGAGTTTTGTTACCAAACAAGGAAAAGAAAAGAAAAATAGACTAAAGTTCTACTCAACACTGTATGTTTGCCATGTTGTTCTCTCCTCCATAAGTTGTTTGTTATTGACACGCCGTATCAAAAGCAAGTACATGTATTGGGACGTGTGAGTACAAATTATATTATCTAGGTTACGTTGAAGCTCTCAATCACAACTTAGATCGATATACAAGTGGAAGCTGTTTTGTACATGTACGTCGCCTTGAGTGGCAGTGTATTGCAACTTGCTCAGATATAACAGACTATTATATTGGTAATGATGAAATGTATTAGTAGATTCTAGTATTATTTTATATCCACCGTGAGACCGTTATTAAAATGAAATTATAATTTTTTTTTTTTTTTAATTTTGATCTTGCTATAATGGAAGATAATATGGATGTATGGATAATTTGGGTTGGGTGAATATTAATATTAAATTTAAATCTTTATCTTCGTATTGAGCTTGGAACATGTAGGATCTTTTAAACGAGAGTATCATTTTTAGTACAGTACGTGTTGATTATTGGAAATAAAATATATTATGGAAAAGTTGTAAGTAAGGTTTAATATATCTAAATAGGTATCTAAAGTAATATGTAGATTTTTTTATATTAACTATGACTTAAAAATAATCTGTTATAGAAACATTTTTTTATACTTAATTAATTTTGTACATAGTCTGTGCCGAGGATCACACTTAAAAGTTTTGTTTTCAGACTTTCATGAAGATTTACATAGTTTTTGTCATTGCTTTTCATGTGAAATAAAAAATGCTATCAGTGCCTTATTTATGTCATTCACATCTTTCTGTTACTAGGCGTGTTGTTTTATATCCGTTTCAAGAGTAAAACTTACAAATGTAAGTTCGCGTTAGAAAGTCAATGTGGTAATTATTAAAGTTTTTTAATTTTGATTCTCAAAAAATGTAAAGAATTTAATTTAAATTTGAAAGAAACTACACTTAGTAGCATTAACTATTACGTTTTGACCCAGTGAAGTTCCTAGGTGTACTGCCATAATGAGATATTTTACTTCAAGACAACATATCGTTGTACTTAAACATGTAACATGCCTAATTAAGGATAGCAACATTATCCGATCGGAGCGTTTGACAAGGCTTTAATAGGCCAACTTGGTTGCACCGTAGCGTAGAAACTTAGATAACGCCTTCCTGTCTGGTGCACTACAATGCAGCTTTAGCTAATTTAGATTACCTATTTAGCATCTGATGAGATTGATGTATTAAGCGGCTGTTTTCGAAGTCGTTAGTGCTTTTAGGTTTTCTTTCTAATAAATATTGAACGAAAATGTTTATTATTTGAAGGTTTGAATAGTTTTAAAGGTGCTTAAGGTTCAAAAACTTCTCCACAATATATTTTATAACAGTATTTTTATTATGTTGTGCTATATACATTAAAATCGCTTATATTCTTTGATAGCAGCCATAGTATATAAAGCCTCTAAGGATTAGCCTTACGATTGCTAGATTAGTATAGTTTGAATTATATATTAATTTTACTTTGATTACATTTTGAAAGGCTTACAGACCTAAACAGTGATTTATTAATTCAGTTATAATTAAAAAGTATTGAACTTAGTAAAACATAATTTAGAAGGAAATTATAAAATTGAAGCCAAACATTGAATTATATTGTTTAATACAAAATAAATTGCTATCAAGTTTTTTCATGCCCAATTTAAACGATCTACATATTTCACACCGTAGTGTTGTATTCGCCAAAAACCCGTTCTAATCATAATTTCCGATGATTGATTAATGACTAGCATGATTTAAAAAATTCAAATGTAACATTTCAATTTTATTTAATTAAACATTATACATTCAGCGTTGTTTCCATTTGTATAAGATTAAATAATTTAATATTTAATGTTATAAATGCAAAAATAATTCTGTTTGTCTGTGATTACGAATGATTTATCTGGTTTTGGATAATTGTATTACAGAAATAATTAAATGCATAATAGTAAAATTAAACATTGTTTTAAATAGCATATTTTCAAGTTTCTTTTACATATTATAAAGACAAAAGTACATTTATAAAATTTACTCTTGCAATTGGCATTAAACAACTCTGTACCTACTGTATTGAATCAATAAATTCTTTCAGGTGTAAAGCGATGACAAATTTATTTTTTTTAATATGAAGTTCTAAGAGCAAAACTTTCGTATAATATTATTGTATGTACTTCGCGTCTTTCGATTACGTGGAGAACATGTATGTAGTTTTATTTACACAAAGAGATGATTTCGCAAATCTTTGTTTTAAGAAAAATACTTATTTTGCAACTGTAGTTATTGCTTGATACAGCAAAACGTGATGAATCTTCTAAGCGGAAATAGTCGTCTCGTCATACTTTTATATTTATATTGATAACTTGCTTTTGCCTGCGTCTTCGCTCGCATTGATGTGTCTTTTATTATTTCGGACATTTTGATACAGTCTAGAGCCTTATAAAGGACATTGGCTATTTAATGCGATAAAAAGACTGTAAGGGGTTGAAATAAGGGTACAATAATAGTAATAAAGAATGTGGGTATTAATACTGTGCAGAGGAAAGTGCGGGCATCATCTAGTAGTTTAAAAATAATGTTCTTATTTCACAGATTTTTTTCTGGAAAGTGAAAGCATATTACTTTATACGAGATTAAGTTGACGATAAAAATGCGTGGGTTTAGTATATGCTGAATTTCATACGTTTAATCAATTTGTACCTAATTCATAAAAAAAATGTATTGACATAATTTTAAAATAGTAACTTTCGAGTAACTTGCCGTTTTTTTTCGGTAGAAACTACATTCCGAACCGGTGGTAGCTTCATTATTGATTTAATTTCTTTTTCTTAGTATTGACGATTCAAAAGTGCTCGTGAAAGCCTACTTGAATACAGTATATTTTGTTTTTGATAAAAAGGAGTAGTGACTCTTTTTTATCTTCTTACGTTTATGTAAAATTTCATCAATTTGATGCTATTTGAGTAAATGTGTGACAAATAAGCAAACAGACAAACTTACAATTTAAAACTATTAGTTAGGATTAATAATGTTAATTTATACAGATTATCTCTCAATCAATGGTTAATTAAAAGAGTTGATACGATGGCATAATTTTTCCTTTTAAGCGAATTCCGATAATTCTATAAGAATATCTCACTTGTATGGACGTGTTATAACTGGCGAACGTTATTAACTTTTATTTAATTACGGATTTTTACGGTTTCTGTTTAAAACATTTCGTGGGATATAAACTCCATTCACTGGTTACGTAATGTGCATTTTGTGTCCGTGTGTGTGTGTTTAACTTTTTTTTTAACGCGTTGCATTGCAGTGCGCGTGTTGTAATTCTCTATCGCGGTTTTCGAAAGGTAAACTTTAGAATAATTCGCAATATTGTAATAGGATATTATTTTATTAATGTACTATGGCCTCGGCTTAGTTTCAGTGAGTAGCCAATTTAACTTGGCCTTTTGACGATATGATCTTTTTATAAATTTCGTAGATCAAGTCTTATTTTTTATTCGATAATTATATAGATAGTTTTTAATGGATTTTTAATTGTAATAACAGATTGATCATTGTACGTACATATTTGTAAAGGTTTTGTATTACAAAAAAAGCTTTAAGAATGTTTCTGTCCATTGGCATAATTTATAAGAGATATTTGTTATTTCATAATCAATTTATTGACTACGTAAAATGAACATTTCATTTGATTATGTAGGTACCTAAGGTATACGTACTTAATTATTGTATACTTTTAATTAAAATAAAATATTTGACTGTTTGAAACTGCAGAGAGGTTTAGTCTGTCTAATAATTCTAGTGACCAGCCAAGCCTAGATAAGATAAATAAATAATTCATTTTTTACCTTTAAATTTCTTGCCTTAATGTAACTTTTTCTTTGCTTTTAAAAATAAAACGTTAAAGAAACATTCTAAGTATTTCTTGAAATGGTATTTTATAAGTTAATGGTTTCCGTTGAAGTATTGTGATTATTTGATCGTTTTTTTTTTTACTTTTGTGGCGCATTATATACGTTTTTGATTACGCATTTGCGTGACAGCCTTCTCGGGGAATAACGATGTGATGTATTAGAGCCAAGAGTTCAAATGCTTCGCTGTAGAACTGTAATTCTTTTCAAGAGTTTCCTCTTTCATACAATTTAAAATTTTTATACATTGTTATCAAATGATCGAGTGTTTTTTATTTATTTCTATTACGAAATACAGTAATGTCATCATTCATATTAATATTATAATTGCTAAAGTAAGTCCGTCTATTTGCCTGTTTGCTTCTTATATAACGCTAAAACGCTGAACGAATTTTGATGAATTATGGTGTATAGATTATCTAGTTTTAATTGGTTAGGTTAATATCATATCAAATCGAAAACCCACTACGAAGTAATTCGTCGATAGAAATGTTTAGGCATTTGATGGCTAGTCACAAACATTTATTTTATTGTTAGATTCATAATGAGTGTGGAAGCGATATAGAGTATACGCTATGAACTAGTTGTTACTAGCGGCTTCGTCTGCGTAATAACTTACACACCCTATTCAACCCCTTTACGGTTTATGCTCGCGGGGAAAAGTAGCCTTTCGCTAAGCTCAATCTCTATAAATACAAATGATCTTACATCAAAGTTCATCAAAATTGGTTCAGCGATTATCGTTAATCGTAACAAAACAGACAAATATACATAGACTAGAAAATTACTTTCGTACAAAATTAGATAATAACTTTTTTACGACTTCTAATTTAGACAGTCGAAATTTTTTAATTATCACTTTTAAGAAACTTCTTAAAGACAGATAGATATTAAAAGTGTAATAAAATAACTAGAGGAGAGCGAAATCTAAAGCACTTCGATGTTAACAATATAAATAAGAGAACATCATTTGCATTTGCCTAGTTTAGGGATTGCCAGTTCAAGTCTCACGTGATCCTTCGACTGATGAAACATCGGAGCCAGAATAAACGGCTTCATTCCGGAGCATCGATCCTACGTCCTATGTTGATGTTCGATATTTGTATTGATGTTACAGGATGGACGTCTATGTAAATCTCTTTTAAGGCCGTGAGTAAAACTTACACGAATAATTCTCGCCTAATAAGATTTGAGCGTTAGTAGCATTGAGTAATTATATAAAAAATTGTGTCGTAGCAGGACTTTTATCTACGCTCATACTCAAGGATCAGGTAAATAAGTATATAAGAAGTAACTACGCCTCGAGATTTCGTCCGTCGAATAAAAATTCTGTGTTGCCTATTTGGTATCACTTGTTAAAAGGTATAATGTATCCATTAAAAAAAAAAACTTTTGCATGTTAGTATGTAGGGGGTAGTTTCTGCAACTACTAATCCGATTTAAATAATTATATTGTGTTTAATAATCCTTTTATAAAAAATGGTTATAAGTTATATTACATCACGTTACGTCATAGGAGCGAAGCAGTAACCATAAACGGGAACGAAACCGCGAAGGGCAGCTAGATTTTTATATATATAAAAAAACTCATTATATCCTCAAGTGTGGATAAACGCCTAATAAGATAATTCATTATTAGCGTGTTGATAAAGCGGTTGGTAGTAATTAATATTACATGCAATTAAACTAGTTCACCTTTGTGTCGATATCAGTACTTCCGTCTTCGTGCAGAAACTTGTCGAGAACATTGTTAGGTTTTTTTTTTGTAATCGATAGGCAAATATCATATTACCATTTACATGGTGCGGTGTAAACAAATTACAGTAATTATTACTATATAAAAACTTTAAGTATACTGATAATGTAATAAGAAATTAATTTAATAAGTCAAAAACCGGACTGCGTTATTGCACCTGCAGTGAGAATCGTTAGGAAATAACTTTAATAAAGTAATTCTGATTCGAAAACGATATCAGAAACCTAAATAAAAAAATATATATTTAATGATACTTCTACTTGACATAGTTTTTTCTTTTTTAAATTCCGCCTGTTTTCATTTTTCCAAATTTTAATGCTTTCTATGACATTTGAGTCGTCATGTCAAATCAAACAACGTGTAACGCGTTTAGTCTAAATAGTGCCACAAAGGTACCAACCCACATACAAACATACATACTTAGGCTGATAAACATATGGGTAATGTTCAATGGGTTCCTTTGCGCAGTCGGGTAAAAAACAAGATCGCATATGGGATTTTTGAACGCAGATTTAAACGGAATGTGATTTTTATTAAAATGAGAATGATTTAAGAACGTATACGTTCAAGTTGAACAAATATTTAATTACCTGTATTGAATATAAAAGATGTAATATTTATTTATAAAATATGTGGATCTAGTGTATTTCTTATATAATAAAAGCTAAAAAGGGGTGATTTTTTTTAAGAAAAAAGTATAATATTGATATATATAGATATATATAATATCGATATATGTATATAAGTAATTAGTTTATTATTGTTTTAATTATAATATGATAAGTTTAAAAAGTTACACAAAAATACGTATTGAAACTTTAATTATACAATAAATCCACTTTTAAAATCTTGCATCGAATCTTAAGAGTTGCAAAATTGCGTCTTCATCATTGTTCTACGATTTATTTTGTGTCATTTACAAAATATTGCAATACATATAGTTAAAGTGAAAAACAATGATTAATTTAAATAAAATGCAACATATTTCATTAACACCTAATATCATAATTTAGCTCTTAATTCATGAGAACGTGAATAATAGTCAATTCTCGGCTTAATTCGGCACGGATCATTTCGACAACGTCTCGTTCGAAAGTAGAACAAAAATACCATTGTTTCAAGATATATTAAATATTTTTACTTTTAGGCGACAGATTGCCGCAATGGTACTGCAACTGACTGAACCGCTAATTTCCGGATTCTATCCCCACTCAAGAGAAATATCTTTATAGTAAAAAAAGTAAAGTAAAGTAACAGCCTGGAAATGTCCCACTGCTGGGCAAAGGCCTCATCTCCTATTAAGGAGAAGGTTTAGAGCTCAATTCACCACGCTGCTCCACTGCGGGTTGGCGGATATATATATATGTCAGAATTTTTCCCGGCATACGCAGGTTTCCTCACGATGTTCTCCTTCACCGCCGTGGACGAGATGAATTTAAAAACAATTATAGCACTTGAAAATTCAGCAGTGCTTGCCGTAGTTTGGACCCGCGATCATCAGTTAAGATTGACGTGTTCTAACCACTTGGCCATCTCAGATCACTATATCTCAGATCTCCATCTCTATAGGCCATACAGATAATTGTCGTGGTCTAGGTGTTTGAGCTAGTGTTCTGTGTGTTTCCGGATCCCGACTCAGGATTATAAAGTCCTATTAGGAGTCCTAGTATGTTGATTGTGAAACTGTTTTTGCAAGTCATAAACAAAAAAGAATTTACATTTATAAATATTAATTTATATGTGAGTAAATATTTTGTTCTATGATTTTTAAGTGCCATAACATATAACATTTTTCTAAGAACTATAGAAGCGAAACAGTAACTTCAAACGTCAACCATAATTTGCTCAATAATTGTTATCATTAACGAAAATGTCAAAAATGTGAAACGCGTGCGGCAAAACCAATGTTTGTAACATAGCTGATAGCGGAAACCTAAAACCCCGACCCCTTAAGTGTTAATTAAAACGTTTTATGTAATAATTCGTAAATGATTCAATAGTATTAAAGGTCATGGTTTCGTTTCGCAACCTCGTAGTCGGCACCGGAGTCAGCTTGTTGGTTGCTAGGCATAGAAACGTGGTTCAAAAGTGAATGTGAGCCGCACGTGACTGACTGACTTGAGGCTTAAAGTGATCTCGAGTAATTGAAAGGAACGGACGTTTGGATTGCCGGAGATAATATATTTTTTTTGTAAGGTGTGTTGTGCAGTGCCGATATGTGTGTTTGTGAAAGTTAAGTGGTTACACGTAAGACATAATAATTGAAGGTAATTTAGCTATAAGTATAGTATGGTGTAAATTAATAACAATGCCAAATGTTTTCACAATAGTACCGTTTGTTGTTCAGCGTTAAATGTTCTTGACACGTGTTTGGCGTAACGTTGATTGAACGATTTGTATGAAATTTTTAATTGTTTTTTTTTTTTAATTATATTTTTCTGTTTTAATTACGTCTTGTTATAGATTATGTGTTGCGTACAATTGTAATTATTATAGATGCATTTTTTTATTTTTTGTTTTAATTACTGAGTTGTTAATCTCTGTTCGCGCAATTGTTTTTTAAATGATATGTATTTTTTAATTGAAATTTGTTGTTTGATTTTTTATTGTGAGGGATACATTTTCATATTTTTTTATGTTAATGACTGGGTTATTATTAATCTTTGTGCGTGCTATGTCCTGTTTAAACATCGGTGAAAGTATAATAAAAGACCGGATGATATGCAATGATTTGACTTCCTTCTCTATTTGTCGGTATTTAAAGATTTTACTTCCTTATCTATACTAATATTATAAAGCTGAAGAGTTTTCATGTTTAATGGTTTGAACGCGCTAATAATGAAATAAGATACAAAATAATCAATTCACATCCTATTTAAATAAAAATGTATGACACTTTAAGATAGTTTCAATTTTAGTTTCGTAGTAACTTTTTAAATGATAATTAATAATATTTGTCGCGTTTACTACGAGAGCACTCCACGGGTCACTGCGATAACGGAACACACGACCAGATATCAATTAATGTAGGTCGAAATATTACATAACGTACACGAATGGCTCTCATCCTCTTATCGAATATAGAACTCGTGACATTTGATGATGTCCTGATTTAAAATTACTATTGTGTTATGTATTATATTACACTATACTAATGATGCCTCTCGCGTTTATGGTTACTGCTTTGCTCTTATGACTCGTAGCGTGATGTAGTATAGCCTATAACCTTCCTCGATAAACGGGCTATCCAACGCTAAAAGAATTTTTCAGATCGGTTCAGTAGTTTAAGAGATTACTCCGTACATAAAAAAATTACCAACCAATTTTACTTGTATAATATTAGTATAGAGTAGCTTTGCTCTTAGACTAGCTTTTGTTAATTTGAATTTGATTTTGTTTCTTTTTTAAGCCGGGATTTTTAAACCTGTGTAAACTTTGTAAACAATGAAAGTGATTTTTTTCGGTTCCCTTTCATTTTTTAATGATTTACAATTATCTGTAATTGTATTATAATAAAAATGTTTCGATATATAGCCGAAGGAAATTTCTTTCTTGACTTCACTATGCCTCTAAGTAGCCTATACGTGCCAAAAGGTTGCCGACAATTGGTGAAAAAAATTGTCAAACAATTGAGCCAGAACAGTAACGCGAATGAAACCGAGAGGTTCTTTAATATTTTATAAAACTAATACTATCAGTCTTTGCTCGCGGTTTCGTTCGCATTAATGTAGATTTTGTTTTAAAATTTACTATTCATAATGTATAGTCTATGACCATCTAAAATGACTTTTCAAATGGTACCAAAATATTTAAAATAGATTTTGCCCTTACGGAGTGTGATTCGAAAATACAAAATTAATTATTAACCAACGATGAAAAAGAGGGGTGTTAGAATTTTGATGTGTGTATCTGTGTGTCTGTCTGTGGCCTCGAAGCTCCCTAACGAATGGACCAATTTTCGCTCTCTGAAATACTGTTCGTTTTTAAAATATATGTACATATGCAATTTGCTGGAACGTTATTTTGAGGTATTATGTTGAAGTTTAACTCTATTATAGAGTTAATTATAAGTAATGTATTATGTAGTTGAACGTTAAATAGCATAATTAGCTCGGGCTTAATAACCCGTTCAAATTATATTGATTAAACTATTACATATACGTACCTACTAAAATATTAAATGTTATATATATTTTAAAATAGCATATAACAGAAAAGGAAAAAAATGGTAATTACCGCGATTTTTTTAATTCTTACAAACTTGAGTTTTAAGATCATTGAGACTCTTTCTCTGAAATATTATTTTAGTAGCTTCAGTCACACATATAATTAAATAACCTTATATATGCAATACCAAATCGAAATTAATCGACATAGTTTCGCATTTATAATATTGGTACATATATAATATAATTACTAGAATAACAATGGCTATAAACAAATAAAATTACAGTAACAAAAATAAATTCGCCAAACACTTCTTTAAATATCTGTCGTCTATAATTTAGACTTAAAAAGATAACCCGACTACAAAAGCAAAATACGTAATTTCGTTCGCTTGGATGAAATACTCGGATCAATTATTTTTATTGAAAAACCATCCTTAACTGAACTGATATTGATTTAAATTCTATGGGAACAATCTGAAAGAATATTATATATATATATATATAGTTATAGAGTTAGGGTAACAAACATTAAAAATATACGCTATACATTGAGAATTTGCCCCTTTTTGAAGTCGGTTTATAAAATAAAATGATTGTTTCGAAGATTTTTTGTACGCAGTACTTTTATTCTCTTGTGTACGTTAATCGGTACAACCTTAAAATATCTATTTCAACTCAAAAACGTACCCCGAAAACTATTCCTCGTCTGAGCAGGCCATAAGTGTCATTAACCTGACTTATGTATATAAACAAATAATTCATTACTCATACGAATATGTACTTGTTTGATAAAAGTCATACATTTTAACGTAATATGACTTACGACGAACAAGAACATAGGAACGCCTCCGATACAATATTCGGGCCGGAGTCCAAACCAGCGTGCCAATTCTACAACATGCCCCTTGAAATCCCATTAATAAATAGCTACAGTCGTAGCTTTTAGAACAATTTAAGTTTAGACATATACAACTGAAGATGGGTTGTATAATTTAGATTTTGCATAAGTAAGTACAATACCTGTATTTTGTTATTTACGAGTAGGTACTAGTAATTCTAATATACTAGTTATGTTTATTATTTCTTAGTCCATTAAACTTCTGTGGCCAATTTTTATGAAAATACTGCGTAAACGAGATGACCAGATGTAAAGCACCAGAGGAAAAAAACCGTCCTAAAATGAATAAAGTATAAAGGGCAATAAGGGAATGGATAGTGGGTTGGGTTTACCACAATAAAACTATTTCTTGTATCTTCTTAAATAACTGAAAATATTAAATGTTTAAAAGACCATGGTCTTGAATTATCATTATATTAAAATTATCATTAACCAGTGGTCATACCATTTAGTCCTAAAGAAGTGGTCCTTCGAGCCGGATTTAAGTCAAATTACCTATATATGTCAAAACCAAACAAAACGAATTAATATGAGTAATTAAAACTTAAACGTTTTCATACATATATTTACGTTACCAGTATCTTTTGACGTATTTTTCTTTATTTGTGAAATTAGTTAACTTTCTTTTTCAAATAAAAAAAAACTACTGAATTGGCATAAGAATATATTGTGTAATATTCCTAAGTAATAAAAAAATATCCCTTGATAAAACTCAAATTCTTTTAAGTGCTTACTTAAAAATAAACTCATGTTAAATTTTGGAATTACTTATTTTTTGAAATTTATTAAACTAGCAATATTTTTCATTAACCTAGAAGCATTTCGTGGACATATTGCAGCATGTATATTGTTACGTTAGCTTGAGGTTAAACAAGTAATTTAGTAAAATGTACAGCGCAGTATCAACACGCGATCGCGACTTTAAGCAAATGTTTTAACAGATTATGAATAAGTTTACCGCTGCCCGAGGAATTACCAATTCAATAAAGTCAACACACGCAAGTTAACGGGCACTGCTGGGAATAGTAGTAGTTCACATAATGGGAATGAAAATCATACCTATTTTCATTCATATATATTTTAAAAATGATAGAAGAGTTGTTATAGAGGGCTGAGATTAATTGGCTATCCGTAGCGTGATACTTGAATCCATATAATTTTGCCCGGTAATTAATAATGGTACTGCTTTTCAAGTTATTTAAATAATGTAGTATTGATTTAATGCTTTTTGTCTAATGTCTGTACAATTTTTTTTTATATTAAATTGAACCATAAAATGGAAGCGTGACAATACAGTTCTTGCGGACTTTCTAACGATCTACGTTATAAAGTTTAATGTCAATACCACACAGAATTTACGCCCATTGAAAGTTGAAGGAAAAAATTGAATGTTTATTCGGCTTTATTCTATTCAGTCTTACCTAAAAACTGAGTACAAACTTTATGAAAAAAAAAATATTCGAGGGTCTTGTTAAAAGTTTTAACGAAATAAAAAAAGAGAAGAATGTCTATTGTCGTCTCTGAAAATATATTCAAAGTTTGCCTTAGAGGTAGCATTCCAAACAACGCGGATCTGTAAGGAATCCTCGAAGAATGTTTTCTAAAAGATCTCATTTGATGGTCTCCTAAAATAGCGTCGACCCGAAACTTAAAAGAATGTCTCATTACACGTTACATTGGACAGTTTTGGCCCTTTTCGTAACAACCCTTAACGTATCTGATCAGACAAAGTGATTTTCTCATAAATTGGACGGCGCTCTTCATAAATATCGGAAATATTTGAGTTGCGTAGTCCGAACACTGTATCCTCTTGGTCAGTATTAGGAGTTAGCGCTATTTCTTTAACGTTGATTCGAGTTTGTCTTTTGTGTTTTAAAATTATAGATTAGGTTTTGTACGTTGGTTCAGAGTTTAAGTTGTCAGCCATCATCTAAACTGTTTTAAAATTAATATAGAATATTATTTTTATAAATCTCTTTCTAATTTACTAGATTAGTTGGAACTGCAAATCGACAGCTTCAGATAACTAGTATTTAGATACTAAGAAATAAATAAAGAAAAAATAGTAAGAGAAAAATATTCTTACAAATAGTTAAAAATCAACATATTTATGACTGATTTAGGAGATCTCATCAGATTAAGTTTGAATTTCGAACGGGGTCAACGCGTTATTGGTATCGTGTTCACATGCAATCGGCTAGCACTGATTTGAATGTGAAACTAAAGTAAGCAATCGAATTATTTCAATTCTCTGCACAATAATACTAGATATTGCAAAATAATCGGACTACAGGTTTTGCAATCATAGATAGCATTGCACTTTCAATTTTTTTTTAATTTTATTAAATGCCAGATATAAGACTTAGTCAGACAATCAACAGTTTAAACCGGTCTAGAAAGATGAAATTTCACATAGTCCTTATATGGTATGTGAGCTTTTAGAAAAGATTTTTGGACATTTAATACCAAGTATCTAAAATATGCCGAACATACTATTTTGTATTTTACGCGAATTTTAAAGTTCCGGATTCAGTTGGAGCATACGTAATGCATAACATCGATGTAATAACAATATACACAGTATACATACATAGATACAACTTTAACGTTTTTTCTTTTATATATATCTTCAGAATTTTATAACTTTTACACCTAATTTGAACGCAAAAATTGAGATTTGAATAGGATTTAACTTAATATTTCTTTTATATAATTCTTCAAAACAAATAACATTAGATACATAAATTCAATGTTATAGTCATTGTGGACAAAATTGTTATATCACGTTTCCTTTGACTAATTTTGATGATGGTAATTATTTTTTGACCAAGGAAGATTTTTGCTACTGATTGTTTCTTCAAAGACGTTACAAAGACACAGCCTGTTCATAACCTGGTACGTACTAGTTTTCAAATATTATATAAATTCAAACATTTGACCACGTCCCAGTGCTTAGGTTTTAAGCGTACTCGTTACAACTGGCCTTGCGATTATTAAAACTACATATACCGGGAAGTCTAGCACAAGACTTGAATTGATTAAGTAATCATTCTATTAAGGTATGCTTGTAACCACTTGTGATTATTTACGGACTTAGTAAATACTTAATTGTTGGCACTCGCTCCAATCATACCACAGATAAATGTCTGAAATTCAAGTGCCAGTTTCTGACACATAAAAATAATTGAAATATAGTTTTTCTTTCGCTTATTGTGCTATTCCGTCTAGGACATGGCTTACACGAAGCCGATACAAAACTAATGTGTCAGCGAGACTGGCAGATGTGACTGGATTTGTTAATATATCTAAAATGAGTTGCCTTCGATTGGCTTTGGATTCTGTGAACTACTGAAACAAAAGACTAAGTTGTGACTTAATTTAAAGAAAGAGATTACGTATATTATTGTTGATTAATCCTCGTTTTAATAAGTATATAAGCCCATCTCTTTTCTCTTCTTTGCTTTGTGTAATAATTCATGTTATCTTCATGAAAGTTTAACTTGTATTCCCGGAATAAGTCCCACAATACAATCGATATTGTGTTGAGCTTCTATCTGTTTTATTAAGCATTTTTCCTGTATTCCCTTTACCATGCAAATACGTTACTTTATTTATATAATATGCTGAACATATGAAGTAATGAATATCGTTCAGATCCGGGTACCTTATGTAAATGTTTATCCCATATTGAGTCCGTATAGAATGGATAAATAATTATGTTTACATTAAGCCATATGTTGCATAAAATTCCCTTATTATTTCTCGGTAACCAGTTTTATTGTTTACGTTCGTGGGAGGCAACAAAAGTTTATATAAAGTGTTTTTATCCTTAACTACACTAGTTTCGTCTAATTTATATTGTAAACAAACTGTGTCGATGGTTTTATCCGTTTTCAATTTTGGTATTAAGCAAATTGGTTGACGTTTATGTTGTGTGCGTAAGTGTATGAGTTGTTGTGTGAGTATCCCTGTAAAATCTTATCGCAATCGGCCCAGTAGTTTATTCGTGACAAACTTATGTATGTACATACAAGTTTCATCAATATTATTTCTAAATAACAATATTCAAAGCAGCCATAGGAAATGCGATTAGGGAATCCCTATTTGAAGTTTAAAAATGGCGGTGGAGCTGACAAGCGGACAATGGGCGTCTTACGAGCGTAGCGCGCTGGAGAGACGTTGACTAATGACGGCCAGGACTCTCGGACAGGTGATCCGGAGACCGACTGCCCGTTCATTGTGTATCAGCGCATTACTACGACGTGCTCGGATGACCGAGCTCTGCACGGTATATTTTTTTATACGGATAAAGTGACGTTTTCTAAAAATGAAACCTAGCTCGATCGATTTATCGCCCCCGAAACCACCTGCATACGAAACTTCATGTAAATCGTTTGAAGTTGTTTCCGAGATTCAGTTTATATATATACGAGAACTATTATTAGTTTTTAATATAAGATATTTGAAAATACTTGACATTTTTCGTTGATTGTTGCACTAGCTTTAAAGAGTTATAAAAACTTTTGTAGATACAAATAAACTAAAAACCAAAAAAATAAAATAATTTTTTTTTGAAATCGTTCATTTATTATCTATTTTAATTTTCCTTACTTGAAAGTCTATACTTTTAGATTGGTCTCATAAAATGTTTATAAAATCGGTTATTTTGTGTGGTTTTAAAATCGAAATATCTAGTATAAGTGATTCGTCCTCGTAAACGAAATTCCGTATTTTGCTGTTGAAGTCAGTTTTTTTTTAAGTTTTAATTATTGTATTTATTTAAGAAGTTTTGGTTATCTTATGTAAATATTTTAAAACTTCTTATCAATAACTTTTTACGTACAGTACATTGAAAAAGCTGGGTGAGGAATGTAGAAATATTGAATTGATTTAGTTTAATATGAATCATAGTTACACTTTTAAATCATCTAAACTAAATAAGTACAGAAAAAAGGTTCATAATTAAATGTTTTGTGTGTATTAAATAAATATTTTAAAACTTCTATATTATCATTATGCATTAATTTCATATAAAAAATATTAGATAAATATTTTTAATATATAATGCTTTTAATTTATTATACATTTTATCAAAATAGAAAAGAACAGATGGATATATTTTTTATCAAACACATTTATTAAGAACAGCTTTGACATCTTTAGATGACATTTTCTCAAAACAAAGTCCTTGTGGCTTGACATAGTATTAATATTTTTCCTCTAAGTATTTTTATAATATAATATGGTAATTAAGAATCAAGACGTAATTTGTATTTTAGAAACAGAATTCGTTTATTTTAAATCGCATTGTACTTTCTCATTGTATTAGCTTTCTTTTGGTACGAAACGTTTACGTTATTACACAGTATAGCAAACAAACTGTGATTATAATTTCGACACAATGATCGCGAAAACGATTCACGGACGGTCGTGACGCAACCGACGGTGAAAGTAACATTGTTTTCATTACGAATCACTCTTGACTTTCAATTGAGGATACCGCTTTTTAATATTTTAGTACTGTTGCCGTAGAATTTGCTGGCTTAAAAATCTTTGCTTAGTGGTTTAATATCAGTACTGCATCACTGTTCTGAGCAGCGGTGAACAAAGATCAGTCGGCCTTAATAGTCGTCGACCTCCGTTAGGAGATAGCATTAAAAGAAGAATTACTGCTGACGTCGTTTATATAGAGGTTATAGTGAAAATTCTTTTAATATATTATATAAAAAATAAATTAACTGATATAAACAATATTAATGCGAGAAACTATCATTCCCGTTACACTACATACCTTTTTTAACAAAGGAACTGACTTTGAAAGCAAATACGTAATTTCATTTACTTGGACTTATTTTAGTTGTTTTTTATTTCAAAACCCAACTAATGAACCGATTATGATGAAAATTCGATGCGATTAACCAAAAAGAAAAGGAAATAGCTAAAACGTTCCAGTTTTTTTCAAATAATCGGGGAACATTCATAAAAAAGTCATAAAAACGAAAATCTCACACAAATTTAGCATTTGAAAAATCAGCGGTGCTAACCGGGGTTTGAACTCGCGAATGATCGGTAAAGATCGACGTGTTCTAACCACTAGGCCATCTCGGCTCAATTTTAAATAGAACAAGCATAGCCTTAAACAAAACGGTCTTGGTCCCATGGGATTCACATAAACCATGTGAAGGCACCGATGGCGAAATATTTTTAGAAAAAATCTTTAAAATATTTGTGTAATTGTTATATTAAGCTATTCAAGAAAAGAAAATCACGTCAACTTAATAACTTTCTTCTTAGAAATATTGGTCGAGAGTAAAAAGTTACTCGCTACAAAGTAATCTTAACTTATAACACCTCCCACTTTTACTTAACGAACTATCCAAGATTTTTCTTCGAAACAATCTCGAGTTATTAAGTAGACTTAGAAATAAAAGCTGTACTATTCTTTATCGTATAAGATTCCCGAAACTACCGGAGTCGTGTGTGAGCGAGGTAACCGGGTCGGAAACTTCGGTACGTAACGCGATAATTGATAAAGTTTAACAATTAATATGCGGGTTGCAGACAGCGGGGCGAATATTGGTAAAAGTGCTCAGTGACGCCTACCGTGTGTGCGTATAAGGTTATCTGCTAACTGTGTGTTTTTGGGCGTAGTCTGTCATGTTTAACATGCTTATATGAATGTAAATGTACAACATTTGACAAGCTTTTGTGTACTGCGACTATATTTAACGCAAGGCACGTTGTATGAGTGATTTTTATATTATGAAAATATCTGGCAAACGAGCTGATGGGACACCCGGATACTGGAATTACAACAAATTCACATTATAATCTTAGTTCGTTAGGAAATTGACGACAATTTAGTGTAGTGGCGCTGAATGTACCATTAATGCCGATGGTTACAGGCACGATGTACAAATATTTGTTCCTAGGTAAACATCCAGAGGTGTTTGTCCTTAAGTTCATCCTACCGTGTCTTGGAGAGCACGTGATAGTGTCCCGGTTGTTATCACAATTATAATGATCGCTACTCTTAGTAAGGAAATCATTCTTGTCTAAATAATTACCGATTTGCCCTTAGAGAGGTAAGATAGCAATCGCTCCGTATGAAAATCAGTTACTTCAGTTTCTATACTGGACTAATATGTAGATGCTGGTATAACTAATATTATAATAATAATTATTAATATACTTTCTTGCTATGTTATTTATGTATTAATTGTAATAGGAAACTATTTTGGTTTAAGATTTTGTTATTCATGAAACTTAAAATTATTTATAGTACTGTTTGTTTCCAAAATATAAATAAATAAATAAATAAAATAATAGGAAAAAATACTAGGTAAGGAAAATTCAGGACATGTGTATACACGATTTTAAATACGCTCAGAAAATAATGTGTAACTAGAAATTGTGATACGGTGCGTTGCGTATTTAAACGTTTTTTTTCGCAATGCGGGATAAGACTTAACAGTATAATGGTCTTAAATTGCTGATAACACAGAAGTTACGAATTGCGACGAACATTCTACGGAATTACGTATTGGCTGAGCGGAATAGAATTGAGACAGCCGATTGAATTGGACCGGTCGCTGCACTAGTTCACGTCATCAAGGCGAGGCTGCACTGTGGTTTGTGATGTTCATTTGAAGATAAATGTACGTATAGGTATATCAAGATCTTAAATTATCCGTCAAGTTATATTTTTCTAAATCTATAAATTTAAATTTAAATAAAAATCAATTGCGGACTATGTGAGCGTATTATTTTAGAACGGCTGCGTTTATTTGGCTTATTCTTATTCTTTTTTTGTTGTCATTGTTATTGTCGGTACAAGTATTTATCAAAGATAATGAATAATCGTACCACAACGTGAAAAAGTTACATACATCCGTGTGCAGCTGAGAAGGGTAGCTAATATGAATATCGATACTAATATAATAAAGAGAGAGCGAATTTTGTATGCGCGAAGTAAACTTCGGAACCACTAAATCTATTTTAAAAATTATGAGAATTGTATATAACTTTAGATGGTCACAGGCTATATTTTATGTACATGTACGTATTATTTTAAAACAGAATCACGAGCAAAAGCTAGTTGAACAAAAAAATATTTTTAACCTTAAAGTTATGGAGCAGTAAATTAATATAAATGTTTGCTATTAATTTGTAGTTAGTAGTTATATGTCAATACGTTATTTTGTGATAATAAGTAATTTAATATTTAGTATAACCGTAGTGGTAACAGCTATAATGAATTATATTGCAAATTTATCGTTCTCTATAAAATTTTGAGAGTCACATATAATAAATACCAAATAATGATAGTAATCATTTAATGAAATATGTTATAATATATTACACTAATATGTACCTATAGCTCTTATTAATTATTAAAATTATGCCTTAGATAAATAATTGCGTTTTGACTTTTCACCGTAGATAGTGCGGTTTAACTTAGGAGTAATTACCAAATTCAAAGAATATATTTATTTTGTTTTAATCACATGTATTTATAATATACACGTATATGCTTCCCGAAGGCTGATGACGCTCATTAAATTATTCGAAATTCAGACGACTTTTGTTATAGTGTTAGAATTCAAATTAACACACACCCTCTATGTTTCATTTCAGTACCTTTTCGGCCGCCATTTGAATTAAGATAAGAAGTTTATATTATATACGGGTATACTATTAAATATTTTATTTTATAGATTTAAAAATCGAATTGCATGAACGACTAGCACTCATAATAGAAGCGACCAGTCGGCCTTGAAACGTCAGCTATTCACGCCCCAGTTAGCGCGCACGCGAGCTCTCCACACGTGGCGACAAATTGCGTGCGCTACAATCTCAGAACTGAATTGCATCAAACATATGCATTTATTACTGCACGATAATACATATTACATAAACAATATTAAAATAAGGGAAGAAATTGCATTAGAGTACAATTTGACTGAGAACATTCGCCTGTTTAATTCGTGCATAGCATATGTGTGAGAAAAGAAGTGAGCGTTACTGTTCGCAACCTATAATGTAACAATTTGTAATACCTGTGATTAAATCTGTAACATTGAACACCAGACGGTGTACAAGACGAAGTATAGTCAATTTTTTTTACTTGTCTTATTTAGCAGACAAATATGGAGTACTTCTAATCACACAAAAAAAGAAAAATTATAATTAAAAAAATGTTCGAAAATTCGTAAATTTCGTTCCGGCTTTTGTTACCAAATGAGACTAGTAAAGAAAAATAGACTATACAAGTATTCGACTGCATGTTAATGCTCCAAATAAAATTCAGGTTTGTTGGGTACTTTGACAGTTCAGTGGTATGGGAATTCGTAAAATTGCTTCAACAACTCTTGAGCTCAAGACTTACCGCCAATGCCGCCACCAAGGTATTGAAACCACTTAAATAACGTCCCGGGATGATTGGACTCCACTATGTATGATAGTTCAAAGCAATTCACAACAGAATCCATCTAAATCCATACACATAGCAACATAATTCTTTATTATTTTTAATTATTGTCGGAGCTCGTGGCGAGCGATTCAAAAACTCAACGAACGGGGCGACATCAGCGCCCACCAGTCATGGCGGCACTTTGGCGAACTTCCCGTCGATTAGGCGGGAATGGTACGAGCCCAAGATCCTACAGGGTTTTACATTACAGGCGAATGTCCATATTTATTATGATATGAGTAACGTTATGCTCGAAATAGAATGATGTATTGTTACATTACATTGTTATGTTTTCGGCGGTGGACATTAAGATATTATAAGGGCATTAGAACATTGTTAGGGCATAAAGATGCAACGGATGGCATATAAAGCAACCATATCTCTCAGGTCATGTTTGAACAGAAGAATAGATAGATAAAGTTAATGTCAAGTAACAGACAAAAACATGCTTAAGAATTTTGCATGCATTAGAATAAATCGGAAAATTGAATAATATTTATTCAGCTTAGTCAAATAAGTTTTACATAGAAATTGAATTATGGTCGCTGATGCGTGAAATATCTGTGAAACCTATAACATATTATATTTCGAAAGCGGTTAGGGTAAATTATAATACTTTTATCACTCATCGACAGCTTTACGTGCTCTCTAAGGTTCTATATGGAGACATATAACTCGTACAAGATATGGACACCAAGATCTAGATACATACCTATACGCGAATTCAAATATCTATTCACAACGGGGACTAAACATTCGTTATCATTATGCCAGTTAAAACGTTTTTCTGTACTAGTATTAAATTATTTTTTTATGGAGTTTGTTTGATTTAACGCGAATATCAAGAAATACCACCAGTTGAATAATTCGAACAGTAAATTGCTTATTTATTGAGAAAGGTATCGACGTAAAAGTTAACGCTTTAAGTCATAGGAGCAAATCAGTATAATTTCCTGCGCAGACTCTGGTCTTTGCGACTTTTGGGTGCAGGACTTTTGTTCGTCACAAAATAAAACCATTGTTTAGTCACTTTTCTATGCGATACTTTCACCCGTCATCTGCGTCATGTTTATTTTTTTAATTATTGCTATTATTATGTCATGATTTTTTATGGTGTGTGGTGTACGATAAAAAGTCTAAAAGATCTAGGTGATATAGATAGAGAGATACTCTTTTATTGTACTCAGTTCTAAACGATCTATTTCAAAAAACAATTCGGCTAGTTAAATAATAACGTATCACACTCAACGGCCCCCATTAAGATCTCATGACCTTGTGTCGGGGGTCCGGAAACACTCACAACACTAACACAAACACCCAGACCACGACAAACATCCGTATGGCCAATACACACGTTTGCCGTGAGCGGGGATCGAACCCGCAACCGTTAGCGCTTTAGTCAGTTGCAGTGACATTGCGCCAACGCGTCTGTCAAATTGTATTTAGTTTTCGAAGGTCATAAATATCAGCAAAGTTAATTACCGAAATCCAACGCTAGTTTATAGAATGATAATAGTAATATAGAATGATAAAAGTGTACACTACATTAATTTTATTATCGTAATCGAGTGCGGGCAATATTAGTAATAATTTCGGACCTCTGTTAGTTATACAAAGCCGCAAACATTAATCAAATGTTATTATCACGGTTACATAGTGTATAAAATATTTTATGACACATATGTATTTATTTAGCATATTTAATTACGAGCAATATTTTTTTAACGTTTAAGACCATTAATTTGTATTTGAAAATTTAATTATAAAAATAACTTATAATATTTCCAATTAACACGAATCAGATAATTATTTGATAGAGGTATACAGACAGAATTCAAATGACTTAATCACTCTCAATAATTATATTAATTTATTGAAAAAAAATATAATATTAACTGCATTCAAAAGCAAAAAAAATTGCGCTGTGTTGTCTATTCATTTCGGGTATAAAATGTACCGTAGATCGCTATGCAGCATTATGTAGCACTATAGATTACTGTGCAGCAATATACCACTATGCAGCACTGTGCAGCAATATAATTATGAAGCAATAGAGTGTCGTGTAGCAATTTATAGCGCTGTAGATTGTTATTCAGCACTAAGTAGCACTGTATATCACTGTGCAGCAATATATGGCTATATTAAGCTTTGCAGCACTATGTAGCAATTTTGATTGACGTGAATCATTTTATAGCGCTGTAAGCAACTAGCATCACAATTCGCTTCATTGTTGGATGACAATCATGGTATGTAATTATACGTGTCAAGAGCGCGCGAAAACCTTGAAATGTTTCATCACTGTATCGATTATGCAGTTTTGACTTGCATTCTATCATAGATACTGGATTGTGAAATGAATATCATAAATAATAATTAATTATTTATTCATCTTTATGTGCTAGTGATATACATTTATATGAGTATAATATTACGTCAGAAGCAATGATGTTTTATAATTTAAAATAATATTGAACGCTTAGTATTAAAGTGACCGAATTCGAAATCTGTGTGAAACGAGTTAGAAATTCAAATTTAGTTTTACATATTTCTGTGGTTCATAATCTAAGAGATTGAATCTATTTAATAATTATTCTATCAAAATTTTGTGATGTTTTTTTTTATTTAATGTCTAAATCAATGGTCGAAGTCCAATGAGCGAACGTTTTTTGCACTTTGTGCCAAAAAATTTGAATGATATTAGCACACATTAAAATATAAAATCCAGATGAGTAAGTTGAAAATGGGCAAAGATTTTAACGACAAATATATACTAAATCTATAGTTATAAATTATTATCGGTTAAAAGTAAATATTTTAACCGTCGTTTTAAACAATTTTACTAACATTATTTATATGTCATGCAAGAAATTGTCTGAGCTCTATGTAATTATAAAAGAATCGATAAACTTCATTCAATGATAAAAATATCCTAAACTAAGGTTGAATTTTTACCACTTAGTGACCACTAGCTCTTGTAAATCGTGAAATTTATGCTACTCGTAAACTAACACATATTTCACACAGTTTAGAGCATAAAGTGTGACTTATTTTTATTAACCCTCGATTTAGAAATTTGGCTTTAAAATAAATGAGATGTAATTGCAGTTCTTATTTCTATAGCGTAAAATAATCCATTTTACTCATTAGCGTTCTTAATTCATTTACAGTATTTAAAGATTTCCTCATTCATAATATTTGAACATTCAAGATAACAACACATTTTTTAAACTTCATAGGTTCTCATCTCGTAGGATATGTTTAATTTATTTTTTAATGTTTATTACATTGATTTAAAAAAAAATATTTTTTAAGGTATATTTTTTACAACTGATTTAATTGTCCACAAGAATTATTTTGCGTATTTTAATGTTAAAGTCTGTTACTGTTTTCATTCCTAATGAAAATGACTACCCATTCTAAGATTCTAAAAATTTCTGTAATGCGACAATATCAGGTTCGATTTTCAAACCGAATAGTTTTTTGGAAAATTTGAATGCAATTTATCTTAACTGCGATGCGAGTTATCTTTATAAATCACATTATTCACTGTTATAATTTTGGTGTGGTTTTGCATGATTGGTGAACTCTAGTGAGTTTAACCCAGGTGGAATGATCTCGTGGTATCAGGAAGTTATGCACATTTTAGTGAAGTTTAAAAAGAAATAGAAATTGATTAATTGTAAAATTAATCATTATTTTTATTATTAAATTAATAAGTTAATATACATGTTTTTATTATTCTAATAATAATGACCTATAAATATATATTTTGGTTCTTTTTTTGTAACACATATATATTAAGTAATGTCATTTATTTTGAATTTACAATGCAATAAATATATCAAAAACTTAAAAACTAGATCGTTATCTCACTTCCTGGCGACCTTGCAAAAATATTTAAACATTCATAACCTTATATTTAAGTAACAATGTTCTTAATATGTATCCGCACTTAAATATTGATTAAATCATTAAAATTTAGTAAAAACTGTAAAAATAATAACGAAAATGTAAGTAATTAATTGTAGGAAACAACTTAATTAATAATATGCAGGTTCCTAATATCCCATCAGCAACATTTTAGAAACTTTTCTAATTCATTTCCATTTCTCTGACTACACACTTTAATCTTAAAGGGCGAATTTCAAAAAAAAATATTTCATTTAGTTTCTTAGTTGTCTGTTGTATTAAAGTTTTATTAAGAAAATGTTACTATTTAGTATATCCTATAAATAAAAAGTAATTGAAACATTTAGACGCTGTCTTAATATACATGCAACAACTTGGGGACGTATGGATGCTGATAAGCAATACTGGGTCAAGCCACTCGTATTTCATTTTGAGAAAATGGCGTCTAAAGATGTCAAACCTATTCTTAATGCATTTGTTTGAAGAAGTTTTTATCAATTTTATATAAAAGGGTATAATGAAAAGTTCTTTCTAATATTTTTTTTTAATATATGACATTATTACATATTAAAAGATTAGAACGCACTTGAATATTCGAAACAATAAATGAAGGATTTTTTCATTAGTTTATATGACTTTAAAAGTTTTCGAAAAATGTTAATTGCATGACGTATTATCAGAATACATCAATATCTCCGAACTAGACATTTTGTGGGTTGGCACATTATTGATTATCAGGATCCATAAAGTAAATAAAAAGAATGATTGAAATCGGTTTACAACCCGTGAAAATAGGAACAGACATAGATAAAAAGGCATACATGTATAGAGAACCTCACCCTTTTTTGAAGTCGGTTAACAAATAATACTAGTTATGCCGCCATCTGTTGCAATTGAATATCATCAGATTATACAATTTAACCTTCAGATAACATTAATGTATTTTATCAGGCACGTCTTTATACAGCAGTCGTATTTCCAACTGTTAAAAAAAACTGCTCAAAAATTCAGCTGTCACAGGCTTTGATTGCAATCTCAATAATTAATTAACTAAATGAGCTTTAAGTCCAGGCTTCGCGCGGGTGTAATGTAGTCTTTTACGACATCACATTACAAATCTTTGAAACTCGGCTTTCTCTTTTATAATACGCATGTATTAAACATATAAATTTTCTTCTTAAATGACTCGGGTTATTGATGGAAAACGGATAAAAATCCGTTACATAGTTTAAAATATCTAAGCGTACAGACGGCGAGAAGAGACTTTTGTTTTATCTATATAAATATTGTAAAGAGGTTAAGTTTATTCGTAAGTTTGTATGTAGGGGGTAATCTGGGACTACTGATTCGATTTTAATAATTATTTTCCGTTAAATAGCCCTTTTATAAAGGATGGATATAGGTTATATTACATCACGTTACGTCATAGGAGCGAAGCAGTAACCATAAACGCGAGTGAAACCGAGAGGGGCATCTAGTAGCATGTAAAATGTATACTTATTATGAAGCTATGACTATTATGGTCCTTTTCATTTGATATTAAGTTTATTGCCTTAGTTAAAAGTTAAAGATAAAAATAATTTCCCAGTCTCGAAACTATCTTCTTACGTACGGAATTTAATTAAAATTGTTTCACCAGCTTAGCCTTGAATCCTAACAGATAGAGTTTATTAGAGAGTTTTCGCATTCATAATATTTTGTAGGAATTAATATTTAAGTGTGCTATTATAAATTTCTGTTTGATACTCGAATTTGTTTATAATGAGGAATTCGCTGAAAAGTTTTCTTCGAATTTATATTTACTTTGTCGCGTAAGTCATAGAAAGTGAGATTCATAATATATTATATAAGGTAGTTTTCGTAAAAAACTTACTAACTTAAACACTAGGTATTAAGGGTTACGTGGTCGTTAACTTACAATTTCAAAATTCGCTATTATATCTATACTAATATAACCAGGCGGTTAGCAGGGGTAAGTAACAAAGGGAATAGGAAGGACCCTATTCCCTTTGTTACTTTCTAGGGGGCGATCACTTAAAATCAAGTGTACGGCTTTCGGGTTTTGCAGCTATTTTTATTAAGATATAATAATAAAGAGAGAGCGAATTTTGTGTGCGAAATAAACTCCGGAACTGAAGTAATTTTAAAAATTAAGACGTATGCTAGATAGTCAAATACTATATTTTATGTATACATATTATTATATAACCTTTTGTGATATATATTTTAATTAACGGGTCCTATCGCTATAAGTAATCGTAATAATTTTTTTTATTGCCTGACGTTTCGACAAATTTGCATGCGTCGTGGTCACGAGCTGATTTTGTCCAATTCAATTAAAATATGAATATATTTTTTAAATAAGTATGTATCTGTGTGTGGGATCATAACTTTCTAACGAATGGACCAATTTTGATGCGATTTTTTTGTTTAAAAACTGATAAAATCGAGATGATCGTTAGCTATATTTTATGAAGAAATGTTTAGGCGTTTGAAGGTTATCAGCTCTTTTGTAGTTGTTGAAAGGATCGGAGTTACTTCTAGTCAAATCGACTCGGAATTAATCGAACTACGAATGCTATGAAAATGACACAGTTACGCAGACTTTACCTGCTGTAGCGTCACCTGGAATCAGCAATATACAGTATACATGCTTTAAGTTCGCGAGGAGTTAATAAAATTTCACGCTATGGCTCATGAGGACGGACTAACTATGTGTAAACGGGCTATTAATTGGAAAAATATGACATTAAAGATATTACATCACGGGCGAAGGTCGGTCAGCCAGCTAGTGAACTTCATATAAGGTCAAACATAAATATTTTAATATATGATAATTATCATTAAATATACATGTGCATGACGAATAAATCTAGTTGAAGACAAAACAGGTTTGACGCGGGCATAATACTAATTATTATCTATATATAATTGAATATTAAAATATATGTTTGTGTTATTATACACGGTTAATATCAAATCAAATTAGGCGGCATAGCGGGGTTTGAATTCGACCTTTTGCGCAAGCAATTTTTTATTTAATGTTTATAGTTTCATATTAAACAAATACTTTTTTTTTATATTACTTTTTACAAAAGTTAAATTCACTACTCACAATTTTATCTCTTTATTTTAGTATAAATATATAGGCTAACTCAGCTGTATTTTTCTTAAATTATATGCATAACAAGGCCAAGCCGTTTTTGCGTATTACAATAAATAGTTCTGCGTGCGGTATATATTATTAAAATACGCGTACACACCCGTTGGTATAATAATAATATAAAAAAATAAACACGCCTATCCGTTCTCAATTAATCGAAAACAGATTTAAAAAGAAGATCTTTAATATGTACTAGCTTTTGCCTGCGACTTCGTCCGCGTTTTCGTCGTTTTTCGTAAAAAAGTAGCGTATGTCCTTCCTCAGGGTTCAGTGGTTTTGATGTAACAGACAGATCGTATTTTGGTAGGAAAATATAATATGTCCGTCAGTTATACTTGATTTCTATGATTTTTTTTATTGAATAGGTAATCAAAATCAAAATCAAAAAATACTTTATTCAAGTAGGCTTTTAAAAGCACTTTTGAATCGTCAAAATAAACAAAAAGTACTTAAATTAAGGAAAAGCTACCACCGGTTCGGAATGTAGATTCTACCGAGAAGAACCGGCAAGAAACTCGATAGGTACTCTTTTAAAATTATGTTATTAAGTATATACATTTTAAAAATTACAAATGTTTAATATAAACATCCTGTATGAAATTCATCTATACTAAATCCATGCATTATTATCATCTATATAATCTTGTACAGAATAATATGCTTTAGCTATTAAAGAATTTTTAATATACAATTTAAACTTATTGATTGACAACTGCAAAAATTTCTTTGGTATTTTGTTATAAAAACGAACACCTTGCCCCAGAAAGGAAACATTTACTTTGCGAAGTCGAAAGCTTGGTGTTATGAGTTTATCCTTTCTTCTTGTGTTAATACAATGCGAGTCACTATTTCTCTTAAAACAATCAATATTAGTATGGATATGTATAATATTGTTATAAACATACTGTGACGCAACCGTTAGTATACCTACTTTACTAAAAACATCTCGAAGGGATTCCCGAGCTCCTAAATTATAAATACTACGAATAGCTCTTTTTTGCAAAATAAAAACTGTATTAACATCTGAAGCGCTACCCCATAGCATCAAACCATAGGAGATGATACTATGAAAATAACCGAAATATACTAATCGAGCTGTATCAACGTCGGTTAGTTGACGAACTTTCCTAACCGCGTATGCTGCGGAGCTGAGTCTTCCCGTGAGAGATGACAAATGGGAATTCCACTGAAGCTTCGTATCCAAGGTTATTCCCAGGAATACTGTTGTGTCACTTACATCAAGGATCTCATTATTCAATATCAAATTATAATTAGGTTGTTTAACGTTAGGTAAAGTAAATACCACACATTTCGTTTTTTTGGCATTTAAAACTAGATTATTAATTGTAAACCAACCATGTATCAGTGATAATGCATTGTTTACATATTCATAATTAGTTCTGTTTCTGTCAACTTTGAAAATAAGTGAAGTATCGTCAGCAAACAATACAATATCACAAACACCTCTAACATAGAATGGAAGATCGTTGATGTATATTAAAAATAATAAAGGACCTAAAATTGATCCCTGTGGAACACCCATTTTTAAGACAGATCCAGATGACTTAATTCCATTTATAGAAACATGTTGAACTCTCTGAGACAGGTACGAAGCAATAAGATCAAGAGCCTTCCCTTTAACTCCGTAATATTCTAGCTTACATAATAGCGTTTCATGTTCCACACAGTCAAATGCTTTAGATAAATCACAAAATACACCAATAGCATTCTGTGATTTCTCCCAAGCGTCATATATGTGTTTAAGTAGCGCCATGCCTGTATCCGTTGTAGAACGACCTTTGGTAAAACCGTATTGTTCCCTATGAAAAATACCATTTACATTACAATGAATAAGGATTTGATTTAAAATAATTTTTTCAAAAATTTTACTTAAGGAAGGTAGTATAGAAATGGGCCTATAATTGCTAGGCTCATCTTTGTTTCCTTTTTTAAAAAGTGGTAATATTTTGCTACATTTTAATAGATCTGGAAATTAACCTGTATCAAGACATTTATTAAAAATGAACGCTATATGTGGAGCAATGTCATGGATGATACTATTAATTAATTTTACCGAAATACCCCAAAGATCATTTGTTTTTTTAATATTAAGAGTTTCAAAGCGTATTTATAACATCTATTGGAGTAACTTGCTTGAAAGAGAATTCAATATTACATTTGGATACATGATTTACAAGTAATTGAGTTGCAGCTGATGAAGATGATTTTAACTGAGATGTTATATCTGAAGGTATTTCATCAAAATATTTTTGAAATATATTTGCAACTTCTAATTCTGAATTTACAATTTTGTTCCCTACGTTTAACTCAATTGGTTTAATTTGCTTATTAGATTTTCCACACACACTATTAATAACGTCCCAAGTAGCCCTAATTTTATCTTCAGAATTAAAAATTTTATCTTTGAACTTTGAATAATGTTAACTTTTTTTAATTAGGGATGAGTGAGATTATTATAAACGTAAGAATAAACAAATATAATCAGAATGCTCCGAACTGCTAAGCTATCAGGAATTACACGTGTTATTGTGAGTCAACCATAAAAGATAGACTTATACTGTTGAGGGACATTTTTTAGAAAATTTTATCAAAAATATTTCTGTCATACATGATTTCAATGTAACTTTAACCATTAAGGCTGCATACGTGATGGAAGCTTAAAAATTGGAGTAACGTCTCCCGTTTTCCCAAAGTTTCCCTTCACTACTCTGCTCATATTGATTGTAACGTCATAAAAAGTATACTATAACCTGCCCAGGAGTATGAAGAATAATTGTGCTAAGTTTCGTTAAAATCCATCGAGTAGTTTTTGTTTCTATAAGGAACATACATACAGACAGACAGACAAAAATTTTACTCATTGCATTTTTGGCATCAGTATCGATCACTAATCACCCCCTGATAGTTATTTTGAAAATATATTTCATGTACAGAATTGACCTCTCTACAGATTTATTATAAGTATAGATATAGATAATGTAGCTATATTTTTATAATTAAAATCGTCGTAACTATATTTTAGTGTATTTTTCTTTACTTGTCTTACTAAGCAGGCAAATATGGCGTACTGCTAATCACACGTGATAATTAGAGATGAGTAATTATTGATCGAATGATTGAAGCGAATCAGTTTTTTTAATGAAAAATAATGTTCGAAAATTCGTCATTTTTGTTCCGTGTATTGTTACCAAATAAAACAATAGTCTTAAGAAAAAGAGACTATTTGTGTCTGTGCGAACATTACAAAAGCGGCTTTTTAAATTTTTTTCGTAAAATATATATTATTTTAAATTACAATGACAACTGATTGTATAGATTAACTTAAGTGGTACGATAAGGCGCTCCGTCATCGCAAATGTAAGAATGTAACATAAAAATCAATTTCGTTGTTTTATTTCTGCCTCATTAATCGACGGGAACTCGTGTGTAGTGTAACAATCGAAATTCAATTTTGAGCATTCACCTGCAGTCTTTACAATATTGTTACAATGTCGGACGAAGCGGTCATACTGTTCGGTTGTGACAAACTGTATCGTTGGTATTACAAATTGTATAATTACAAGTTTCGCACCATAATGCTCAGTTCCTTTCGCTCAATGGTTTAAGGTTCAAGTCTAAACCATGTTCTCAATAAGAGAGCGTACTTAATATTTGTTATAATGTTGATATCATAGCGTGCATTCAAAGTATATCAGTCGTCAGTCAATAAATGTGAATACCAATTTCTATAGTACCTAATTGTCTGTGTTTGACCCACACTTATTAAATGTCATTAAACTGTTATTGAAGTCTAATCTAGGTAATTGAAAT
This sequence comes from Hypolimnas misippus, assembly GCA_037950945.1. NCBI lineage: Eukaryota > Metazoa > Arthropoda > Insecta > Lepidoptera > Nymphalidae > Hypolimnas > Hypolimnas misippus. The sequence continues at coordinate 3,956,144 of JBBEEQ010000013.1, read as the reverse complement.
AGATTCAATGGAAACCGGGTTATGCGAGTCTGGATGGCTAGTAAATTTAAATGCGCGCGCATACAGTCCGCTCGCCGGAACTAACGACATTATAAAAGTGACGATTTCAATTGTAAAACAAACGCAGCATAAATATCCTCATAACGAACGCTTGCAGGGAAATATGTGAGGTATTCTGTGACTAAAATATCCCTACATCCAGTTCCACATGACCCGTGATCGAAAAACAAAGCGGCCAAATGGTGGATCAAATTCGAATTTAGTTTAGCTTTGTATTTATCTTTTGTTGTGTGGTTTTTGTAAACGGTGGAATGTATTTTTTTTTTAATAATTTTGTATTTCTAAAGCCGTATCTGTGTTTGATGGTTTATAAAATTTTAGCTGTCTAACTTTTGTTTGACTGTTTGGGTCAGTTTTATTTTTTGTGTGTAAATTAAATATGTTTTTGTTTGTTTGAATAATGATTACAAAACATAATGATTAATATTATTACATTTTTTCTTTTAAATTTTTTTTTATTGTCTCTTTTTTTCTTATTTAGTACATTTTCTAAATACATTTGATATACATAATATAAAAAAAAATTACAAAATGTAATGATTAATATTATTACATTTTTTCTTTAATATTATTATGTTATTTTTCCAAATGAACTATTTTATACGTGTTAGTAGATAAAATTATATTGGAAAATTAATTAATTATTTCTTTCTGTTTCAGGTATGTTCCAGACCTGTGTAAACAATGGTATCGTAAGATAAAAATCTTAGGGTGTATAAAATCGTATCGCCTCGTTCTAATCTCGTCGCCAATCCTATGATCCAAATGAAAAGTCGCTTCGTGCAATAAATTCGTCGTCAATGTGACGTTATTGCCAACACAATACAATAAAATAGACGCCTTTCTTACCCGATTCATTCTTTAGAAGAAATCGACCCTTCTTATTTCGGGTAACCGATGCGAACACCGCGTTCTTCAAATGAGAAATTGTTAGTTGGATATTTCACAAGCGTTTCTGTCTATTTTCTTAGAACGTTTTTCGGCTCAATTAATAATAACTTTAGAAGAGATTGAGAAAAAAAAATTATATATAAATTTAATAACATTTTTGTATTCGTCAATCTGCAGTGGTAGCAGCGTAGCAAATTATGTTCTATATTTCTCCCTAACAAAAGAAATAGAAGATGCTTATTACTGATACTTATCATTGAAATTTTTTTATTTTTTTTTGAATTTATTAAAATTTGGAAATAATTGTCTGTTAAATCTGTCTTCTCCTTAATGAGAGAAATAGTCATTGTTACTTAAGTTAAGAAATTTTAATTTTAATTTTTTGACGATGATTTTTTTATAATAAAATTTCACTTTATTATAATTTTGACAAAAAGTCTGTTCAATCTGTCTTACTATTAAATATTAGGCGAACGTTTCACTATATATCGTTCGTGAAACTTTGTTTGTAAGGCAGTAAATGTACGAATTATTCTATTCAACACTTGCAGAGGCGTTAACCACCAGTTTCGCTACCAGATATGGTACACGTGAAGTTTCCCACGGGAGTCGATTCCATTTAACTAAAGCTGTTGGAGCTCGAGCAACTTGTTGAAACATTTAATATAATAGCGGCCTTAACTTAACTTCTTGGGTACTCGGTAATAAGGAGTTATTTCATAAATTAAAGGCGATGGAAGCTATATTTGGATAGTTTATTGCGGATGTTAAAGAATTTTAAGCAATTTTTAAAATTAGAGACACAACTGGGTTTTATGGTTCCAAATTTAAGAGAGTGTTAATTTCAAGTATTTAAGCCTTTACAATCATGGTGTGATTGCTGGTTGATTGATTGGACTGGAAAACATTACGAGGAGACCAACATTATATATACCTACTATATTGATATTGGCTTCGTAATGGAGTATTGGTGACTTTCTTCCTATATATTACTTAGTAGCTGCTCCTCGCGGTTTAACTTGCTTTATGTCTACTTCTTCCTATGAGTCGTGGCGTGATGTAATAGCCTTTAACCTTCTTTAATAAACGGACTATCCAACGCAAAAATTTTTCAAATCGGATCAGTATTTTTAGAGATTATCCTGTACATACAATCATACAAAAAAAAATTATTACTTTATGATATGGAGTATAATTTTTTATGTTTATGTTAATGTTAGTTATATTATGGTGTCACACGTGAATTAGTTTATCTATTGAGATAGGCGTTTTCCGATCGACTGAGTACGAACTCCTCGCGAGCGAAGCCGCGGGCGAAGCTGATAAATAAATAAAAACCGGCACTCTGCGCTTGATGGACATAAGCGAAAGTGGATTGCCTGGATCGTGACGAGATTTTTTAAACTTTTTATCCGCCATTTTATAGATTGTATTACGTGAATACATAATGACGCAAATCTTATTAGCGACGTAAAACATCTTTCATGTTTAAATGATTAGTGTTTTTATACTTTATTTTGATTAACGTGTTTTATTTTAAAGTTTTTTTTCATACGTTTGAATTATATAAGAAGCAAAATGTTTGTATTTTTAGGTTAAGTAGATGTCAAGTGATGATACGGTTACGTGTGACTTGGCACTAATCTAATTAATGAATAAGGCTTAGATATGCACTTGTATATTCATAAATGTACTGGGTAAATATACATACTGCTTTGAATAAATTTTTTACATGAAATTTAATATAAGGTTTAAGAAATATGGTTATTAATTGACGAGTATTTGACCATGGAATTATAAACACTTAGAATGATTATTGATGATATATTTTTCGGTCAGGATAATGTTGTTGATCTAGAATTGTTCTCTGATAAGTACGTTTTGTCTTCAGTTATGATAAGTTTAACTGAATGGTTATATTTGGATGCTGATAAGCAATAATGTGTCAACCAACAAAAAGTCAAATTTAGAGATATCGATGTATTCTGATAATGCATTTCGTATTTAAACATTATACAACAAAATTTCAAGTCATTTGAACTGGATAAGCACGGAAAAAAGTTTCTTAATTAATTGGGTCGAATTCCAAGTGCGTTTCATATTTTGCAATTTATACAATAATCTCAAATATTTGAAAAACTTTTTATTAGATAATCTATAAAATAAATCAGACTGATTTTAATTCATTATAACTTTTATAAAAAAATAAAAGAAAATATGGATATATAAGTCTTCAAACATATTTGTTAAAGAATAGGTTCGAAATCTTTAGACGCCATTTTCTCTAAATGAAGTCCGTGTGGCTTGACACAGTATTGCTTATCAGCGTCCATTTCAATCACACGCACGTGATCGCGTTCAGGCATAAACCTGACATTATCAGAAAGACGGATGGGAGTTGTTATGGAAACACATAAGGATTCCATAACTTTTCTTTACATGTATAATACTAATAGCAGACACACATCAAATTAATAACATACAAAATTTACTCACAAATTCCCTAAAAGCCAAGTATCACATAAGTAATGAATACTCAGAATTTAAACAAACTTCTTCGAACATCGACTTTGAAATTGTTTTCGAATTCGCCTTAAGTGGTTTGATTTTATTATTAGCAAGTTCTGTAAGCTCTAGATACTAAATGGAACATTCACTTTCACTGGGTCTGGTTGTACATTTGGTTATGTCTTATTAACTTGCTTAATCTTGGCATTTAAATTTAGTATTTGTGTCTATGTGTGCCTGGAAACATTTCTTGATTAATGGGAATGCGGTAAAAAGGAACATAAGCTAAAGTTTTATTGGTTTTGTTATAGTACCTTTGCTGGTGGATTATAAGAGTTGTACAGATTTTTTTTAAGTAAGCGAGGATAGTCAAATATGAAATTATTAGAAATAGTACAGGTTAACTTATTTTGAAGGTAATTTCCACATAGATTTGTTTTATCAGTTAAATAATATCGAATTCGTATCTCGAATCTCGTAAACTACATTCGATTTTGTAAGTTGTCGCGTTGTAAATCGATGTAGTTGATGTTTTTTTGTGTTACATAAGAAGCGGCTTTAAGACCCGTTAAGTTAGTTTCTGGAACTCGTTTTTGTGACTCGACTACCAATTAAATGTTTATACACAAAAAGCGTAGACTTGGGAGTATTTCTCTGTAACACCTCAAACCTGTTATTGCATACATAGATTTTGTATTATCTCAATTTGAACAATATTTTGTTCTTTCTATTACATAATTTCATTTACGTTAAACTATCTCAATACGAGTCCCTTAGGTAAATGTCCTTTGAACTAAGGTTATATATTCCGTTTATTGGGACGTGAATATCCGCCCTTCGAAGTAGAATATCACACAATAGTGTCAGGTAACTGACACCTTGTTAGAGAGGTCGTCCTTTTGAATCTTGCCGTCATTGTTGAGTTGGGTCTCCGTAGATTCCGTTACAAACGTACTACTCTTAGTTAGACAAATGAGACACCTAATTGAAATTGTATATCCCCAGTACCACCGACGCTGTCCGACTGAAATCTACGTTGCTAATTATGCCGGCCGCGCGCTGAAATTTAAATTTACTTTATCAACGTTGCCTTAAAAATTCCGCTCTAGACTTTTTATGTTATTAAAGAAAAAAATTGTAACTGACTTTATAGTAATTAGGTGATTACTTTTCGGCAGCGTTGGTGTCAAACTATTTTTTCGTAATTAAAAACACATGATGTTATGGTTTGAAATATTTGAATCTAGATGTTCCACGCGGTTTTATCCGTGTTAAATTTTTCCTTTTGCAAAATTGGTAGGCGGTAATTAAAACTGGTCCGCTTGTACGTATGAATCGTTTTATAGCCAACTAGCTTTTGTGTGTTTCTTTGCTTTTGTTTTGAATAAATATATCCTATATTATTCATAAAATATAGCCTATGACCATTAAGAATAATGTACATTTGAATTGGTACCATATTTTTTTAATATCTTCAGGTTTGTTACATAAGTATAGATATTTTTCCTCACCTTTTTAAATCGGTTACCTAATACAAAGATTTATTATTCAAATGGGACCATTTGTTTCTTAATATTTTCAAACAAATATTTCATCGTCATATTAGGTTAGATATCATTAAAAATCAATAGCATTATTTACAATCTTCCAGTTTTAATTATAATCTTAATTTAGTTTTTTTATTTCTTGACCTACAATATTAAAATTAATTTATACAGTCTTCTCTCGAACATTTTCCCGGAATACTTTTACTGGGGTCTACTTATTATTCTAATCAAGATATCAAGATTTCACTGACTAGTTTTTACACACAGTGAGATTGCCATCTAATCTCCGTAATCCTTATGGGGAATCAGTAACGAATTTGATTAGAATATTTTACCAAAGACTTGAGGATTTCGTGTAATTACAAGCAGAGTCGATGACGCTGACGGCTTAATGTGTTTTCCGAGATCGAGTTAAAATATTCGTAAAGATACCCAATCCAATATTTTTACTGATTGTTGATAATCATTTTGAAAGGATTTTTGTATCCACTATCATCGACCTTATAGTAATAATTGCTAATGTGCCAGACGGTTGTATTATAAATTCATTTATATAATTAAGATTCTGCATGCACTTTGAAGTCAGACAGAAGTTAATGAGATACCAAAAGTTCTGAAGGGTCCGAAAATACCCACATGATATGTTCAAAGAAATGTGACAGCCTAATTACATTGAAAATCTGGTTTTGAAATTAAATTTAATAAATAATATGTTACTAATGTTCAGATGTCTGCACCGACTGTCCATCGTCTCACGTCGATACATCCCGTGTGCTCTCAGCGCCAACAATGAAATGGACAAGATTTTTCTCCGAGAAATACAATTAGATCGGACACATTTCTCGTTAACGTCGTGTGTGGTGCAACAATTGAGAACGCTCTCGTTTTTCATTAATAAAGCTTCAACGAGATGGTTCTTTGTGTTCTACACTTTAAATGCCTCATTTTGAACCGTCGCTTTCAAGAAATGTGCATTTTTATGATTTCTTTCACGATATTTTCGTCGCGGAACTACGAGTAGCTGACTTAGGTTTTTGCGCGGAGAACTATAAGTACATTTTCAATTGAATTATTCCTCGTTTCTCTCGGTCGGTTTACTTTTGTTACACACAGACGATTTAAAATATCAAAATAATATCTCCTTTCCTTTCTCCTTGAACGTTCGTTTTGAAATTTTCGCAATATTGAATTAATCCTTTATATCTGTCTCTATAAAGACCTAGTTTCTAAGTTGAGAAATGTTCCTCATTTCTATCATCATCTATTTCTGGGTCTGAGCCGGTCGGCAGATTTCGTAATTGTTGACTAGAACAAGGCTTTATCCTACCGTGTTCGCTCGTTAGCGATCAGAACTTGCCAACTGTGTAAACGTTGGTTAGCAAATCGCCTTGGAATTCGCAACTTGCGCAAAATTCAATAATGCTAATACATGGCTAATTTTTAACTATTACCAGATATACATATATTACATATGTATATCAGTAACATATTAACTTTGCATTTTTCACAATATGAAGAAGCAAAAGTTTGTCGAGATACGAATCATAATTAGTGACTATAATATTTGAAAATAAATTGTTTGCTTTGTTTACATCGCTTATTTTAATGCTTTTTGATGTGCTAAATGTGTATTTAAAATTTAAATTATTCTAATATACGTTAATTTTATATTCAATTTCGCTATGATATATATTAAAGCTATATAAGGTATTTTATAATTTATATATAAATAAATTGGTTCTTTGTATATATTTTTCGACTAATGATTGGACCCTGAAAAGCAAATGTGGCAAGCCACGCATATTTCATTTTCAAAAAAGTTTTTTCATCAAGTTTCATATTTCGTTTAAAGATGTCAAACGTATTCTTAAAAAAAATGTTTGAAGAAGTATACATCCATCTTTTCTTTATTTTTGAAAAAGGCATAATAAATTTAAATTTAAGCAGATTTGTATAGTAATTAGTTTTAAATATATGAGATTATTGCATAAGGCTAAATATAGAAAACACTTCAATATTCAAAATATTAAATTAAGAAACTTTTTAATTTTTAATACGTTACTCATTATCAGAATATATAAGTATCGCCGAATATGACTTTTTGTGGGTTGACACATTACTGCTTATCCGCATCCAATTAATACACACAGAGATTATATCGTGATAGCTACAGTGGATGAAACAAATGAACGAGAGAGATTTCATTTAGTATTAAATAATTAGCGGTATTGAGCTCGGATTTAATTCCTACAGTTTTACGTTTGTTTATTAAATAATCTATTAATTTTTTCGATGGCTGGACATGACCTGGGTCCCGGGAGAGTTACGAGTCAAATTAAATTCGACTGTAGGCTGAATCCATTCAATCTTTTGAATAATGCAAAAGGATTATTGGACTGAACGAATGCGTTATGCATTCAAAAACTTTATTATTTTGAATGTATCATACGTCTAAATAATTAATTGTTTTTGTACGTTTGTAATGTCGATATAGACGCGTTAGATTGAGTGGCAATTTTTTTGTTGTTTTCGAGTGCCGTTTCGTATATTGTAATCCATTTATCAACGGTCGAACCATTTAATCTATGCGACATGAAAGCGTGAAATATTTTTAACCGACTTCATAAAAGGACGAGATTCTCTTCTCGTAGTGTATGTATTTTTAATGTTTGTTACTTTAAATCCTCATGTATTAACCGATTTTGAAAATTCTTACTTTATACTTTGATAGGGTATAGTTGAGTACATTCTACTCACATTGGTCTCATAGAATTTTTATCAGAATGGGTTCAGTATTTGGTTTTATAAATATATGAAGTAACTGTTATCTACGTAAACAAAATACCTTTTTTAATCATTTACTTTTAGGCTAACTACCCATTAAACGACTATTTTTCCGGATGTGCCGTTCAGAAAATTTATTTTTGTACATAGCAAACACAGTCTTAGGTCTCCTCATGCAGTGATGCCGTCATTGGTTTAAAATGTCGTAATAAATTAAGGAAACCAATCGTACGGGTTCATAGGACTAGTATAGGTGTCACATGCCAAGAATGGCCTAGATACTCCTTGGCATAAAGAAAAGGTTTACATATATACGATTATTTCAGCTCCTTGTCTATAGTCTTTACAGTCAAAATTTTAATCGCTATTTAATTTTAAGCTGCCGTTAAATCTCTCACTATATTTATTCGTTACGTCCCTTTTCAAAATGTCACCACGAGACTCAAAAAAGTTTTAAAATTTAGTCGCGTTTGCGATTAGCACTTTTTCAGTGATTTGATTTCTTAATAAGTAGGCGTACAGTACTTGATTAAGTTTTGATTCTGTACATACTGATTTCTAGTCAGAAATCAATGTTTGTGTCTTAGAGTCCGTTTTTCTATCTTAGTCATCTTCCTTTGTAAAAACCGTTAGGTGCATCAACGGCATTCATCAATAGGTCAATGAACTATTGAGAGGTTTTCCTGGTAGGTTTTGGCTTTGAAATACCCTGTAGGATTTCCCGTTGGCGTTTCTTGGGAAGTTCTAAAAATCGATTTCTACTTTTCTGACATAAATTATAACTTTATTCTATAAAAAAATTATGAAGAAGTAAGTTTTTAGGTAAGGGGTAAAATCTGAAAGATGTGAGTCGCTTTGAAAATAATAATTTGGAATTTAGTTTTAATCAGGTGTTTAGTGTTATAGTTTTATTAGGGAGAAGATTTTTAATAATGTTTATTGTAAAGTGATAAAATTTGTTTGTAAATTGGTATTTAGGGGGTAATCTATCGAAGTACTCATCCGATTTCAAAAATACTTTTTCCTTTGGATAGCTTATTTATAAAAGAAGCTTATAGGCTATATACGACATAAGAGCGAAGCAGTAACCATTAACACGAGTGAAACCACAAGGGGCAACTACTTTTTAATAAAAAATAGTGTTCTTAGAAATGATATAAGCAATCGTTTATATATAAAAACGTTAACAAATCTTATATACAATATTATATTATATATATTATTGATACAGTGTACCTTATTGACGTCAGTAACTTTAATTTAAAGACAATGTAAAAGAATGTTAAAATTTTTAATGAAAAATGTTTTATTGAATATGGTTATTTATTAGCTTGCTTGTTGGCTAATATTTAAATTATAACTATTTATTAATTAATTACTTAAATAATATTAAATTTAAGATGATTTTTTTTTATTGATTAAAAATTTAACGGCATTTACAAAATTCCGTTTCTATTTTCAGATAGTTGTCCATATTTACAAAAATGACTTTAAATATCTAATATACAGATACGGTCTCGTTATCATTTGAATATTTATATGAAATTTTTATGTATTAGATTGTTTGCAAAGTATTAAGAATCACTTTATAAAACATCATTAAATATTCAGCGCTTAACGAAATATTTAAAGTAAAAAAAAAGTGTTTTAAAGTGGAGCACCAGCGAGCTAATACACCTTGCAAGTGTTTCGAGCACTTAAATATTAAACTATGGAAATAAACACTTAATAACTGCAAATGGAGTTTTTGCCGTGCGCTAAGGAGCGATAGCCATTTTGAAACTGGGTCGCGATTATTTTACATAACTGGTAAGACGTTGGAATCCGAAATCATTACAGCGACTCATAAATTACCTTCGCTTCTTCGGTTTGCAAGGTATCTTTTATAATGTTGATGTACATGATTCTGTAAAAAATAAAATTAAACTATAATTAGAACGCACAGCCTAAACCAAAGTTATTATGAAGTCGGCATTCTCTGAGAAAGCATTTTCCGAAATTCACTCCTAGTAGAATAAAACGGAGGAATTACATGGAGGAATCAAACTACGCGGGAAAAGCCGCGAGCAAGAGATTCTATAAGATATATTGGATTTCTATATACCAGTATCGCGATATCATTATTCAAATACACGCTGCGCTTTTATTTTCTTAAGTATTCACTCTACTATCAGCGATAAATTCGCGAACCCACGTCGCTGCACGCCAATGTATGTACGCATTACTCTCGCGAATGTACGTACGAAAATTTCATTCATGCATAGCGTGTTTTATTGTTCATAGTGAATGTGTGTGTAATTGTGTATCGTGTACGTGCGCAAGCGTGGGTTGCTACCTTTATTGTAATACTACACCGGTCTCGTGTAATGTTTGACACGTCTTGTAATGTTTGACACGTCATAACTGTGCTGTTATGAGTAATCGAGTCTTATTATATGGATGCTGATAAGCAATAATGTGTCAACCCACAAAAAGTCAAATTTAGAGTTATTGATGTATTCTGATAGCGCATTTCGTATTTAACATTATACAAAAATTTTTCAAGTCATTTGAACTAAATAAGTACGGAAAAAAGTTTCTTAAACAAATGCTTAGAATATTGAAGTAAGTTCCATATTTTGGATTATGCAATAATTTAATATATTTGAAAAACTTATTATTACATAAAAATATTTATTAGCCTATCTGCTATAAATTAATTATACTTTTTATCAAAATAGAAAAGAAAAGATGGATATATGCTTCTTCAAACAGATGTGTTAAGAATAGGTTCGAAATCTTTAGACGCCATTTTCTCAAAATCAAGTCATCATATATCATATTCTTTTATAAATTGGCTATATAACGCTAAAACATGTTTTTAAATCAGTCAGAAAGTGCTTGAATAGCTTGTTTAAACTCTTTACTTTATACAAGCTGATTTATGAAGGGTCAGTAGGGAGAAATCTGAAACCTTCAAAAGTTTTTATGCAAATCTTTGAATGTAGTTCCTCTTAACTTCAAAATTGGTGACTTTCTGATTACTTTCTCTATACTGATACTTCGTGACAAAACACGTGATTAATAAAATATTTTATTCTCAAGTCATATTAGAAGTAGTGATGTGCTGGATCGTTAAATATGTATATCCGTGAAAACGAACCGAACACGGAACCGAGTACGGGTTTTTGGTTTCAAGTTCCGCGGGTATGGATACTGATACAAATCTTAATTTTCTGACTGAAAAACTTACTACTAACTTAACTTTGTTACTTTAAATGTTAGTTGACGGCACTTGACACTTTTCGGGATATGCAAGACATGTTACGACACGGATACGGAAAATCCGTATCTTCTCCTTCGAATATCAACGGATACGGATACGAATATCCAGAACATCATCAATTAGAAGTCACGTCTTTTAGACAAAGCAAATTTTGTGCATAAAATAACGTTCAAGCGAAGCCGGATAGCGGTTAGTGTCGAATAAATATGATATGTGACGATGAATTGTATTGTTTTTTTTACGTATTCGTATTCCGCTCGTGATATTTGCGATGGATAACGTTACGCGAACACCGACTCGTTGGAACGTGTCGTTTACGTAATTGATTTTTTATTTATTTACATACCATCAGTCGTCCGTTTTTTATATCCGTTCGCATTTTAAATTTGTATTTCTATTTTTAACACTTATTGGCTAACTGTATTAGTTAATAAAATATACAATTGCAACGTTTACTCTTTAGTGGTTTAGTGAAAAATGTATTGTATGAATTTTATCGGGTTTCGATTCTGTGGAATAATATTTTTATGGGCAATTTGTGAAATTGCAATTGATATACCACGATGTCCCAATAAAATAGGTCGTGTTAAGTTTTTTTGTGAGAAGTCACCCATTTATTCACGCTACCAGCTGCATGCCCAGCCCATAAAATAAACCCAGCATAAAAGCTATCCGATATATTTTTGTGTCAAGATAAAAGGTAAATACCAGTAATACATGGTGCTTTATTTGCATTTGACATTAGGCAATAGTGAACATTGAAATGGCTATTATTCCTTTGCCTCGTGCACGAAAGCCCGCAAACTGAAGGAGCGGAAAGCACGAGTTACAGCGGCAAGGGCAGGGAAGTGACCCGTTTACATGCGCTATTCACTTTCATGCATATTTTCTTGTTCACTACCGCGGAATGGGCTTGAATAAAAGCCTCGCTTTAGATTTATTTATTTGAATATTTTCTTCGTCAATATTTGTAATGGTATTTCAAGGTAATGATCTCATTCATATTATAATCTTCATGTCCAATTAAGCGTTCAGTTTGCGCTGGGTATACTTTTTGATCTAGGGTTAGCATCGACTAATGTAATGCAATAAATATGCATATATTATTTATTGTTTTTTTTTTCGGTTCTCGCCAAATTCTTGACGATTATTATGGTTACTACAACGGCACTATGTGTCGTAGCGTGACTTATAGCCTAATACCCGTAATCAACAGCCTATCAAAAGCGAAAGGTTCATTGTATTGGTTCCAGTAGCTAACATAATTTAGCATAACTTAAATACTAATTTAAGTATCGCTCTCTATAAGTGAGTAAATCGCGCCGCTAATATCAATACCGGATTCGTAATTGATGATAAGCGCAATTAATATGGCCAAATAAATTACAGTTGTTCGGCTAATCCATAATTATCGGCGTAATGTATTGCGACCGCTGTTTATTTGCCCGTCGGTGCGTGACTACTCTAATTGCAAACTGTGGTTCTAAACGTTTGTTTAAATTGAATACGTACGTTTTGTGTGCGCTTTTCGAATAGTCTGCGTTTGTGCGCGTTTTTGTGCTTACGTTATGTAATGATTTTAGGTACAGTCGCTACGCTACAAAAATGAGGCTGCTGTTGACTTCGAGGTCTGAAAAACCTTGGAGCAACAAATGAATGAAGTGAACTGAAGGTCCCTAATTATTTTCCTTTTTTGGAAATTTGGGCTTTTGATATATCGATGTTAGAGGTTTTCAAGTGTCGAGTGTTTAGACACCTTTCCACCAAAGGCCGACAACGTAACATGTTGTTTCCCAGATGTCCAACTAACATCGGCTGGATCTCTCTGCTTATTTGCCCCGTTTTTTATTTAAAGACTGAATACGTATTGAAGTAAAATGCTAAAAAGACGAAATTTATATATTATTTACATATTAGGTATTAAAATATATAATATAACTTTGTGCGTTTAGAAGATTTTAAAGATAATACAAACAATAGAAATGTTTCCAAGATAATATCGTATGTAATAAAATGTGTGTATATTTTTATTTATCTTTACGGCCTTTTTTAAATGTAGCTTAGAATTTTTAGACAGTGTTATATATTAGTGTCTCGGCAATTTGGACCTGTAGACTGTAGATATTATTATTGACAGTTCACCGTGATCGAATTTGAATAAGAACAACAGAAATGGATGGTAATTAAGTTTTTTTTTTCAAAAAAAGAGGAGGTTCTAAATTCGTAGTGTATGCTTCGTTTTTTATTTTATTACATTTAAAAGGGTATAATTTCAGTTTGTTTCAATAAAAGTTTCATCAAAATCAGTTCAATACTTTGGTATTAAAGTTAAAAAAAAACTGGTATATGTATGTCATCCCAGTAAACGACATTGTGTGCTTTGGTTTTGAGGTCGGTTATTTTTTTTAAGTCTTGGTTGGGTACATACTATTCAGTGTAAATAGATTTTGGAAGTAATTTTGAAACGACAACTGTTAGATGTTTAAGAAGCAACATTACCAACGATACACACGTAGAAACGATCGTTTATCATAAACTTTCCTATCCTTTACTACTCATGAAGTAGTATCTACTGATATTTTGATAGAGGTGAAAGGTCAGGCGATAACCACACTATTAGGCGATATCGAGGCGTAAATAAACTCGGAACACTTAATAAAAGCATGTGGTGTCGGCTTACTACACGATTAAATTACTTAGTGCCGGAATTTCCGGCGCCTGCCAGTAAGGAGGGGGAAGGAACGTGGGGGGAAGGATTCACGCGCTGTCATCAATCAAGTTTAGTCTCGCATTAACGTAATGACCGTCGGCGCGGACGGATGTCGTCTTATTTTCTTTTTTTTTTTTCGCCAGCCTTCAGCCATCGAGGCAATTTCGTACACGATACTTTCAACCTTTCCGCGTTGATGGAAATCTATGAAGGATAACCACTTCGTTGCTATTATTTTTTTTTTCACAAAACGTTAACTTTTCTGTTCGACGCTGTTATCAATCTTGCTGGTTCGTAGCGATGCTTTTGTGTGAATTGAGCAGATTTCGTTTTACTTTTTTTTGGTTTTGTTGTTTTGCGATGTTTTTTAAACGTATTCATGTAAATTTCGTTTACTTAACTAAAAAATGTATAAGCGATACTAAAATTTTTATGTTGGAATAAAATGAACAATATTTTTTATCATCGCTAATTATTCAGGTATTGTCGTTGTTAAAAAGTAATAAAATTTAATGTACATTACATTTCCTTTATTGGTAGTTAAGTAAAATATTTATTTTTAATTGGACATGTTAAAATTCAAATTATTTTTTATATGTTAATAGATAAAATATTGTCACGTTTGTAATAAAGTTAAGCTAACGAATGCAAAGGGGTTTTTAATATAAAGTTTATAACACCTGATGTTAAGTGATCACCGCAGTTCATGTACGTTTGCAGCATCAGAGCAGTCACAAATACGCTGCCAGAAGAAGAATAAGGATGAAAAAGAACAGAGAGTAAGGACTGAAATGGGAAAAGGGTTACGATTTCGGCAGACTCACTAATCGTCAGTAATACAGCTATATTAGCTGTTTTACGCCGATCTTCTGTGAAAGTGAGTTACTGCCCAAGTCAAGCTAGTCACTATACGAGCTGTAGTCGATAGACTATAAATTGGAACTACGATCACGGCTATGCTTCCTCGTCTATCCTCACTTAGCCTATATTGTATGGAAAAACCTTATTAACTACTAATGTATAGTGTCAACATACTTGAAGTGTAAAGTAGATGGCAAGGCTGAACATGTTCTCATTAAATACGTGTAATACATTACAGTTCATGTGACGCAACCTGGGTATTGACCTAATTAGTTCGCTAAGCGAATGGTAATGGGACAAACGTGTCCATCTCAGACTTGCATGACATCAACGAGATACAAATGCTCATCTCCATACAGATTACAATATTAACTTGCCTCATTTACGTTTGAATATCTTAATTAATTAATCGTATCGTTTTTCTGTGTAGTTATCTATAGCAAATTCTCAGAGATAACGTCATGATGAACCTACAATTGTTGCTAAGCAATTATCTGTTATTCTACAAAAAGTCAAATTTAGAGATATTGATGTATTCCTATAATGCGTTACGTATTTAATATTATTCAATGACGAAATAATTACGGAAAAAAGATTTTTAATCTAATTTTTTTAATACTGAAATGTGTTCAATATTTTGCAATATGCAATAATTTCATACATTTGAAAATCTTATTATTATATAAAACTTTTTAGTATACTAATCTTTTAATTATTTATATTTTTTATCAAATAGAACAAAAAAGAGCTAATAAGGCTATAGGCTATATTACATCACGCTATGACTCATAATGGCGAAGCATTAACCATAAACGCGAGTAAAACCGCAAGTGACAGCTAGTAATAATATAAAGGCTGACTGTAAATTTAATTATGAGATATTTTTGACTTAAATTTTCCTGAAAACGATATCGTGCTCCAATAAAATCCATGCAATAATTTCATTGCGCAACTAGGCTGTAGTGACACAGATTAAAAACGATATGTACAAAAACGACCTTGTCATCGCTTTCTCAACAGATTTGCAAAGAATAGATGAAACGTTATTTACGATGTTTCTACTACTAGAAATAATACGATCAAAATGTATACTGAGCGAAGTTATGTCAAAACATCTAGTCGTCCTTGTTCCATTCGCGTCGACGGGTCTAGAAGTAATGCCATTAGCACCAGACAGGATGTGGCCGATCACGTTACTGACATTAGACATGTATCTGTGACAATGACTTAGCGAACATTCTGTAATGCGAAAATAATCCATACTTATGTCTTCTAATTATAATATAAAGGTCTGTCTGGCTTGTCTATCTTTTAAAATATATGGATGTGTTCCGAAATTAAATTTAGCTTACTGGCTAGTGTTAATGACATATAATAATTGTGTCGCAGTCAACTGGTTCGAATAGGCGTTTGATTGTATGGCTAGCCCATTAATTGGATGCTGTAAGCAATAATGTGTCAACCCACAGAAAGTAAAATTTTGAGATATTGATGTATTTTGATACTACGTGACATTATTCAAAAAAATTCAAGTCATCTAAACCAAATAAGTATGGAAAAACGTTTCTTAACTCAATGTTTCGAATTTCAGGTGCGTTCCATATTTTGCAATTTATAAAATAATCTCAAATATTTAAAAAATAAATCTATCTGCTTTTGATTTAATATACATTCTATCAAAATAGAAAAGAAAAGATGAATATATACATACGTCTTCAAACAAATTTATTAAGAATAGGTTTGACATGTTTAGACGCCATTTTCTCAGAACGAAGTCCGTGTGGCTTGACACAGTATTGCTTATCAGCGTCCAATTAAACAACACTATTCTACACGCCTAATGTTGTAGTTGAGTAACGGCAGTCGTAGTTGAGTGCAACATATATGTATTCATTAATACACAATTTTCTCTCAAGTATTCTCCTAATATTTGTTTTTGGTTCAGTTTGGGGTGTAATCTTTCCTATGATTTGAAGGAATGAAAAAGGTAAGTTTTTATTCTAATATGTATAACATTTTTATTAGGCAAATAAATACCTATATGCTATTTTACATAATCAGCTGGTAAGCCGTTTTCCCATGCCGTTATCACTTTTGTATTACCTTAATATACACTTAAAAATAATAATTTAATAATTACTATATAGTTTATTGTCTGAATTTAATAACACTACAGAATTCGAAAGAGGTTGAAAATTACGCCTGTAAACATTACCAACATATAATAAAGGCATTAAATTCTAAATATCAACCGTAGAGTCGAAAATAATACGGTTATAATATAATTTTATAGTCTCACGGAGCAAGTTTCAACTTGTTTAGGCTAATTTATTCTTTATCTCAGCATAACACAGACTTTTATGGTGTATAAATTCTAAAAATGGCATCATTAACGTTTTCAAATTATAGCTACGTACGAATTTTCGTTGTAATGCAAATATTCTTAGGTTTTATGGCTTGAAGGGTTTGATATCAATTAGATTT
Organism: Hypolimnas misippus; assembly: GCA_037950945.1. Taxonomy (NCBI): domain Eukaryota; kingdom Metazoa; phylum Arthropoda; class Insecta; order Lepidoptera; family Nymphalidae; genus Hypolimnas; species Hypolimnas misippus. The sequence continues at coordinate 3,939,034 of JBBEEQ010000013.1, read as the reverse complement.
TTTTATTGAAATTGCTATTTTCGACTATGAAAACTAAAAACATTATATTTGTTATTGTTATAACGTTAAAGTATATATTTTTAAAAACAAAGTTGAAATATCTTTTTAAATTATGTCGCTGTCCTCAGTCGCGCATGAGCTGTAGCTGTACAAAAGATTCTTTATCCCGATTGCTTCAAATTACTGGGAACTAAATTTTGGTGCCAGACGGTTCTTTGATCATTTTTAAGAAGGATTGTACTCAGTGACATATATAACTTCTTGTATATTCATGTTTTATAAAACGAATCTTATCGCGATAACTAATGGTAGTAATACCTTTTTATTTACCGACGCTTCGACGAAGTTGCATTCGTCACTAGCTGATTGGTGTACCGTGCGCCCTTCGGTGGCGAGTACGCGAGTTTTCTTCGTCTACCCTCACAGTTAAATGAAATATGAAAAGTATAAATCGCGAAAACTTATTGTATATGTTGTTAAAGCTGTTGTAAAAACTACATAAAATTTCGTATTTATAAACAGCGCCTATTTTTTTATTTATATCAATTATTAATTGATGTAAATATTTTGGTAAATGACAATGTCAATTGGACCTTAATTGAACATGATTACCGAAATGTCGCGATACATTATTCTCAACCAAATGGATACTGTTACATACGTATGCTACTTAAAGTCTACATAATTTTCTTCTACCATCATGAATCCAAATTATTCCACATATTCGTCAAATTTCATTTCGATTCATCAACCGCTTTACCGTCATCGTGCAAGAAACAAACCGACAAGTTTTGACAATATTAGCATAGTAAGGATTCGAAAGTGAAAGGATCAGACTGATTTGCATCCGTTACTCGTTTGAAACATCTCAAACGAAACGCTTTCATCTCCGGGCAATGGATTTGTACACTCAAAGGGAATGTCATGACAACTTCGCACAAAGTCATCTTTGTATTGTTCCTCTTATTCAACGCGATAATAAATAAATGCTTCGCGTGATTTATTGTTTTTCATTTTAATGTTACGATTCGGAAATGTCGTGACCCGAAATTTTGTGGAAATTTTTTTTGGTCTGTTTGTGTTTACACGATTCTTTAATGACATATCAAATTTGTTCTTGTTATTAATAAAGGCTTTTAGTGAAAGTAAAGTCTATTGTTAAATTTAATTAAATATTGTTTTTAATATTGAAAGTAATAAGAGTATATTGAATCACTTACTTAAATATTAACTTACACTTTAATAATATGATGTTGGAATTAAATTATGTTAATTGTTTTTGACTTTCGAAATTTTACTTAAGAAACTTAAGATCTGTTTGCGGTAGATAAAACATAATGTTAAAATGCGGAGATATTTGTGACTTCATTGGGCCATCTGAAGTGTTTGGTTTTAAGTGTGGGAATAATACTTATTTTTGATTTTAATATATTTGTAATAATGATTTTATTTTTTGTGATCGGCTAAATCTTGTTACTGATATATGTTATATATATGATATGTTGTTGCTTGTTACTATATATGATATGTTGCCGCCTATTACCAGAGTTTTAAAATAAAAATATTTCTATAATTGGTCAAAACGGGAACCACGAAGCGGTGATCGGCGTTTTGATCAACCAGATATTTCAGTATAAAGTTCATTGTGAAGATACATTGTTGGGAAGTCGAGCTTTGCGGTTAGCGGCGTCATTTGGTTCAGTTGGTTTGAAAAATACAACCTACAGTCGAGTACGTGGTTATCTATTGTTTTCCTGTTCGGTAAAACGGACAAAACCACAAATAGAACAATAGAATAATGTTCAGTTTACCACACAAACATTTCATCGCGTCATGAAATATATTTTGCCCCGGCTACCTATTTTGCAAAAGCGTTTCGACGATTAGTAAAGTGTCAGACTATTTCTGTCGCACTAAATTACAGAACTCTCTAAATTATGTGCTTTGCTACTGGAGCTGTGTGTCTGTTGAATGCATTGGCGCTCTCAATTTGATTTCTGTCTGTGCAATTTAACGTATGTCTGCGTCATTAAGGTTTTCATAGATAAAGCGTATTATTGTGTGATTCGAATTAGTCGTGATTTTGTTTGGTAATATAATGTGTTTTAAATTACTCTTCGATGATTTCATATTTGATATGGTGTTAAGTTGGGGGCTATCATCTAAATCCTATATATCGTTTATGACTAATATACTAAGGATAAATATCTTTGTTTTGAAGTTAATGTTATATTGAATATTACTTTTTATGGGTATAATCTTCTAGCAGTACAATTATTATGAAAATTGCCTAATCGTTTAATTTTGTTACGTTACCTTTGATTTGATTATTCCAAAAAAGTTCTCATTCTTTGATTCCTAGCAGATAAAATAGTTGGAAAATCCATTTTCGGTAATATACTCGAAGTTTGGTATTAATTTACTTGCATAATAGTTAATTAATTCTATTTTTTTGGATATACTTGATCCAAAATAGGTTAAGTATTCATTGTTGTTATATACCTCCTACGAATGCAGACTACTTAGTCGGGTGGTGGTAAAACATTTTTTCTCAATTAAGTTCAGTTTTGACATACTGCGGAAGCTGGGTAACGGCCGCTCTCGTTGCCGTAATGCGAGACTAAACTTGATGGATATACCCTGGACGACACTAAAACTATTACTGCTGCGTTCATCACAACTAAAATATCGTGAGATCGACCTTTTATATCCCGGCCTGCAACTTTTTAAATATATTTTTAAAATGTTTATAAATATAACTTAAGAAAATAATGTTACTATACATTTTAAATCTCTTGAATTCATTTTGTGTTTTAAAATATCCAACTCTTTAATATAGAACTAGAACTTTGTTCTGGTTTTACGTTAATAATTATATACATCTTACGTCATTATATTCGATTACCTTGCAGTTGAGAAACGAGTTCATATATGTAGTTTTCCTTAAGTAATTAGAAGTTTCTTCGCGGCACCACTATACATGTATGATTCTCCGCATATAAACAACGAATAAGTAATTAAAAGAGTTATGCGTGGTTGTGAATGAAGAAAAGAACAGTATTTTTTATCTCAGTTTTATCTTTGTATGATGTAAAATACATTATCCTTAAACTTAGCATAAAGCGACTTAGGTTGAAAACTTAAATATGTGTATACTAGATTTCCAAAATCATCTCTTATAGATGCGCTAGGGGCTATTAAAGTCTGGAATGGAAAAAAAATCACTGGTCACAATTTATTTATCTGAAATTTTGAATTATTGACCTAGGGATCAATTATAAAAGAGGACCCCTAAAAGGGTGTGACGGGGTATAAACTACAGTAGGCATATAAGCCGCGAGAAACTGCTAGTAAAAATATACACGTACATAGAACAACAATCAAAGCAATCCATATAGATGTTATGACTAATAGTTTAAATTGAATAAAGTTAAATTTATTTTCGGAATTTCTCAGATCCAATCATCCGAGACCCCGAGTATTTGGTAAACTTCATTACAAATACACGTCAAAAAGTTCCGGAAGCTGTAAATAAGTTTAGAAAGATGATAAAGATCCATTTTTCTAATAACTCTTAAAGCTATGCTCCACAAACTATCAGTGTCATATATAAATTGGATGTCGGAATTTCGCCTCAAGTTTCGAAAGTTTTAAGACTCGGTCAGACAAATCCAATTTTAAAAGTTAAGGGTTACTTTATTGTAGATACAGCTCCTAGAAATAAGAATAATAACTTCATACATATTTTAAACGAAAGGCCTCACACACGGTCGCTCGTTCGAACTTTCTAGACAAATGAACCAGAATAAAATGATCGTAGGGTAAGGTTACATGAAAAACTTTCGAAAGGGGGCTACAGAAGTTTGCTCTTGCTCTTTTATATTTAATACGTTTTGGTCTCCGCTGGTCCTATGTTATTATTTATGTTACATTTTCCCCTGACCGCGGGCCCCCGGCTGCGGTATTGTTTTTAATTAATGCTACCGGTTCTCCGTACCGTCCTAGTGTTACAACAATTATTTTACCGACCTCATTAAGAAAGTTTGTGTCGAGAAGAAAAATATTCTACGCGTGAGGTTTCCGCTCTGTTTTACGTTCCTTTTTTTGTCCGGTTCGTTCCTCGCCTTTATTGTTGGCTCGCGATAAATATTTTTTATTCGTTCTCACTCATAAATCTTTTATTCATCTAATTTCTTGCGTTTTGTTTTAACAGAGTAACCTCAGAGAGCTTGTTTATGCTTCGCTCTTGTATGATTTTTTTTTATTTTTAAACATTCCCTCTCTTTGTTGATTTTTAATCATGCAAAATTATAAACGTAATTTTATTTGCTTTTAGTTTATGCATACGTCAGCGTGTTTAAGTGATCACTTAATCACGTTTATTTACATGATACACATTATCTTACATATAAATGTGTAAACATTAATAAATATTTTTATAATAACATACATAATTTTTATTACCAATTGTTGTAATTTTTTATGGATTTACCATCGTAACTAGATTTTTAACTCTATCATAAAAATATTTAGTAGTACGTATAAACAACTGTAGCTTATCTTATTTATTTTGTAAATATGAATGTAGTTAAGAGAATATTTCAACAAACTGAATAGCCTTTTACTTTTCAAACCTGTAAGACATCTAAGACAGTTCAATCAAATAGCCGTTTAAAGAGTTAGATAAATGATGAAATATGTGATGGCTCGTGTCCCGATCGTTAGTGCAGTGCTCGTTGTTTTGCTTGCTCGTTCATCATGTCTAATTGCTCCTGTGTTTTGCTCTTTTCTTCTGTATTTGATGTTTAAACTTCGTCTCGTTTCGAACGTTCGTATCGGTTGTTTCTTTGTTTGCAGATAATCTTCACTGATTCAATGTTTAGCTTTTTCTTTAATATTGATTCAACGGAGATGTTTGTTTCAAATATTGTTGAATGGGAAACATAAAGGTTTACGACCTTAATTGAAATATTATTAAATAGTTTTGTTTATTATTTGTAGATGATGCCCGTTTCTAATCTAAAGAAGGATATGGTGTTGAAGCCACCACGCTGCTTTAATGCGGGTTGGCGGGTATGTATGTGCCAGAAAGACACATGAATTTCCTCACGTCGAGCATTAAATTTTGTGTTTATGATTCGAACCCGTGATATGGACTGTTTAGAACAAAGGGTTACGTCCACTGGACTATCTCAGCTCTGGTCATCATATTATTTATTTCAATATTTTGTTATTCAGGACTAAAAAGAATAGGTACCATTAAAAATGAGTTTTTAATCATACATCCACAAGACGCACAAAAAATATAATGATCATAAGACTGTAAAAACTTAACCATTTGATTTTACAATTTATGCTTAGTAGAAAGATTTTTAAAGTGTTCTGAGTGACCTGAAGATAACATACAGTACAGACGTCGTGCAAAAAACTTAACAAGAAAATGTAGGTGATTTTAGTTTGATGGCTAACAAAAGGATCAAATAAAAAAATCGTAATTCCTAACAGAGACTATTAAAGCGTGTTCATGTCGTTTTAGCGCAATTACTACGTCATATTTTGACAGGAAACGGATTGATGGCACGAAGGAGGATAAGAGTAAAGAAAAATATCAAGTTAGAATATGAAATGAGGCAAGGGAGCTAACTCGCGTAACTGTCTTACGTCAAATTTTGAACTTCAATTTAATATTTTCATATATTAAAACAAAAGTTTCGAAGTTTATGTATAATGAAAGCAAAATATCAGCTCTCTGTAACACAAATATGTAATTTGATTCTTAGTCGCTGGGTAGAGTAAAACATTTATAATCAAGTATGTGAAAATTTATAATATTGTTACTTATATTGTTAATGTTACACTTGTTTATACCGATTTGAGAAATAATGTAATTCTAAATTTTAGATTATTACTGATGAAAGTAAGTACTTACTTGGGGTATGAATTGAAATGGTTAAATTTGCTAGTAAATTTATGTCTCTTTTATAACAGAGACGAATCGACTACCCATTTTCTATATTGCAATATATTTAATTATTAACATAATATTGTCCCAAATGTGTATTATTTATAGATACACGTCCCAAAAGAAATTTTGTACCTTCCATTTTTAGTTAATAATTTAATTTTTTTTATTTATATTTAATAAGAAAAGATGTTACGTGAAATTATAAAATATATATAAGTTAGGTAGTTGGAATAAAATTTTAATCTTAATTTTGTTTGAAACTTTTATCTAAATCAATCGTTCATCAAAAAGTATATTTCTAAAATATTATCATCAATGCATTTAGTTCAAGGAAAACTTCAAAGATGTTGAATCATTGGACCCCGTTAATGTTTGTGGATTCGTGATCGAGACGTCTAATGAGCTCCTTTGAATAATCACTGAGGAGACACATTTGCTTAATTTGAGTTGTAATTTGTTTCAACATTACTTTTTGTGTATTGACTAATTTCGAAGATTATATCTTTTAATATTATTTTGTTAGTTACAAAAGCTTTACTAAATGATTCAAAGACAAACCTTTGCGGTTGGAAGAGCAGAGAAGGAGAAGAAAGAAAAGGAATCTCAACATAGTCGTCATCTTAAACTATAACTACATCGAATTGACTGAATGTTGAATAAATGACAATATTTAAACACAATTTAAATATATTTTGTTTCAATACGAAATCTTTATCGACATAGAAACAATATGATCGGCGTGTTATTTAAAAGACGGATTTTATTCCATCCATCAATCATTCTATATGTACGAGTGATCAATCCATAGTGTCCGATCGGCCGTCTGTTGGGATTATGTTTGGACATATGTTGTTTTCTAAATACGTGATATCAGTTTTTATTCGAATATTCTCAATAAAGTGACATTTTCATATGAATTCAATTGGCACAATAATTTAAGCTCCTTTCGGGCTTCTGTGGTTCGTCAAACAAAACTTAGGTTTATCAAGTAATTGGTATGTAGGTATACCTATTTTAAAGATTGGTTTTAGATGTAAAATATTATCAGGCAAAATATCAAATGGTACAAAATTTAAAGTAGCCTTAAGTTATTGAGTACAGCATGAGATTTTGGTAACCTAAATTAATTGTATTTAAAAATTTGTTTGTAAGAACGATAAGATTCCAGTCAATCGATTAGATTCAAACAGAAATAATATTAGCTTAAATTCTAAGTACTTACATATATTAGGCTCTCTTTACAGCCTTTTTGCCGGTGAAATGTTCTAATATTTTCGTTGGTGGAGGACGCTGGTGGAGGACAACCTCTTAGCTAAACATCTTCAGATTATTGTTCTGTCGACCTTTTATTAAAAAGCTGCGTAAACTTTACGTACTAGTGTCTCTCAAGGGTCGCCAAACTGCACTCTAGACCTTAGTTTGAGTATACCATTTTGAGAACCTTCGCGAACTTTTATATTACATACTTAAAAGTTTCACCACTATACATGAGTACATTTAATTAAATTAGTGTATTAAGATTTCGAAATAGCACGATCCAGCAAAAATACTTGTGTTGGGACTAAAAAATATACCTAGTCGAAACATTATATCTAAATCTTTATGTATAAATTATATATCCGAGTTACCTTATTACGTCATTCTCCACCGTCACGTTTTCAATTAGTGTTCAGGGATGTTCGAAGTAATATCGTAGGACGTAACGCCTCGGCTATTCATCGGAGTTCATAACGTGACTATTGGCTACATTTTAATGCTCTCTGAAGACTTCTTTACGGTCAACGAGTATATTAAATTCCTGTTCATTCACTGTTTCGACTTTATGTATCTGTTGCTGTAATATTTTTCTCTTTGAATTGAGAGCATATTTTGTTTTAAATACAATTTAAAGCAACGTCTGGCAGTGTTTATTTAAATATAAAATGGCCGCTCAAAATTCCATCCATCCAAAGCAGTGCATAATAATTTTCATAAAGTTTAGTTTTAAGCCGAAACCTCTAATTTGGTCGCGGCACAAAGCCTCAACTTTACAATGCGTGTTTCGAAATAAGGATGGTGCTATGTTTACTAGATACGATTTTTATATTTTATAGCTTTCTTTAGCCAAAAATAATTGTTATTGACAAAAATATTAAAACTAGTAGTTTTTAAAAGTTTATAATTAAGAAACTGTAGGCGATAGTGAAGTTCCATTTGACGGAATTCAAAATGTCAACTTTCCATTATGAAAGATCATCTGCATTTAATTATTTAAATACATATAAATTAGCTGTGTCCTCCGATTTCACCCGCGTTAATTTGAGGAAAAATGTACTAAAATATATTCAATACTTTATCCCCTTACGCAGCGTACGCAACGAAGCTCTTAAAAGGAATATTTTTTATCGTTTTTGGAACATTTTTATTGATGCTCTGCTCCTATTGGTCGCAGCGAGATGTTATATAGCTCGACAAATGGATTATCTAACACAGTAAAAGTTTTTTTTTATTGGAACTATTTTTGAGATATATATTTTAGCCAAATGTTAATATCATTTGACCTTTTTATCTCCGATATCAATAGCAGATCTCGAACAATATAGCATCAGGGTTAAGTGTGATTTCGCTAATTAGCTAGCAGTCATTCACAGGTTTCGCAGCTGTGAGCCAAATTATCTCATGAACTGAAGAACAAACTTAAACAAAACTGGGCTAATACTATATATTCGTATTTTTTTACGAAATCTACAGTACAAATCGCTCTATGTAATATAATGTAACAGCCTTTTAATATCCCAGTGCTGGACAAAGGTCTCCCGTCAAGGAGAAGGTTTAGAGCTTAATCCACCACGCTGCTCCACTACGGGTTGGCGAATATACATGTGTCAGAATTTCTCCCGGCACATGCAGGTTTCCTCACGATGTTTTCCTTCACCGCCGAGCTCGAGATGAAATTATCACTAATTTAGCACTTGAAAAATCATTGGTGCTAGCCGGGGTTTGAAACCGCGATCATTGGTTGAGTACGACGTGTTCTAACCACTCGGCCATTTCGGCTCTCTGTATTAGTATATCGCTCTATATTAGTACGTATATTTATGCTTTTTTTTCGACTTATTACCCTTAAAAGGGCATTTATATATATTGAAAACGTGTAGTTTTAATTAAACTTCTCTCAGTTTTGACGAAGTATTATCAACTTCTGGACTATATTCTCGAACTCAGTTGTAATTAAATTTCAACTCTGGATTCGTATGACATCGTTCGCCTGTTAATTCTTAACATTGTTTGTTGTTTCTCGATTGTAAGTCAAACACATACATAAATGTTTGTGTCACTTGTTTTACTTTCGCGTTTGGGACCTTTGCATGCGTAATGCTCTCATGTTATTTCATATTTTAGATCTGTTTAATTATGACCTTTATACCTTATGTAGTAAGGTTCTGTTTTCTGATAGTAACGATACTATTGACCTGGAAAAACAAAGATGATTCTAGTTTGGAACTCCACGGCGTTGTTTAATAGTAAATATGACTATTACTAATTTCGTGCGTATTTATGTCTATTTGTCAATAAGTTATTCCTACACTTGCGTATTAATATATAATTTGCCTATAAATTTCGAAGTATTTATTTTTATTTTATTGTTCTATTGTTTATTTATGTTTTTTATATAATAATTATCAAATTAATACAAATGTACGCGCCTTTCGGTATTTGAAGTAACAATCTTAAATTCTGAAATTACGAGTGTCCTTCTATCAGTGAAAGAACAACATTTTTAGGGTTCCGTAGTAAAAAACGGAACCCTTATAGCTTCGCCATGTCCGTCTGTCTGTCTGTCTGTCCGTCTGTCTGTCTGTCTGTCTGTCCGCGGCTTTGCTCCGAAACCCTTAATACCAGAAAGCTGTAATTCGGTATGAGTATACATATGAATTACGCCGAGAAAGTCGTACAATAAAATCTTAAAAATATTTTTTTTTCAGGGTGTCTTCCCTATGTGTTAAGAGAGACCAAAAATTTTTTTTCTCATTTATCCCATGTTGTGGGGTATCGTTAGATAGGTCTTTTAAAAATATTATAAGTGTGGGAAAACCATTTTTCCGAACGACGAACTGTTTCCGAAATATTAAGCTTTGAAGTGTCAATTTTTCTTAGAGTCAAGTGTCCCCCCCCTCTACCCACTAAACTGCTGCGTCTAAAAATATGAAAAAATTCACGATAGCGGTACATATAATGAATTTAAAAGGAAAATTATCACGGCTATGTTGGTTCTTATGGTTATCGAGTTATAGATGATCTAAGTAAAAATAAATATTTCACTTTTAAAGCATCACATTATGTAAATATTAATAATTTTAAATTAATATATGAATTTAAATGAATAAATAAATAAATATTTAATAAGTTTAAATTAAAATAAAATATAAAATAAGGTATAAAACAATGTCTCAATAAAACATGTCGCGAGTGATTCTGAATCGCGCTTATGAAGTTTTCAACCAAATCACCATAGATTTCATAGGCGCTAATCAGGAAGGAAAATTATCGGCGCTAAGTATATTTTACAAGTGTTAGAATAATAAATAATCGACGAACATTTAATGTTCAAAATCGTTAGTATAATTCACATTCAAACATTTTTACGAAAATAGGTACTCGAAGATTGCTTGACCGATCTTGACAATTCTGACAACTACGGAACCCTACATTGTGCGTGGCCCGACACGCACTTGGCTGATTTATTTTTGTTTACTCCGATAAGCATTTTACAAGCGCTTCTTAAATTGAGATACAATATATGATGTCTTAATTTTATTGTTTTTTTCTCGAACTACATCATGATGTGCATTTTTGTTGTATCCTAAATAAATAATATTTAATGAAGTTGTATTTGACAGTTTGATAAGTTTTATTTCCGCTCTAAAAGTGTAAAGACGATTTCTGTCAAATAGTTTAATTTAATTCCATTCTATTTGTACAATAGATAGGGGAAGTAATCAACTAGGCATTTGTAAATTGATCTGTCCATTCCTAGTCACATGGCGTTGAATTTCATAAAATGAAGTGGAAATAAACGCAGGTTACCTTTGTGCTACTGAGTGCCAATACATCCTGATATTCGTCGACATGCTGAAATGTTTTCAACATATTATAGGCGGATGTCTCTTTAGAATTTGAAACTTTATTCCAATGCAATAGAGTTGACAGTGTCTTGTAATCGGAATGATTTAGTGCATCGAAGCGTGGAGCCTGCAAAGCAGTCACTTAGAGTAACGTATTTCTGGATCTCGTGTGAATTTTACGTCACCTGACGTGAGACTAGCGTTTATTATATTGATGTCAATAACTCAAAAGGATTTCTCAATGTTAAAATAACTAGCTCTGTTACTGAAATGTGTTTATTTAAAGAAGTATTCTGGTTTGAAATAATATTTTACTAGACTTTATGAATATTATATATCAAAGTTGTCAAATGTAATGTCTTTAAAATTGGTACAGTTTTTTTCATTGTATACATTTTCTCTTACAATTTATGTATTATATTTGATGTGTATTTATTTTGTTGTTAATTATTTACAAGCTTTGCCTAGTGGTTTTACTCGTGTGAAATTGTACTTAACAGATTAGTTGGATGCTGATAAGCAATAATGTATCAACCCACAAAAGGTCAAATTCGGAGATATTGATGTATTTTGATACAGCATGAAAAAGTTTTTATAGTCAATTATACTTCATTTTCACATTTAATGTCACTCGCAGTTTACCTAGGATTACCTAGTTACAGGGTCACAGAGATGTTTTATTTATTACTCTGTTACAAGTGTAATTCCCGCCCAATAAACAGATTGTATCTAGTTCAAGTTGTATGCATTGGTTCTGCGAAAGGCTTCATTGAATTTTATCTTCGCATTAGCGTTTGGAGGCAGCGAGGACATGATCAAAGCGTATTATGCTCCAACAGATTTGTGGGAATATTCTTTTGTAGTGTGTTCTATAAGCCTTATTGTGCTTATGAAAAATAAATTATGACATTTTTGTTTACGCAAGGGAAATCTTCGAAAAGTTACCCGAATTCTGAGGGATCGGGTTATGTGGAGATTTATACTCACCAAAACCCCTGCGATGGCCTTTCTCAGCATGACAATGGAGAGGCCGCGGGATTTTTTGCCCATGCGCATCCGCTGCTCCTATCGTGCGACGCTCCGCTCGTCGTTGGCGGAGCTCATTTCAGGAGGACATAGCGTGGTCTTGCATTAGCGTTTGGAGGCATCGAGGGCAAGATCACAGCGTAATATGCCTTCTTGTGCTTATGAAAAGAAATTACGACGACATAAGGAAAAGCTATAGATTTTTTTAGTGTGCTTTGTTTTTATTTGATCCGTTTGTAACTGTGTAAGAGAGTATAGTAATTTAATTTTTACTCTAATATCGATTAATTTAAGCTTTGTACGCAAGAAATTGTGGTAATAGATTAATAAAATAACCGGACAAATGCGTATTGGACTCGCACACGTTTCAAAGAGAACGTCAATTCTAAATTTGAATAAAAATATTTTTATTTTGTACGTGTTCAATTCGCGTATAACCGCTATTTATTGTTTGTTCTTATAGAGGCAATAGAAATTAGCATTCACAGAGGTACACCCCGTTGAGCACGGAGACGCACGCAGAGATAGATGGACCGACAGCGGAGACTTAGTAAAAGGGTTCTAATGATGCTTATTTAGTTTTTATCAAAATCGTCCCCGAAAATACTTAAGACACCCTTCCTTAAAGTATTTTTCGCTATTCCTTATAGTTTCAGATTTGGCTAGTACGCCCAGTTAAAAACATCATATATATATACTTTTGTGTAAGACTTAACATTTCTATTTTAAATATCAATCATATCAATTTAAACTACGTCAGTTCGAAATGTACCGTTACTTAGTGACTGAAACAACGTGAGCGAACTGTGTTTATGACAGGTTGAGATCATTTATGCCTGTTAATAATGTAGAGCCGAAATGGCCTAGTGGTTAGAACACGTCGATCTCAATCGATGATCGTGGGTTCAAACCCCGGCTAGCACCGCTGATTTTTCAAGTGCTAAATTAGTGTTTAAATTCATCTCGAGCTCGGCGGTGAAGGAAAACATCGTTAGGAAACCTGCATGTGTCGGAAGAATGTATATCCGCCAACTCGCAGTGGAGCAGCGCGGTGGATTAAGCTCTAAAACCTTCTCCTTAATAGGAGAGGAGGCCTTTGCCCAGCAGTGGGATATTTACAGGCTGTTACTTCTGTTATGCAAATTTTAATATTTACGCTTCTTACCAATACAGAGAAACGGATTTATCTCAAACGGAAATCAAAAACTCCCACATTGGCTTTGTACATGTCACAGGCACGTTTGCAATATCAAGTTTTAAATAAATTGTTAGTTTCAATTGTTTTAGTTGGTATTGTTAAAAGATTTTTGATATAAAAGCGTAGAAATAATTCATTTTGTACTGCAACTATGATTAAACCCGCATCTTTTCGCAATATTTCGTAACAGTATTGTTAAAAACAGTTGTATAAAAGCTAGTAACTTCGTTCATAGATATCGTTTACATAAATGATTTTATTATTAAATGCAATTGTTTTATTTTGAAATAACTGCATTCGAAAGATAACTCGCCAATTGAAAGAAATTACGATGATAATTGGACGCTGATAAGCAATAATGTGTTAAGCCACACGGACTTCGTTTTGAGAAAATGGCGTCTAAAGATGTCAAGCCTATTCTTAATAAATTTGTTTGATGACGTATATATTCATCTTTTCTTTCCTATTTCGATAAAATGTATAATGAATCAAAAGCAGATAGATTTGTTTAATATGTTATCTAATAATAGGTTTTTAAGTATTTAAGATTATTTTATAATTCGCAAAATATGATACGCACCTGAAATTCGAAGAATTGAGTTAAGAAACTTTTTTCCATACTTATTTAGTTTAGATGACTTGAAATTTTTTTGAATAATGTTAAATAGGTGATGTAGTATCAAAATACATCAATATCTCCAAATTTGACCATGACCATGACCATGAATCCAATTTATGTTGCACATTAGACAAATAGTCTAATAATATTTTAATTATGTATTGAATTTATATAGTTGTCTTCTAATATTATAAATAATAATATTTTGTAAGTTTGTGTGTAGTGTTCTCTGAAACTACTGACCTGCTTTGAAAAATTCGTTTTGCGTTAGATAGTCCGTTTATTGAGGAAGGCTATATTACATCACTTTGACTCATAGGCGCAAAGCAGTTACCATAAACACGAATGAAACCGCAAAAGGCAGTTAGTATATTGTATATTAAAATTTAAAAAAAAAAAGAAAATAGCGAAAACCCTATCCAAATCGTATCAGTAGTATATGAGAAAATCACGGCCATATAAACTTACATATGTATATACAGGATAAACACAGAACCCCCTTTTTTGGAGTCGGTGAATATTGTGAAAAGGACTTGTTTTTTTCTGACTGTTTTTTAATTTGAATTTCTATTTAAACAGATAATATTTATTTCTTTTATCACCTTTCAAGATTTCAATTATTCAAGACATTCTCGATATCGATTTATATTTCAATAACAGTGTTTTCTCTTTACAGGTAAGACGTCGTTAGTGTCCTTTGTTTAGAAGGCATCATTATCCGCAGTCAGCTCAAGAATGAACTTATGAAACTGTAAATCTGTACTTGAGACATCTTTTTTTACAGTGTTTTTCTTAAATAGGGGCATCACACTTACCAGCCCCCATTAGGATTAGTTGTATATACAGGCTTATAACTGAGAGATAACGTTGATGATAACCGTGGGTGTATTCACCAAGCTTTTAAAAGCTTTATTGATTGCCATTTAATAACGCTGTGATAATAACATTTAAATAAACCGACTTCAAAAGCGTAATATGTAACTCGGTTCACATTACACGCTACTTATCGTATTTATTTTAATTTTTTGTACTCATGAAATTGTAAATTTATAAAATAGAACTACTGAGAGCTTTGAATTTTATGTTAATTAAACGTTGAATTCCTAAAATCATTGATATCATATAATTTAATATCTATAGATTGTTTTGGCGAATGTTTCCTGTGTCAAATTGTAAGTATTGTAGCTTGTAATCTAAATATATATAACTCAAAGATGTCTGACTGACTGTCTGACATAGTGATCTATCAAAGCACAGCCCAAACCACTAGACGGATCGGGCTGAAATTTGGCATGCAGGTAGATGTTATGACGTAGGCATCAGCTAAAAAGGATTTTGATTAATTCTACACCCAAGGGGATAAAATAGGGGATGAAGGTTGTAATTTTGTCAATTTTAAACCGATCCGGCTGCATGCATAAAGCTACTATGATGTAGGCATCACAGATATCGCATACGCAGTCGCTAGCACCAGCTAGTATAAAATATATAAGTCTTTAGTTTGTTTACATTTCGTCTCGTCCTCTGTGTTGAAAGAAGAAAGAAAACATCGTCATAAAACCATGTTATTGAAGAAGTTCTAAGCGTGTAAAATTTATATAGAGACATATACTTCATGCACGTATCAACACCACCATTACCTAACTTCAATTTATTCTAAAATTTTCTTTAAAAAATTAAAAAAAAAAAACGAATACTTGATGCAGAACCATATTCACGATACTTTTTATTTATGTATTAAGTATAAGTAGAAATGAGCAAATAAAAAAACAGCTTTAGAAAATGTTAATAAAATTGAAAGAAAATAATTCGCCATTAATTAATTATTACATTAAAATCACAGGGCGTAAAATAAGCTTTTACTGTGCTGTTGCGAGAGGACTTTTTGATGAATAATTCTCTTTTGATGTAGAGACAAAACCTCTTACATTTGTCCGGCAATGTTTCATTTTTACCCGACTATTACAGACGGAGGGTAATGTTTTTATCAAACTTAAAAAAAGAAGGAGGTTCTCAATTCGTAATTCGTCAATCATAACTGGTTTTGAATTTTAGATTGTTTCCATGGATTTTTCATTAAAATTTGGGTTTTTAAATCAAAATAACTGGAACAAGTATATCATCAAAGTAAACGGAATTCTGTATTATGTAGGCTGTCAAGCTTTATTATTTTTTTATTTATTTAATTAAGGTTTGTTAATCTCGTGTTACTAACATCATCACGCCAACGTTACTCACCTAATATAGTGTACATCATCACGAGTGCCTGTCTCGCACTAATTTATAGGCACTAGAGATAAATTACATCTTAATTCACAATTAATTAACGTATAATCAAATTGTACATGTGTTGGTTCACAAGTAATTTGCTCCCAGTAATCATCCGGAATGCTCTCGAATGTTCATTACGTTTCTATCGGATTCTGGCCTCAAATTATCCGATAGTGTCAATAATACTGCCTAGGGATCTAAAGGACAAAGCGTTCTTCCCCATTACGGTAATACTCAGCTAAACTTGACTGATTACGCTCTCGGGGGTTGAATTTTTCTAACGTCACAGCGGTGGATATTAGCGGTATTAGAGGATCCTTCTAAGTAATCGAAGTTTCAGTGATTAAATGGGAATTGTCTTCGGTAACACGTAGCCTTTTCATCTGTTCATTTCGTTTGATGCTGGATTTATTTTTTGTTTTATCCTAATGTTAGGTTTGAAAGTAATTGAACAGAGAAAATAGAGTTTTTTAAGTTTTTTAGGTATCAGTTAAATTTATGTTTATTTAAATGGTTGCTTTAGTTTTGTATTTATTTAAAAATAATCTTCATCACTTTAAAATACGTTTAGGTATTTCTAAACTGGACGCAATGTTATGCAAACGTGCCGCGTTGATGAAAAACTTCGTTTTTATTGTTAATCGATTTGAAAAAAAAGAGAAGGTTCTCAATTCATCGGGGACTTTTTTTTGTATGGATGGTCACCGGTAAATCCGCTGATTGGGAACCGATTTTGTTTTTTTTTAAAGCACTAAATAGCAGGTCAAAGGTATTACTTATTTTCTTCCATTTAAGTTTATTTGTATTTATTAAATTCTATTGAAGTCGAATTTTTTTATTTAAAATTTTACCTTTTATATATATTATGATAATTATACTTATGATTCAAATAGAAATCGATAGTAGTTTCATATTTAAAAGTCTTATATGTAACTTGTCGATTCCAAAGCCTACTTGAAAAAAGTATAATTCAATTTTGAATAGTTCACTACAAATACTTAATTTTGTAAAATTATATAGAAGATTTATTTGTCGTTATTGTAACTACACAAATGTTGTGTCTAATAAAATTACGTTTTTCAATTAATAATAAATAGGTTTTGATATTCGATACATTTGGCGGTCTGGGTCGGTTTTACTCCGGGGTTAGTTACTCTATATCGGTTGCCTCCAGAAAACGTGTCGATTTCATTCGTTGTGATTACAAATTTCCCCTGAAAATAATAATCTTTAATCTTGAATACATATACAAGTTGTCCACTTGGCATGTGTTAAATATTTAACCAGCGTTACCTCAATCGATATTTAAAATTGAAAAAACTAAACTAATTTTTTTAATTTCTTTTTCATAAATGGTAAATCTATACGTATACGAGCCTACAAGATTCAACGCTTCCTCGTATAATTTTATATAAAAATGCTTTGCCTTTTAGGTGAGGCAAGTATTACGTAACGCAATTTTCGAAGATTTTTGATCTTTTTAAAAATGGATGGATCGTTTACATCCCGAGCAGGATAACTAATGAATAAAATATTGTAAACAAAAGTTACTAGTTACTTTAGGAATCCGGACCTTGTCCGTTCGTCCGTCTGTAGAGGGCTGTCATTCATGAACCGTAAGAGTTTAAATTTTCACAGAATATATAATTTTATTACCGTCGTAACAACAAATACTAAAATATGTCAAGTGCGATTCTTACTTTACACGTTTTTTATATTGTTATATAATATCGCATTGTTTCTTTTATAAAAGTCTTTAATAAATATTGTTTTTTTGTAAATAGTGAAGTATTTTTATTAAATCGGCGTATAAATTTGGCAAGCCGCTTAATTGGATATGTCGGAATGCATCGTAACTAGCTATTTAGCGACTGTAACGAATTGACCCGGCCGGTCGGTCACGCCGCGGATTTTCTGTACACGGAGTTCTGATTCGTGCTGATGATGGAGGATGAATGGTTAATTCACTCATAGTAACCTAAATTTCTGTCTCGTAGTCAAATCAAAATCAAGGTTTTCAGGAGCACTTTTGAATTGTCAAAACAGAAATAAAAAAAACATTAATACGTGAGCAAAAATTTTGTACCTACCCCTTTTTACAAAAATTGTGCTGACAGAGGAGTATTCAACACACACATACATACATCGCACACTTACAGTTTATATACAAAAGGAGATAGGATTTTTAACTAAGCATAATAAATAAATCGATACGAAAATATTACGCATTTGACGCACTCACGCACACATACTATTTTGTTTATTGTTAAAGTCAGTGGATAAATTGAGAATAGATTATCTGTGGTTAATCTCGAAATTAGTCGAACGTTCTATGGTCGAATTCCGACCGCTAGGCGACCACTTGCTTAAATTAATAAAGCTGCCACCGGTTCGAAATGTAGATTCTACTAAGAAAAATCGGCAAGGAAATCGGTAGTAAGTTAGGTAATTATGAAAAACTGTCGTTAATTGTATCAAAAATATTTTTAAAGAGTAACTACTAAGTTTCTTGTCGGCTCTTTTCAGTACAGTCCACATTCCAAGCCGGCGGTAGCTTCACGTGGACCTGAAATGACAAATTTGTGAAGTGACGATTTGAAAGAGCTTATATTTGAATAAATTATATTTTGGGTTTGAGTAGAGTTTGATTTTGGGTTGATGGAAATTTTGGAGCAAAAATGTTCTTCGATTTCCATTTCTTTCTCTTGTATCTTAAGTGAGAATTACACTTAAAACTTTTGCTCTCAGACGTTCATAAAGATTTACCTTAATCATTTCTCATTGCTTTACAGGTAAAAGAATTTAGTGTAAATGCCTCATTTTTGACATTTGACACAGCTTTCGTAATAACTTACGACGTATCTTTTACTATGTGACAAGAGCTGTTTTATATCGCTCTCCAGAGTAAAAATTACAAATGTAATTCTCGACTTACGACGACTCCTTACAGATTATTGAGACTATTGATTTTTATTTAAGGCTATACTAAACACACGTGAAAAATGTTTAGATGTGTGGATGAACTGAATTAGAAGCAAACTCGAGCTGTGTTCATGTGGTTTAGACTGCAGGACCATTGCGAACTATAATTACAAGAAACCATTCAAATTCGAAGTAAAAAAACATACTAGTATATTTTTATGCGATTATGGTGTAGCAGGTCATTAACGTCTACGTACGTAATTATATTACGCTTTTATTCGGGAAACTAACGGATATTGATGGACTAAATAATGAAATATTTCATTATTTTCATTTTATTCATCCAATTATTCCATGCGTCATGTTATGTCATTAAATTAATAATGATTGTTAAAAGTTTATATAGTTTAAAAACGAAATTTTAGTAACATTCAACCGACTAGAAATGAAAATACGTAATTCATTTACTCGGAGGATATTATATATTTTTTCGACGGACAAAAATTATTATTGCCGCTTAGTAAGGGAAGCAATTGAAATTAAAAAACATAAACCTTACCTACCTACCTATACCTACCTATACCTTCAATCGCGATGACGGATTTAAATTGTCGGCCGCTTGGAACCCGGTGATGAATTAATTGAACAAAAGTGAAGTACCTCGAATAATGTTCGTGCGAACCGATTGTGTTAGTGTAGTGTGCTCCCAGCATTATAATAACGGTAAAGACAATATTGATATTGTGAGGGTAGGCGAAGAAAACTCGCGCACTTGTTGCCAAAGGGCGCGCGGTACACCACTCAGTTCGTGACCACGACGAATGTAACTTCGTCGAAACGTAGGGCAATAAAAAGGTATTACTACCATTAGTTATCACGATAAGACCCGTTATTGAAATGAAACTATTTTAAACGGATTTAAATCGCGTATAATTATTTTTATCTGACGTTCTTGACGTTCTTACGGGTAGACTTCAGTCTACCCGTGACCACGAACGCTGCAAAGTGCTCGAAACGTCGGGATGATAAAAATAATTATACGCGATTTAAATCCGTTTAAAATAGTTTCATTTCAATGAATAATAATCGCGAAAATCTAAGACAACGATAAGACCCGTTATATTAAATATGAATCGGAGGATATTGACATACATATAACTAATAATAACATAAAAACAAACATAAAAAAGTCTTATTAAATGAAAATCTTCGTCTTTTTAAAACTTGGTTAAAAATGCATACCACGATAGTAAACAATGATAATGTTATAAGTTTAAGGATTTAGGCACCTAATGTCGACCAATTTGCAGCGTTGCGTAGCAACCAGTTAGTGACTGAGTCTGACAGGCTTGAGTTTCTTTAACAATTTCTTAATTTCACTTCATTTTTCATTCTTTAACAATAATAACAATTTACGAGCTTATTAAATTTGGAAATTAATACAGATTTTTAATATTAAGTATTATCTATAAAATATCATTGCAAGTAAACACAAAAATTGATACATACAAAGAAACAAAAGATGCATTTCGAAGTCTGAAAACAAAATAGTGACTCCGATACACGTATTGACTGTACGTTAACACGCAATCGAGGTCGACAGCCATTGTTTATTGTGTACCGTTGGATATTGTCATTATTTTTCCGATAGTTCAATCAATCCAAGGGCGTTGTTGACTGTTTTAACCTTTGTTGTTGCTTGTTGCTGCAGAGATGATGGCTTGAAATTTTGCTTTTGAAGTAAATGCGGCTATATAAGGCACTAGCCTTGCGACTTTGCTCGCGTATGTTATGGAATTTGTTAGAAACGATTCAGAAATTTGCTAAATTTGTACGTTTTGTATTTTAAATTCACTGGCGTTTATGGTTAGTGCTTCTCCTATGAGTCGTAGCGTGATGTAATATAGCTTTCACAATAAACGGAATATTTAACGCAAAAATAATTTTTCAAAACGGATTAGTAGTGATGATAAATCAGTCAATCAGATAAGACAGATTATATATGTTTAGATACGTAAAATATTATAAGTTCATTCTTCAATTATACCTATAGTTTCTTGAAGAGATCTCTGGTAAGAGACAAGACAACCTACGTAGACGACTTTAATATTATTGTCTGATTATTTTACGTGATAGGTAAAGAAATAATTGAAAACGAACCTATTGTGTTAGTCTTGTGTATTCCCAGCATTATAATAACGGCTAAGACAATGTTAATACTGTGAGGGTTGTGCGCGCGCTGTACACCAGTCGTGACCACGATGGATGCAATTTCGTCGAAACGTCGGACAATAAAAAAATATTATTACGACTAGTTATCGCGATAAGACCCGTTATTTAAAATATGGATGCTATAAATCACGAAAGTTTAAAATATATAATTGAAAACGACAATAATAATAGACATGACAGACACGTTGGCGCAGTGGTCACTGCATCTGACTGTAGCGCTAACGGTCGTGGGTTCGATCCCCGCTCACGGCAAACGTCTGTATTGGCCATACGGATGTTTGTCGTGGTATGGCTGTTTGTGTTAGTGTTGTGTATGTTTCCGGTACCTCGACACAAGGTCACATGATCTTAATGGGGGCCGTTGAGTGTGATACGTTTTACGTTATTTACATATGCTGCCTTATTAAAAATAATTAAACATTCGTTAAACGTGTGTGAACAAAAATTCGTACTACAAATCCGCGTCTAAGGACAGTTTTGATTTAAATATGCTTTAGATATAGATAGACTACGTTTAAATGAGTTTAATAGATGCCTAAAACCTATTTTAGCTGTCAAATGTAACCTTGTAACATTTCATCAATAAGTTTTTTTATGGTTTTCCTCGCCGTTAATATTAAAATATTGACAGCTTTGCTTTATCATGCTTAAAAGAAATGTTTAATTTTTAAACACTGTTTAGCTAGACACGTTGAATATGGCAGATAGCTGGAACCGCTTGTCTGACACAATAGCTTGTCATCAAATGTTATAAGATTATCACCACCAGCCCATGGTTCTTATTCAATTTATCACGTTGCGGTTGAGGAAAACGTTACGCGGAAACCCGCATGAGTCGGGAGTTATTTTGAAACGTGTCTGTTTATGCGTCTATTCGTAATGGCGGATTAAATTCAATTTCCTTCCCCGATATGGCAAAAAGAGGCATTAACCCGACAGTGAGGTGTGAATAAATCAAATGTAGATTTACATTTTTTTGTGCATTAAGGCGTTAGACGTAATATAATTACTAGATTTGAGTAATTAGGGCATAATGATTTCTCGTTAGTGTTAACAGAAAATGAAGAAAATTAATTAATTATTGTGCTTGTTTCGGGGTTTCTTTTTAAAAATATATCGATAAGTTTTTTAAACATAACAAAATAGTTTCTATTGTAAAATATGTGAAGAAATATTTTTCTAGTAGTTAACGTGATAATATCTTTGTAACAGTAGTTAATGTGATGATTACGGTATATTGCAATTTTATATTAATCTGACTTATATCAATTTAAATAAATAAATAACGCATCACACTCAACGGCCCCCATTAAGATCTCATGACCTTGTGTCGGGGGTCCGGAAACACTCACAACACTAACACAAACACCCAGACCACGACAAACATCTGTATGGCCAATACACACGTTTGCCGTGAGCGGGGATCGAACCCGCGACCGATAGCGCTTTAGTCAGTTGCAGTTACCATTGCACCAACGCGTCTGTCATTTAAGTTTAAATATAAGTTACTTACTTAATAAAACTGACTTCCAAAGAAAAATGAAGTTTCTATGGGACACGTCTAGAAGCGTATCCTTTCAAACAAATTATTTTTCAAAATCGGTTAAGAAATAATGGATTTATGAGATAACAATCATTTTAGAACCTCCTCCTGTTTCAAAGTCGGTTTAAAACAAAATGTTATACATGCCGTGTCTCAAGTATTATCCAATGGAAGAAAGGAATTTGAATAGCGAGACAAAGGGCGCCATTGTTTATTACAACCTATGCTAAGAACGTGGGATTAGTTCTTATGACATTCACGTTTCTTGCATCAATGCGTCTTCTGAAGTTTAAAGGGCATCACTTTGAAAGCCTTTTTGACGCTTGTATGTATCTTTGTTAGGCGAGTAATACATTTGTAAGTTTTCTTGTAATTAATATAACAATTCTATAACCGAAAACTGTGGCTGTCGGAAATAAGGCGCTGACAGTAAATAGAGCAATGTGGTAAGTAGTAAAGTAAAATAACTGTGTGTAAACGTGACACTGCTGGGCAAAGGCCTCCTCTCCTGTTTAGGAGAAGGCTTAGAGCTTAATCCACCACGCTGCTCCACTGCGAGTTGGCGGATATACACGTGTCAGAATTTCTCCTTCACATACATGTTTCCTCACGATATTTTCCTTTACCGATATGAATGTAAACACAAAAACAATTAATAACTCAGCGGTGCTAGCCGGGGTTTAAACCCACGATCATCGGTTGAGATCGACGTGTTGTTACTACTACGCCATCTCGGCAAATCTGTAAAGGAATGACAAATAGACGCTGATAAGCAATACTGTGTCAAGCTACACGTACTTCATTTTAAGAAAATAGCCTCTAAAGATGTCAAACCTATTCTTAACAAATATAGTATGTCCATCTTTTTTTTTAATTTTTGATAATATAATGAATTAAAATCAGACTGATATATTTAATATATTATCCATTAAAAAGTTTGTTTAATATTTGAGATTACTGTATAATTTGGAAAATATGGAACGCACTTAAAATTGGAACCAATTAATTAAGAAACTTTTTACCGCACTTATTTAGCTTACATGCCTTCAATTTTTTTAATGATGTTAAATAGGTGATGCAGAAACGAATTACATCAATATCTCCAAATTTGACTTTTTGTGGGTTGACACATTATTGCTTATCAGCATCCAAATAGCTAATGTATATCTTTATGAATGTCTGAAAGCAAAACTTATAAGTGTAATTCTGTTGTCTTTCTTTAGGATTACTCTGTAGTCTACGGTTTAATGGACTTGATCGGTAAAGACTTTTAGATTCGTATTAATTAAAGAAATGATATGGAGTATAAATAATAATGTTTTAGTTATTAAGCCTATTTTCTTGTTCTTGTATTTGATTCTGTTCTGTTAGAATAACTCTGGTCTGCTCTTAATTATTGAAATACGCTTCGTATGTTGCTTTAGTAAATATTTTAACATATGTGTTTAATAATTAAAATATTAAAGTAAAATTAATTTATATATTTTAAACTTTCGCGATTTATACTATTCATATTTAATATAACGGGTCTTATCGTGATAACTAATAGTAGTAATACCTTTTTATTGCCCGACGTTTCGACGAAGTTACATTCGCCGTGGTCACGAGCTGACATGACCACGGCGAAACTTCGTCGAAACGTCGGGCAATAAAAAGGTATTACTACTATTAGTTATCGCGATAAGACCCGTTATATTGAATATGAATAAAATTAATTTATCCGTTGTACGACTGTAAAGTACTGTAACTATGAATTGCTATGATGTATAATTACTACGTGTATAATCGTATTAGTAGTTTTTAAATAAATTCAGAACAAACGAACGACTAAAACTGTAACAATGTTATTTCCATAATTCTCTAATAACATTTCCATTTTAAATTTAGTTATTAGTTTATGTAATGAAGGCTTGGTAAAGAAAAGTGTACAAATATAAATGTTAACTTCCAATTTTTATTTTACCAGTAACAGACAATTGGATGCTGATAAGCAATAATGTGTCAACCCACAAAAAGTCATATTCGGAGATATTGATGTATTTTTATAGTGTGTTACCTATTTAACAACATTAAAAATAATTTTAAGTTATATAAACTAAATAAGTACGAAAAAAGTGTCTTAATTTAATGTTTCGAGTTTTAAGTGTTTCATATTTTGCAATTTATACAGTAATCTCAAATATTTGAAAAACTTATTATTAGATAACACGTTAAATATATCAATCTGCTTTTAATACATTCCACCTTTTATCAAAATAGAAAAGAAGAGATGGATATATACGTCTTCAAACAAATTGATTAAGAATAGGTTTGACATCTTTAGACGCCATTTCCTCAAAATAAAGTTCGTGTGGCTTGACACAGTATTGCATATCAGCGTCCAATTAATAGTTTGACTAGATTTAAATGTGTCATGAGCTATGAGCTTATGTGAAAATTCGTGCTTTTGAATTTACTAAGTAGTGTCTCTTAGTCAGGCGTAGAGTATTGTTAAAAAAAAAAAATAAAGCTTAAATAGGTACAGGCATGGTATAACATCATTAACGTCAGTGAATGAACTAACATCCTGTACAACGTCCTACAAATGTCCAGTGCGTGCTGACCAAAGGCATCTCCGATCTTAAAATAAGAACATTATCTTTGAAAATTTGTAAGCAATCGAACATGACGTTTTTAAAAGAGAGTGCCGAATTCAAAAGCAAAATAAATTTCGTTTTCTTGGATGCTATACTTATTCAAAGCATTTTGATTTTAAAACCAAGAACTGATTTTGATGAAAATTTAATACCAATAGGTGAGTATACACTTTAAAACAATAACCGAATTGGGCTAGCCGTTTTCAAGTAATCGGGATCGGGATACAAGATACATAAAAAAATCCCCGATGAATTGAGAACCTTTTTGGATGTCGGTAAAAAATAGCACAGATTCCGTGATCATGCAAACATTTCCACATCGCGTACACAATCGCATACAATCTGCATGCGATTGCATTTGACATATGTCGTTAAAATTGCTTTGAATAAATCAACGCGTCTCGCAGGGGGCCGGAATCTGGGCTGTGTGCATGTCCATACATATTCAAACAAGTCGTTCGTCTGGCGGGTCGTTATAATGATATGCGTTTGTACTCTGGTTATCTCTTCATCTGCGAATGTCGCTGTTCCTATCGTTAGTTTGTCATTATTGTCAATTTAGGTGCATTTTTTTGTAGAATTTTTGGGTAATTTTTAGTGTAAACACGTTTACTTGTATAACGTTAAACTTTTGTGTAAACTTCGAGTATTAAGAGAGCGACAATTTTTATGATCCATTAACATGATACAAAAGAAGTTTTTGAAAATTTTCAAATAGTAGTAAATAGTGTAGTAGTGTGTAGTTGTAAATAGTGTAATTTAGTGATACATTTGATATTTAAAATTTTATTCTTATTGATAAAATTCGCACATTTAATCAGTCCGTTCCTTTGTGCTTTAATTGGTCAAAACTTTTCTCAATTTCGCAGATTCGGCACATAATTATCTGGAACGTATCGATTTAATTCGTTCGAATGAGTAAATGGAATCAATTTGTTCCTTTTTATTTTATTTATTAGTTATGGTTTGGCTTTAAATAATATTTTAAACGGTCATTTACACGTGCCATTGTTAAAAATAGAATCAAGATTTTCACTAAAATATTGTCAGATTTACTAAAATTTTTAAGATTTGAACGTTATGTAAAAGACATTCGAATTTTCAGTTTGGTTTTCGATATCTGCAAGCGATGGTTGGCTGAGGCTTATCGGCTAAAAGTTGTTCGTTAACCGTTCTCGGATTTTGAGCGGACGACATGTGGTGTAACATTGATGGATTTATATGGAATGTTTATTTACTATTGTCTTGTGTGGTTTTTGCGAATTTTGTTTGTGAATTAATAAAGGTGTAGCAAATCTTGTTGAATCAACAGTCAACATATTGTTTTCTATGGAATTAATCTAACGAAATACGTAAAATTATAGCAGTTAATTTTTAGTCTTTATTTTTTTACCCGACAGTAGTGAAGTCTGAAAGGAGTATTATGTGTTTGAACTTTCCTTTATCTGCTAGTAACTTATAGCAATAATGTGTCAACCCACAAAAAGTCAAATTTGGAGATATTGATGTATTTTGATACTATATAACCTATTTAACATTATTCAAAAAAATTTCAAGTCATCTAAACTACGAAAAAAAGTTTCTTAACTCAATGCTTCGAATTTCAGGTGCGTTCCATATTTTGCAAATTATAAAATAATCTTAAATATTTAAAAACCTATTATTAGATAACATATTAAATAAATCTATCTGCTTTTGATTCATTATACATTTTATCAAAATAGAAAAGAAAAGATGAGTATGTACGTCTTCAAATAAATTTATTAAGAATAGGTTTGACATGTTTTGACGCCATTTTCTCAAAACGAAGTCCGTGTGGCTTAACACATTATTGCTTATCAGCGTCCATATATCTGTCTTGATGGCCATGACCCTGGCAATCAACTGCGCTCTCTTGTCTCCGGCCGCTTACCGCATTGAGTGCCACAGAGGGCCAAACATTTCAAGTCTAGTTTTAATGAGTTGCTTACGCTGCAGAAACTACACTTAGATGTTAGAAACAAAAATACTTAAGTCAGAAGTTTTTCTACTGTCTAACGATGATATTTTGAGTACTCTATTCTGATACGAAAGGTTACTTATTTTTTATATTTTCTATAACGGGTGTTATAGCGATAACTAATGGTAGTTATACCTTATTATTACCCGACGTTTCGACGAAATTGTATTCGTCGTGGTCACGAGTTGACTAATAATAAATAAAAAGTAAAAATCGTGAAAAGTTTAAAATATGTAATGTATTTTGATTATAGAAACGAGGAATTTTAAAATTCAGATTTAATATCTTATAGCTAATGCTGTAAAATATATATTAACCCATAACTTAATTAATAAGAGCTAAATTGTTGAATAATACAAATATATAATCCGACGCTAATGTAGTTTGCCCATTAATTATCTTACTCTACGTGGTACGTGATGAATGGTATGATAAACAGCGCGAATTTAATTCGCTTTAATAACTGGAATCAAGCGTACATTCAGCTGAATTAGCGGAGGAGACAATCATTTGCGGTCACGTACGATGTACGCCCGTGACGCCGTGTCGTACGGCGCGTCACGTGGATTCTTAAGAGACGTGACTCGAACGACACGCGTCAGATCAATTATGGAACATTTGTTTTGTATAAATTTGGTTCGAATTTGTTAGTTTATGTATAGTAAGGTAATTTTATGATGACTAGATGTTGATAAGCAATAACGTGTCAACCCACTAAAAATCAAATTCTATATATAAAAAAAATATTAAATAAAATAAAAGTTTTTTAACTTAATGTTTCGAATATTGACGTGTGTTCCTTATTATGCAATATTTAATAATTAAAAACTTATTACTGGATAAAACTACTTTTTATACCAATCTGGTTTTCATTCATTATACCTTTATCAAAACAAAAACAAGAGATGGATATATACTTCTTCAAACGAAATTGATTAAGAATAAGTTTGATATTTATAAACGCCGTTTTCTCAAAATTAACAAATATACTACAGACAATGAGACCAGTTCAAGTGTTTATCGTCCATACTTAAGGTATAGGTACTGTAGGTGGTATATTATAATCAAAATAATTATATTAAAAATTAGGAACTTACATTCTCTTTATGAACATAGCCTACTTGTCATGTCATGGTTTTACTTGCGTTTATAGTTACTGCTTCGCTACTGTAAGTCATAGCATTATTTAATACAGCCTTTGGCCTGAATCCTCAGACTATCCAACGCAAAAAAAAAATTCAAATCGAATCAGTAGTTTCAGAGCATTTGCAAACAAATTTTATCTCTTTATAATATTAGTAATTGTCCTTAAAAAATATGATAACTAATGCAATTATATTTTACTAAATCGAACTCATTGTTTCTTATATTAGCAAGTACAAATAAACAAATTCTCTACCTTTATAATGTTAGATAATATTTGTATAAATTTACATCATTGAAGGTTGCATTTATACTATAAAATTTAAATATAATCTCAATTACAGTTCCATAATTGCTAGTTAGCGCTACAACGGAGTTGCATGTTAAAATATACAATTCTAACATTATAACATGGGAACTGGGTGCCGTGTTTATTCTGTGTAATAAATATTGACACGACAGTGCGATATCTTCGTGGTAATCGACGGAGAAGTAATTACGCGTTCATTAGTGTCACCGGCGCGGCACGCAACGTCGCGTGACAACCGTAGTTCATCCCGTTATTGCCAAATAATCATGTTTTGACACTCGAATTGATATTACGTAACGATGTAACGTAATCAATTAAATGATTGATTGATAGATAGATGATACGCTCGGTCTATTCAATTAATTTTATAATAATGCTCGTAATTATTTATTTTATAAAATTAAACTATCAATATATTTGATGTATTTTTAGGAATGGTAAAAAGTTATTTGAATTAAGAAAGTACTGATTTTTTTCTTTTTTTCTCTAATCCTTTGTATTACGCACAATATTGCACTGATACTGCATACGACCAAGGGTCTTTGGTCTATAAACATGTCTACGGAGAATTATAATATAAAAATTTGTTTATTTCAGACCACACAGATCCATATAAATGTTAATTACAATAAATTATTCATTTATAAATTAATTAATGTAAGTTAAATTAAATTAAATTAAATCAAAAATTAATTTAAATAAAAAAAAATTACACTGTATTGGTTAGATTAGAAGTTATGCGCGGCTGTCCGTGTGTACTACGTTTCCTCCGTAAAATGGCGAACCGTGAGCCGCCACCTTTATACACTACTCTTGACGATGTCTATAAACTGTTACTTGAAACGTTAATGGAAATAAAAGGCCTCGTTAATAACAGGCTTTTTATTAATTTGCATTCCTCTATGGGAATATTCCAGATAGCGAGATTATATTTTTGTAATCCTCGGAGATTTAGTTGCTTGGTCATTAACGCGACTAGAGTGCACGCCACATCGCGTGCTCATTCCCGGTTCATCCCGATTGTTGCCATGTAATTACATGCTTGCCATTCGAACTTGATATCTAATAATGTTTTACTTGAGATAGTAACAGGGCTACTTAAGATTTTGTTTAGTCAAATTAGTCATTATTCTGCGAGTAATTTTTTGACTTTTTAATAACCATTCTAAGAGCTATAGACGACTGTGTGTGTTTATACGTATTTGTATATATTTCAAGTTTTAAGAAAAGAGAATAAAAATTTCGTTTACGTGCACGTAAGAAGCTTTTTTATAAAAATCTCTTGTTTAAGATTTTCGAGTTACAAAGCAAACTGTAGAATGTGCCATTTGAATAAATTTGCGTTAATTTGCATAAGTTATAACAATAACAAATACAATAGTTAAATGTTCAGATGTAAGTTTCCCGTAAATGGTACAATCGTGTAGAAAGTTCTTACTCCATTTTACTGTATTAAATTTTCTTCAAACCAAGCGAGTTTAATATTTCAGCTTAAACATACTAAACCAAGATCGTATGTGCCTCGACTACGAAGTTTGGAATAAAGGGAGAAAGATAGAGTCGATTATGGAGCACAAAGTATTTGAAATTAAAAGTTATCTCCCGAGAGGACTCGCAGTTAACAACTCCGGCAAGTTAATACTTCAGTGCCGGGAGTTCGCGGGTTTTATTGTCTATATATTACATAATAATATAACAGTGTCACGGTCTTACTGATACTCTAGGGATGTAGGGTCGAATTGTGATTATTTTTATTTTGAACAAAGTAATGGAGTATTGTAACTATCGTTTTAATTATTTCGTATTCATCAAGGCGAGAAAATGAATATTTCATTACTAACATATCTTAAATGTTTTTGTACTGTATGCAAAAGTAAACATTTTAAGATTATTGTAATTGTGAAATATATTGGACTTTAGATTTTAGTAGGATTTGATTATCTTTGAATAAATAACAATTAGTTTCGGCGTGTTGAATGTACGCATGTCTGCATCTTGTATAATTAAAAATCGATAAATTTTTAGATCACGATATCGTGACATCACGCTTAAGGCGTTTACCAGTGAAGTTATGCTTTGATCCATGACTTGCTGATCTTTAAGGCTATAGCAACAACCATGGTATATTGTAATGGCTTAGATTGTTAGTTTTATTTGGACGCATAGTATAGAATTTTCGCTTTGCGGTTTTCTGATTCGCTTCATTGCGTTAATGGATTCACTACTAATTGTTATTAATGGACATTTTACCTGTATTTCAATTCTTTCTTTCATTTTATACAAAGGTCGTTGAACAGTATATTCTGACTTCCAAAAAGTAGGTTGCTCAAGTTAAAATTGAAAACGGAAGACCGCAAAACGTTCGTGATTAGTGCAATCGTTGTATTGTACGAACTGATTTGAAAAAGATGAAATACCGTGTATAGTAACCGTTTGGTTTAAAAAGGATTAAAAAAAACATAATCAACTCATGACTTCGCACCGTGACACGTTACAATGCTGTAAAAGGTTACGACATGCTTCATAAAAATCACGACGCGACGTCGCATCGTGGTACGATGAAATATTTTCATTTAAAATGAACAATAAGTCACGTAGTAACGTCGTCTAATGTTTTTTCACGATGCATGTCATTTTATAGATTATGCACAACGCGACGTTTCAACGAGGTAATGTGTTTTGGCTGTAGCGATAGTGCTTCGTAGGAGTCCGCTATTTTTTTACTAACAAACTTTGATATATATATCACGATCAAAGTTTGTATGATACTTTAATATATACATCAAAGTTTGTAAGTTTATCCTCTATTTATTCCGAAATTTTGATGGGATCTTCTTGGGATGCCCACGAGTGTTCCTGGCCCAAACAGTTTATTATAAGTGGCAATGCAACGTATGCCGGGTACAGCTACTAAAAATGCTTATTATATTTATTTTATTACAATACATTCGAAGTGAATTCGTCCGTGATGAGTTAGGGTGGCTGCTTAGCGCTGTTAGTTTAGTAAATACAAATCTACTTTTAATGTGTTCTTGTAGTACGTGTAGCAATTTCGAGCGAAGTTTCTGATGAAGTTTTGAGAAACTCGTAGTTATGTCGTTTGCTTCATAATGAAACAAGTTATGCATTTTAAACGCTATGTTGTGTGTTTATGAGTTACTTACTACATATGTATAATGTCTGTGGTTTTTCCGCCTTCATCAAGATTCTTAAGACGCGAGCAGTAAGATTAAATTATATTGTTTAATGTATAAGTTTTATTTAAAGTATTACTAACGACCCGCTCCGGCTTCGCGCGGATGCAATGTAGTTTTCTACGATATCGCATTATAAATTTTTGAAACTCTTTATTATACTGTAATATGCACGTATTATCTATATATTAATACGTAAAACAAAATCTTTATACGAAAATTGCGGTGAAGGAGTATGAGTATTTCGCACACTTATATAGAGCAGGAGTACAAAATGCTATTATAAAAATACATTAAATCAATGAAAAGAACATTAAACACACTACCATAAATTTTACACACATACACATTTATACTCTTTTATTTATTATTAAAGTCTATTGACAAATGGAGAATAGATTATCTGTAGTCAATTTTGGAATCGGTTGAAAATTTAATGAACTATGGTCGAATTCTGACCGCTAAGCGACCACCAGTACGTATAGACCTTCTTCTTGGATCACTCGGTTTATTGATGAAAATTGCATTAAAATCCATTGTGTAGTTTAAAAGATCTAAGCGTAAGGATGGAAACGAATGTGTTTTATACCATGTAAACAAAAGTTGAGGAAATAATAGGGTAAATAGGTAATGTGTATGCCTGATAGTTATAGAGAGTAACTTCAGTCTAGGAAAGGTGTTCCTCAATCATGTGTGTAATCATAATATCGTTAACATCAAATTACTTTATAATTATCTAAGTTTTATAAAAACATTATTCATTTATAGAACCTTGAAGACAAGGTAAAATTGTTATTTCTAATCCTATAACTGTACTTAATAGACATCTTACAAGTATTTTTCTTAACTGTTTTTTATCACTATCAGCTTATATTATACTAGCTGGCCCTCGTGGTTTCACTACTTTGCTTGTATGAGTCGTAACATGATGTAATATAGCCTATAACCTGCCTCATTAAACGGCCTAACCAACGTCAAATTCACAAATCGGTCAAGTAGTTTCGGAGTCTGTTTAATGCAAACAAACAAATCTTTCCTCTTTATAATTGGATGCTGATAAGCAATAATGTGTCAACCCACAAAAAGTGATATTCTTAGATATTGGTGTATTTTGATACTACATCACCTATTTAACATTGTTAAAAATAAATTGAAGTCATATAGACTAAATAAGTACGGAAAAAAGTTTCTTGATTAATTGGTTCGAATTTCAAGTGCGTCACATATTTTGCAATTTATATAATAATCTCAAACATTTTAAGAACTTTTTATTTGATAATATATTAAATATATCATTCTGATTTTAATTAATTATGCCTTTTATCAAAAAATAAAAGATAAAATTTATATATACTTCTTTAAACATATGTGTTAAGGATAGGTTTGACATCTTTAGACGCCATTTTCTCAAAATGAAGTCCGTGTGGGTTGAAACAGTATTGCTTATCAACGTCCAATGAGCGTAGATATAATAGATGAACGTAAGAACACGTATTATAAATAGATATATTTATTTATATTTTATCCTTCTCATATTATTATTTTCATTATAAATTGAATAACAAGTGTAATGAAAATCTAATTATCCTGTTTTTATTAGTACTAATTAATAAAATATTGTGGTTTAGTATATTATTTAATTTACTAACTTTTAGGTATAACTCATTATTATTATAACGAATGGACTATTTTTTTTTTGTTTTACTATTTTTACACCCTACAAACGAGCAGGCGGGTCACCTGATGTTCAGTGATCAGAGAAGCCACAACCGCGTTTTGGGCTATAAAGGAATAAGGGATTGAGGGAATTAGGAAGTGAGGGTTGTTAACTTTAGGTTCTTTCGCTCATCGTTCAATATTTTTATGATATGTCGCTTGCTTAATACTAAGTGACCGAATTCAAAAATTTACATATTTGGCCACAAAACGCATAAACGTTTTACACTTGGGACTTCGGCCGTTTATTAAAACTAGATTTTTAACTGCAGCATTGTATAAAAGTACATTTTAATTACTAATTTAGCTAAC
The DNA here is from genome assembly GCA_037950945.1 of Hypolimnas misippus. NCBI lineage: Eukaryota > Metazoa > Arthropoda > Insecta > Lepidoptera > Nymphalidae > Hypolimnas > Hypolimnas misippus. The sequence goes on along the minus strand of JBBEEQ010000013.1, from coordinate 3,904,843 downwards.
TCGTTCCACACAGATTTTGAATTCGATCATTTTAATACTAATTATACAATATGGCCTCTAGATTATGTTTATCAATCTGGACGACTTTTACACTCAAAATTTCAGCGATGAATCCAAGACTAAGGGTTAAAATTCAATTGTTCTGTCTAATAAATGGTTTACAAATCAACTCGAACAATGATTCATCATCATCTACCTAGCATTTTTCCCGGTTATACCTGAGTCTGCTTTCTATTCTAGTCTAGATATTGACGAGTTACTGATTTTTACACAGAGCGACTGCCATCTGACCTCCGCAACCTCTGAAGGCAAGCCAGTAACCATTTAGACTAGAATAATTTCCCTACTACGAGTAACAATCATTATCAGTTGATTGTGATAACAACCGGGACCGACAGCTTTAAGTGCTCTCCGAGGCTCGGTGAGGAGACCCACAAGGACAAACACCCAGACCTAGGAACAAATATTTATACAACTATAAATATCTGCTCCGAGCGGGGATCGAACCCGCAACCGTCCGCGTTAGAGGTACATTCAGCACCACTACACCAGAGCGGTCGTCATCAAATTGATCGATGAATATGGTGCAGTATTTCATAAATAATTATTGTCTATTAAAATAATTATTTAAATATCGTTTTCATAAATTACACATTTTCTATATTAGTAGTGGTAAATATCCAGGATGTATTATGCAATATTTTGCGGTTTAAACTTCAGCTGCCATAATATTATTAATATGGTATATGCACTAATTATCTGTTTATTACATACTATAAATCATGCACTAGTACAGACAAACATAACGATGTTTTCTTTATATATTTTTTTTCGCGATTTATAGTATTCATATTTGGATGCTGATAAGCAATAATGTGTCAACCCACAAAAAGTCAAATTTGGAGATATTGATGTATTTTGATACTACGTCACCTATTTAACATTATTCAAAAAATTTCAAGTCATCTAAACTAAATAAATATGAAAAAAAGTTTCTCAACTCAATGTTTTGAATTTCAGGTGCGTTCCATATTTTGCAATTTATAAAATAGTCTTAAATATTTAAAAACCCATTATAAGATAACATATTAAATAAATCTATCTGCTTTTGATTAATTATACATTTTATCAAAATAGAAAAGAAAAGAAAAATATATACGTCTCCAAACAAATTTATTAAAAAAAGGTTTGATATCTTTAGACGCCATTTTCTCAAAACGAAGTCCGTGTGGCTTGACACAGTATTGCTTATCAGCGTCCATTTAACATAACGGGTCTCACTCGCAGCTGAGTCAGCTCGTGACCACGACGAATGAACTTCGTCGAAACGTCGGGCAATAAAAAGGTATTACTACCATTAGTTATCGCGATAACACCCGTTATATTAGATATTTTCTTTATTTGAAAATATGTTATATACATCTGGCTCGAAGAACCAATTTATACATATAAAGAACAGATACACTTTAGTACTGTAAAAATGTAAACATTGCTGATACAATACTAGTTGAGCCAGCGACTTCGTTCGCGTGGACGTGGCTTATCGCATACAAAGCAAACTTGTGCTCTGTGGCGCATTTTACACTCGCTAAATAATAGAATTTTCTAAGAAAATGGCCTTTTCCTTTAGTTTGCCGTATACTATTACTTCCCAGAAGTTGATCCTTATACGTTACACTATTAGATGGTGCAATAATACAAAATGCGTTATTATTTCAAAATTATGTATGTAAATATTATACTTTCATGTGAATTTAGTTAAAAGCTATTAATTTGAAATTACAAACAGACACTTCAATTATATTTATTTGTATATATGGACGCTGATAAGCAATACTGTGTCAAGCCACACGGACTCCATTTTGAGAAAATGGCGTCTAAAGATATCAATCGTATTTTAATCAATTTGTTTGAAGACGTATATATCCATCCATGTTAAGTTTTCTATTTTAATAAAAGATATAATAAATTAAGGGTAGATGGATATATTTAATATGTTATCTAACAATATTTTTTTTTTTTTAAATATTTGAGATTATTGTATAAATTGCAAAATATGGAATGAATTTGAAATTCAAAACTTTAAATTAAGACACTTTCTTCCATACTTATTTAGTTTAGATGACTGTATTTTTTTAATAATGGTAAATAGATGACAGAGTATCCCAATAGATCAATATCTCAGAATTTGACTTTTAGAGGGTTGACACATTATCGCTTATTAGCATCCATATGTAATGACAAAATTGTTTCAACACTGTCGCGCCACAAACCGCGACGCAGCAAGACGATCGATTATAAAGTGTCGACCGCACTGAACTTCGCGTGATAAACACCACCGCCCCCATATATTTCATTTCGCCTGTCATTAATCTTGTCTGCAGCCGAAATTGAATCTACTGCGCGTTCACATGGGTGTATTATATCGAGGAATTTAAATATATTCACGTTGACTTTTATTTAAATATTCACTGTCATACTACAAAAGACGCATTAAAACCATGTTGAACACGTGTCTAGCTAAACAGTGTTTAAAAATTAAACATTGCTTAAAATATTATCTAAATTGCTTAACAGCGAATAAACTCATAAAAAACTTATTAATAAAATTTTATACGTTACATTTGACAGCTGAAATAGGTTTTTAACATTTATTAAACTCACTTAAATGTATATTAATCTATATCTAAAGCATGTTTAACTCAAAACCATCTTTAGACGCGGATTTATAGTATGGATTTTTTAAACACGCGTTTAACGTGTGTTTAAATCTTTTGTAGTAAGACAGTCAACGTCGTTTTGAATATGTAGATTTTAACTGATTATCGTGACGTCAAAATGGACTTGTCGTCTAATATTTATAATTATGAATTGAAATGAAAATAATTTAGGTACGTTATTCAAGAATTTTGAATCGTCAACACAGAAAACAGAATTTATCTAAATGAACGTAATGCTACCACTGATTCGTAATGTGAATTCTAGAAAGTCGTAATTATTTCATTTCGTATTTGATGGCGAAAGAAAAAAAAGCTGATGAGATCTTTAGGTTTTTAGAGACATTGAGATACTCTATAGAGAGGGTCAGCTCGTGACCACGATGGATGCAACTTCGTCGAAACGTCGTCAATAAAAAAGATGTTACTACCATTAGTTATCGCGATAAGACTCGTTATATTAAATATGAGTAGTATAAATCGCGAAAATTTAAAACATATAAATACTATCTTACTTTTTTCTTTAACAGAAGTAGAAGACTGCCCAGCAATGGGGTAATCGCGGTGTATGATCCAACCAAGTAAACCCTAATTTAATTATAATATTAATAGGTTCAAGTTGTGTTAAAATTAGCACAAATTATTTCGCCAATGTCACGTAGGATGGAAGACAGGATGGAGATTCGTCGGTGCGGTCGAGATTATAACTTCAATTAAATTTTGTAGACAAACTAAAGCGGGAACTTCATTGTTCCACTTAATCCCTGTCCCGAAACTACACTAATACTAAAACGATTAATAAAACAGGGTGTCCGTCTGTTTTTATCATCATTATATAATTTAATAAAACTTTAATTGTCTGTTTGTTCAAGCATCGCTCGAAAACAATTTCTTGAAACTTTTTGTTATAGCGCGCTTGTAAATTAGGCGGATAATGTCGAATAAAAATGTCTAATTTAAAAGAATTAGGCTTAAAAAACTTTTTTGTATACTTGTTATGGTGCGTGTAGATTGTTTAACAAAATATTTTATAGAACAATGTTATTTAATATGTTTTATTAGTATGGAATATATGTGTTATTAAAAACATATATTTTTGTTATATGTTATAATGTAATTAAACAATCTATATCCATACTAATATAATAAACAGAGCTAATTTTGCACCTATTTTAACCATTATTGTATCATTTGGAAGATATATGATTCTAGATGGTCATAGGCTATTTTATGTATTGAATGTATGATGTATAATATGTATTTGATATTCTTTTAGAACAAAATCTATATTAACGCTAGCAAAAGCTTAGTATTAAATAAAGCTGACGTGTTTTATAGCTACAGTTTATATAACCTGGTAATTAATTTGGACGAACCGAAACGATCTTAGACAACATAGTAAAAAAAGTCAAATTGATTGCTATGGCTACTTTAAAAATGTGCAGAATTAGTTTTGACAATAATGGCTTAAACATAAAATATAGATATATGCTGTCACGGCTTTATTGTAGAATTAATCAAAATCCTTATAGAGTATGCCAACGTCATAACATCTACCTGCATGCTAGATTTTAGCCCGATCCGTCCAGTGGTTTGTGTGCGTTGACATACTTTTGAGTTATATATATTTAGATTGTAATTTAACCATATTAATACTATTATGTATACATATGTATACTATAATAATATTTAGTACCTACTAGTGGTCCTTTGTAAACAATTAAAAAATCTTATGTAATCCATACAAGTATGACCTTACTTACAGTGGGCTCGTGACCGCGGCGAATGTAACTTCGTCGAAACGTCGAGCAATAAGTAGATATTACTACCACTAGTTATCGCGATAAGACCCGTTATATTAAATACGAATAGTATAAATCGCGAAAGTTTAAAATATATTAGTAAGGCCTTAGGCGGAATCTAGTAAGTGAGACAAAGTAAATATTTGGAGCTCAGAACCTATACGCTCTAAACGTTTTTGACAAATGAGCTGTCGTAAGATTCCTATGTGTCACGAGAGTGATATATGGTTTACTTTTTAAATATTTTTCTTGTTAATCGATCAATTTGTGTGACGTAATTTATTTTTGATATATCTGCTTATGGGTTTGCTCGTGTTGATATTGTTATGCCCAAAATGTGTACAAGAATCTTTTAATTGTAATTAAAAAAAAAATTTACTTCCTTGAAAGAGATGAAATAAGGTTTTATTTGTTCAACACGTGTGTAGGTAAACAGTTTAAAGTTAAATTGTTAAAATTTAATAATTAAATATTATTTATAACCTGGTCTAAATTGCCCAGAACATCCTATCAAAGTTTCAGGTTTAGTTCAGGTTTCGGAACGCATAGAGGACAAACACACCAAGATTTTATTTATATAGACTAAATTACCACGTCTAAAATTTGTTTCATTCGAAATGTCTTTAGACGCGGATGTGTAGTACTGAATTTGTATTAGTGTGTATTTCTATTATATCCTATTTAGGCCTATTTCTTTCTGATAGGTTTGAGTCCAAACCTAACGTTAAACAACTACTATACAGAGTGATTTTAGCGTGTATTTTATAAATGACTAGCTTCGCTCTTGTAAATAGTAGCGTGATGTATATATATATATAGCCTTTTTCAATGAATGGGCTATCCATTGAAAATGATCAGTAGTTTTAGAGTTTAGCCCTTACATTCAAACTTACAAATATAGAAAGTAATTTACCTCTTTATTATTTTAGTATAGACTAGATCTAGATCGTGGCTTCGCTCGTGTTAATGTAGAATTCCTGTGAAAATAATACGCATATATACATAAAATTTAAATCATTGACCATCTAGAATAATGTAGCATTCTTTTAAAAGGTACCATAATAAAATAAAAAATAGGTTCAGTGGATCACGATTTAAATTAGCAAATACGAAATTCGTTTTCTTTTTATATAGATTCCCTTTCCAAATATTAGTACGTATTAGTGATGTGCCGGGTATCCGTATCCGCGGTAATCCGAGAAAGAAGGAAGATCCGTATCGTTTTGGCGGATTTTTTTACCGGTCTCTATACTATATTATTAATAAAACAAAAGACCGACGAAGGACAAGTCGAAACATGTCTTGCCTATCACGCAAAGTGTTAAGTGGCGTCGACTATTATTTTCAAGTAACAAAGTTAAGTAGGTAGTAAGACCAAAAGCCATTAACCAAAGAATTGAATTGAATTAGTTGTAAGTAATAAAGTTAAGATCCGTATCAGTATCCGTATCCGATCTTAACACCAAATATCCGTATTCGGATCCGTATCCGAGGATACACATTAAGCGATCTGGCACATCACTATTACGCATAGATTATACGAGTATTTAAAATTACATTTGGATAAAATAATGTTTAAGTCACGATGACATATTTCATTTGTAATTGTTTGATGAAAATTCTGACCTTTTTCATTGCGGCCGTTAAAATGAAATGATAATAATGAATCGTAGAAATCATTAAGCCGATTGTATTGTTGAAAAGGTAATACTAATTTCATCCATTTTAATTTACGGAATAATGGTAATGACGGTTCAGTAATTAAAAAAGATACGTTGCTTTAACTTTATATACGGTTAATTGAAGGAAAAATGTTTAATTTCGTTCTATTATTGTATCAGAAAAATGATTGATGTGTAATGTATAAAGCCTGGAACATATTGTCGGACGTAATTTTAAATTACTAATGTTTAATTTGCGTGTATACCGACAAGTAAGCTAGGATAATTAATGGCGGATCTACACGGTTGCTATCAGTATACTATTTAAATTTTACTATAATTATATCACAATCATATTCAGGTAATACGTAACACTTAAAAGCCTATTTTCAATCTCTAAAATCCGCTGCCCTGACTTTAGCCTATTTAGCTGGTAAATCTGATATAAAGTTGACATTTTTAACCGATTTTGAAAAAGGACGAGGTTCTATGTTCGGCAGTTTTTTTTAAATGTTTGTTCACCGGCTTCAAAATGTTGTAGAAAATGTTAATTTTTTGCGTTATAGTTTACTTATTTTGTTTTTAAAGTCGATTTATTTTTTAAAGTCTTTATTATAGGTTTAAAGAGGACGTACAATAGTAGTAGAATATATATATAACAAAAGCATTAACCAAGCATATGAAGGTACATAAAAGAATAAGAATTGAGAACCTCCTCCTTTTGTGAAGGTCGGTTTAAAATAATCTGTATGTCGTTTCGGACGTCGTATTCGGACATGTCGTTCTCGGAAAAACCAGACTCTTATCGTACTTCCGGTCGCCCAAGGCTACGCGTAACTTCTGTTGACAGTTAGCGTGAGCTTACTAAATATTCCACTTCTATTTAAATAGGAACTCGTTATTAAATAAAAAATAATAAATAAAGCTTTGTTATTAACAAGTTTACACATTTGTGAGTAAAACCTTTCATTTAGTTTTTAGTTGTTTTTTTTAAATATAAAAAAGGGGAGCAAACGAGTAAGTAGTACCACCTGATGTTAAGTTACCATCGCCTAAGGACATCTGCAACACCAGGGGCGTTGTGGGTGGGTTGTTGACCAGATTTCAATTATTATCGTGTCGGTCGCTACTGTCGTCCGATAGTATGTTTCAGGCTTAATAATGACGAGTCAGTTTTATTGAATTTGGTTGAAGAGAATGTTTATAGTTCAATAAATAACATTAATCAAATGTTTTTGAATAGCTATATTCAATTCTCAAATCGACTGTAGCTTAGACAATGATGTTTTTTTCTACTACAGCGAGTAATAATAGTATTGTATTACACTATATAATTTTCTTATTATGGTAGTATTTTTACAAACAAACCATTAGAATGTAATTCAAATAGCAATAGCTATGTGTATTTTATGTGTATAAATTAGGATAATGTGAAATCACCATAATATGAATTTTAATAAAAATTTAATTTTTTTGGCAACATATCATAAAGTTTCAGAGTTCAATCAATTGAAGAATACGAATTAAATCTAATATTTTCTTCATCAAATCTTTGAATTTATGTTAGAGGCCATAATTAAAAGTTGGTTAGTGCCGAGTTCCCTCATTAAAAGTTCACACCTAACTCAAACATTCCCGCGTACACAATACCAACCGAATAACTTTCCTGCCTATGGCTTGAATATCTTCATAATTAAGGTTGAAAATCAAGGATTTTGATGTATATCTTTGTATTACATTTGTCTCGTGGTTTCATGCGCGTTTAGGTTGCTCTTACGACCTCCCTAGTGTGATATTACATAACCTTTAACTTTCTCTAACGAACAGGCTTTCTAACACATTTTTTCTTTCAAATCGTACCGTTAGATTTTGATTAGCGCGCTCAAACAAACAGGCGAAATCAAATTTATTAGTATAAATTATAATAGTGCTAGTTAATAAATTTGTCCGCAGAATCCAAGACACTTTTGAAAAGAAGTTTTTCTGACTTCTTTATGAGATAAATAATAAAAATGATATAAAATTAAATTAAGATAAAAGATAAAACTGTTTTTCTATTTTTCTTTTCTTTGTACTAACTAAAAGCTTATTGCCTTACTACAAAAAAGTTAAACGCGTGTTTTTAAAAGTCCCTACTTACAAATCCGGGTTTAGGGACAGTTTTGAGTTAATTATTTCAAGTATATGTAAACACACGCTTAAAGAGTTTAACCAATCTTTAAATTTATATCTAAAAACTATTTTAGCCGTGAAATATAACGTGTGACATATTATTAATAAAGTTTTTCATAACTCGCTATTAAGCAATTTAGACATTATTTTTAGCGATATTTAATTTTTAAATTCTGTTTATCTAGATACGCGTTGAACATGGATTTATTTCATCTTCTGTAGTATTCATGTTTAAAAAAATGAACAACGCTTTTTAATAATTTTTAAAATTAAAAGATCTCGAATGAAATAGATTTAGATACAATTTTTAATTTTAATTATTTGTTTTGACAATAAAATGGTCTTTCTATAACATTTTCCAACACAGTCTAACTCCAATATTGAAACTTAAAGTTGAACAAACAATGACGAAAATTAATTTCCTCTATAAATAAAAATATATATTTCTCATCTCGCCAGCCTTTCCCCTAGGTATTTGCGGCGTCTAGAAAAATACTCGGTTTAGACATAAAAGGCCTTTATATCCAGACCTGAACTCAGCGTTCCCACAGGTGGTTGTGCTTATTACTTTTAACCGCATTAAAGATGGGTTCCTGTTTTTTTAAAAAAAGCAAATTAATGCTAATAAAATGTTGATATTCTAGCAAAGATTGTTTTTTTTTTCAAGACACTTGATGTTATAATGGTATTGTTTTGTGCGTTTTGTGTTGTTATTAATTGTGGAAGCTGAAAATTTGCTGCGAAATCGTTAGCTTTGATATGAATTCAGTACAGTAAAAAGAATAGTCGAAAAAATATAAGAGTCATATCGTTTTTTCATTGTGAAATATTATAAATAATAAATTTAACTGTATAACAGAAGAGGAAAACAGGTGTTATGTTAAATTGACATAACAAGCTCATCGTGTTAATCTATACTAATATTATAAAGCTGAAGAGTTTCTTTGTTTGTTTGTTTTACATTACTCTCAGGAACTACTGGTTCGAATTGAAAAAATATTTTTGTGTTAGATAGTTTATTTATAGAGGAAGACTATAGGCTATATTACATCACGCTACGACTCAAAGTAGAGAAGCAGTAACCATAAACGCGAGTGAAACCGCAAGGGTCAGCTAGTTATCACTATTTTTTAATCACTGAAATAGTAATAATTGAAATAAATTAGCAAAAGCATAAAAAAAAAGAATAATGTGCATTAGAAATATAATATTACAAATATTTAAAAGCATTTTTATTATGTAGCAATGGACATACTTATAGACAAGTTGAAATATATAATAATTAAATGTTCTCTTTACATTCTGACTTATCTACGAATTTGTCAGTCCGTAGATAACTTTGTCCACGTCCGCAGATTATGTCACGGTGTCATCGACGCGAACAGAAGCGCTCGTCGCGTTCGCACGAACTTGTAATCGTTCGAACGGACGCCAAAACTACGGCCATAGCTTCTATCCGAAGAGATTTATGCAGCGGCAACATCAACAACTCTCATAAACTTCGCACGATGTTGCCGCTCCGTGATCATGACACTTTAGTGTCTGGTTGAGGAAAAATATCGTTTGTTTGCATACGTTGCGTATGACACCCAATACGGTTGTGTCATACGTTTTGGTATGAGTGTTTTTAAACGATTGTCTGTTGTGTTGATTGATTGTGAAAAACTATTGGAAGGATTTTTATGATTCATGTGTAGTATTTATGTAAGTGGATGATTTCTTTTGTCTACCTCGTTTGAATGCTCCAACTGATTTAGACTATGTGTCTTTAGGATAATTGCGTTGTCCGAAACGACATAGGAATTGAAATCTTTAAAAAATAGTGGTTTCACCATGTTACATGAACAAAATCTTGAAGTAAGCATTTTATAAGATATTTTTTCTTCTCGTTGCTAAGAATTTTGCTTACTCTTTCGTGCGTAAATTACATCAGTAAATAAGTTCATTGTTTTAAATTAAACGTACATTAACATTTTATTTTTTTAACATCATGCTTACAAATAGTAACTACATTCACAATTTACGCGTTCGATTTACTTTACCTTCTACGTGTTTTCCAGATATTTCCAAAGGTGCTTGAATAATTAATTGGTGGCCACTGGTCTAAAGCAGCAGTCGGTAAACTTACCTTCTAAGCCGAAGGTATTTCGCATATTTGCATCTTATTTCGGTGACTGTAAATGTTTTTCTCCGTCGCACCTCAGTTACCATGCTTATTCGTCTGTTGGTATTTTTATCTTTTATATTTGTTTACATTTGTTAGATTAAATGCGTCGTTTATGAGATCTCATTCATGCATACATGACCCGACGTGGCAAACAATAAAAACTTAAGTCTTCTTCTTCGATGGTCTGTATTTGTTATATTATCAAACATTCTAAAACTTTATCGTCAAACTTCAAAGGTTAACTTATCGAATATTGAAATTTCAAAAATAATTGAGCCGTTTCTCTCGAATGCAGATCAAAACAAGACTCCATTAGCGTTTAATATTTGAATTGGCAAACGTATGGAAATAACGATAAAATTGACTGAAGCCTGTTAAGGTTGTTGCTTTTAAATAAATGCCCTGTGACGTAGAATGGAATGTAAAATTGAAAAGTTGGTTCAATTTCAAAGATAGAATGGCGGGAAGAGGGTCGTGGGGACAAACAGAACGTAAACCGTTTGCGCGGGACACACAATGCTATGTAAAGGAATTTAGGCTGTGTGCACACGAGACTGGCTGGAAAATTTTTATACTTAACCAATTTCATAAAACGAGACTTTATAAGAAGATTGGGTTAATTATTTTGTATGTAAATTGCTTATTAGTTCCAACAATTATTAATATATGTCCGTTAATAGCTTTAAGTTTAAACGTGTTGTATTATTTAAGTATATTTTGATCATAAAAATACTACAAAATCCGAGCGCTTAGCAAAGGAGTTCTGTGAGAGCCTTTTGGCTGCGGAACACTAATTATATAAAAATTACAAGAAATATTTTCACTGCTATCAGATAAATTGAACCTACATTAATTTGGACTTTTGATAATACTATTACCTATTTTATATTCAATATTTGAACAGGTTCTAAATCCATTCGATGTTACCTATGGAGCCTACGCCAACCCTTATCACGTGGTCGGTGTAGGGCCATTAACTTGCACCTTGTAACTTCGCAGAATGCCTGCTCAAAGGTCCCGGGTCCTTTTTAATTACATTCCCTAACCCATTTATGGAACAAAGATAAATATTAAGCTGTTTCACGTCCAAGCAAAAGAGAATGTGTGTAGCTTTCGAAATTACGTCGCTTTAGTCTCCATGGTAATTAAGATACGATCTATTCTGTTCTATATTGTAATAAAGGCGTGAAGTTTGTTTTTACGAGGCGGAGCATTTGTTTGCTTGAGACGTGACACTTTAGATATCGCGATTTAAATAAACGTTAATGCTAGTTGTCTCGGTTGATGTGGTTTTAGATCGTCTTCTATAATCTTCACTGCTTCTTGTTTTACGCAATTTATTTTTTGTTTTAAGTCTTCGAGTTCTGAATAGGATTTGCGTTTTATTGGTGACTAACTGCCCGTTGTTTCACTCGCCTTTATTGTTAGTGCTTCTTTCCTATAAGTTGCGGGATGAAATATAGTCTATAATCTTTCACGATAAACGGTTATACGACGCAAGAAGATTTATTTTATTCGGACTAGTAGTTTTAGAGATTACGTATATACAAACAAATTTTACCTCTTTATAATATAAGTATAGATGGATCTACAAGAATTTCTTCAAAATCTTTAATGTCTATTGCTTCAACATCATTATAATTTCGCGATGTAGGAATGTCATAAAAATGTAAATATCGATAATCATGACTTCACAATAGTTGTGTAATGTACTAGCGGTTGACTTCATCTGTGACATACTTAATCCTTTTTCCGATTGACTTCTACAAAAAATGTTTTGTAATTTGAAAATAGGATCCATCCTAAATTTGCCTTATTCAATATTAAATTTTAGATGTTTCCTAGTGAGTCGGTAATTATGGTGTTTTCATGTCATGTTTTGTTCATGTGTTTTTTTCAATTTCGACCATTATCTTATAAACAATATTTTTAAGTTTTTGTTCTTTACTTTTTTCTGTCTTTGTTAAATAAAGCTACAAATTCATCTCAATTCGTCTTAAACAATTTATAATTCTAGAAATAATTTACAACGCCTTAGTCACTTAAATTGGCGGTAAATCTATCGGGCCTAATAGCGTTAGATCACGTCCTGTCGTCTGTTGCTTAGTGATTTTTTGTTGAGTAATCTTTTATGTTATGCTAGATGTTCCATTGTTTGGCATCAGACGCCAAACGATAATGACATCTTAAACTTTTTTGGATACTAATGCTTAGGTTCTAATGTCACTATGACATTGAATTGTATGTGCATTATTATCATGATTATTAAACTTGCTTGATTTGCTACTGCTTTACAATTTTCATAATTGTAATATAAATCTGTATTAATATGTGAAACTGAAAAGTAAATATGTTTGTTTGAGAGCTGAATTCCTATTTCTCTTTATCCCTTAGTCCTTATTAAGTCGGCAATGTATTTGTGGTTCCGTTCCTTCAATGTTCATGAGCAGCATTGAACACTTTACATTAGGTGACCTTGAAAATACTATTGAAAACGACGTGACTACGTTACTATCGTGATTGAAATATATTATTTAATTATAATTGAAGTCACGGTATAGTAAATTTCGATTAGATCAGACCAAGAAATGAAATGAAAAGTTTTACAGATCTTTAAAACAACCATAAAAGAGCGTATAACTTTCAAGAGTCATATTTATAAATTATAGCTAAGAACTATTCCAATTACATTAGTTTTCAAACAAAAACCGTATTAATATTGTCTTTTCGTTAGATGATACCACAGACAGAAACAAATACAAACGTCAAACTTACAACACCCCTCTTTTTCGGACGGGAATTAAAAAATATACTTAAATTAAACAACAAAAATGTAAACATACAAAATACATCAGCTTTATCATAAAAAAGCGCAATTTATTAAAGTAAAAAATAAAAGATATTTCCGAAGGTATTTTTATTAGAAACGTAAAAGCAATTTAATGAGGAAAAGGGAAGCCGGCATACGACAGGCTTCCGAGTTAAGTATGACACTAATAACTAAATCAATTTCCACTTCCAACGAAGGCATTGAGACGCCGCGCCGTCTAATAAATTAATCTGGTATCAGGCCAGCGTCATACTTGTAGACGAGGAGCTGGGGTATCTTGAATTTTTGTACGTTTCTTTTGTCTGTTTGTCTGTTTTGATATTTGTTGACTTTTTTGGAATTATGGTTTTCTTCAACGTATTTTATAACTCTGCAATGTCAGTTTTTTACTGGGCATGGTAAGCGAAATCTGTAATAGCGGAAAATATTGAAGGACCCTCGAGGCCGATTTTTAAGAAAACTAAAATTGCAACATTAGTTTTTTTTAAAAGAAAATTTTCCTTGCCAAGATTCGAACCCGTTGAATTTGAAAAAAAAATACCCTCTATATTATTGCACCATCAGAAAGTGTTACTATAAGGATCAACTTCTGGAAAATAATAATATATATGGACTAAAGGAAAAGTTTTATTTTTTAAATAATGATATAAAATTTATTTACAACCATTTATAACTTGCGAACGGCTGGACCGATTTTTATGATCTTAGATTTGTTGGATTTGTCTCCGTATATGTACGTGTATGTACATACATGTCATACACAAATTACACTCTTTGGTGTTTAGTCTTATAAATGACTATCTAGAAGTCATGAAATATAAAGATTTAGACAATCTGAGTAATTTTATTAATGTTCTTTCGACGTTTATGTTATGGATTCATGCCCATTGGTATAATGAGTTGATTGTTGTGTGTTCGATTGAAAGGGCTGTTTGATATTTTTCTTATTTTATATAATTTTATCGATTCTATCTCTCAGACTATAGGCCTAGTGACAGTTTGTAGGAAGCGATAAGACAGGCATGCAATTAATGAAAAGCTGATTTCGGGAAACGTCCCTCGAGATAACGCAGTGGATATTAACCGTCGAATTGAAAAAGATAGTATCAACCCCTTTTATTGTATTTTGTAATGGAATCGTTCTCGCTACAGAAATTGGTTCGTCATTAATTTGACGTATCAAATGTTTCCGTATTACGAGCTGATTATTTCTACGTGTTCAGCACGAATAAAACTAATCTTTATATTTATAGTACTGCTCGAACAAAAGTTAGCATTGCCTATTCTGGACGAAACTTCGCTAAGTTTCCGACGAGAGTTGCTAAAACAACAAAAACATTAACGCTGAATTAACGCTGGATTCACTATGGAACTTGCCAGAATTATTTCGCAGGTATTACAGGGCGCAAGGAAAAAATCTCTCCCTGCGGTCCGAACCCGCAAACTGACAAGCCAAAGTTGTCAAGGCGACTTCTCCCCTTTTGTCTCGCTGTAATTAATGTTGGACAACTATCGCTTTTATTCCTCGCCTTTTTAGGACTGCCCGGAGACTGTAACCATTACGTATATGGCGCTCTGGAGTTGTTAGCTACAACTATATTACTAGTAAAATGTGGAAAGGCTACATTCTTTAACATATATTTCACGATTAGCGCCTCGCATAATGGCTGAAGCTAAAGTATCCGACGTCGTAAAGTTTCCTGTTTATTGTCCTCGTACATTATTCGTTAGCCAAATATGTCCAACGACGCGAGTATTTTTAACGCCATCTTTATTTAAAACGGCGAGTTTCAAGTGTTGTTTCGTAATTAACTTGTTACTTTAACTTTCTACTATTTCAGAATTCGTAAGTTTGTTATTTAGTGAGACAGTTGTATTATTCAAAGGATGTAGCAACTATAATTCTTTTAGCTCATTTTATTAGCGAACCTCAGAAGTTTCTGGTTGGATATTACCCAGAATGAATTTTATAACACTGTAAACAGAAATGTTATCTTTTAAAAATGTAGCCAGAATTCTAGTAAATTCGCAATGTGTTCGTCGAAGTTTCTGTATAATTTTTTATTAATAAAATAATATTACTTTCATAGTATTTTGCAGAAATACCATTTTCGACATCAAGAATATGAACATGTTATGTTTTCTTTATCTAAATGCATGATATTATATATAACATATTTGTTAATAATAACCGCTTCTAATAAGAACGAATTTACCTATTCTGATATATCGTATATTTTTCCTGGTGAATTATAAAGTTTATAACTATTTTAAGGAACAACTTTAGCATTAACACAAAACAACGTAAAATATCGTGGTTATATCTCTTAAATTATCCTTTCTTCATTACTTTAATAGGTCGCTCGCTATTGTCGTGTCTAGTGCTAGTGTCTCGTCTTATTGCAACTGTAATGTTTGAACTTTATTAACTCCTAGCTTGCATGTCATGGAGACGTTAAACTACATTAATATTTTCCTTCATTAAAGAACACTTTACTATGCGTAATGTTATAACAGAAATTAATGATTATTATGGAAAGTAGTTCCTTTTGAGTATTAAGCTAATAGATGAACTAGAGTAAGAAATAGCGCGTAAAAAAATAATTTTACTAGCATTATAAAATTACAATTATTTACTTCAAATACTATTCACATCTGTATCTCAATAAAGAGGAAAGGAAAATGGTAATAGCCACTCATCCTACAAAAGGAAACGCTCGATTTTTGTCCCGTTATAATAAAAACAAACGCGCAAAATTGCAACATCCAATGGCTCTTAAAAATGTATTGTCGTTCGCATTGTTTTCGCTCGGCGAGCATTGCACTGCACATAAATCATTATGAACGCTGATAGGACTAATACATCGTCCCATCTCGGGCCTGCTAACGACGCTGCGCTCGGAAATTGCAATACTCGTATGTCACAGACCGAGGCAAAGCATCCGTATTGATGCGGAATGCATTGGTCTCCGGATAACCAGTGTAGTTTGAACTTCTGTGTGAAGCGTAAATTCTTTAACTCTCGAATAATTCGAACCCGAAACCCCGTTCATGGATGTCACGAGTAATTGGTCGTCAAAATGACTATCATCCTAATATTTCCCATTTACGAAATTTTGAATTGTTCTCCATTGATTGCAATTTTAACGCATTTCGTATTGTTCAAATGTAATTACTGTTGTAATTTGGAAATGAGTCGGTAGTTAGTCGTTATCTTGTTCTCGCGGTTTTATAATGAAGGCAGGTTGGCTCGAACGGCGTTTTGTGACCACAATTGTTTGCAAGTTACTTTGAATACAATTTTAAAGGAGATAAAGTAGTGTTGTGTATTTATTTTATGAACGATCAGGAAACAAAGGTACAAACTTAAAACAAAATTCTTTTTTAAGACCCGACAAAAAAAGAGGTGTGTTATTAGTTTGACGTGTGTATCTATGTATTTGTGTGTCTGTCTGTGGCATAGCTCTCTAACGAGTAGACCATTTTTTGTGTACGTTTTTTTTTGTTTGAATGCTTATGTAACAGACGTTGTTTTTAGCTATAATTTGTGGAGATCTGCTCAGACGTTCGAAGAGTATCAGCTCCTTTCTAATTGATCAAATCTTAACAGCTTCTATTGGTTCAATGGACTTGAAATTACTATTATACTACACTGTAAATGATATTAAAATAACAAAGTTGCGAGCATTGACCAGATGTTGCAGCATCATCTAGAATAATATCCTTATCTACAATAATATAAAGAGGTACAGTTTTTTTGTAACTTGGTATGTAGTGGGTAATCTTTGAAACTACTGATTGGATTTCAAAAATTATTTTTGATTTTTATAGCCAGTTGAGGAAGACTATAGGATATGACATCACGCTACGACTGAAGGGATCGAAGTAAGAACCGAAAGTGCGATTAAAACCGCGAGGGACAACTAGTCTAGTATAGCGTTTAGAACCCTTCAGATAATGTTCGTTTACGAAGCTAATCAACTATACATATTTTCCACGCGCATTACACATGTAGATTGTTAACACTGAGACGAGATTGGATCATTACACGGTTAGCTGAATGGCATTTGATGTCAGATCTTATGCATTGAATACGAAACTGAATACGCCTCTATGGGCTCGTGATTATATAGTCACATCCATATACGCTTACGCGTATATATGCGTCTGTATTCATCCATATACACATACTGTAAATGAGTTAAAATTTTGTCAAAACTTTGTCATCGTCAAATATTATTTTAAAAACATTAAATGAATAATTATGAGTCCTTTTAACACAAGGATGTGTCTAAAAATTCTTATTTATGGCCTTGCACAAAACAACCACCATTTTTAAAATTACAACCATCAGGAAAGGAGTTTCGAAAATGCATCCGTCTGTTAGATAATAAATTTATAAATATGCGCGGGCGAAGCTACGGGGAACTGCTAGTAAAAATAAAGCTCTATATCACAATATAATATCGACATGTGTACAGTGGCATGTCCAATTCATATTCGAGGGGAATGCAATTGTCGCCTAAGGAAATCCGACCGATCTCAGAGGTTTCGGTTTCCGCTCGTAACGACCGCTTGTATGTGCCCTACAGGTTCTTGACACAGCTGGTAGTACTTGGTTTGATATATCGTAATGATATAAACTAACGTTTTGATCCATTTATAATAACCAATTTTATATATCATAATATAATCAAAATTAGAAATTTACATTCTCTTTTTGAACGCCAAGCAAATGAATCTATTACGTTTTTGGATAAGTTGAGGCGAAAAAGAAACAAAGCGGGTCGTATTCTCATGTTGGGTCATCATGTACAATTTTTTTAATATCGTAGTATCCTCTAGCATACAGACAGACGTTCCTTTACAATATTTTTTAACATTCTCTCTTTTGCAATTATTCCATCTTATTCTTCAAGTTTCTGTGCTGCAAAGATTACAGAAATAAAAATAGAAATTAAAGTGAATATTTACAGCGAATAAGATGAATCTTCGTTTGTATTATTTATAAAGCTCGTTACAGACGATTCTGCCTCAGTCGTTTTATCAGAGCGCAGCAACGTAGCGTGAGTTATTCCAACTCCCAGCGCCACTTAAACGCCGGACGCTGTTATCCTTCAATTTTACTGTTTATTTGCTCAGCTTATGACAAATATTAGGCGAAACTTTACGAATAGCGACCGAAATTTTCAGTACCGAATTCATTAAACTCCAACATGATTTTCACACAGACATGAACTGTATAACTGGAGCCGCAATTAAAAGTTTGCTCGGAGAATATACGGCAACATTTTGATTTAAAATTTTGCGGATTCATCCGACACCCTCGACACTTCTCTTTTTCCACGTATAGCATAAACCTCGCTGTCGAATATTGCTTCATTTCGATTAGAATCTTGTATGTTTCTAGCAATATTATTGTAATAAACAAAAAAAATTGCCATGAATTTTCAAGTTTCTGCAAAATATTCTAAATTATATATTACGTTATTGGCCGGTAGAATTCCATCAAGTCTTTATTTTCATTTTACGACTAATTATTGTAATGGCTTCGTTTCAGCAATATGGACAATGGTTTTTAGAATCATTCTTTGTTTGCGAATGTTCCAAGAAATAGGTTTAGCCAATAACATTGAATTACGACCTTCCTGTTCGGTCACAAAGAGAATGGTAATTATTCTTATTACTATGCATAAAGAATCCTGTTTTTGTGAGAAGCCATTCAACTAATTAAAGCGACGTTCATTTGAATAGATGAATCCGTAAAAATTCCTCTTTGATTTGAAAAAATGCGACTTTAGTTTTATGTATTTTGTTTATAACTGATGTAAAGAATTTCTCTTCTTCTATTGAAAATATATAGTGAATAATTTTTACAAACTATTTATATATATAGAAACTAGCTGCTTTTCGCCGTTTCACTTGCGTTTATGGTTGCTGCTTTGATCCTGTAAGTTTTAGCGTGATATAGCTTATAATCGTCTTCCACTATTTATTCAAATGGGATCAGTAGTTTTAGAGATTACCTCGTACATACAAACTTACAAACAAATTTTGCCTTTTTATAATATGAGTATAGATATACATATAACAAGTAATTCAACAAAAAGTACTATTATTAGCTAAAAATCATAGATATGGCAATCGTGTGGCAAGAATCTCGTAAAAACAGTTTAAACGTTCTAAAAAGTAAACTTTTTCACAGAGAGATTTGATAAAATATCGTATAATGTTACTAAATTCGCAAAATCATCGCAAATCCAGCAATTCTGTAAACAAAGACATATTGTTTGGAATGACACACATTAAAATTACAATCAGATTGCCAAAATTTTGGCACCATTTAACGAATATCGTCAACCGCTGCAGTAAGGTAATAATCGTGAACATCTTGGTGCTTAGTATTTGTATTTTCGCGATACAGTTTTCTAATCCCTTCGGACAGATTCCCATTAGCACGGAGCGTGGAGTTGCGGTTATTTTTAATTAATACTAGCTGAAAGTTGCGAGCTCTCATTAGCTCTATACCTACTTTTGGCTGCGAAATGATACAAATGTTTTGCCTTATTTAGTCCATTTCGATTTTTTTGTTTTTTTTTTTTCAATTTTGTATATGTTTATAGGTTTGTTTTAGGAACCTCTGAGAATACATTATATACAACATTGGAAATAACAAATTTATTAAATTAATAATTAAATTATTAAATAATTGTTGTATTTATTGCCTGTATAAAGATTAATATTTAGAGTTAAATAAGAGGCTATCAATTGATCACGTGAGTTCCAAACGGGGGAGGGGTAGTCCAAACAAAATCACCAAACATCTCAAAGGCAATTAAGATATTTAGTATAAAAACTTCACCAAGTATCATCAGGGGGAAGGGGGTGTCTAAAAAGTTGCTAAAACATCACGTGGTTAATGTAATTATGATATATTTTTTCTAAATTTCATACATATGTATATGGCAAGGTGGTCGTGATCGAGGTGTGTTAGTTCCCAGCTGCTGGCTCTCGGCTGTCTGCCTTGTCACATATACACGAACGGCTAACGGCTCGACCGAGGAATTAACATGCTCTCAAAAAAGTCAATACTAAATAGTTGCTTTAACTACAATTAGTATAGTTAATAAGATACCGGGGAACCTAAAACGGGGAGTCCTACTTCCCTTTATTTCTTCTAATTCCTTTTTAAGCGAGCAACTCATTAGTTACTTTATTGGCATGTGGCATATTGGCAATGTTGATCATTAAACACCACACCAGCTTGGTCTTATGCACGCTATTTTCAGATAAAATAATGTATTGGTATTTATAGTCCTATTTTTACCGACTTTTAAAAAAGGAAGAAGTTCTCAATTCGCCGGTTTTTTTTAAAGGTATTTTCAGATATTTTTCGTTAACGGCTGGACCGACTGGTTCTTTTTTTTAATGATGTAATTTCATTAATTTGGTTTGTTATAATATATGGAGCGTTTTAATTAATAATTAGCCTTAGATAAGTATATTTGTTCCTCGGAGTTTCTCATATTATGTTTATATTGCCATGTTTGTTCATTTTTAATTAACTTTTTAAATCGTATTTCAATTTTACTTCACTTTTGAGTTTAAAGTTATTTTTTCAATAATTAAATATGTAAAATAAGTTCAGTTGAAGTTTTGTTTTATTTTCTGTGATAATGTAATATGTATGCTAGTGATATTTTTTCAGTTTAATTCTTTTTTTACCCACTTACATTTTACTTAACATAGTTTTTATAGACTTATTAAAATTCTTTTTGCCTTTATTAAAAATCGACTCTCAAAATATTGCATGAAATAATTACACTCAACACATGAAATTTAATATGTATACACGTAAATAAAACCCATTTAGTCGTTATACGTATTTCGTTAATTAAAGTCGACTGCCAACAAACACAAAAACGGAATTTCCATAAAAAAGCATCCAATATTTATATGTATATTTGAAAAGAAAATCATGACATTAATTTGGAAACTATCAAATATTGGAATTTAGATTACTATTAATGTGTCAACCCACAAAAAGTCAAATTAAGAGATATTGGTGTATTCTGGTAAAGCATTACGTATTTAACATTATTAAAATTGTTTCAAGTCATTTAAACTAAATAATTACGTAAAAAAGTATCTTAATGTAATGTTTAGAATATTAAAGTATGTTTCATATTTTGGATAATGCAATAATCTATATTAATATTAAAAAGCTGAAGAGTTTGTTTATTTCTTGCGCGTACAAGCAAATGTCAGGAACTACTGATTCGAATTGAAAAATTCATTTTGTTGCTGAATATTTCGATAACACATTTGAAAAACTTATTATTAGATAAAACTCCTTACCTATATCTTTTATCAAAGTAGAAAGGAAAAGATTGATATATACTTCCTCAAACAGATTTATTAAGTACTAGTTGCCTCGCGGTTTCGCTCGCGTTTATGGTTACTGCTTCGCTCCTACGAGTTGTAATGTGATGTAATATAGCTTATAGCCTTCCTCAACAAATAAACTATCTGCCCCAAAAAAGTCAATTTGAACCAGTAGTTCCTAAGATAAGCGCGTTCAAACAAACTCTTTAGCTTTATAATATTAGTACAGATATGTTAGACATTTTTAGTGGCTCGACACAGTATTGCTTATCAGCGTCCGTATAAACAGTAAATGAACAAAGAATTACATTGTTAGTATCTCCAGTCGGTAAATATGAGAAGCGATTCGGAACTAAATAGTTGTAGAGAGTTCAAACGCCCTTATCTGCGCACTGAGCGCTAAACCCGAGCAACAAACTTCTAATCAGCCTCTCTTTCGCAATATCCTGTTTGCAGTGTGTAGCGAAGTTAGCAAACAGCACTAGGTTTTACGAATCAACTGATTTTTGTTTCTCCTTTCTTTATAGTCTTTTACTGATCTGTTTTAACTTTAACACAATGGATTTTCCATTGCCGATACGCTAGACGCTTCTAACTGTAAATTTCAATAAGTTTTTGCTAATGTTAATGTGTCTGAATACTGTTCGTATTATCAGATTTAACGGGGTTTAATCTATACTAATATTATAATGAGGTAAAATTTATTTGTATGTTTGTGAGGTTGTATGTAGGGGGTAATCTCTGAAACTGCTTATCCGCTTGGAAAATTCTTTTTGCATTGGTTAGCCTCAGGGTTATAGACTATATTACATCAGGGTATGACTCATATGAGCGGAGGAGTAACCATAAACGCGAATGTAACCGCGGTAGCTTGTGTTGTATAAAAACGTTTCCTTTATTACGATATTTGAACACTTTTAGTAATTCAAATACCAAAATGTATTTTAATGTCGTTAATTCGTAATTTTCCGCGAAGGTCCTGTGTAAATAAGAAACTTCAAAATACAGCGGTTTATGTGGCGATATAATCAAGCAGTGACTGAAATTTTGCGTCCTTTCGTTTTATATCATACATATTCAACGTTTAACGTTTGCTTTGTAATATTATAATCTGCACTAAAGCTCGGGTATATGAACGGTTCTCCACGCCCAGTATGGTTTAACAGAGTGTACGAATAACTAGGTCTCACATGCAATATGCAGCAAATGTCACAATCCACAAGACGAAGTTAGCACTCGATATTCGGTGCGTTGAAATCATGTTCTCTGACGACTTTCCGATACAACTTGGACTAGAACATTCGAACATTAGTTGCAGCTCTACATTGAACACAGCTCGTAACTTTCCTCCCGTAACTCTCAACTCGTATTGAAATAAAGCTGTCAAGGCTTCAATGTCATCCGAAGCGGTACGGTTTTGTTCAACAGTTGGGGCGCCGAGTTCGGGTTTTATTTGACAAGCGGTCTGCGGCCTGCAGCCTCTAAACGCTTTATTGCTGATTTACGAAATGTGTGTTTTTTGTACTTGTTGATTTAACTTTAGTTGAATATTTGGTTTTAAAGATTTGGATTTGTAAAGTGTATTTGTAAGTTTGTAGTTGTGGTGGGGTAATTGAGTTGACGTGTAATGTTTAAAGTTTAATTTTTGTTTCTGACTAAAAGGTCAAAGGTCAGGAAATCTAGTCCTAAAATGGTTAATGACAAATTACAAATAAGCTCATTCTTTTGTTATAAAAAGTTTGTATGTGAGTTGGTAGATCTATTATATGTTACTTCTTCTTGGTGTAACGGTTCAATGAATATTTGTTATGGAGATCGTTTATATCTCAAATTACTTCTATAGGCTTAATCAACCAACAATGTAATTATGTTAGCATGATGGCCCTTAACTAAATATCTATACACAAATATGATAAAACTACTAAAATAACAAGATTTAAAAAAGGGGGACCGACTTAAAAAGCAAACGAAATACTTAATTTCTTATACTTGAACGACGTATGTACTTATTCCAGATTCCAGATGTTTTTAATATCAAAACCAAACTACCGAATCGAATTTAATAATAATTCTATGGGACCAATCTGGAAATATACCCTTTTAAACAAAACGAGAATAAAATTGATCATGCCATTTTGGAGTAATCGCTGAACATACATAGAAAAAGTCTGATAATTTAAGATCCTCCTCTTTATTGTAAGTTAATTAAGGTTAAAACACTAATTCGTTGTAGGTCTGCATGATTATTAGATTTTTTCCATTTGTTTATTTTAATTATCACCACTAATTTAGAGTGAACATGAAATCCCACCACTTCTTCGCCCCACGGCAGGCTTAATTGAAATAATATTCCAACTCCGCGAGCCAAAAGAGATCGAGGACGACACGTGCGGTATTCTACTTGTTTTTTTGCTCGACAAATGAGAAATACTTTCCCCTTTGTGACATACAAGCCGTCGCAGCTTAGGATTAACAAAACATAAAAGACATCTTAAAAGGCAATGGTATTCGCCACGGTAAAAGATGTAATTGAATTCGCTTTTATATTATGCAACTATTTCAAAAAATTATTTGTTTCGTTTTTTCATTTTTTTTGAATCGTTTTAAGAATTTGTTTTTTAGTGATTTCAACAAAAAATATGTATTTCTGTTGGATCGTAGTAGCGTTGAAACGAGCTGTTTCTAGCGCTTGTCGTAGAATTGCTGATTTATAAAAATATTTACGGATTTCAACAAATACCTTAATTATACTTGTTAGAATTTAAGGCCGGTCTATAGTGATATAAATAAGCACAAAATTCCTAATTTAGTTAGTAAACCTTTTAAGGGCTCATATACACGAGCGGGACGTTGGCGGAAGGTACTGTAGTCGACGCCGAATGGTCGACGGTTGCCGTCGACCGTCGACCATTTCACCGAGGAGGCTTTCAATTTGTCTTTGTATATTATTCGTTAGTGTACGCTTGTATTTATAATTAAAAATACAAGGATTTTTCTTTACAAATTCAGCATTGATGCGTCATTCGCACTCTTTTAATATATGCAGTCTATTGACAAAACATCAAGCGCGCTGTGCTGCATCTGCAAACGTCGTTATAAGTTGGCGACTGCTGCCGACACGTCGACGCCTGGCGTCGATGGGTACTGACGGCTACCGTCATCTCTGTCGATAGCAAAACGCCGCTCGTGTATATGAGACCTAAGTGGAGAAACACGTTGGCTACATTTAGACATCCTTTTTGCTATTTATATCTGCTTTGTTTTTGATTTATTTAATTTAAACTCATTTTATAATTAACATTGAAACCTTTGAATTATTTCAGATTAAAATTAAATTAAAATTTATAGTTCTGGTTAAAGTGGTTTAATTTTTTAATGTTTAATATTTACTATGAATATCTTAGGTATGAATCATTGTTTAGCGATAATTATTTGTTTACTTTTAAGGGTTAACTAGAGATTGGGAAGAGTGTGTATGTCTTTGTCAAGTATTGGTAACGTCATTGTTATTGTAGATGGTATTATCGATATCGCGATAGAGTATAGCTGTAAATTATAATCATCACACTACAGTTCGTTTACGGCCTGGATCGTAAGCCTTTTTTATATTTTAAATTAAAAAAAAAAGTATTTTTAACTGTTTACCATTGTGAAGGAAAGAATCGATAAATGTGTAAGGTTTGAAAGAATTATTTACATCCTAATAAGAAATCATAAATTTAGACATAGATAAGGCTTTTATTACTACTAAGCCTTAGCTTACTGTCCAGATGTGGGATTACGTTTATTTAGTAAAGAATAAAGTACATATAAACATTCTCATTGTACTCATATCGGCCGATGACATAGGCTAATCTAGATTAGCGTCAAAATGTTTAAGTTTCCCATTAAGATGATTAATATATTTGGTATTAAATTGTTACATTATATGTCATAAGTTTGTATTAATTTATAACAAGTAAAAACTAGTGACCTTGTTAATGTAATTACATTTTTTATATCTTTTGGGACATTTGTTTCTGTAAAAATAATCTTGTAAAGTATGAGGTGAAGTTTTATGGCTATTCGTTAATATGCTAACTTAAGTTACTCAAGTGAATACTTACATTAATTCAAGAACTATATGCATGCATAAAAAGACAACATTTTCGACAATTCTGTTTTAGTCGTATGTATTTTTGATTTAAAAAATGTTGTTATCTTTCATAAACAGTTCCGAGCCTATTATAGTATTATTATGTGTTTAAATAACATACTGGTAATATCCTGCATGGACAAAGTGTCCGTACTAATACAAAACCAAAATGTTTCGCCGCTAAGCTGGATCAATTTACATAAAGAGAAGTAGCTACCATAATGACTCATGGTGGTTTTCGCTTAATTCTCTACTTGTACCAGTAATTTAGAGTCTTTGTTGAAATTTTTTCGTTTTCTAGCACGGTTTTGCGGTCCCTTAAACGTTTTTTGTAATGTTTGGCTACTGACCCGATTTCATTTGCTACTTTTGAAAAATCAACATTTAAAGGAGTGAAATATGAATGATCTAAAACACAAAAGCCAAGTTCTAAGCCGATCGGACCAGCAGAAGCGGACTGAGCTACTTGATAATAAAAATGATTTTGTACGGTGCAACTGTATAGAATTGTTCAGCATTTTACTACTGAATATAATTCGTAGTAAAATTAATACGAATCCGTTATCAGTGGAGCAACAAGATCGTATTATCAATATATGATTACTATTATTCATCAACTTTAGTGCTCTAATTAAATTATTATTATAACATTGGTTTCACCCGTTTTTGGCGCTCCTATCCGTGTGCTATGGTGTGTGATATCATATAATCTCAATAAACATTACGCATAAACAAATTTTCTAATCGGTCTGGAAGACCATAAGCCTCTTCGATAAATTAGGTACTTAAATTCTCTTTTTGAACGTCAAGCAAATAAATCGACCACGGTTTCAGAATAGTTAAGCCTCAGTTATGAGAAGTAATCGCTAAAGGAACTCAGCTGATCTTATTTTATTGTTTTTTTTTTTTATCAATGTCAAGATTGGATTGGTCAAGAATCTTTTCTTTACTTCCTATTCCCTTCTTGATTGTTCTCCGTTCTCCTCATTCGTTCCTCATTTATTTTTTAAGCTGGCAACGTATTGGCCGCTCCTCTGGTGCCGCAAATGACCATGGGGAGCGGTGATAACTTAATAACAATAAAAAAAAGTCAAATTGGTGCGATAAAGAACCTATACTATACACATATTACTTAAATTATATTTTTTTGACTAACAAGTCAGAAAGCGTTGCACTAAATTCGCCCGTGACGAAGTACCAATTTTGACCCGAGGATTAAATATTTAGTGGTACGCGTCATAGTTGCAACGTTGCTGCGACGTTATTCTATTATAATATTGTTTCAGAATTGGTATTCCGACAAATGAAATGATTCGCCCCGAGCGAGTTATAGTGATAGCGACACAGGCTAATGACCTGCCCGAGCCAGATCGGTAATGTAATGTGAACTAGCCTTTATTGACTCAGTCGGTTTGCTTCGAGCTGTAAATTCGTTAATTTATCGTTGTTTGCAAATGTGTTCATGTATAATTGGATATTATTCTTTTTAACCTCCGACGCAAAAAGAGTCTGTGGCACCGTAGCTCCTAAACGGATGAACCGATTTGTGTGCGGTTTTTTTTTATTTGAAAGAGGATTTTCTAGCGATTATTCTTAGGCATGATATACCAAAATTGGTCCAGCCATTTCAAGATCAAATCTCTATTTTTTTGAGGTTTTTGTGTAGGTTTTTTAAATGTTTCTATTATTTTTAATGACAAACATTATTGATTATTCTATCGATTTATAATTATTATCATTCATACATAATTATTAATATTAATTTTTAGAGTTATAGGAACCCTATTACTAAGCCTCCGCTGTTTCCCTGTTATAGTTAAAACTTAAATTTAATTACATTATTATATTACAGTCCACTATGACTCCGACTGCTCTGCTTTTTAAGTTGTGTTCGCGTATTGCAGAAGCCATTTTAGATAAATTAATTATTAGAGCAGAATTCACTCAGTGGATAGGATACATGAATTTACTCGAAAATTTGGAATTTGTTTTTGCATAAATTAAAAGTTTTTCAAGTGCTTTTTCGTTTTTTTCTCATGTTTGACGGTTAATGGGAAAAATATTTTAAAACTTTGGTGGGAGAAGAAATAAGATGTATATACATAGGGGCCATATCTAAATCATGCAAAAATGCTTTGTAAATCTTTGAATACTTTTCTTTTGTTAGAGGTGATAAGAAGTATGTTATATATATATATATATATATATATATATATATATATATATATATATGATATTCGGAGAAACACCATTCTCATCGACATCATCAGTAATTAGCAAAGTTCTAGTGGGCGTCATGAGGGTTAAATGCGAGCACATAACAACGTATTACTATTTCACACAATTTTATTATAGTTTTACAATGTTGAGTTACTTTTAAATAGAAAGACAAAATAACTATTTCACGATTAATAATTTAGAATATGATTTGTAACTATTTTATACGAGCAGCGGGTTCGTGACACTAATCTCACAACACCAATATCTCCACCACAACTGTCTTAAATCAATACAATAACACGTAGAGTCTTTGCTCTAAACTTTAACGTGCTGTTACTTACTAACTTAAAATTCGCACTGCATGCTCGATCGGGTATGTGCAATAACGTTAAAGAAAACTGCAAATGAATTTTCAAGCAACCTAGAAGTTTACCCGATACAGCTCGAAAATTGGAATTTGCATTATTTACGCGAGTTTTATCTGGGTTGTTTTGAATTTAGTGCCGATCTTTCAAAAGGCTGCGAATGGTAGACGTACTAAAATATCTATAAACTGGTGAGTTTAGGTATTTACATAGATACAATTTTTAAATTCGCTAAATTAAATACAAAGTCGAAATTAGTTTAATGTTATGTCTCATATCATTTACTAGCTACTCCTCGCGGTTTACTCGCGTTTATGGTTACTGCTTTTCTCGTATGAGTCGTAGCGTTATTTAATATAGCCTATAGCCTTCCTCAATAAATAAACTATATAACACAAAAAATATTTTTCATATTTAATATAACGGGTCTTATCGCGATAACTCTTGGTAGTAATACCTTTTTATTGCCCGACGTTTCGACGAAGTTACATTCGCCGTGGTCACGAGCTGAAGCTCAAGAAAGAGTCAAGAACTGTAAGCTCGTGACCACGGCAAATGTACCGTTATATTAAATATGAATAGTATAAATCGTGGAAGTTTAAAATATATAATAATTTTTCAATTCGAACCAGTAGTTCCTGAAAGTACCGCGTTCATACAAACAAACATTTCAGCTTTATAATATTAGTATAGATTGTTAATCAGAATAAAAATATATTGAGAACGTAAAGGTTTTGACTAATGTTTTAATGTTGATACAATTTTTAAAGAGTTACAACTAAAACATATGAAAGCGATCCGACGTGACAATGGACTTAAAAAAAGAGGAGGTTTTTAATTACTAGTGTTTTTTTAACGTTTGTCACTTAGTAAGTCTGTCATTTCTTAACTTTGAATTTTTGTTTATTTTAAAGAATATGATTCCCGATTAGTCCTATAGAAACATCGAAATCGGTTAAATAATATGGTTTTAAAATAAAAATAACTGGTGTATCGTTTAAAACTAAAACTGCGTATTTTGCTTTTGAAGTCGGTTTTTTTTCTTAAAGTCTTATATTATTACGATGCACGTTTTACTGTCTTAACGTTCCACGGCACGACGATGCGTTATCAGTTTTGGCCCTTAAATAAATTAAATAATAATAGCTATTACGAAACACAGTAGTTATTTCAAGCATTCTTAGTTATCTAAACCGTAGTGATATTGCCTTCAGTATAATCGATCCACGTAACGCAATACGTAGTACACAAAGCCTTTGTACTGCTATATTAAATTTGCAGTCAAACGATACGTGGACCCGACTTGTATGGTGATTTACGTACAGCTCTTAACGTTTAGGTAAATATTTGGTGAATTCGCCGGCCGCGTGTACCGCAAACGTCACGTCAGTGGAACGTCAAGTCGCGTAACATGGTAACGTCCGACGCACGCTGGGTCAGGTCGACGTCGGGAGCACGCGATTTATTCAACTACGTACCGATGAACTGACCCCGAGTTTCCGTTTTGTTGTATTTGTAATTATTTTAACGAGGGATGTTTTTGTATTTTGATAAATTATACTTTTGAATTTTGAAGCAAATACGCTACGAATTGAGTACATCCTTTTTTTAAAGTTGATAAAAAAAAGATTGGTTCAAATTCTTCCTTTAGCAATTACGAGTATGTTGGATAAAATAAAAATTTTGGAAACATTTTATTAAAATCCGTGTACCCAATGGGAGTTGGAATTTTAGAGTGACATAACAGGATTAAAAGGACGGGTCAGATCAAAGAACTTTGCGTACTCATTTTAGATCGTTTTTTTTTACCCTTAGATATTATTTTACAGAGTGTATACTTTCTCTACATTTTTTTGAGTTGAAATGTCTGAAATAATTATGACGAGTTGAAAGTTTTGTACATGGTAAAAGATGACAAAGTTTGGGATGGGTTTTTGAGATTAATTAATAAGTATAGTATACAGAGTCCTCGTCATTTAAACCCTCTTGTAATTTAAAAATGTGTTATGCAGTTTGAATGACTAGCCTTTGGAACGCTTTATAAAGTTATTCTAACTTTTAACCGACTAGAAAATTGTTTTGTATATTTTATACGTTGCACGACTTTTTCGCCGATATGAAT
The DNA here is from genome assembly GCA_037950945.1 of Hypolimnas misippus. Classification (NCBI taxonomy): domain Eukaryota; kingdom Metazoa; phylum Arthropoda; class Insecta; order Lepidoptera; family Nymphalidae; genus Hypolimnas; species Hypolimnas misippus. The sequence goes on along the minus strand of JBBEEQ010000013.1, from coordinate 3,874,267 downwards.
TATTAGGTATTATTTTTTTTGTTTAATAGTATGTTCTATGAGGTCGGATATTATATCTAATACCAGAATCAGTGAACTTCGATGAAATTCCTTTTTTTTTCATAATATTTTTTTTTGTGAATTTTGTTCGGTGTTTTAATAGTTCTGCTATTCACTACTATTTTGAGACAATTAAAAGAACAAACATTATAAAAATCGGTCTAATCATTCTTGTATTATAAATAGGTTTGTATTGATTCATTCTGATGGGTCAGAAGTCTGAAGCTATGAGAGCTAGATAATTTTTTCTTAAGGAACCGGGAACCATGTTAACCATGTAAAGGTTGTCAGACAATATCATTCCAAGTGGGCGGCAATCGAGAGGATAAAATTCATGAGCTCATAGTACATCTACAGTATAAAGCCGTTGCGTTTAGTAATGTTTTTGTTTTTCCATTTTCGTGTCGTAGATCACCGCAATCCAATTGGGGACCATAATTTTTTTCCCACTCCGCGCCGCCTATTTTAGATGAAATTGAATTATGCCAACTCGGATTTTATATCTATTAGGGAAACGTACGTTCCCCTGGGCTAGGATTTAGACGCCGATAACTTTCCCATTTCCTCGGGGTGACGTCACGCTTTACGTTTACGTATAAAACTGGCTCCCAAGTGATACAAAGGGCTGTTTCAGGGCATGTTTCGAAAGGGCTATCGATCTCACACCTGACACCGTTAAAGTGTTTATTACGTCGTAAAAGTTGTCTAAAGCCTGACTTACTATCTGATTTAAAACGATCTGATATTTTACTTTATATACCTACAAGTTAATATGTATGTTGAATTATTGTTATATAAAGTTTTGTATGGAGATCAATTAGAGTAATCTACTGGTCGTCATATATGGGTTGGATTCTCAAAAGTGTTTTCTTGTATACTGCATCAAAAACAAAAAAAATTGTTTGTGAAAATACGTCACTTTAAAGATCGATTTCGATCTTCCAAGTTCGATTATCCTTTTGAAATGTTTTTGCCGGTATGTTTTCATTATAATGTTGCAATTTTAAATTATTATAACAATGCGAACTGTTTTAAAAAAGAACTAACATTTCTTTGTTTTTGTTTTTTGTCTAGTTCTTACCAATTATAACTTATTTAATAAATTTAATGGCATGTGCTTAAAATTAAATTATAACGAGTGTGTTTTCGACTTTGATTTTTAATATGATATGACATCATCAGCCATGTTATTAGTTTAATTATAACTTTGATAACAGGTAAAATTTAAACATACGAATATTTTGTTAAATATGTTATAAGGAAAATGTAATATTAAGGCCAATGTTTCACGGTTCGCGGGCACGTTCAGCGAGAACTTGCGAAATTAATACAATGTAGGTAATTATAAAAATATTTTATGAATAATTATATTTATGTTATATTTTTTGTTTGTTTCAGGTAAGTTTCACGCTGTTCTCGGCACGAACAGGAATTATGCTTTCGCAATAATGAGGTCTGATCTTGTTTGTATTTTTTATTGATATCACATAATTAATTGTATTGAGGCAAATAATCCATTTACTGGTATAAGTTTAATTCTTTCCAATTACCATTGTTGCATTAGCTATATGTTATTTTGGCTAAATACATACGTGTAAGTTAAATATTCAAATAAAATACACGAACAAATATTCATATATGGACGCTGATAAGCAATACACAGATTTCATTTTGAGAAAATGGCATCTAAAGATATCGTTGTCTTAGATTTTCGCGATTATTATTCATTGAAATAAAACTATTTTAAACGGATTTAAATTGCGTATATTAATTATTTTTATCATCCCGACGTTTCGAGTAATTTGCAGCGTTCGTGGTCACGCGTAGACTAAGGTGACATTTGTCTATTTGAGGTTGAGAAAAATATTATTTACAACTACCGCCAACGGTTTCTTAGATGGTATCTTGAATAACGTTCCGGTTGCACGCAGAAGGCACTAACTGTATCTTTTGGTCTTGCAGTTTGTTGGACTTGGGATTTTAAATTTTAAATTAAAAAAAAATCATATGATAAAAATAATTAATATACGCGATTTAAATCCGTTTAAAATAGTTTTATTTCAAGGCATCTAAAGATATCAAACCTATTCTTAAAGAAATTTGTTTGAAGAAGTATACTATAAAATACAAAAATTAAGTAAAAGATGGATATAATAATATCTTTCCATTTTTTATATCCATCCTTTATTTAATTTTTGATAAAAGGTAAATTTAAATCAGACAGATACATTAAATATATTGTCTAATAAAAAGTTATTTAAATATTTGAAATCATTGTATAAATTGCAAAAAATGGAACGCATTTGAAATTCGAACCAATTACTTAAGAAAATTTTTCCGTACTTATTTAATTTATATAACTACAGTTCTTTGAATGATGTTAAATAGGTGATGTAGTATAAAAATTCATCAATATTTCCGAATTTGACTTGTGGGTTGACACATTTTTGCTTATCAGCATCCATATGTACATGTACATTGGGCGATGGACGGTGCTTCTTTCCGATAATAGTTAATATATCACGAGGTAAATAGCGCACATGTTCTCTAAAAAACAAATCGCTAGATTTGAGTTGATAAATTTGGGTCACCATATTTTGCACCCTCGCAGCCGAAACACATACACTCGAGACGACATCGCGTAACGAAAATCTAAAATTTAAAAAATCGTAACTTTGTACTACAATGTGACGTTGCGTCGTAAATTTTTTTATCGACTTCAAAAAAAGGATGAGGTTCTCAATTCGTAATGTGTTTTATTTTTAAATATTTTTTATCTCAGAATTTCTTTATTTTTTTTATTAGAAAGGGTATACTTTTAGATTGGTCCATTAGAAGTTTTAGATAAAGTTTATGTCGTTCACAACACAACGTGCCACGACACGTAGTCGCGTCGTTATGTGTTTTCGCCTTGATACAACAAAAAAATTATATGTAATGGTAGAATAATTAAGAGTAGCAATAACTTTAACATTAACAATAATACACCATGACTATAATAATGTAAAATGATAATATAAAATATTAAAATAATCAAACTCGACCATCGCATGAATCTATGCGGAATAGAGGGTAGTAAATATTTCTGGCGGGAGCTAGCGCGGGTGTTGTTTTGAATTTTAATGACGTTAGAGCGCGGCGCCGCGACCCGGACCACTAATCCAAGGAGCACGCCTCGGTTTCTGTAGGGTTTTATGTTACACTTGAGCTGTATTGGGAACTATGCGAAGATAATTAAGAGCGGTGAAGTTATTTCTTAGGGTATAGTTATTTAGTTTCGTTGATATTTTAAATTATAATCTTTAGAATATTTAATTATTAAGTATAAACTATACTTAGCGGTGCATCGTTGTGTGTGATATTCGTTTTTAGAACATAAATTTTTGACGGGAGTTATAGCGAATGTTGTTTTGAATTTTAATGACGTTAGAGCGCGGCGCCGCGATCCGGACCACTAACCCAAGGAGCACGCCTCGGTTTCTGTAGGGTTTTATGTTACACTTGAGTTGTATTGTGAACTATGCTAAGATAACTAAGAGCGGTGAAGTCGTTTCTTAGGGACTAGATATTTAATTTCGTTTATGTTTTTAATTATAATCTTTAGATAATATGTAAGTATTATATATACCCAGTGACAAATCGCTGTGTCATATTTGTTTCTAAGAAAAAACAAATGCCGAGAGCTATAGCGGATGTGGTTTTGTTGGATGTTAAATTTTAATGAGTAAGAGCGTAGTAGGATTTTATGTTACACCTCAGCTATATTGAAAACTATCCAAAGACCATTAACATTATTTCTCTTCTTGTCTTATCACATTTTTTAAACTATAATTTTCATGAATTTATTCGAGTAGGAATTATAAGTTTATAAGTATTAGGTAAGTTATACATGAAAAACGATAAAGTCAATGTAGGTTTGTCGAAATAATATGTAAATTGTTCGCGAACTGATCATTTAAATTTTGCAATAAATAGACACTGAATTATTGGTCGTAATAATTCGTGCATTTTGAGTATCTAATTATTTAATGATAATGTTATGAAGCATGAACAGGCGATTCATTATCGTAATTATTTTAGTGTTTACCTAACTTAAATTTCATCGTATTAAAATTGGTGCATTCGTTAGGGAGCTACGATGCTAGAGATACACAGACACGTCAAACTTATAACACTCCTCTTTTTTGGTCGGGGTTTAAAAATAAGTAAAACTAAAATTTTAAATTAAGTGCTCAAATATAACTAACAACCAATCAAAATTAAAGAGATTAACGTTACGTTACGTCACATATAACTTCATATAACATAACTTTTTATAACATCGCTTCGCATATTAAAGAATATACAGTAGATAAAGCACCTAACAGACGTTGCTCACAGCCACGGAACTAGAACAAATGGGATAAGTTCGGATATAGTATATACGATCGGTATACCTATAGATACGATTAATTCTAATAACCAAATCAAAACTCCATGATCTTACAATATATTTTAGCTTCGAATATCTTAAAGTTTAAATAAAAGAACAATCAAACAGAAACTAAAGTAACATTATAAACAAACACTAAACAAATAATCTAAATAAATAATCTAAACTTTCTCAATAGCTGCATATAACTTCAAATAACATAACTTTACATAACTCAGCATCACATATACAGTACACACACCGCCTAACAGGCATTCCTCACGGGCGGGGAATAAGAATAAATGTGAGACGCTCGGATATCGTAACTACGATTGTTATTGAAAACATATAAATACGGAGCCAATGAAACTAGACAAAAAAGAGTTTTAAATAATTAAATCGAAAAGCCATAATCATTAATAAGTATAAATAATCATTAATAATCAAGCCATAATCACAACTTTTTATTAGACGATAGTCTATGATTATGGCTTATCGATTTAATTAAAAGTAAGATATTACTCCTTAGCATTTGAATAGGGCAACAGATACACGCAATAAAAGTGCCTAAACAATAAGTACTATTGTAAGGGCCTGTTTTACTGGTTACTGATTTATCAATTATGAGAATATATCAGTGGACTTTAGTCCACGATAGCTTCATCAGTCTAATAAACTACGATTTTTGGGGTCTCGAATAGAAAAAAATATATTAGTAAACCTTATTCGTTGAATATCGTTACATATTGGATAACTTTATCCGGAACCGGTGAAACAGGCTCTAAGTAAGCTACATTTAACAAACAAACAGCAAAAAGAATAAGACTAACGTTTTCATAATTACTTAATATAAAATAAAAATATATAAACACCCCCGACACAAAAACCTTTACAGTTGAGAAACAAGCACATGATTTTGAAATTGTTGGATCGATTTTGGTAGAATGTCTAAGAACTAGAAAACCCTCTTTAAAATAAAAAAAAACCGCATCCAAATCGCTTCACCCGTTTAGGGGCTACGGTGCCAGACACAGATACACATATCGGTCAAACTTATAACACCCTTTTTGCGTCGTTAATAACATAACTTCGTATAACATAACTTCTCATATCTTAGCCTCGCATATACAGTACACACACCACCTAACAGGCATTGCTCACAGCCGGGGAACTAGAACAAATGGGAGACGCTCGGATATCGTAACTGCGACTGTTATTGTAACGGATGTAACTTCGGATAAATGTCAACTGTGCTTGAATTTACTACCGTCCGCCACTCGCCTTTATTAGCTCGTTCTGCATGCATTATCGCTGGGGATGAGAGTTTTGAACGCGGAGTTTAGCTCACTCGAATGTGCATTCTTTGAACTTTGACTGGGGAATTTTCAATTGAAGCGATTCGGATTTCGGTTGGATGTCGATGTTTTGTAACGGATTTTTAGATGATTTTGTGTGATACGGTACGGTATGGTACATATTAAAATTCTTTTTTTTTGTTTGTTATTTTTAAGTGACTTGCAAAAAAGTTTTTTTTTATATATTCCCTGGTTAGTCGAAAGCGAAGGGTATTCCATCAAATTGTTTCCGTAGAATTTTAATCAAAATCGGTTTAGTAGTTTGGTTTGAAAATCAAAATAACTGGACGAAGTATATTAATTAACGAAATCACGTGTTGTGCCTTAGAATTCAGTTTCTGTATTTTTATTTTATTTTAAAGTGATCGTTATTGTGAATTGTTGTGTGATACTTTTGTTTTTAACCTAAGAGTAAAAAATTATAAGTAATAAGTTTATAATACAGCATTTATAATAAAAGATACTTCTATACTAATATTTTAAAGCAGAAGAGTTTGTGTGTTTGTACGCACTAATCTCAGGTACTACTGGAAACGAAGCAGTAACCATAAACATAAGAAAAACCGTAAAAACTAAAAATGTACTATACTAAGTTATTTACATAAGAAGTATTTCAAAGAATCTAATTTATGACTTAAATTAACTTAAAAAAGGCGAATAAAATATTTCACAGCAACGAGCAAAGCGATGCTGAACAACCCTAATTACGACCACGCCACTTAGGTCATATATTCTGTGTATACTTTACATGATATTACTTTTGGTGCTGAAGATAGTATTACAGCTAAAGTTAGAACATTCTCCACGAACAAACGTCGCAAAATATCAGGGATTCAAGTAGACCGTTCGTATTGTATTTTCTTACATTTACAATTGTCATTTTTGTCGCGAACTGGACGTTTATTTCAGTGAACTCTTGCTTCGTTTAACGTTAACGTTACTGAGAACGATAAAAGAACGGACAAATAGCTTTTCGACTTAGATTGTCAACTTTATGTGATGCAATATTACTAAATACTTTAATGCAAGAAAGTAAATTACTAATAATGTTCTGTTATTTTGTACTAGTGATTCTAAAAATGTATCATTATAATTATAATATTAATAAATAAACTTGGATTGTCTGTTTGTAATATTAAATTAACAGCTTTTAACTAAATTAATATGAAAGTATACAAGGGACTTACATCAAAGATACAATTTTTAAAATTTTTGTCGGTCCGCCTCTTTGTTTCGGTTAATCTCTGAAATGGATGGATCGATTTGGAAGGGACTTTCACTCACAGATAGCTTATGTTATAAGGAGTAACTTAGGATACTTTATTTGAAATTCTTTTCTTATTTTAATTAATCAATAAAAAATAACAATGAACTATTGAACAATACCCGATTTAAACCGGGAAGGTAAACATCATATAAATAAAAATTTTCTTCAAATTACTAATTTAACACATACAGGGCGCTCAGATACTTTTTAATATAAATAAAATAATGTAGCACTTTTGGTAATTGATATGTTCTTAATTTAAACATTCTATTTTACAATCTACTTTTTTTAATTCTCTATGGAATACAGAGTAAATGATAATGTAAATTACAGAGTATCACAAGTATCGTAGTACCATAAAGTTAGTCATATTACGGACAATTACTTTTATAATGGCGTCGTAGTGTTTTAATAAAGTTAATTTAATGGCAATAATAACCTATCATTGAAACTGTTACTGTTCTTATTTTCTACTATTATTCTACTGGTAAATGCTTAATTTGTTATTCCAAAGTGACGAGTGAGCCAGTAATTGGAGCCAGAAGGACATAAAAACTCGGATGTCAAGAGATTGAATTGCTAAAGATAAACATTACTTGGATTTCTCACAAGAACTTTTCACTTATTAGTTATTTATTAGTTGATTCGCTTTTCTGCTGTCAATTGAAATAAAACGCTCAATTCTCCGCTAAGCTGTCAAGGTGTGGAGAAACAACATCGGTCTAGATGTGATAGCTCGTACGTGCGAACTGCCGAACTTTACAGGAGACACAAAAATCTTCTTTTAAAGCTAACTGTAATAAATATGTTTATGTTTTTAAACGATTTAAACACAAAATAATCATAAAATTAAATTATTTGAATTACCATTTTTATCAAAATTGTTAGTTACGAAGTATAAATAAACAAATTTACAGACAGATTAATTGATTCTTTATTGCGCATATTATGAAGTTGACAGATAGTAAGAAACAAAAGCGTACAAGCGGTCTTATCACTAATACTATCACAGACAACTTCAAGGGTAAAAAGTCTTAATACATATTGATCAGATAAAGAATTCTCTCCGTCCCATTATTAATTAAATCGACAATTATTTCTATGAAATATAGTCGCAACTGCGTGTCGAATAGTAATCAAATAGTGTTTATAATAAAACACTTGCTATAGTTATTAGAGTTAAACGCTAGAACAATTTCCAACTCATTCGGTAGTCGGGCGGAGATCACGCGATGTGGCGAAACTTTGCCCATATTCATGTAATCGCTCGTAATTCAATAGGTTAGTGGGTTAAACAGCTTTGATCATAACCAACAAAGGTTAAACTGACGGTTCGTGTGGGTATATTGAAATTTAAAGAGGAAATTGATTGGTTTTCATTAAAGCAGGCGAAATTAATGGGTTAGTTTTTTTCGGGTATGAAATAATCGCAAAAACGTTGAGAATATAAATTAATTACATATTTTTTATATTAAATAAATTGTAACTATTTATAATGGAATATTTCAAATTGCGTGTGATTTTAAAAACTGCAAATTCCGTGTTACAGTTGCATCTAATGCGTAAAACTGTTTATCTCTGACAAAATCAACCTATAATTTCACGTCAAAGAAAAAATTCAAAATTACTATCAACTAGCTGTCCTTTGCAATTTCACTTTATGGTTACTGTTTCGCTCCTATGAATCGTAGCGTGATGTAATATAGACTAAAACCTTCCTTCAAAATGGGCTACCCAACGCAAAAAGATTTTTTCAAATCAGTCCAATAGTTTCGGAACCTATTCAATGCAAACAAATAAGCGATCAAATCTTTCGTCTTTGTAATATTAGTAAAGATAAAAAATCACTTGACGGTTCCCACCAAGAATACATGCTTCTTATCTTGTTATTATAGTATACAAAACAAGTACCTAAAATATTTGAGGGCGCATTTGTAACACCAATTGTTGATTAACGTCAGAACCAAATTTGACAACGACTCGTAACTGTTAACATCTAGCTGAGCATCTTGTCGACGGTTGACGCGGCCATATTGGCGGCATTTTAATTTGTAACCAACATCGTGCGCGTGCCACGAATTCCAGGAATCACTTTTGTCCCGTGTAACATTGTTGTTAATTACGATTGATTTCTGATACTAAAGTGGAGGACAATTTCACAATTAATTTTGAAGTGCTATCTTGTTCTCCGATTGCACCCACATGATACAAATCATGGCTAATTCTGACGCAGGTGAACTTTCGCCTTTATATTAAATTTACTTATTTAGTTTCCAGTTTTCAAAACTAACGCAAGCATTCGTCTATCAACATGCAACGTGATAAGAGTAATTATCGTTACATTTGCCGAGCTACACATATTGTCCTCGACCCGATGCTAAAATAATTTAAACTACTGAATACTACAGTACAATCTCGGTGCAGACGTTTCAAGGTATTCAGGTGATTACAGTTAAAATCTAAGTTAATGCGGTAGTTGGTAAACTAACTTGGATGCCGGTTAATCTTTAATGAGTACAGGAGATCAGATAGCAATTGCTCCGTTCGCTGTACTACCATTTGCAAATTAGGTTAAGCAGACCTCGATCCCGGGAAAACGTAATCTTAACTGATGGACTCTCGTATCAGTGGCCGTTAAGAAAACACGTTATTAAGGTGATATCGTTGGTGATATCGTATATTGAGAATCCGGTGTTGAGTTCTTTGTTCCATGTTTGTCTAGGAATGTTAAAATTTATAATTTAGATTATTTGAGTTTGATTTTTCCCAAAATAGTTATTGAGCATTATTTACTATATTATGACGTCATCAGCGACCAACATGGAAGAGGAAAAGTATCGTAATAAATACGATTCGGCCATCGCGTCTTATACAAACATTTTACGCGATTTTGGTAAAATATTTTGTGAAAAAGCATAGACAGAAATTAAATTGAGAAATCGTGTTCGTGGTGTTAGTTTTATTTTTAAGCGTGTAAGTTTAAGGTTACGGGTATCTCTATATTATTAATTTATTTATTTTTAAACTGTTTATTTGACACATTTTACATGTGGATAAAGTGGGTGGAACAAACAAAGCCTTGTATCGTCTGTTATTATGCAAATATACATTGTATGACAGAAACGATATTGCTTTTTATTTACAATAGCTTATATTTGCGTCAGTTTCTAGAAAATGTGTTTGATTTCTTTGTGAAAGTAAATATAATATATATTTCTTATTGTTAAAGGATCACTCGCGTACCTATTTGTAATTTTAAATAACTTTTCCTGTAACACAGTTTTTATTTGTTAATTTGGGACACATTGGAAAATATCAGCGAAAAATTTAAATTTTTGTGCAGTTTTAATTACAAGTCATCTAAGTAATAACTTGCAAGAAATGTTCTAGTCGATAGGTAAGAAGTAAAACAAAAAGTATCGATACTGTAAAATAAAACATGTATAAGCGACATCGATAAATTATCATACATTTTGAAATGTTCAAAGATGTTTGCATATAAGTACTTCGTGTTCTCTACTCAAGCTCGGATCGTCATGGGACGGTAAAGGAAGCAGATCTCGTCGCATGCTCGTAGAAGGTACATTGTGAACCTGTTTGAACTGAGATCCAGCATAACTGATCAAAGCAACGCATTAGCATGTACGATCGGGCGTGAAGGCTTCAGTCGCAGTTAAATTTGAATTAAACGCTCGACTTGAACAGGTACCGCATGAATCGATTTTGTCATTTCGGTGTGATGTAGGTAAATTCTGTGTTCGATTTGTGACTTTGGTTAGAAACCGCCCATGGTTCGAATTTCCAATTGGAAATTAGCAAATTTGTGCCTAAAAACGATATCAACAGAAAATATAGTTCGGCAAGCAACTTCCAAAATAAATTAGATATGCTCCAAAATCACAAGTACACAAAAAATATCCACTATTAGAGTCGTGGGATTCCCCAGGTATTCGTGGACGTTATTTAAGACAATTTTTGATTCTAGTGTGAGACGTTGACAGATTTTCAATAAACAATTAATCAACAATCGCAATCAAGCGATTTGTTTTAATTGTGACGTTTCAAGATTTACACAAAACATAGATTTTATCGAACTGCCAGATGGTAATTGCTATCTTCTGTAGATATTCAAGTTTAAGTGACGCCTTTAAAGTTAAGTTTTTATTTCCTTATTAATTGTTTTGATTTAGAAAAATATATCTTAAGGTTTTATTTTTCAATTTGGAAAATACAGACATAATGGATAAGCAACAACGAGGATAATCGTAACGTACAAAAGAAACAGGACGGCTGTTCATTATTCAATTACACGGCTTCCGTCGACTTTCTTAACAAAGCAAAGAATATAAAGAAAATAAGGAATATATACTTCAAAATTTCAGCAAATTGCTAAATAGATTTATCATATTACTAAATGTACTCCGCGGTGTCATTCTGGTTTTTCAGTTCTTCCTAGAGTAGTTAAATCAATGGTAACTTGTAAGCTCCTAAGTCAGAGCGTGATTTTTTAAAAAGCCTAAAACTTTTTAGACCGTATGTAAAAAGATTATTTTAAATCTTCTAACTTCGTACTTCTTAAGATTAGCGCGTTCAAACAAAATTTTCAGCTTTATACAAACATACATTAGTATAGATTGGCATTGATGAAAATCAATATCACTATTTCTGTTTTAAAACGTTGAGCAAGCCAGCGAAGATCGAGTGGCCATTGTGCTTCGATGGATCTTGACCCTGTTGAATCTATGGTTACGGATGATCCTCTTACCTTACCTGCGGGTATTGGCTCAATATTGTCCCGCAAACAAATAGGTCTTGTGGATACCAAGTGCAACATCGATTCTACTCTTTGATCGACTAAGATTAAAATAGCTGCTATTCGAATTGGATTCTGGAGTGGTGAAGGTATTTGATAGAAAGATTTCTATTATCGTATCAGTGTCACGTTTTTAAAATTTGATCGTCGATTATTCACTACAACTGATTTCTGTTATAAGTTGTTGGTAATAGAATATATTTAATCTATTAAGGATAGTAGTAATCTCTGTTAGAGCCAAATAAATTGTTTTCCAGTAAAGTATAAAAAAATAATAAAATTGAAAAGCGAGCTTACCTAGCGCCTTAACCTAATCCTTTATTTTTTATCTGTCCCCGACATTTGCGACGTTTTTAATACAATCACTTGTTTGTGTATCTTGTACAATGGAAACATTATTACGTTTTGTACCGTTTCTAAATGCAGCAACATTTATAAAAGGAGATTTTGTTATAGCGAATAGAAAGACGAAGCGCCCGCGTCAGTTCCAGGCGTATGCAAAGTTAGAACTTTTCGTCATTGTTATAAGAGTTATAGTGGTTTACTCTCCTTATAAATGCTGTATGGATTCTAAAAGAATCTCTTTACAATGTACAACGTCAGCCACAATCTTGTCAACGCGCGGTGACATAAAAGAACTCATCAAGTTAGAATTGTAAGTCTTAAAAAATCAGTAACGTTGACCAAGATCCACTTTTATTAAATCAAATATTTCTAATACGTTATTTATGTTTTTCTTATCATTAAAAGTCGGAGTAGCGCTAACGTCACAATTGACAGATTAACAACTTTTAAAGGAACGTCTTACTTTTTTATTACATTATGTAACAAGATAGAATATTTTTTTCGCCTTTCCATTAAGATAAGTTCATAATAAAAATTTTTATTGTAGGTGATAAAAAAAAAACTTCTTTTAAGGAGAGTAAAATTTTGTTAAATATAATCAAAATATTGTTTATAATGTAAGACAATATTGAAATGAGGTATTATTTTTTAAATATTTTAATTCCTCTTTTTTTTAAGTTTATATATATTTAATTAAATTTATCTTTAAACTTTTTTTTATGAAACTCGGTTAATGAAATATGTCAAATAATTTTAAATTTGCACACACGTAGCTTAAAGTTTGGACATTTAAAACGTTAAAAGCGTAGTTTGTCACAGTCTCTGAACCGAAGTACACGGAGTGCGCTGTAACACAACATCGACCGCACTTCGCTTCGTGCTGCAGCATAATAAGCCATCTTAATAATTCCTTTTGTTCCTTGGACTCCTCGTCCATGTGATACGATGCGAGACGAAGTCATGTAATAGCATACGAGCTCTGAATTTTTCTGCTAATCACTATTAAGTATTCCCTACTTAATAATTATTAGAAGGAAAATGCAGAGAAATGCACTATGCAAACAAATTAGAGCTTATGAATAAAGGATAAAGTAATTTTCATTATACTTTACTATTCAGATCATTTAGTTATTTTGTAATGAGACAACAATTAAAAATAATTTGATATACATAATGTTAACTGAAGAAAAATAAGAAGAAAGTGTTACATCTCCTAACGCAGGCGACTTTTAGTTGAATATGAAATGGGCATATGTTTTTATCAAATATATCTTGTAGATAATCACAGATATCTTTTCAACCAAAGAAAATAAAGAAACGAATAACCAAAAAATGTATGTATTTGATGATAAAAAAAATTCAGCTGAGAAAACAGTGGACAGTCAGACTCGGTACTTATCCGCGAGCGGTACCGCGGCACCTTTGTTCGAGCTCAGCTTTAAACGGCCAAAATAAAAATAAGCAATGTTACAAAGAAAATGGCTCTCGGCATTTTGTCTGTTTTTGATTTTTAAATTCGAGCATTTGCCTCTATTTACGTTTGTCTTTATTGCATTGCTCATGCAAATTCATTATCGTTTTGATTTAATGGTATTTGAAAGTGCAACTATTAAAGGGAAACCTTTGATGTTTCTTTTGCTTTATCTGCTCATAATTCTTCTTTGTACAATTCATTGTTTTTATTTGTAAATATTTTATTTATCGAATGTTATCTTTGTTATTTTTATTCATTAGTATATGGTTGAGCGTATTTTGGGCAGTGTGAAGTAACTGCACTGAACTTAGTCGTGAGTGACAAGTTCGTACCGCGCCGCGTTGTATGAACGCGGCGCCACTCTCGCGACGCCCGTCGCCCGCGCCGCATCGTTTTCTCTCGAGCGTTCCGCGAGAAGCCGCGCCATCTGCCGCACGCTTGGACTATCGTTCTCCGTCGCCCGCTTTTATGAACGCTGTGATTCTGCCTGTGCTGTGCATGTGCATGTGCCTTTTATCCAAGAGGAACGCGTCCTCCGATAAGGTAGGTGTGGTGCTTTTTACTGTGCAGGATACGCTTGATTTTTATTAGGGACTAGGGCCAAGGAAGCAGAACCAAACCGCGTTTCCCTCCATAAAATTGGTCCATTTCGAACCTGGATGCGACTTTGTGCCTATTAATTTCCCTTTTCCGCATTATATTAATCTATTGTCGATTAATTTTATCCGCGCCGCTTTGATAATTGTTATTCATTTTTTTTTCTCGAAAGAAGCGTCCTTTGAAAGAAAACAAAATGGCGTCGAAGCACGATGAATTTTTAGATTGTACCGCGAACGAAAATGATTTAGCTATATTAGAAGCAAAACGGCAATCATATTTTCTAAGAATAAAAAATATTTACTCGTCAATTCCGAAAGACCGGGATGATCCGATGTATAATTTATTTTCAAAAAAGATTTTGAATCTAAGTACTATGCGTACGGAGTATAATATGTTAATTGAACAAATTAATAAAATTAATTTATGTTTAAACCCTAAACATATGCCTAACTTCGAATCTATGTGGGCCTTTGAAGATTTTTATTGTGAAATAAAAGATGCCGCGCAAAAATTTACGTTAAAAGAATATAGTAGTGTAAAATGTAATAATGATGAGTCATCGTACAATAAGACGCTTACGAGTTCTATACGTTTAGAAAAATTATCAGTTCCCGAATTCTATGGAGAATACGAGAAATTTCCAATGTTCATTGAGTCTTATAATTCGATGATTCATTTTAATAAGGATTTAGACAATGCCTTACGCATTCGTTATTTAATAAATAAATTAAAGGGCAAAGCTGAGAGTATTTGGTTAGGCATTAATCCGACGGCGGATAATTATTTGCTTATATACAACGCGTTAGTAGAAAAGTATACAGATAACCGATCTATAGCCGTCAGTTATATCGACAAATTATTAAATTTAAAACCGCTTCAAAATGTAACCGCTCATCAATTAGATTATTTTATAGATCAATATTCGACATCCATTGCTGCTTTAAAGCAATTAAAAATGGATGATTTGTTAGATTTTATTTTTGTGCATTTGGGTTTACGAAAATTAGATATCGAAACCGCTAAGCAATTTGAAAATAGCATAAGAAAACAGTCATATCCGCAGTATTCCGAATTTATAACTTTTCTCCGCGAACAATTAAAAATAGTTCAAAGAACCGCTATAAATAAGGTTGATTATTCCATTCGTAATAAAAATAATATTTCGAAGCCTACCTACACACCGCGCAATAATTCTAGTTCATATCTTGTAA
Organism: Hypolimnas misippus; assembly: GCA_037950945.1. NCBI lineage: Eukaryota > Metazoa > Arthropoda > Insecta > Lepidoptera > Nymphalidae > Hypolimnas > Hypolimnas misippus. Next base: position 3,858,752 of record JBBEEQ010000013.1, on the reverse strand, counting down.
ACGAGTTGAGTAATGATAATAATAAGTCTGGGCGTCTCTGTTCACTTTGTAAATCGACTGAACACTTTCATTTGTTTTCATGTCCGGTTTTTGATAAACAAACGCCGCGTGAGAGATACAATACGGTCAAAAACTTAACGGGTTGTATTAATTGTTTAAGTACTCGTCATACATCGTCTAAGTGCCATTCGACTTCTACGTGTAAATATTGTCATAATAAACATCATACGGCGCTGCATTTTCCTAGCCCGCGTACGAGCATGGTCGGGGGGAACGGTGCGTCGCGTAATATGTTTTCGGAAGTCCGGGATCGCGTTCACGAAAAAATAGCGACTGAGCCCGTGAGTAGTGATGGACCCGTGTCGTTGCATACGCGTAGTAGTAGTTTGCCCGCGACGATTAATAATAATAAGGTTGTTTTGTTGGGTTCGGCGATCGTTCATGTATTAGATAAAAATAATATTAAGCAACCTGTGAGGACACTTATTGATATGGGTTCTCAGAAACATTTTATAACTAAGGAATGTTGTAAAAGACTTGGAATAAAAATTAGACAGCCGCTTGAAAATATTTCTATTAAAGGTTTAGGAGATAATGGACAGTCGGTTCGAGGCGTAACTGATGTAACGTTATACTCGCGTTTTAATAATTACGAACTGAATGTTCAGGCGTTGGTTTTGAATAAAATTGCTACTGATTTGCCGCAAGCTACGATAGACCGCTCCTCTTTGGATTATTTATTCAATTTACCGCTTGCGGACGATAACTTTTTCTTACCGGGACGTATCGACATGTTGATAGGATCGGAAGTTTTTGCTGAGATATTGAAGGGAAATAAGGTGCTAGGTGACTGTGAGAATCCCGATGCTCTTGAAACAAATTTTGGTTACATCATAATCGGTTCAGCAAAAATTTTTCAACCCGATTCTGAGTCCATTACTGTTAATTCAAGTTCTGAGTATCATTCGTATATTTGTAATATGGATAATTCAATAGAAAATTTAATGAATAAATTTTTAAATGTAGAAGAAGTTCCAAATCGCAAACATATGTCGCCCGCAGATAAACAGTGTGAATTAATTTATTCAGAAAATATTGCTCGTGATGATAACGGCCGATTTATGACTGTTTTACCTTTTTCTCGTAGCCCGTCCGATTTAGGCGACTCATTTAAGACCGCTTCTAGGAGATACACTTATCTTGAACGAAGGTTAAGCGAAAATATTAGTTTAAGATGTCAATATGATGCCGTTATTCGCGAATACTTACATAAAAAGTATATTTCGGTAGTCGAGAATAGTAATCAATCGGATGTGAATTATTTTATACCGCATCACGGCGTTTTGCGTGAGGACAAAGTTAGTACAAAGTTACGTATAGTTTTAGACGCGAGTTCTAAGACTACGTCGGGGTTATCGTTGAACGATTGTCTTTTCGCTGGGCCTAATTTACAAAATGATTTAACTGCAATTATTTTAAATTTTCGTTTATTCCGCGTTGCTTTGAGTGCTGATATAAAACAGATGTTTCTACAGATATTAGTGCATCCTGATTTTCGTAAATTCTTAAGGATAATATATCGCTTCCCAGAAGAAGACAATCCTTCGATATATCAGTTCAACCGCGTTTGTTTTGGTTTAAGTTGTAGTCCATACTTAGCGATGCGTACAATCCGCGAACTTGCTCAAATAGAAAGGCTTAATTTTCCGCGTGCTGCAGAAGCAGCTCAAAATTTATTGTTTATGGATGACCTTGGTACATCAGTTTGCACACCGCAAGAGGGCATTAATCTGTCTTTAGACTTAATAAACATGTTTTTAAAGGGGGGTTTTGAATTAGTTAAATTTATTAGCAATTGTCCTGAATTAATGAACTCTATTCCGCAAAACCATGGTTTAGGTCAAGTGGAATTTAATGAAAATGACAATTTAAAAATATTAGGTTTAAAATGGTGTCCTAAACGAGATAGATTTTATATTTCGGTTAAAGAAATTCCAGAAACAATTACAAAGCGCGTCATTCTTTCGACGATTGCTAGGTTATGGGACGTTAATGGGTTTTGCGCTCCTGTAATTTTAAAGGCTAAACTTATTATGAAGTCTTTGTGGCTCGAGCAAGTAGACTGGGATCAGCAACCGCCGCAACATATCATCGATCAGTGGTGTTTGTTTCGTCGAGAGCTTCACATGTTGACTGAATTACATGTACCGCGTTATTTAGGAATAAATTCATATGAATCGAAGGTAGTCGTTGTAGGATTTTCCGACGCTAGCGAGCGTGGTTATGGTGCAGCGGTTTATTTGTGCGTTGTAAATACGTCTGCAAATATTGTAAATTTACTTATTGCTAAAAGCAAAGTTGCCCCCGCAAAAAGCAAAATGTTAACGTTATGTCGATTGGAACTTTGTGCTCTTTTGTTACTAACAAAACTTATACGTTTCGTGATAGACTCGATTTCATCACGATGTAATGTTTCGGATATTTATGCATTTAGTGACTCTAGTGTCGTGTAGTTTATATTGGGCGCATGCCTCACCGCACCGCTTCCAAACTTACGTTGCTAATCGTATTGCTCAAATTCAGGAACTTTTACCGCCGAAACATATATTTCATGTTAGTGGTAGTGAGAATCCTAGCGATTGTGTTTCCCGAGGTTTACTACCATCACAGTTAGTAGGACATCCATTATGGATGCACGGCCCACTATGGCTCCAACGCCCTGTATCTGAATGGCCAACACAACGCTTTTCATTTCAAGATAAAGATTTTTCCGATTCCCGCGAATACGAATACAAAACGAAAGTTAATGTTTTTACTACAACTGCTAATGAAACTCCACTTTTGTGCGCAGTAGCATCTCGTATATCTTCTTGGCCAAAATTGCTTCGAGTAATAGTTTATATATACCGCTTTATAAAGAAAATACCACGTTCAAATAAATTAGAAATTAATCATTTAAACCTAGCTAAACTAGAATTGTTGCGCTGTGTTCAACAGGTACACTTCACAGAAGTATTTAAATCTTTAAAAAATAACCGCGAATTGTCAAAACCGCTTAGATCTCTATCGCCTTTTATTCACACAGACGGTCTCATACGAGTAGGTGGTCGGCTTGAAAACGCAAATTTAAATTATAATACGAAACATCCTATTTTATTGCCTAAACACAACCATATAGTCAATATTCTTGTCGATTATTATCACTATAAATATCTACACGCTGGTCCGCATTTACTTTTGTCGTTACTTCGTCAAGAATATTGGATTATTTCGGGAAGGTCAGTTACAAGAAAGCGTTTCCAAGCTTGTAATAAATGTTTTAGAGCTAATCCTAAAATTAAAACTGCTTTTATGTCTAATTTACCGTCCTGTCGCGTTCAAGAGGCTAAGCCGTTTCTCAAAACGGGAGTGGACTACGCCGGTCCTTTCCCAATCTTAATAAGCCGTTATCGTGGTGCTCGGCAGCAAAAATCGTATATTTGTTTATTTACATGCTTAGTTACCCGCGCAGTACATATCGAACTTGCTGTGGATTTGAGTACTGATGCTTTCATTAAGGTTTTCAGACGATTTATTTCGCGTAGAGGAGATTGTCTTGAGCTGTTCTCAGATAATGGCACGAATTTCGTTGGTGCTAAGGCTCATTTTGAAGATTTAAAAAAATTTCTTAAATCGAAATCTTTTACTGACGCGTTTTTAAATGAAACTTCTGACCGCGGTATTTCGTGGCATATGATTACTCCAAACGCCCCGCATTTTGGCGGAGCTTGGGAATCAAATATCAAAAGCATCAAACAACACTTAAAACGTGTTATAGGCGAAACGCTTCTCACCTATGAAGAGTTAATGACTGTACTTACGCAGATTGAATGTATTTTAAATTCACGACCGCTTTCCGTGTTAAGTTCAGATCCGGCTGAGCCAACTGCTTTGACACCCGCGCATTTCTTAACATTGGGACCGCTGGATTCATTTAACGCTGTTGATACTTCATCGCAACCGCAATCCCTACTTAAACGTAAATATCTATTAGATAAAATTATTCAAACTTATTGGTCTAGGTGGAGAAATGAATATTTAACTAATTTACAAAATAGACAAAAATGGAACATACGTACCGACCCCATTGCTGTAGGAACAGTTGTTATTCTTAAATCTGATAATGCACCTCCGCTTAAGTGGCCAATAGGAATAATAACTGCGGTTCATCCTGGATCTGACGGAGTGGTTAGGGTTGTTACTATCCGCACGCGATCTGGTACATATACTAGACCCGTTGTAAAGGTCTGTCCTTTACCTTCTCAATAATTTATTTAGTACCCATTAGCATTACCTCATTCCTAATCAATTTGTTTTCTTTCTAGTTTTGTCTTTAAGTTTAATATTTTTGTTATGTTAGAGTAGTGTAGTCATATATTTAATATTGTTTCCCGCGACGTACTATTCCCGTATATTTCGTCGCGTACCATGCAATTCGCGTTCCTTATTTACTTTTAATCTTACCTGACGCATCCAGGGGATAGGATCTGCGCTTTGGTTCTCTATTTCTTTAGGAGAGCCTCATCTCTCCTAAGGTCGGGGGGATGGTTGAGCGTATTTTGGGCAGTGTGAAGTAACTGCACTGAACTTAGTCGTGAGTGACAAGTTCGTACCGCGCCGCGTTGTATGAACGCGGCGCCACTCTCGCGACGCCCGTCGCCCGCGCCGCATCGTTTTCTCTCGAGCGTTCCGCGAGAAGCCGCGTCATCTGCCGCACGCTTGGACTATCGTTCTCCGTCGCCCGCTTTTATGAACGCTGTGATTCTGCCTGTGCTGTGCATGTGCATGTGCCTTTTATCCAAGAGGAACGCGTCCTCCGATAAGGTAGGTGTGGTGCTTTTTACTGTGCAGGATACGCTTGATTTTTATTAGGGACTAGGGCCAAGGAAGCAGAACCAAACCGCGTTTCCCTCCAGTATAGTTAAAATTATTAAATAGTATTTAACTTATCTATTATGATATTACGTTTCAGACGATACTCAATATGTTTAATTCAATATTTTTAACCCTGGCCGCAAAAAGGAAGTATTATAAGTTTGACCGCTATGTGTTTCTATGTGTCTGTCTGTTCCACAGTAGCTCCTAGACGGATATGGGTGCGGTTTTTTTTATTTGAAGGAGAGTTTTCTAGCGATGGTTCTTAGATGTGTAGTACCAAAATCGGTCCAGCCGTTTCAAGATCATGAGCTATTTTCTTATTAGCTGCAGTAGGAATAAATATGCAAAATTGTGGAATTCTTGGTCTGATGCTGTATGAGCAGAGGTATCGTGATGATGTTAGTTGGAATGGAAGTTTTAAAAACGTAATTCCTACCACATTTTGTATAACCAAGTGTCAACTAACGTAAACAGATTTGCCATAGTATTTGAGTTCTAAATTTACTTACGTTTGATTAAAATTGAATTGTCGTTCTTCGTCAATAAAATAAATACATTTTCGAAATTTTCTTCGCTTAAATCCGAATCAGCGAAATACATGTATTCCGCTAAACGTCGCGTTCGCGTTTTCAACTTTTCAATGGCTCCAAATTACATGATGTTTTTCGCTTATTTGTTGTTCGAAATGGTCCCCGGGGGGAATTTATTTTACCTGTACGTTACTTGAATTATGATTAAAGTTTCAAGGATTTATTTTGTAATTAATTTATATAAAACGTAATTTTAATGACGAATGAATGTACATATATTAAATTTTATGCTATTGTATATTTATGATCCGTTCATTTAAAATCTTGAATGTGTATTCAAAATATTTTATTCAGAAATAAAGAATATTTCCTTATAAGACTAATCGGAATATAGTGTATTTTTAGTAAATTCGATTTTCGAACGTCTAGAAAAAATATTGTTTTCTGTAAGTTTGATGTCCATAGGATGAAATTGCGAAACCTGAAGACGATCCCTATATCCCTATAAAATGCTAATGATCAAATAAAATGAGCAGAAAGTTCTAAAACAATTCTTCAACACGTACTCACAAAGGCGTGCAGAAAAATAGTGTAATGTTGTTGTTTGTATTTCTTCCTCAGTTTCCGTAATGCAAGAGTTTCTTTGAAAGTTCCAGACTCATTGAAAATACATTATTTTTCTGTTAGTGCGAGATCGTGCCAATGTTGTCGCCTCCAAGTTCTGCTCAAATGAACACATAGTAATGGCTTTCTTCACAAGATTTTTCGTTTATTTTCAACTTTTCCTTTACAATCTGCAATGCGATTTCGCTGGAACATGGTTTTGTTCTCATTTATTGACGAGACATTGTTAATTATTATATCACCATTTCTGAATATTTATATTTTTTTTGTTTGTAATTACATTATTTGTAGACACATTTAATATTCAGCTAAGTGCTATGAAATAGCGTCGTGGGAACTAGTGCTCTGAATTAGTAGAGCACGGTGGATCCTCCGTCTTTAAGACATCTGTTCAGTAGTTACTTTAATACGTGATCTTACTGCATATTTGAATTACGTTATAAGCGGAGAAATGTAAGAAAATGAATTAAAGTAACTACATTTCCTTGATCAATAAAGTATGTTTATCCCAAATCCTTATTTGCTAAAGTAAAACATTAGAAATGGGTTCAGACTTCAGACCTACACTAAACTAAACCAGTGTATTGTTATTAATCCCATTAATAGTAGGCGATGTTTGCCACGTCAGCTTGTTTGCCTAGGTCTTGTTTGTCTTCGTCTATACCTAACATGACGTGAAGCATGTGCCGAATTACGTTGAGCTGCGCCTGGTGGTGTATGAAGTGAACTGTAGGATCAAGATTATTTGGTTTTTTGGTTTCGTAAGCATGAGGAATGTTTTATTCATGGCATTATGCTCGAACGTCGCGAACGACTTAGTAATTATTGAGGTGCTCGATGGTTAGACACGATCGTATCAAAAGCAATAACGTTGATTTCTAGATCTTGACCAACGACCAAACACTTAATTAAAAACATTGTTTCCGTTCTTTTTTTATATTTTTTTAATCAGTTCATTATTTTTGCGTGAGATACAAATATGCTATCATTAAATACATAAATATATATTGTGTAAACAGTTTAAAGTACTTTTTTTAAGAGAAAAGTATCGTTACAAAATCAAACAATAATTCTAGTTTTCTTTGGCACAAAAATTTAACAAATATTATTTCTCAAATCTCACTTCAAAGTATATTTATGACATTAATCTTGTGTTTATCCAGTCTCTTTTGAGAAATAATTATAATAAGGCGTTTAGGAATGTCGATGTTTTATTTACCAAACAAACATTAAATCTTGAGGACCTTGATTGATTACTGCCTATATAAATAGACAAGAAATTCTATCTTTTTCCTGAAGGTTTACTTTCTTTCTAGAAAATCTACGTTTTTCTGATAATGATAGCATAAACTTCTCTTGCGTTGCAAGATAAAGATTTTGTGTCAGACACAAGAACAAAAGGATGAAAAACCGGATTTTTTTTATTTAGGAGACGGGGCGTAGTTTAGTAAGTATAGTACTTGTATAGTTTAAAAAAATACGTATGAACGAGGCATATTTTAAAACGCACTTTCTTTTAATATTTCAAGAAAAATCCAGTATGCTTCTGAAGTTAAAATAAATTTAAAAACTAGAAGTTGTTTTGAGAAAATAGAAACGATATTAACTCTGTAAAAAGAAGCACTAGACGGGTGAGGCCTCCGACTCTCAAAATGTAACTAAACTATTCATTAAGATGTATTTTTAATATCTAAAAATATTACTATCTAATATGAAACTTGAAACCTTGATTCTTTAAAAAATGTCTTCAAAAAGCAAAATACGTAACTTCGTTTATTTGAACGACAAAATAATTCCAGTTATGTTGATTTTAAAATCAAGCTGAACCGATTTTGTTAAAAATTGTATTAAACCAATCGGAGATTATAACCCTTTCGAACAATAAAAGAATTGACTATATCGGTCCAGTCGGTTTCGAGTTATCTTTCAACATACATAAAAAAAAATCCAACGAATTAAGAACCGCCTCCGTTTTGGAAGTCAGTAAAACATATCTTTATACTTAGCTCTACAACTATTCAGTATATTGATTCTATAATATGCACACTTCCCGTTTCAATCATGTCTATTATCTAGACATTGTCTCGCCGCTAATCCTCTGCTTGATTTATATCAATCAGCTGTTTGACTGGTTTATAGCGCGTATAGACTTATAATGAGAATCCTATAGAGCTATTGATAGAATAATATGATGTTTGATTGATTATAATAATAGTAATTTGACCCTAGAATTAGACATCTCACGATAATACAGACAGCAATTAAATTAGCAAATACTAGATGACACGTGCGAATATTTGTCGTTAATAATAATTAGCTCCGTAATAATTTTAAACTGTAAAAAAAAAAAAACAAAAATTAAAAATAACTTAAAAATGGCGTATCAATGAAATATTAAGACAGATATTTCGTATCACCAAAAAAGGCCCTTTTAGAAAAAAAATTATACCTATAGATTAAATAGATAGATGTATCTCGAGGGTTTCCGACTGGTAATTTAATTAATTAAAAATAATTATCTATTGAAAATAAATATGTAAATTTCGGTACTAACCGCGTTTGTTATCGTTTCTAGTTATACCTTCGCTCCTAAGAAAAGCATATATCGTATTTTATCATTGACTAAGACAGAGACTAGCTGTAGCTTGAATACAGCTCGTATATGGCCTGGCTCGACCGGGGCAGTACCTCACTCTCATAGAAGATCGACGTAAAGTGTCTCGGTGAGTGAGATATTCGAAAACCTAACCCTCTTCCCCTATTCCTTTCCATATGTCGCGGTGTTCACTTGATATCAGGTGTCCCGCCTGCTCGTATGTTAGTTAAAGCTACGCTTACGAGTTACGATATTACGAGTAAAGATATCTAAATAAAAAAAACAATAGACTCTCCGTAGTTATCATCAAAAATTTACGTTTTTAACAATTTGTTTTATTTTTTAACATTAAATTTAAGATTTCGACTTCGATTTTTCGTGGGTAAAATATATAGTGATGTTATAAACGGAACTGCATTCCGCATTGAGATTTGTGCGTTCTGTACGTCGTATATCGCCAATGGTCCGTCAACCACGCGAGTTACGGTTTTATATTCTCCCTACCTGTATTGGCACTGTTGCTCTCACTTCTACGGTTGAATATTGGGTCTTTCTCTGTGAAAAAAAAATCCTTGATGATAATTTATTTTTCGCTACAAGTTGTGGAGGTGTTACTACTAGTTAGGCAATATGTTTGTAAGTATTACTCTTGAAAGCGATGTAGAACAATTCGGTAACCTCGTGACAGATATTCAGTAAGTAGTTACAAAAGTGTTATATGTCAAAAATAAGGGACTAATAGTAAATTCTTCCAGTGTAAAGCACAGTCAAACAATTTATATAAATCGTTATGAATTGGGAGCAAAATGTATTAGTGCAATTCTTGCTTTAGAATATCCACAACAATAACGTGAAGCCTGTGAAAAATTCCTACTTATATAATAGTACTTGTTATTATCTATGTGTTACGGTAACAATTTTAAGCCTTTTATAAGATAGACACAGCTATAGATGTTCGAATAGCGTAGATATACAAATAGATCCAAACAAAATTTATTGATACCTCGTTCATGTTGTTATCAATTTTATATATATTACTGTGTTTACTTTTGTCACTTTACTTTAAGACCCTGATCTTTTATGTAAACGACACTTAACGTGTCAAGTTTATAATAAAGTCGAAGTGTTTAAATAAGCCTTTTGTCTCCTGTTCTCCTAATAAACCGTCCGCTCTTGTGTTTGTCTGAATTCATTATGGTGATCGACTTTTCGTTAAATATTACAAAAGGTTATCGACAATCTTTGGTATTCCTCTTTATGGATTTTTGTTTTTTTTTTTTAAATGTCTTTATAAGAACTAATAAGTAACTCGTCTATGTTAAAATGTTTACTGTTTATTGCGATTACATTAAACGTAAGTGATTTATTGACGTTTGTTAATTCGTTTTATAACCTAAAAAAGGTTCTCAATTTTAACCTCCCACGCCTCCCAAAGTTAAATGATACTCAATATTATCAAATGTACTTAAATAAAATAAGACATTTTTTAACGATGACAAATTTGATAACAATAAACATGCAATTCGAAACTATTACATTACACCCCACTTCCTTATTTAGTTAATTCTTTTTTTAAAGGGTTCTTCGATTTGTCCTCTAGAATTTTCATCAAAATCGGTTTTGCAGTTTGCTTTTAAAATCAATATAATTAGTCGGTTCCGGTTTTTTTAAGTCTTATCAGATCGGATGACCTTAATCGAATCTTAATCAAACTACGGGACAAATTTGAACATATGTTTAGAATATATGGTTTAGAATTGTCCCATCGTTTGATAAGGATATAGAAAAAGAAGTAACTAAAATTGGTTCTCAAGCAAAGATCGTACTACATGCCCAAAAAGGAAAATTCATTCTAATTGCTACTTATTCTTTATCGACATTGGTTCCTTTTTTGAATATTTCTATGCTGTTACACGTTACTATTCTATGTTTTTTTCCATAGGAATAATTTGAGTACACGTATTTTATTCTTGCGAGGTTTTGACTTTGTAGGTTATTTTTGCAATTTGATTTGCATTTCACTACAATTTCAAATGGTTTGTCCTGGCTTAGATCGAGTTAGCGCTGCGAAAGGAGACCATTAGGAACTAAAGATACATCATGGTTAAATTCTAAATCCGGTTTTTAGATTAAACAACAAATTGCCTCGGTTGTTCCATGGTAATCCTACGTTCTGGTGCGCTGGTAGAGTATGCCTCGTAAGCTTCGGTTAGATTTAGTTTGAGATAGGCACTTTTTAACGATTTTGCGTTCAAAATTTGCAATGTTTAGAATTTAGGATGACATATCGTGTTGAATTATTTTATAAAGTTATATTTATTGCGACATTAAGTGGAAAATTGTTTTCGGGTATACGTAATTACGTATGTATATCTATTTTTCATATTTTAATTTTGGCGTGGTTTTATTATATAAAGTGTCGTTGACTTTTCTAAGTCATCTGGAAACTGTGGTGTAAAATTTAGTGTTTTTCACACGGTCAGCTTTTAATTAGTTTCATATTTTTCTTTATTCTTTTATAGCAAAGTTCTTGTTTTTGAAAATGATTTAAAGCTCATACAAAGCTTAATATAACTCAATAAAATATTTATATGTCAACTCGAATCTATAAATGTTGTACCTAAGACACGTGATTGTATAACAAATATTACACAATTGTCAGTTCTGCGCGTAGGCGGAAACCGCAATTGAGGTTTTAATAAAACTTGAAGTCAAAAAAACTAGACGTATCTACCGATTAATAAAAGATCAGTGTATATGTCTTATTATTCATAATAAATGCATTAAACATGATAGTTCCCGTACTTCGCCTGCGTGATGATCTTTGTGACTTATTTCAAAACCTAACGTTTTATTTTCACGACACAATGTAGCCTTCTCCAATGTCTAATCTATCTGTATATCAAAATTCATCGGATTTGGTTCAGCGGTTTAGACGTGAAAACGTAACAGACAGACGAGTTATTTTCGTATTTATAATACTAATGTGCTGGCTATAATCGTATGTAGAAAAATTCACGACTAATTTAATTTGACCCGAATTAATTTTATAAGAGTAAAACGATCAAAGAAAAATATGCAGATACGAAAAAGGGTTCGAACGTCCAATTGAAACGTCGGAACGCGAGGGGGATTTTTAACGTGTCCAAAGTAAATATGTGGCGGAGTGTTATTAAGTCGTAAATATTTTGACACCTCAGTCCCGTAATCCTAATGGAATTATCCTTTCGATCACTTCGAAATCATTCGGGTGGCCTTTTAACTTATCCCGAAAAAACTAGATGATTGAGGTCTAATAAAAATGGAATTGTGTGAAATTTTCGGATTCAAATCTATACTAATGTATAATGTTTGAAGGAGTCTTTATTTATCTGAGCGTGTTTATTTCAAGGATTACAGATTTACTTTGAGTAATTCTTGTTACATTGGATGACAAGTTTTCTGAGGAAGGTGTATAGCACTAGCAATTGTTCGTTGCTTCGCCCGTTGTCGGATTAATTTATCCCTGAATGTCGTAATTATTTATTTCCGATCTAAAATCTAAAAATAAATTTCAAGATTCAAGATCAGTGTACGAGTATAATATTGCCAGACGCGTTGGCGCAATGGTCACTGCAACTGACTAAAGTGGTAATGGTCGCGGGTTCGATCCCCGCTCACGGCAAACGTGTGTATTGGCCATACAGATGTTTGTGAATGGTGGTGTTTGTATTAGTGTTGTGTGTGTTTCCGGATCCCCGACACAAGGTCATGAGATCTTAATGGAGGCCGTTGAGTGTGATGCGTTATTTATTTATATTTATTTATTGTATTAAGTAAGTGTAATAAGGACTATGCTACAATTTATACTCAATCTGGCAAGTGCCAAAGCTTAATACGTGTAATAAGGTGTCCCCCGCGAGGCTTAATGAAGGTACATTTATTTTAATGGTAGCTGTGCCCCGCGGTTTCGCCCGCATTAATTTGACGAAAAATTATATTTTTATAACGTTTACCTTTCCTGCTTGAATTGGATATTGTTCAATGTTTCATTGTTTTTAATTTTGTTTTTCGTAATATTTTTTATTTCTTAATCAAAATAAATGAAAATAAAAAAAAATAGCCTAAGGTGCTCCTTATAACATTAGCTATCTATAAGTGAAAGCCCCGTCAAAATGCTGATGCTTTTACAAAGATTTGCCGGAACAGACTGAAAGATCGACAGACAGATAGACAAAATTTTTTAAAATTGTGTTTTTAGTGTAAGTATACTTTCATATGCATTTCGTTTAAGGCAGTTAATTTGATAAGACAAACAGACTCTTCCATTTTATTTATTTGTATAGATAAATAAGGAAACTCCATCGCCAGTCATATAAAACATATGAACATTTTCGATTTGATACTTCTGTACATCCTTAATTTATTTATATCCATAAATACATAATTTGCTTACATAGTTATACTGCGGTGGGAATTTTATATGGGTAATCCTGATGAACAGGATATTAGAATTCCGCGAATCCCTCTGGCGGAGACATCGTGGCTTCGACTACTGACATAAACGTTTAACGCAAAGCGCGGAATCTGCAGCGCGCCGCTCCCTGCAATATTTCCAACCGTTTTATGTTAGGAACATCGCATACTTTAGTAGTTTAGAGCTAGTACCCTTGTGCGAGTTTGTGTTCAAAATGCAAGTTTATTTTTGAAACCTCGACGCAAAACGTGCGACAATGTGACAAGTTTTAAGAGATTATTTTTGTTTTCGGTTTTACGTTTTATCGGCTCGCCAGATTGTGTTGTTACTGTGAGTACATAAATGTATAGTTGATTAATTAATAGTTTTTAGACGCCGAGATGGCCTAGAGGATAGAACGCGTAGAATCTCAACCGATCGCGACTATACCCCGGCTAGTACCGATGGGTTTCCAAGTGTTAAATTTGTGTTTAAATTCATCTCGAGCTCGGCGGTGAAGGAAAACATCGTGAGGAAATCTGCATGTGCCGGGAGAAATTCTGACACATGTATAACCATCAACGCTTAATGGAGCAGCGTTGTGGATTACGCTCTAAACCTTCTTCTTAACAGGCCTTTGCCCAGCACATTTACAGGCTGTTAGTTTACTTTACTTTTTTATACTTTCATAGTTGTATACAAAAATTGAATTACATTCTTTTCAAATATTAACGTTTTGTAAGCGTTATACATTTTGTTTAGTAACATTTTATTTGCCTTGCTAAAATTATTATCTCTATGTATGTCTGCAACATCTCATTCCGTCTGTTCGTAAGGATGTTTAACTAATGTTTACGTTGGATCTAAGAATGGGCTCCTACATTCACAGACGGGATTGCTTGCGCCACATTTCTTACTCTGTCTCGTAATCTTTCGGTTAATTTCTTGAGTTGCAGACTTGATATTAAATTCTTGGGTACACATTGTGTAGGTAACTTCATTACCTAGATTTCGATATCAATTTGTTAAAGTCTATGTTATTAGTGTAAGTTATGCTAGTTGAAACTATAAGCGTAAGTCCATAAAATATTTGTGAGTATATAATAAATAAATTTAATATTTATTACTTCACTATCGTACGTCTACAAGGAACCTAACGTGAAGGGATACTTCTCGAATATTCCAATATAACTCGACGCGGACTTCAGATAAATTTCCAAATAAAATTTCATAAATATTTTTGATATATTCACGGTCAGGCTTTTCATACTTTGCCCGCGTGGCTTATCAGGATTATCTCGGGATTTCCCGTCGGATTTTTTTTAACTTGTTCGCATTTGTGCGTTCGCTTATTGCGTTCTATCTGGCGCGTGATTTGCCGCATCGCCCGTCTGCAAATATGTTTATCGTGCCCTAAATTCTTTTCAAATTTATGAAACTCGAGCGTTAAAAATAACCGAGGTAAAAGCGCGCCACCGCTACGGGAGTTACCTCTTTATTAAATTTTAATATCCCCTACGGCCTCTTTGTGATCGAGAGTTACAATTAAAATGCTTTTATACGGCTATGCGTCCTTTGCTCTTATCTAAACGACGGTTTTTGTTGCAGGTGGACGAGGTATGAAAAGAATTGGAGCGGTGTTACCTGTGATATATGACGCGTTGATGTGTTGAGGTACAGTCGAGCGGGCGAGTGTATCGTTTGGTGCGCGTGCTGATGTGGTGATTGAGTGTTCGCAAGGTATCTGTCATGGTGTTGTCATGGCGCGCGCTGGCTTTGCTGGCAGCGCTGCAGGTGTGCGCGAGTGTACCGGAGACGACGTATCACAATCACTTCGCCGTGCACGTGCCGGCGGGCGCGAAGCACGTAGATGACATCGCAAGAAGACACGGTTTCGTCAATCATGGACAGGTAAGTTGTTTTATAGAACATTTCTTATTCATGTTTATTTTAAAAAATATTGTATTCATAACGTAGATTTCATTCTGTTTGTAGTTTAGTATATATACTTTTTGTTCTTGTTGTACATAAGAAGAAGAAAATTTATAATGTAGTGATATTAACGAACAGAAGAAACAGTATGAAATGTAAAAAGATAAATGCTATAATTATATAAATTTATCTAGTTTTTATCACACGTAGCATTAATACTGAAATAATAAATGTATCTAGTAACAAAATTTTAAAAGAGTAACTATCTAGTTTCTTTCCGGGTCTTCTCAGTAGAATCTACATTCCAAACCGGTGTTTCATTAATTAAATATTGTATGTTTTGACGATTCAAAAGTGCCTATAAAAGCCTACTCGAATAATATTTTAATTTTATCAATGTGATTTATATAACGTAAGCTTACACAAGTCATCAGGGAAAGTATGCTTACGAAAATTAGTCTAAGCTCAACTTGGTATGTTGGCCTGGCCGTCTGTCAGCGGCCGTCCAATTAAGTCCTTCCCGTGATTAATGACTGCAATACCTAACAGTACAAGGATTACCTCGACCAGAAAATTGTTCGTTGAGAACATCGGAATGCGCAAAGTAAGATAGTATATGGTAAAATAAACACAGTGAAATTGTAGACCATTATAAAGTATAATGGATGATAAGCAATTATGTGTCAACCCGCAAAAAGTTAAATTTAGTTAAGACTTCTAAATTAAATAAGTACGGAAAAAGTTTCTTCATTTATTGTTTCGAATTTCAAGCGCATTTCCATTTTGCAATTTTACAATAATCTCAAATATTTGAAAAACTTCTATTGGATGGATAACACATTCAATATATCATCTGCGTTTAATTCATTATAGCATAAATCCAAACATTAAAAAAGTATGGATATGCTTTTTCAAACAAAAAATATTGAGAATTGTTTGTTAAAACGCCATTTTCTCAAAATGAAGTCCGTGTGGCTTAACATAGTATTGCTTATTGGCGTCCGAAATAAAAATAAATGTCAGACATCCCGCGACGTTTTGAAAAACGGTAAAAAGTACTTACAATCTTAAAACTACGATAACATCAAAACTAAAACTATAGAAATTATGTATGTATATAAACATATAATATATAAATATATATATGTGCCTGCACAAACGCAATGTGCATAAAAAGCTATAAATTTTTGGAAGAAGTGAAACAGAAGAACATTCGGTACAGTAATATCTTAAAACAGTTCCTTACAAAAAGTGCTACGTACGCAATGGACAAATAATTAAATTATTACTCCCCTCTGACATTTGCAATCTCCTATCAGGATTCATTTCATGTATACCTTTTTTTCTTTTTTAACCGACTTCGAAAGGAGGAAGTTCTCAATTCCTCAGGCAAGTAAATAACGTATAGGGATTTTACTTACCACCGACTTCGAATATGTAGAATATATGGACGCTGATAAGCAATACTGTGTCAAGCCACACGGACTTCGTTTTGAGAAAATGGCGTCTAAAGATGTCAAACCTATTCTTAATAAATTAGTTTGAAGACGTATATATTCATCTTTTTTTTTCTATTTTGATAAAATGTATATTGAATCAAAAGCAGATAGATTTATTTAGTATGTTATATAATAATAAGTTTTAAAATATTTGACATTATTTTATAAATTGCAAAATATGGAACGCACCTGAAATATGAAATATTGAGTTAAGAAACTTTTTTCCATACTTATTTAGTTTAGATGACTTGAAATTTGTTTGGATAATGTTAAATAGGTGACGTAGTATCAAAATACATCAATATCTTAAATTTTGACTTTTTGTGGGATGACACATTATTGCTTATCAGCATCCATATATTCTATGCCTTTTAGTTTATTTGTACCTATTAAATTCGAAGTCCGTTCATTTTTATTTAAAAAAAAATATATTATTCTTGGAAAATGCATTTACGCATCCCGCAAGAAACCTATTCTAAGGCGAGTATGTGGGACTCCCGGACTCACGGGATCGCTGATGCATTCGACCGTGTCGCTCCGGCGCACTCCACCACTTAAATTTCATGTATACCTTGCATTATGTACATAAAATGGCAAATATATAAATAAATTATAGATGCAAAAGATAAATGAGATGTGACAAAGGAAATAATATTAATGTACTAACTTGGGATGTAAGAAAATAGCTCGGAATCCCTTGTTCCATACGAGAATAAAGCTCTCACGGATCACATTTCTAACGTTTCCTGTCGTATTATCTAACGCTCCTTTGTATGAGACACGGAATAGGGAGAAGTAGAAATGCCATCAAATGTACATTCTCGTATATGTCTCTAGTATAACGACTAGCTGTCCATTGTGGTTTCTCTTGCGTTTATAGTTATTGCTTCATTCATATAGAGTCGTAGCGTGATGTAATATTGCTTAGAGCCTTCCTCAATAAATAAATTATCTAAAACAAACAGAATTTTTCAATCCTAAGCTTTTCAGTTCTTGAGATTAGCGCGGTCAAACAAACAATCAAACAAACAAACTCTTTAGCTTTTTTAAATTATTTATTCAACAAAACTGGGTATACCATAACAGTATAATATATTGCTCTACATATTCCATGTTTACGTTGTCTCTACTATAATATTGTTCTATGACCACGTACAGCTGTGCGCTGTTTTTATTCAGTGACTATTGGATAAAGACAAGTCTAGGCAGGCTTAAATTAGGTTAGGCGTCCTTTAGATAAGAATCGAATAAATAGAAAGTGTGGACACCGTATGACTTCCTTATTTTCTCACCAACATAAGATGAGCATTATATCTATGTTCTAAATGCAATTCTAAATACAAAATTCTACAGTTCTAAATACAAAATTTAACATTCGATAGCCAATTGTTTTTGGCTCATTTGAAATACGTACAAACTTACGCGCATAATTATATAGATACATATGGATGTCATGTCAAAAATAGTAGTCCAAATGTATTTAGGTTTTACCAAAATCGATAAGAAAATGGAAAAAATCGAATTGGCTAAATTTTTTGATGTTTCTCTTTACTGTTCAACTTCTTTGAGTCCTAGCAAAATGTTTAATGTAATATAAATAAACTGTTTTATGTAACGAAATATACTTTTTAAATCGGACTGAATTTTCTTTGAATAATGATACATACAAATAAACTCTTGAGCTTTATAATATTGATATAGGTTTTAAATGTATTTTGCCTTTTAAGAGTGAGTATTGGTAATTGTTAATTGCAAACGAAGCACTTCTAGCGATACTTGTACCCGTAAGTGTTCATCGATATCGAGTATTGTTATAATATTACTGTATAGTACCACTTTTATACCGCCATTGTTACATCTAGATGAATATTTCGTTAAAAAAATTAGTTTCGGTTTTAAAAGATGACTTGCTGTTATAAAAAAATTAAACGTGTATATCGTGCAAACAACGACATATTGTATCTGTACATAACGATTTGATTGATTTGACAAAGTTACAAAGCGACCGCGAAATGACGGTCACCGTTGTTTTAGGAAATCCGAGTACAAGGTGCTGAAATGTTTTTATGTTAAATAGCTGATGTACCGTATAACACGCCCAGTAATAAAGTGACCATTGCAATATTACATACGTTTTTTTACTGAATGACATATCAATGGCGACGAGGGTCTAATTGCAAATAAAAAACTGAAGATGTCTGGATTTATTAGAAGTCTTTCCATCTTTGACACCAAATTCCAGGATTGTCAAATATTCATTACGAAACTGCTCGTATAAACTGGAGTCTAAGCAAGAAGAGTGACTGGCAGAAACTTGTATACACTACATGCGATGTAATAATATTAAAATATCGCTTATATATTTAAAACTTTCGCGATTTATACTATTAATATTTAATATAACGGGTCTTATCGCGATAACTTATGGTAGTAGTACCTTTTTATTGCTCGACGTTTCGACGAAGGTACATTCGTTGTGGTCACGAGCTGACTGGTGTACCACGCGTCCTCCGGCGGCGAGTGCGCGAGATTTCTTCGCCTACCCTCACAATATTAACATTGTCTTTACCGTTATTATAATGCTAGGAGCACACTACACTAACACAATCGGTTCGCGCGAACATTGTTCGAGGTACTTCACTTTTGTTAAATTTATATATCACCAAATATCGCTTCAAATATTTAATAACGATAAGAGTCGTTTTACAACATATGTCACAGTCTTTAAAATAACAATTATTATCAGTACAAACACGTTACATTTAACCCGGGAAATGCTTTCTGTCCAAACAATAAACCCGTTACGTATCCAAACACTCGCTGAGACATTTGCTGTGTTTGACGTGCTTCGGTAAATCGACCTCCGAGGGCCCTTAGCTACCGTCTTCACACCGCCTGTCACGTGATGTAACCGCACATACGCGGTGTATTATACGAAATGTAAATACGAGTAGATCGATCTTGATAGCAGTTCGTTTTGAATAGTAAAGTTTTGGTCTTGTGGAAAATTTTGTCAGTTAAAAGGTTGATTTCGATTTCGTTATACAGGAGCACATTTTTTCTTTTTTGCCTTTCTCTGTGCAAAAATGGATCGTTATGTTTTATATACTTTAATAGTTAGTATAATGAAACACTACTCGCAAATTATAAAAAAAAAAAAACTATGCTAATTCTACGTACTACCTAACGTACGTAACTTATAGTCTTTAGATTTCAACATCATATCGAAATTCTTTTAAAACCAATCTAAATTTGTATAGAAATAGATTTAGAGACAATCTGAATAAATATCGATCATAATTATCTTAAGAATTAAAGTTTATGTATAGCTGTAGTTTTTTAGCTAAATTCCATTTATCCATTACAAAATTAAACTTCTACCACGTACAATTCGTGAGAAGTAAAAAAAAACACATAAAAAAGTACAACATCAACAAAAGGTGTAAATACACGAAAAGTTTTTAAAGAAAACCGCTAAACGTGCTATTGGGCTTTCCTTTCGGCTCACGTAGTGTCGATGGCCCTCAGTCGCTGGACCCATCCGTTTTGTACTCTACTCGATAGTACATTGTGCCCGCGGGTAACATATTGGACGATCCCCGCTACTCGAGCGTTCCGGGGTTAAGGTTAAGTGGACGATACGAATTTAGGCTTTGTTGGGATCGAATGCTCGGACCTTTTGTAGATCAGTTATGTATGGGATATTATCGAGGTGTAAAATCGTGTTGTTTATTTGAATTTCGTTCGAATGTTTGTTGTTTAGCACGATGTTTTGTATGAAGGTCAGCCCCATCGCGGCTAGAAATGAATATTGCTTTTTTTCGAAGTTTGATGTCTACATTATAAAATGGGGTTTTTGTCAAAGCTGTGGATTATAGAACTATTAATTGTTATTTTTTAAACGATATACCTACTAATACTTCAACTTGTATTAAAATATGACTGTTTCTTATCTATACTGATATTAGAAAGCTGAAGAGTTCGTTTGTTTGTTTGAACGCGATCTCAATCAGGAACTGCTAGTTCGAATTGAAAAATTATGGCTGTGTTAGATAGTTTATTTATTGAGGAATTCTATAGGCTATATTGCACCACGCTACGACTCATAGGAGTAAAGCAGTAATCATAAACGCGAGTAAAACCGTAAGGAACAGATATTGTTTATATAATCGTTATAATTGTTATGTGGTGGGTCATTGTGGTGGGGCAGAAATGGACATTGTAATTTTTGCCGCGTTTACAATTTTTTTTTCATTGAGTTAAAATAAAACCGAAACTACCCATTAAAATGCAATAAATGCTTCCAATTTATAGTGCGGGCGAACGAAGGTAATTTCCCGCTAATGACGCTTTAAAAAGTGTTGATATCGCAACAAAGAAACGCGTGACGCCCATACAATGTATTCTATTATACGTACTTACTATTATTGCTTTCGTTTCTTTAGGCCGTGGCGTGATTTTTTATAGCCTAACTTCCTAAAATAAAGTTTCAAAATCTTAAAGTGGATAAGAGAGCCGGAAGCCGGAAGGTAAGAAACGGAATGAAGCGTGCCCGATTTCTTTTCTTGGTTCCTAGAGTCTATTTCATGCTTCATTTCAAAGATGTCAAACCTATTATTAACAAATTTGTTTAAAGACTTACAAATCCATATTTTCTATTTTGATGAAATGTGTAATGAATGGAAGCAAATTATTATAATATAAAATTTTATATAATAATAAGTTATTTAAATATATTATATCATTGCATATTGCAATATATTTAACACACTTCACTATTCGAAACAATAAATTGAGAATCTTTTTTCCTTATTCATTTAGTTTTTCTGACCTTATTTTTTTTTTAAATTGTTAAATACATAATGTATTATTAAAATACATCAATATCTCCGAATTTGAACTTTTGGTAGGTTGACACATTATTGCTTATCAGCATCCACATAATCTATACCACATCACATCGTTCGGATTTTAGTGATGCGATGTAATTGATAACATGGTAGGCGTTATTATGATATGAAAAGCCGTTTCATAAACAGTTGCAAGACTATTGTTTATGCTAGAGGCCGTGTCTTCCGTTCCCTCACAATGGTTCATTAGCGGACGACTTGTGTGTTATAATCGAATGCCAGATGGTATTCTCGGTGACACGTATCGATGACGTATGGGAAATCAATGGTATTTTATAACTATACACTAGCTGCCCCTCACGGTTTCACACGCGTTTATGGTTATTGCTTTTTTTCTATGAGTCGTAGCGTGATGTAATATACCCTATAGCTTTCCTCAATAAATAAACTATCTAACAATACGAATTTTAAAATTCGAACCAGTAGTTCCTGAAATTAGTGCGTTCAAACAAACAAACAAACTCTTCAGCTTTTGTAATATTAGTATAGATATGTGACGTTCATATTGTTTAACGTTAAAAATCTGTACCCATTTCTAACTGTGACTAGCTCATCAGTTCACTTGTTAGATGAATTGGCTAGTGAAAGTCGGGGTTATGAAGTAATAAGCATTAAAGAAAACATATACTAAGAATTAAGAAGCTTCTCCTTTTTCAACGTCGGTTGTTTATACCGCATGATATGTACACGTACTAGGTTCAATAAATGCAAAGATATCATCATGACGCGCGTTGCAGGCGTCAGCGTCGGCCTCGGCGCCTCCTTTGAGATACGTAATGTAATATTCCACTGAAAAGCAAACGGTGACAGGTGTTCCGAAATCGCTATGAAAAATGCGCCGCCTCGAGAATTACCTAATGGAGGTATGTGTCAACGGATAGGAGTACGAATAGAGTTTTCGGATTCTTTGTGCCTCGTAATAAGCACCAAATATGCCAGATGCTCCGGGAATTCTTCGCCCTGGCGCACCATTTATCACGGACGTGTGTTTGTTATATATTTCTACGTTAAAAATGATTTTCATTCTGCCTTATAAAGTCGTAATAGAGGCCGGGACGGAAGGAAGACGGACCTTTCCTGTAGCTTGGACCCCGGCCTCGGGAAAAATTAATGAGAAAAGGGTTCATTAGAAAACAAACGTCTGTTAGACCGTGTAGTGTATAATTTATGAAAAGTGGCTGTTTTCTTTGTTTACACGAATTCTAGAGACAAAGCATATTTGTACAATTTCCTCTACAATACGTGGTATACAATAAACGCGACTCGGGGTCTGTTCGCCGGGATAATAGCCCTTGTTGGCTACGACGTGAGGACCAAAGTCGCATACGTCGCCGTATTCTGTAACACCTAAGTAAGATAAAGGTTGCTCGGAGCCTCCTGAATACTTTCAGTTGCTCGTTGTCGTTAAAGTTTTCAGAACAAAGAGCAATTTTTAATTACAAACTTGGTGGATAAAGTATTTTGAACCTTTCGCGGCGAAGGTTTTCTTTTGTTTGGATAATTTAAAAATATGTTAGATGCTATTTAAAATAAAAGTTACTCTGTTCTTTTATTTTGCTTTGCTTTTGAATACAGATTATTTAACGGAAATAAGAGATTTTTACAGTACATTGTTGAAAAGAATTAAGTGAGAGTATTCGGAAAAGAGGTTCGATATGATATTAGGACTCATATTGATGGTCTGCTCTGATCCGAATCGAAAAACATAGATTAGATCAGGTTAGGTTAAGTTAGGTTAGGATTATTTAACGGAAATAAGAGATTTTTACTGCATATTGTTGGACGGAATACTGTGAGAGTATTCGGAAAAAAGGTGCGATATGATTCGTATTGATGCTCAGTTCTGATCCTCGGAAAACATAGTTTTTTTTTGGTACGAAATACATATCTTACTACTACATATCCTTCGAATAAAGCAACATTTCCTCCCCTAGAATACATATACCTTTTCAATATTGTATTATACGGTTTCTTACGAGAAATACTCCTTTTTGCTTCTTTGTTTTCGTAAAACCTCAATAGTTTTAATGACTACACAGAAACGGGTCAAGTGCGAGATCTGATTAGTTGGAAAGGTACAAAGGTTCGGGAGAGCAGTTATTATGTCCGGGCATTGTTGAATAATGGGATTAGTGAGTGTCCACGAAAACAGTGGATATATGTTCGTTACTACATCTGTATCTAAGAACGGAGTTGAATAGAAATGGCATAGACTCCTTAGAAGTTATATCTCTAATATTGTAAGTTTCAGTAACAATAGATTGGGTTGTTAATTTTAACAGTTTTAAAAAGTTTATCTGGAATGTAAAATTATTGCGTTGTCGAGTTCTATTGATATTCTTCGAGTCACTTTTGTGTTATGCTTTATATAAATGTATAATACATATCGACAGGCACGTTGGCGCAGTGGTCACTGAAACTGAGTGAAGCGCTAACAGTCGCGGGTTCAATCCCCGCTCACGGCAAACGTCTCTATTGGCCATGCGGATGTTTGTCGTGGTCTAGGTGTTTTTGTTAGTGCTGTGTGTGTTTCCGGATCCCCAAAATAAGGCCATGCGATCTTAAGTGGGTCGTTGAGTGAGATTGCATTTATTTATACAACTATACGAATAGATAAAATTTACAAATGTTTTTCTTTTATCTTTATTTTTATATGAACATTAAAATTTCTTTACAGTTGCACCATACACAATTTAGATAGAATTATATAAATTGTTTTTTTTTTTTTCGACGATATTGTGTAATGATGATTATGGCTTTTGTTTAAAATGTTGTATTACTGAGTAATTTCCATTTTAGTGTTAAATTTTAAAGTCATACCGAATCAATCTCAAGGTACCTTTTCCAAGCAAAAAGTTAATGTAATGTATAGAAAAATATAAAAATATTTAATAGACACTATATCACTTTTAGTATCCTCTGTTCTGTGGTCCTCATAAGTAGGCTGTGCGTGATTGGACAGCGAAATACGTAAAACGAATTTAACGCTTAGGCCATGCTTAGCCCATTAGTACGTCCATTACCAGTGTTGGATTGGTTTGGGATTAATGTCACTAGATGGCGTTAGGTTTTCGAATGAACGTAATGGAACATGTGTTATTTGTAAGTATGCTCTGCGTATGTTCTGTAATATAATCCTGGTCTGTTTTAATGACACCTTCTATATGTTACGGTTAAAACTCCTAACAGATAAATTTAATTTTTCCGGACTTAAAAGTACTAACTAGGAGAACCAGTTAATAGTACTTATAATTAAAATAACAGTCAGAGTACTATATAAATAACAAAAATAAGTAACGAATATGTTCGTGTTCTTTTTTTTAATAAAAGATTTTTTAAACAAAGTGGAAACGACTTCGAACACAAAATACGTAATTTAATTTACTTGAATGATATACTTATTGCAATTATTTTGATTTTAAAACCAAAATTCTGAACCGATTTTGATAAAAAATATGTGGAAACAATGGGAGAGTATTCCCTTTCAAACAAAAAAAATTAAAATCGGTTAAGAAATAACAGGGTACTGAGGTAACAAGAGAAAAAAAAACATTAATTATAAATTGTGAACCTTTCTTTCTGATGTAGTTTGAAATGAATCATTTATGTGTTACTATGGTCATTTTGGAGTTCATAGGCAGGGCAGGAATTTGTTCTAAGTGCCGCCCTGGGGCACGGTGAAAAATGACGCCTCTTTATCTAAATAATTGCCTATATTTTAGAAGTAGGAAACGCACTCTTTTAAAATAAAGAAAAAGTTTAGTAGAGTATAATAAATTTTAATTGAAAATTTAAAAAAAAATCTCAGAAATTTTGCGCTGTCCATAGGGAACATATAGTTCATTTTTCATTGATTGTCTTATTTATCATACAAATATGGCGTACTAATCGCACACTAGAGTTAGACATGAAAAATTTTCAATCGATTGCTTAAATGGATTTTTATTACAATGTAAAATAAAGTTCGAAAATTCGTAATTTTTGTTTCGGGTATTTTTACCAAAAAAGACAAGTAATGAAATAAGGACTATACATACCTACGTTGATATGTATACACAGTTAGGTTTCCCCGTCCCTTGATTATGTTTGTAAACAGTATATATGTAGTCTAATGAACTAAACTAATTAATACTTGGTCGATTCGCATATACCAATATATCTTGAAGGCTCGCTAAGGCTTACTTAGTCGTACATAGAATGCATTGTTCTAACATATTAGCACACATTCCGAGAATTCCACATCAGTCTATATATATATATAGTACGTATTTGTACATTTATTCGTAGAATAATAAATGTATTCTAGAATAATTTATACTAAATTATGAACATATTAATTTCGACTGTTTTAACGTCTTAACTTAATTTTACTGTAATGATTTTGATAAAATCTTTTTATTAAATAATTTGAAAACTAGAAAAATTACCAATCGAAATAAATTTAGCGTTCTAGAATAAGTAGCTTACTGTCAGTGACCACAAAAGTGCTCTAAACGTCGGGATGATAATAATAGTTAATATACGCGATTTAAATCTGTTTAAAATAGTTTTTATTTTAATGAATAATAATTGCGAAAATCTATGACAACGTTATGCGTTAATTTGTAGCTGGTGATCTCCGTAAATAGCCCGTTTATTAAGAAAGGTTTAAGGCTATATTATATCACACCACGACTCATAGGAGAGCAGCAATAACCATAAGCGCGAGTGAAAATCGCGAGGGGCTGCTAGTTATTTAGTTAGTTACCACCATATACAAATTTATAAATATACCGCTTGTTAATATTTGTATATATTTAGCTATTAATATACCTTATAATAGTACTAATTTCGTCTGTTACGAATTCAAAGCTTCTTAGTTGTAAGAAGAATACTCCTTAATATGAAGGTATAATGCCTTGAAATTGAGTGGTCATAGAGCTTATACTGTAAGGATGCCTACATTGTTATTTTACACTGAAGTAACAATGCTTTGTTCATATATTAATGTAAATTTATTATATAAATTATTTAGTTCGTTAATTATCTCTTTTCACGATTCAGATGTTTCAGCGATTGTTTTGAAATTCAGCTTGCAAGCTTTTGGCGTAAAATAAGAACTAATATAGTAGTGTTTCGCACGGCGAGTGAGAGAGCCGGAAGCTTAACCCCTCTCCTATTTCTTTCTTTATTTTGATTCCATATTACCTTTTAAGATTTTTTATTTTAACAGTTCTTTTAATTTTTGTTTTTTGTTTTAAGTTAGCAATTTATTAATTTTATGTCTCTTAATTTCTATTTATAAAATGTTCATAACTTATATGAGCAAGCTCCTATAATTGAAGGAGCACACATATTGTGCTAAGTTAACATTGTTCTTTTTTTAATTTTTTTGCGTGTCTCATTTGTTGAACATCCTAAAATAAAACAATAAAGTAATAAAATTAATAATAATAAGATGGCAATGCAATTGCGGTGCTGGTGCTGGATCATTTAACATCAGCTCTTCCGCTTGCTCGTTTGCTACCTATTTTGAAATAAAAAAAAACAAACGCCATTGTAAAAGAAAAATATTGCCTTTAACATTTTTTGAAGTTAACGTTTTGCAAGTTAATGATAATCTCTTAATATGCGCCTGGATAAATATGAACGCAAACCTAAGTCGCGTTACGAAATGCGGTGGAAACTATCGTCGAATATAGTTCGCTAACTTTAAAGTTTAACTCGAGGATACGAAATTGAACTGCTTAGATTAAATGTATATCTATTACTTTCATTTTATTTAAGTATAGACTTTTGTTATGTGTGATTTGTTTGCATTGATATTGATAGAGCCAAAAAAATGATGTTTGTAAGTTACGAAATTTCGAGTTTTAACTTGTTGTAATTAAGACTTTTTTTAGGTAAAGTTTCAAGCTATTCTTATACATTTAGTTAGAAAAAGAGATTTAGCCGAGAAAACTTAATAAAAAGGTATGTGGATAAAATTGTGTACGAATTTATTTGTTACGAGTATATAAAAAGAATATAAGTATCACGAAACATTGAAATTAATTTCTCACTTGTAAGAAAATACGCAAAAGTAACGTATACAGAGAATAAATAAATTCCTCTTTCACGCGAAAATATTATTTATAACGTCTCAAAGTGTAATGAAATATGATCGTATTCGGTGGAAAATACGCTTTTATAGAAAAAGAATTTCGGTAATAAATTTATTATTCACCATACACCCCTAACGGTTTAATTCTCTCTATTATTCGCACGTGTAGGTAACCGATGGAAGCGTTTTATTATTTATTCAAAGCGATACAGTATCGTATCGTGAGAACAAACAGATGCTGAATTGAACGCAACATTGGAGCGAAAACATGCGACCATTTGATATTCACCTAAAACACAGCCTCCCAAACTACTGTGACCGACGCGCCATGTCCCCTTTGCAAGAGATCAATTTTCTAACACCCCTCTGCCTTGCTGTGAACATTTTCACAATAGAGCCATTTTGTCTTTAATGTTTCGACGTTGATTGAGTTATTTAAAAAGAAGTGGTCCATATAGGCTTATTCTAGAGACACTCTTGATAATAGAATTGCAAAATCGCAAAATTATATATATATATTTTTTAATAATTACTATTATGTTCTTCAATAAGAAGTCTTTGATCACCAAAACATATTATATACTTATGAATCTACTATAGTTTGTTTCGAAAGACTCGGAGGGAAAAGATTATAGTGGTTGAATTACACGGGTTGCTTTAACTTATTCCTATTCATGCTATAATACATTTTTCTGGAAACATATTTTTGTATTTTCTGGTGCAGATATTCATGGGTGGGATGGGATCACTTTTCATCAGACGATCTGATCTGGTCTAAACCTTTGAATGCTAATTTAATTGAAAACTATATTGGAGACAGTGTCTCTAACATTGGGAACTTGTGATCTAAACCATGCTTCACAATCTGATGTAAAGCAATGTATACGTAATTGCTAAGCAGTAATGTCGAAAATCGAATACCATGATTTAACCTAAGTTTGCTACTAATGTCTGATAACACGTATTAGTCGCATAGATTATCTGTTTAAGCTAATTACTTTGTATATCTAATGCAAGTACTAGACGATCGAAATCAATTTGATAAGATACATTGGCTTTGATATGAGATGAATGATTTATGTATCATAACATTTGATTAAGATGAGAAACACTTGGACCTTGATGAAATAGGGCAAAAAAAATCAAAAGATATTTTTTCTCGTCTTATTGCCTTTGGTCATAGGAGGCTAGCGCATTTTTCGCCCAGACAATCAAGATTGCCATCCAAAGGGAAAACATACTCAAAATACATATTCATATATCTTATGTATGTATGTGTCTGTCCCAGTGTGCATTGACCACAAGTAATCGTCGTTCGTTTAGGAGATTCATCCTTCAGCTCAATTCCAAAATCGCGTTCGATCTTAATCAAAACGTAACTAGCATTATGACTTACATGATAGGCAAATAATAAATTATTAACATTGTTTTCAAATTACTCTATAGTATAGATTTGGTCATTAATGTATATACAATGACCAAACAAAAAAAAAATTAACCCAATTTAGTTAGTGTTGCAATTCTATTGCATTCTAAATAAATGAAATACATACATATTTAATTCCGTCTTGTGTTATCGATAAATATTTATCTTCTCCTACTCTGTTTTTATAATGGAAAAATTTAATCACAATAAACAGTTCATACGGAGCCATCGGGCTTGATGCTCCCATGTGTAAATTGGTATCGCGTGCATACCAGTAATTTCCCGTGACAAACTTAATCGTCGTTCGCCGTTTTAATCGCTCTCGTATCGAAAATTATCTGTAAGTTTTAATTATACCGCTGATAACGAATTCTATCGGACACCACTATCTCGTTCATTTATTTACACGTCGATTTTAAAAGCAATTTCGATAATATCATCGCCGTTAATCATGTGATAATTTGTTTAATATTAAATTCCTGGAAAGTGTTTCATTACGCTGCACTTTCGCTCTGTGGATATTTTATTTTGACTTTGTAACAGAAGCCAAATTATAGGCGAGAATTACGCTTGGAAATTTTACTCCTGTAATTGATATAAAACAATGCTGTGAGCTAATAACAATTATATACGCAGTCTGACGTAAGTTGTAAATTTAAAAATACACGGCACTGACAATAAGTTCTTTCGAGTGTTAGAGGAGAATTACACTCATAAGTTTTGCTCTAAGACTTTCATAAGGATTTAAATAAGTCGTTCGTCATTGCTTATTGTCTGAAAGAGTGCCTTTATTGAAAGCAATAGCTTTCGTACAGTTTACGGTTAGCAGGTTTCGACTCACTAGTTTACGGTTAGAAGGTTACAGAGTTGTTTTACGTCAATTACGAGGGTAAAAGTTAGAAATATTATTCCTGTCTAAAAGCGATAGTAAACAGTTAATGAAGATCTTATATATGGGCGTGAATAAAACTTACAAATGTAATTTTCGCCTTATACACTCGAAAGTGTAAATGGTCATGTGGACTTTGCTAGAGAATTGTTGTCGACTAAAGTCGCTACTTTGAGGATCTACACACATTTTACGTGCACGTTAATAAATAGTTACTATTATTTTATAGTACATTTCTCTTGAACCTCAGTACATGGTAATTGGTTTTACAGAATTTGCATTTTCAATTTGTCACAGATGATTGATAAAAACTAATTCGGAGGATGGAATATAGCTTTTTCTAGATCGAACCACAATTGAATCGTGTTTTTTAATATATATCGATACAACTATATATAGATAGCTGGTTCAATAAATATTGGGCGGGCTGAATATTCAACGATGCACTAACGCGGATCACGGAACAGCAAATGTTTTTTTCGCTCTATCGAAAATAAATTTAACGTTACACTTGTATCAGAAACGAATATATTTGACTTTGACGTTAAAATTTTTTAACTTTGTATGAAATCAAAATAGCTTATAGTAACTGGATGTTAAAACAGTCTCAAATGACAAAATCATATGTAATTCCTCTCTAAGTTACATAATATATGTAGAACATATTTGTATATACATAAGTATGTAGATACTAAGTACGTATGTGTACATTTAGGCTTCACATTGCGAGTCAAAAATGACAGAGTTTTGAATGTAGATCTTAGCTTTAGCCGACTGACTACAGTTTGTATATCGGCTGGCTCGATCGGGAAAATACTTTCTCTTTTCTACTCTTACAGAAGATTGAGTAAGAGAGTTTGAAGCCTAACCAATTCCCAATTCCTTTTTATGTTAACAATGTATTTGTGGCTCCTGTGGCGAATGTCCATTGGCGATGATGATCACATAACGTCAGGTGTCTTGCCAGATTATTTGCCAACTTTCTCGTTTCTTTATTAATAGGTATATACAAAAAAGTCTCAATAGACTTAAGTAATGATTAAAATTTAGGTTAAATTTATTAGTAACAAATTATTCCCTGTAAAGACATGAAAAATAAAATTATTAAATTACATAGAAATGTCAAAAGAAACGTCCAAATTGAAATTAAATGATAATTAACATTACGTAAAACACGCGTACATATTATATCGTGTCGTTTCACAAATAAAACCTGTCATACAAAAAAATGTTAATTCTGACCCGGGCCTCGTTTCACATGGAAATAAATAAACATATTCGATTCGAATAACTTTACGAATTTTTCAATTCAATTTAAAATATTTTTGACGAGTCGTTTCGAGTTTCCTGACTCGGTGTTGATTGATATTTTAATTTAATGAATATCTTTGATTCTATTCGCATATTCGTGATTCATTATTATGAATTTGAATGTTTTGTTAATCAGAATTATCGATGTTTGAAATGGGTTTAAATTTAGTAATGGATCGTAATTTAAATATTGCAGATATTATTTTTACATTTTCTAAACAATAGAAAATTATAAATCAAATTACGTTAACAATTACTGATGTTGATGTATTCATTATAGATACAACGGTTTTCTTTAAAGACGATGACGATGTTTGACGAATTTAAATGAGATAAGAACAACAAAAGTTAGGTAGCAAAAATTAATTAAAAAATTGAATTTTATAAGAAGACAAACGATTTAAGAAACTAATAACAAATGTGATCCTTTCCTCTAAAAGTAATATAGTGATTAAGAAATTTGTATAGAGAACTCTCGAAATGTTTGGAAACGGCATAATATAATGCCGTGACCAAGTATTGCATTTCAGTACATTTTGATTCATCAACCGCTATATAACTTCATCTAGCCCTTAAGAGTGTGAGGGACATATAACATCCGATGTATTTTCGACGACATATTTCCGATTTCTTTCAATTAAACGGGATTGTAGGTATATAGGAATTATGTTTTCTTACTTCAAAATAAAGCCTCGCTGTAGCCCATTGACTACAGCTCGTATATTCGCTCGTAGCTGTGTTTCATATGGCAAGTTCCTTTCTTTTCCTACTCTGTATTCCCCTTTTTATTTTTTATTCCTTCTTGTAATCATTTGTTGCTCTTCTGGTGCTGCAAATTTTCTATGGCCGGCGGCAGTATCAATTAAACCTTATTTCCGATATTTATTATAAAAAAGGGAAAATAATACTTGTTTATATGAGCTGAAAATAGGCACGGTGTGTAAACGGTCTAAGAGTACCTACGCTAGGAATCGTAACCATGTTTTGATGTAATGTTTTAATATATAAAGTGCGAATCAGACGAACTTCGCTCGTAAACGTAAATTTACTGTTATTACGTCACGACTCCCCCTGTAACTGCGTTATCATAAAGTATTCATCAAAATTACCAATTTCATGCGAATCCATTATTTTATGTTCGCTCTTTTGTTTCACTATATTATCCTTCGTTAACGGACAATATTAATTTTTATCTTATTGCTTTCTGGAGATGATGATCATATCAACTTTGAAATATAAATGATACAAATCGAAATATAGTACTAATATATTAAATTGTAGTCTTTACTGAATCAATCTTGAATGTCATCTCTGTCTTGCAAATATGGGCAAAATTTCTTTGTTAGCATACCAAAACATTTTTTACATACGAACATTAATGAACGTTATAAAGTAATTGTCCATCTGGGAATGCCAGATTTTCTTTCACACAAGAACTCTTCAGATATCTGATAAATATATCTGTCACCCAAAACTACACCGTAGTGATTATCCATCTAAAAACCACAAATCAAAGAATTGAACTGTGATTATACATTAGTTCTTAAACGTAAACTTAAATCCCGCAAATATGTATTTCCATTTTCGTACCTGGCACGAAAACATAAAAATTGATAAAGCGTTTTTGAATAAACGTGTGAATGCGGCGGAAGGATAGATGGCCTGAACGATAACTAGGTGACTAGCACGACCATCGGTTTTCGTTGCTGATGTTTTTTTGGTTTTGAGCGCTAAAGATTTAGCATAAAATTTTAGTTTTGATATACACATTTCAATATTCAGACTTCTTTTTAATAATAAGCGAAAAATGACAAATAATGAACACAAATATAATAGAAAAGAGTTAACAGAACAAAAAGTAAACGAAAAAAATGATAATAACATAGCAACGTCAATAAACTGAGTTCAAAAACATTTTAACGTTGATGTAATAATAAAAAAAAACAACAAGAAATTTGAAGTGCGCCGGTTTTGGCTCACGATCAAATAATAAGGCTCCAGACAACAACAAAGGTAATTAGGCTTTATAACTTAAAAGGTTTCTTATCTAACTCAATTTATCCTAAGTAGCGTTCCTCCGGAGGGGCGTTACGGAATCCTTTGCACGAATTTTTTAAGTTGGAATCTAAAAATTGTATATGGCAAATGTTAATAATATAAATATATGGGTATAATTTGTAATAGTGTTTACGATTAGTTTCTATTTCTTATTATTGACGGTTTATTTTAGTATAGGATTATAAAAAAAAAACATTCCAATTGCATAGAGAAATACCCTTTTGGTTCACTTTATTGCAATTAACTACAGTCCTCAAAACGAAAATTTTATAATTGGATAAATGACATTTCATCACAGTATGAAAAATGAACATGACATAAATCTAAAATGGCGTAAAACTTTGAATAAAATTTGTGTTTTGTGCCATAACGAAATAAATACCATTACAGTTGTTTTTATTTATTTATTAACTAATTTGTTATTTAATTACTAACATTTGGTTACTGTTAGTGATTTATTTTATTAAAAGTTTATTTGAAAAAGTGAAAAATTTTAATTAGCGATATTTGCTGTAATTACACTAATTGGACTTATTTTGAAACAACTGACAATTTTTACTGAATTTTTAGATGCATATTTGAATGATTACAATATTGCACCAACGGCTGACTAAACTAAATAAGGGTAATTTCTACTAGTCTTCTCGCCTAAGACATACAGGACAGTTCGTGGTGTGAACGAAAATCTGGTGCGCAGTGTATATTTTATTAAAGATGTGATAGATTACAATTTTGTTATCAGCGGATGAAGAAACTGTGTTATATAATGTGATAGCTCTTGACTGCTCCACGTAAGAAGTCAATAAATTGTCAATAGTCGTTCTGGTTATGATCATAATCATTTATAATCGTTACAACCTTGAAACATTTGCATAATCGATCTCGTTTCGCCTGTAATGAATGTTGGTAGTTGTTTATTTACGCTTAGTTTTGGAATTATTATTATTCGAAACTCGTTTACGAGATTACGCAAGATTAATTAGGATTTTACTTACCTACGAGATTTTACTTTTTCTACGAAAAATTGATTAAAAGTGTTTGGGACACGTTTTTCATCACATTGCTTGTTCTGTGTTGTTGGTGTCTTAGTTAGATGATGATGTTTTATTTTTTTTTAAATATATACAGTATGTTTTCATTAAAAGTATGTAATGAAGTAGAAATACGTGTAAACAGGTAAATTTTCCTGTAAATATCTTTTGAAGATTTCCCATGCGTCAAGGAAGTTTTGTAAATAATGAATCAAATAAATATATCTGTCTATTAAGATTCATTGATTGTAACGATCGTTTTTGACGGTTATAATTTACTTTTCATACAAATTGAAGAAGTAAAACGGAATTTCCGAACAGGATCGTGGACTACAATTTGCAACGAAGAACAGTTAAGTTAATTAAAAACCCACATTTAAGACTTAGGTCGGCTTAGGGTAAGTGTTTTATAGCAGAATGCTTTATCTATTCAATTAGAGGTGTCAGTAGAGGTTAAAATTTGTCATTAGCTCTACCTGTTAATACCATCGCAAACTACATCAATCGGCCGATAATTTAGTCGGCCGAGTTATGGTGCATGTACGCATGTAGAAAAATGCTTTACTAAATAAGTTGACCGCTTGTTTAACAATGTAGTTTAATGACAATCTTCATCTATACCAATTAAAAATTCCACTATATCTGATAAAAAGTCTGCTGTCTATGATTCTGTTAGTCTATTTTCTATTTCTCCCAGTCTAGTTGTATTTATTATTCGTTTATTAAATTTCCCGTCGGATAGGCTTGTACAGGAAACAAAGCCATTTCCTACCGGAGTCGGAACGCGGTTGCGCGCACGACTTTGCTATGAATTCCCTTTGAATTTGTTGTTTTGAGGAATGTGGTTCTTTAGCGTTAATTAAGATTTTTTTTATTTTGTTCATTAAATATTAGTATTATGGGAATTAGTGTTTCATTTTGGTACTAGCTGCATTTTCTTGGGAATTTTCTATTGACAACGTTTTAAAAGCATTACTTTGATTATAGTATTTAAATATGACGATTATACTTAAAACTGTACACCACCTGAAGTAAGTTGTTTCATGAACGCTATATATTTTTAAAATAAATAGTTATCAAAGGGATTTGTTCATAAGTCTGGGTGTTCGTTCTTGTGGGTTTTCCCCCCATGCTTAGGAGGACATGTACATAAATCTAACGGTCCCGGCAGTTATCACAATCACCTAATAATTATCGATACTTTTAGTAGGGAAATTACTCTAAATCATTAGTGACTTGTCTTCAGCGAGTAGTGACGAATGGTTATCATTCAGTTTAAGAATCAGTAACTTCTCAATGCTTTGACTAGAATTATAAGCAGACTCTGGTATAGCAGTAGGAAATGATAATTAAAACAAGTTATCAAAGAAATGCTTAAAACACTGAATAATTCAGAAAGCAAATAAAAATTTCGAAGTGCACATTGAATAATGAAACATTTTAGTATTTAAATACTATAAAATTAACATTTTTAAATCACTGGAATATTTAATGCAATCAGCGAAAACATTAAATGAAGAAACAACTTTTAAGAGTATTGCTCGTTAGATGCTTCGTTGCAAATTAAATTTTTAATAAAATTGTAACATTTTTTCTGAGTTACAATAAAAGAAGCTACTACAAGGGGACGGAACAAAACTAAAGATATTAAATAACTTAAAACAAGAACAAGTTATACTTAAGAATAAAAATGATGAAAATGTGAAAAACATTCCGACGAGGATGGGATTCGAACCCACGCGTGCAGAGCACATTGGATTAGCAGTCCAACGCCTTAACCTCTCGGCCACCTCGTCATATTGGTACCGGATGAAATAATTGTAGCGTCTTGGACTGTTTTCTTTCACCTGTCTTAACATTCTAGTAGTAGCTAACATAACTGGTTTACACTCTACTAGTGTGTTATGCAAACATACATACATGAAAGAATAATTTTTTTTTTTTACTCAGTAACGTTAATGGCTAGATTAGTATCGTATAGTATTCGCTGATTCTTAACGATATGCTTTTTCATTCTTTTGTGTTGTTTATTAAAAGCTGTTAGTTGATTTAAAATCAAAGTTCTGACAATTGAAGATGTCGGTTGACTTTATATTGAAACATTTATGTACGTATAACTGTGTTGGTCTTTGAGATTATAATACATTTCAGCTTTAGCGCCTTTGTGCTCACGAGAGGAATTAATAACAATAAGAATGTAGATTGTGCCTGTTTTATCACTGATTTTATCTATGAAATTAAACTCAACAGCACCCAACAGCCTATTATCAAACCTGAGATTGCAATGTTTTCGTCCATCGTTCCTCATTCATATTCCAAAGAAGTGTTGTAATTATTCACGCGCGCACCGGGCATATTATGTAAGTTTTAATGAAAGCACGGCTCCATTAGGAACGGAATATTCATTCCCTTGATGACCTCCTCGAATAATAATGTCGGGAGTATTGTAGGTATGGAACAGTAAAGTACTTGAGTACCTAGAAGTAATCTAAAACCTTTAGTTTATTTTCTCTCTTATTACTCGCTTGCTGTAGAAGGATTAAGTTTTTGAGTGTTTGTATGTATAGATGCGTGTAATTCTTTGGCAGGTTCTCGTTGAAATTCATCAAACGGTTTACGCTACGTATGAGGTGTCTTAAAATTCGCCCCAGTTGTAGGAGTTTTATTTTCCGGTATTTTCTTAGGATCGGATATAACGTGGGAAAAACGCGCTAATATTCGAACTAGTAGTTTCGGATATTAGCGCGTTCAAACAAACAAGCAAACAAACAAACTCTTTAGCTTTATAATATTAGTATTGATAGTACTTAAATGTTTTTCCTAAAATAATCTACAACGGAAAGGTATACCTATTAGTTAGTTATTATATGTGTTATTAATGTATTGTATTATTATATGTAATCCTCTGTTTTGCTTCTTTGCAGGTAATCTATAAGATGATAAATGTTTAGTACCCAAATGATGCTGACGAAAAAAGGTATTTTATGAAAAATCTATGTAGGTAGGAATAAGATACAGATCCTACAATGAAGATATTTACAAAATCAATTTGTGTAAATATGACAACAATTTACAATAGCTTTAGGGTTCCTCGTCGTGTAAAAAAGGAAACCACACCACCAAGTCTCCTATATCTGTTTGTTTATCTCTCCAATTTTCATTTCTTTTTCTGCTAAACATTTTTAAGTATATTTTTCTGTGTATATTACACGATATCTTCATCGTGTTTAAACTAATTTTATAGTTAGCTTTTTATTGAACGAATCTGCGATTAAGAACTCCTGATATATGTTTAGGCCCTGATCCGAAAATAATTGTCATTGTAGTTAATATTTTTTTTTTTATTACGCAACGGATATTTTTCGATATTTTTATGAAACTTGTGTAAAGCGACTCCCATTCGCACTTTACCGATTTTTTTTGCTTTTCTAAAAGCCACGCTTGCGCTGCCGCGGGTTCTATCCAATTAAAAAATCGTTTTTCTGAATTTTTATGTGATTTTATTTCTTTTTTAAGCGTGTAGTGCAGTTATTGTTACACGTTTTTTTACGAAATGTTTTTACAATAGGATACACAGTCAAAAAATGTTTTGGGTAAAAGGAGAATTTGGATATTACCAACGAGGTCCTTACTTGAGTTTCTTGATGCTCTTAAAATCTAATACATATGCAATATATACGAATCGGCGATTACGAAGAACGTTGAGCATTAATAGCTCAACGCAATTAGGGCTAGGCGATGAAGTTAAAGACGCAGTTTCAATTCTAGAGCCACTCTCGTACTCATTTCTACTACGACTTTAACGGGTTAGGGGATATGGTGATTAGTAATCCTCTCAGCTCAGATCAGCAGAGACTTGGCAGACTTACCAATAACTGTATAGGAATATTACCGTAAAGAGGGAGCAAAAGATAACCATGTTAATTGTCTTGCGATGTCTTCAATAACACCACAATTATCAAGTGGGGAACTCGATTATCTACCTATATTTTCTTGATCAAAATAGTGTTATATTGACGTCCATATGGTATAAAGATTTAAATGATTTCTTAATGTTAGGTCACGATGAGCTCTCATAAGCTTTAGCCGCTTGAGTACCTTTCTGTTACCTGGAGACACTGGAAATACATATGGAGCTTGCAAAAACTTATATTTAATTGATTCAGGTATACCAGGGGTGACAGCGATGGCGAAAGTCTAGAAATAATACGAAAAAATGCATGTATGAAGTTAAACATATGCTCGAAGTCGTGAGTAATGCTCAATGATATACGTTTAGAGGCCTTGGTCCATCGGTTGGACTATAATACGCTAAAGATAATGATGATGATAATAATAGTCGTGAATGCTCTCTACAGTTATACCCATGTCATTTAATGCCAATTACTCATATAAAACATCCATTTTGATGATCTGAAATACTTCATGTTAAAAACACTCAACATTATAAAACAGTCTAAGTAAAGTGGTTTATAACTTCGTAACTTTCAATACGTGAAAATATAAGGCTCGAAATACGTATGTCTTGTTCTATATAGCCGAAGTCTAACCAAGTAAATTAGAACTCTAGTAGTTGAACCCGAACAATCCCTCTGGGAATACTGTCTTCAGAAACAAGCTAAGAATGTGATCACAAGTCATCTTGACTAGATAAAAAGTAAGTTATCTTGTACCGACTTACACTCATGAATATCTGAAGCGAGAGTTTTCTCTCGATATAGTAATAAATAATAAATCTTTGAGAAGTAATAAAAAGTTTTAGGTGTATCTTAGTTCGTTAATAAAAAGTATTATAGAATTTACGTTGACGAGGCCAAATAGTTTTGGAAATTGCTGTCCTGTTTTTAGGATTATATAAATAATGACTACAGCTCGAATACGAGCTGGTTCGACCAGAGCAGTACCTCATTCTCTCAAATCATCGGCGTACGGTATGTGAGAGCCGGAATCTTAACCCTATTATTTTCCTTACGTCCTTTTGACCCCTTATTCCTTTTTTTACTGGTTGTGGATCCTCTCTGTTGCAGATGTCCATGGGCAGCGGTACGCAATAAACATCAGGTGTCCCGCCTGCTCGTTTGCCAACTATTTTCCTTATAAAAAAAAAAAAAAACGAATTATTGCATTCAAATTACAGAATTAAGTACTTTCGATCCTAAGAAATGGTTTTAGTAATAACGACGGTTTAATATTCGATAATAATGACCTGATTTTTTAAATTAAACGTAGAAGATTATATATGAAATTAAGGATTATATGCATTTAAAATGGTAGTAATCGTTAGTAACCGTATTTACGAAAATCCATTTGGTTTGTTGTCACGTCACAACTTGCCGTTTACCGTTTCAATGGCTTTGGACTAGGGTTGCCAGTTCACTGTCAATTATTAAATAAATAAGTATTGTAGCAAAAGCTATTATCATAGTAAATAGTTTATATAAATTTCATATGCCTATAATAAATTCATATAAAGTATTAATTTATTTGCATGCAAATAAATAATTAAATTATTGACGTCCGATGTTAATACGAGAGAAATATTTTATGAAATAATAACTTGCTTTTCAAAGGGATTCTGGTTTCGGGACGTGTTTGCATTAATTTCAATCACATATTTGAATAAAGCGACAGCCCTCAATACCGCTGATTGGCTTCTCATTTAGCACGATTGTGCGTTACGAATACATAATTCGTGTTCAACGTCGACGCCATTAAGATAATCTCCACAGCCTATACGGGTCCTATCATTGATTGCTAAACGCTTGAATGGGTGCTTCACACGTGAACCAACTCAACCGCCAAATTTCGACCTCTTTAGCTATGCAAATTATATAGCTGGCCGATCATAGCTTGGCATTAGTTGGCGAGCTCATGCGCTGATTTAAGCTAGATTGATCGCTCGGTACACTTTGATAGTTGATGTTTTGTCGAATATTTCCCGTAGAAACTAATTTAATCTAAATAAGCTGGATTTATTGGAAGATTTTTTTTTTCCCTTGAGAATTATGAATTGTGATAAGTGTACTCGCGTTTATAGTTACTGCTTCGTTCCTATCAGTCGTAGCGTGATGTTATATAATAAAATAAATAAATAAACGCATCACACTCAACGGCCCCCATTAAGATCTTGCGACCTTGTGTCGGGGGTCCAGAAACATACACAACAGTAACACAAACACCCAGACCACGACAAACATCCGTATGGCCAATACAGACATTTGCCGTGAGCGGGGATCGAACTCGCGACCGTTAGCGCTACAGTCAGTTGCAGTGACCACTGCGCCAACGTGTCACCTTCCTATAGTCTACAACCTTCCCCAATAGACATGCTATCTAACGCGAAATAAATTTTTCTTATCGGAAAAGAAGTTACAGAGATTACTTCTTATATATAAACTTATTTACAAATTTTCCTTCTTTATAATATTAATGTACGTGATGTGATATAAATAGATGTAGGAAGCAATAAACTGATACGCCATTCCATTAAACTCCAATGTGGATACGAGTAGCCATCAAACCTTCGTCTCGATAGCATTATTCGAGGTCCCCTAAGTTTTTCTATGAAAAGTTTTTATGGCGCGGTCGCATTACCATGTGAACGTTTACGGCTCACATTCGACCGATAAAACTCTCGGTCAGGGATGCGGGCTAAGTCCTCTGAGAGTATGCTTAAGTTGACGCGATAATAAGTTCGAAGATTAGATATTTCCGTGCTTCGCTCGGTATATCTCATGTTTAATAATAATAATTTGAATCTTATGGAAGCATATTAAGCTAAAAGTATATATTCCAATTTGTGTAGTCCGATGGAAACTATGCGCTTATTTATTATAAAAAGGTGTAGGAGAGGAGCAGTAACCATACATGATGTTGAAACAGCTAATTTGGTTAAATTAAAGCCTTAGCAAAGTTATGTAAATGTATTTTTATCAATTAAAATTTTTGTTGCAAAATACGATATTCAAACGTAGGTCTATTGTAAAACTCGTGTTTAGAATTTGCCAGTTGATGCCGATGATCGGCTTAAAAACGTTTATTGAATTGTATCAAATATCACTGTATCGATACTTCGACAATCACAACAGTTGGCTATTTGAACATAATTTTAATTAAAAGGTAACATAAGTTACCATCAGAACTTCAAACAAATCTAACTTTAGATTAGCTTATTAACTATTCGATAAATCTGCATTCATAAACTGCACATGAATAGCTAACTTCCCTATAAGCTTAACGTAACGCGTTCAAACTACGAAAACATTAGAATAACTCGTCGAGCACCGTTATCCGCGACTAAACGACAACACGGGCCATAGAATAAGTTCGCAAATGGTTGCAGCCATTAAAACTTATTTCAATATCGCGTAGAGCATGCGTAACGGAGTTCCGAGCAATCGCTAAAAATTTAGTTCTCCTAGCATAACGTTGCTTGTCGTTATGCGGTCACAAAAACAATATGTCATAATTTCCTAGAAAGCGAGGATGAGCCTAGCTGTAGCCTACTGACTATAGTACCTCCATTTCACAGAAGATCAGCGTGGAATAGCTAACATGGCTGAGTTTCGAATAATCAGTGAGAGAGCCGGAAGCTCAGCACCTTCTCGTATTCCATTCTCTACTTCCTATTATTTCTCATTACTTTTGAGGTTCGCAACGTATTCGTGGTCTGGTGCTGTAAATGTTCATGGGAGGCGGTGATCATTTATGTAACATCGGTGTCCCGCCTGCTCATTTGGTAGCTATTTTATATAAAAGAAGCGGTTTTAGATATCAAAAAGGCATAGATCTTTTAACGTCCATCATTTTGCGACAATAATGTTACGGACCGCAATCTGAGGAAGCCAAAACTATGCACAGAGCGTTTGTCGTGCGAATTGTTCTCCGTTGAAATATCAAAACTTTAATTCAATAGAAAAGTTAAATTGTATGTCGTTGTTTTGAAATATATTCGTTGCTTGCAATTTCTTGAATGCGCTAAAAATGTTTTACGTAAATTACTCTCTCACAGCGGTGTTCCGTGCGAGATACCTGCCCTGTGATTTGTTTAACGAGGACGTTGATTAGATGCACTATTTTTTTTACTTTCTCATAAATTTTTTATTTACTCATTCTTTCCATACCATCCAAGGTACTAGTAAGTAGTAAGTAGTAGTTATTTTAGATAAACGATTTCAGCCATTATTTATATTTTACTTATAAACTAACCATATTACTGTTATTTCTAAAGTATAGTAAATAAAGATATTTTTTATCAGCAGTAATATATTGTCGAAAAAATTAGATATTAGAGATAATATAACAGTCTAAGTCGATGGCGCTCTAAAATATGAATCATATTATATATTAATAATTGCAATTCTTAACAATGTCTCAGTTCCTTTGCCTTTGCCATGGTCACTTTATTTTAGTCCAGATTTGACAGGTTCATTGTTGTGATCTGAAATATAAAATGAGGAAACCTTAAGAACATAATTTAAATGAAAATATATCCATGATTGAAATGAAAACAGTTCCATGATTAAAATGAAAATTTATCCATGATTTGAATGTCCGAAACCAACGGTGCTAATGCCTTCAGTGAATAGAACGATCCTGATTTCGGTCAATAAATAATGCAGAATCGGGTCACATCTAAATCACAGAGCGTGACGTCGTACTATCTCAACGCGCCACCTGGCCACCCCGAGATATCTCATTCTTTTGTTGTTCGCAAACGAGTTTTTCACGTACTCGTCTCTCCACCGACGTTTCCTCACACCTGCGCCTATTTCGCACCACCCATATTTATTGTGCTCATTTCGTGTAACGTCAGTAACAATAGTACGTTTAGAGATGATATAATGTTCAAAGTTTTAGTATTTGTTGAAGACTTGTAATTTCTGTGTTCTTATAGATCTATTTATACGGTCATTCCGGCAATAGGTCGGTTCGTAGCTTTTGTGAGAATGATACTGAGGCTAGATTGATAGACTGAAACATAATATTGAAATATTTTTGTGCGCCTCTACGCCTTGGAACGCCGAAAAATCGACTTATGTTATTCTGTCACTTAGCCATTAATTTAATTGACATCTATTCAATCGCGTATAGAAGCTGTTAGAGTATCTATACGCGATTGTGTAGGTGTATAATTCTTAAATACAAGAATCTATGTTTTAACTATCCTATGAAAAATTTTTCATTTCTTAAGATTACGATTATCCTATATTGTTAATTCTATTTTTATATTACGTATCGTCATGTCTATTTTTGTTTAAAAGTATCTTGTTGCTTTCACGTGATTTGTGTA
The DNA here is from genome assembly GCA_037950945.1 of Hypolimnas misippus. Taxonomy (NCBI): domain Eukaryota; kingdom Metazoa; phylum Arthropoda; class Insecta; order Lepidoptera; family Nymphalidae; genus Hypolimnas; species Hypolimnas misippus. Next base: position 3,815,220 of record JBBEEQ010000013.1, on the reverse strand, counting down.
CACGCAGATGTATTTTTAAATATATTACTATCTGTACGTATAAAATACTATCTCTCACAATTAATCTTTCCCAAATATTTATAGAACAGAAACGGTCTTGTTCCAGTTTTATCTTTTATATTGATAGAGCACTTTGAGTACAAAGTTACGATCAAATGATCCATGAATATGTCAATTCGGTAAAGCGTACCTTTATTTCGTCCGACTGTACAAGTGTACAGTGTACAATAGTGCGCAGTTGTGAACTTATCGCGTGTAATGTTCCGTTATTTTTTTTCCCAGGGACGTTTCAGCTGATGTTTTTATTATAAAGACGTGTCGTGACTGGGGAAATATTTACGTATGTTAAGGAAATGTGTCCTCTTGATGTACGGCACGTTTGCTTTCGAATGGCGTTTCGTACGCTTCACTTGCTATTGATGTTATTACAGTTTTTTATTATAGACGGTCTGAATGTTGCTGAATTATAATTGCTTTTAATATGATGAAAAACTTTTTTTTTTTTTATTGTTTACATGTTTTATTTATCAAAAACAATAGAGATATGAGTACCTTATTGCAGACAAGTTTTATTTTAATGTCGAGTTATTATAAAAGGTTGTTGAAAATATGCAAAAAAAAAAATTAAGCCAATAGTGAAGTACGAGAAAGTTTCTTAAAACTATATTACAAACATAATAAGTACCTATATTTAACTAAACAATATATTCTTTAATTCACCTATTAACTATTTGTATGTTGTCAATGCTAATGTAGAAAATAACCATTGAGATAGAATTTTCATATTTCTTCGAAGTCTTCCTACTACGTAATATGACAGAATTCAGCTATTATTCATGCGCGCTATGATATAAATGGTTAGCTAAATATGTATGGCAACAGTATTGAGTTGGATTAACTTAGAAGAGCTAAGTCGTGTAACAATGACAGCTGCTAAAAATAAACGAAAACGTCCTTAATCGGAGATTATTTTAGTAAACGAAGAGACTGTTTTGGTCTACTTTATTACACCACGAGAATAATGAACAGGACAATTTTTAAATCTTATTCTAATTGCGTAGTACAACGGGCGGTCTTATGGCTAACTAGCCATTTCTTCCAGACAACCAAATAAAAACAGAAAGTATGGAAGTTGGGTAGGTGGTGCAGTACTTTGTTAGAAATAGACTTACATACAAATATATACAAACTGATACTTACACATTGTAAATATATAAAATACAATACAATATATATCAATGTTGTAGACTAATAAATACTTCTCGTATATCATAGAGTTTATTATATAATAAAGATTAGCTAAGGTCGTCTCCAGAGTTAAGATAAAATTGTTTTACCGAATTTTTGAAAATATAAATCGTTTTTGGAAAAAAAATACCACAATCAAATTGTGGAATAATCTACCTTTAAGTATAAAAAAATCAAAAACACATTTACTAAAACTCCGAAGTCCGGCGAACTTAATGCAGCCGAATTTAGTTGGAAGGCTTATACCTCCTTATGGCTCGTTTCATTAATTGAACGAATTAAGAAAAACATGTCCTTATACTATATTATTTACGTGGTAATTAAAGTTCATATATTTTTAAGTGCAACAGATGTCTACATTTAACATGAAAGAGTTCATTGATTTATTGTTTATTTGTATTTTGATTTCAATAATCTCCAAATATGTTGAGCTCCCATGTTTTTATTAGAGAAACAAGTGTTTTATATACGCGAGCAATCCCGAGGCCTCTCCATTTTCGTGCTGAGGAAGGCCATCGCAGGGGTTTTAGTGAGTGTCAATCTCTTCATAACCCGATCTCCCCTCCAGGAATCGGGTATCTTTTCGAAGATTTCCCCTGCATAAACAAATAAACAGTCTTTCAGTTGAATTTATTTCATTATCGATAATATTGGTTATCTACACGCGAATAGGCGTTAGTATTATTGATGGTTAATTTTAGTTTGTATATGGTGTAGTCCAATTTCAGCACATCTCAAAGCATCATTATTATCTCAAGGAAAGATTGACGTAAATACGCATTTTTTTTCCAAAATTTAAGCGTGCGTTCCGATTGGCTGCAAGAATCTGTCGGTTCATGTCATTTACTTCACATATATCGAATACAAAGAAAGTGTTAGAAATATATATTGACTTTAAATTATATTTATTTTAAAAAGTCTTACAAATATTTTATTTTAAGAGGCCGTAGAAATTTCAATATGGTACAATTTCTCTATTCATACCCTACAGTCCAGTTGCATTGAAATAATAGTCAAAGATTAGTTTTCGAGTCCACTCTTCTATATGATTTTGCGCTTTGCCAATTGGAAATTTGGCGCTGTGGGCTCGTTATCGTTTTCATTGTACTAAGTACGCCGCAGTTGTTAGTGCGGTGCAAAGTGTACTGTAAATAAATGAATCAACTGTTTGTTCTCGACGGCCGTTTAAATTGCGCTGTTTATACGCGAAAACTGAAATTTCCATAGCATTATTTTCCCCACTCACGTTATTAACTTATTTTAATTTCACCATAATTTTGTTCAGGCGCTATTTTTGCTGGTGATTGCTCGTTTAAATTAAATTGATTGATGGGTTTGAGCGTTATGGCTCCTCTTTGCGTTTTATTATTACATTACGGTATCAAATGATTATTTGTACCTACATATGTATGTGTTTATCTTTATATAACTAATACATAAAGAGTTTGTTTTTTGTTTATTTGAACTTTCTAATTTCATGACTTATGAGTGTGATTTGGATTTTTTGCGTTAGTTTGACTAATAATTTTCGAAAGTTAGGCTCTATAAGATCACGCGAATTTACAACTTTAAGAGAATTTTTTCAGTTACTATAAACGCGGGCGAAATCGAACAACTAGTTTTATATAATGATTGATGACTGTTGTAGTTTTTTGCCTTGTAGTGAGGGAGGTAGTTGGGACATCTATTTAGCAGAATTTTACACATCATTTGTCACTCTGAGACGTTGACTTATGTTTGTGCTTTTTCTGTTACGCGATTAAACAGCTTCGGTGACGAGATTTTGGCGAAGAAAGTAAGCCCTGTCCTTTTTGGAAACTAAAAAAAAATGATCTTTTTAACGTCGTTACATTTTTTGAGTCGTAAAGATTTTTCTAATTTAAATTGATTTTTCAATGAATCCCAAAAATGGAAGCATAACGATAATTGCTTTTCAGTGGAATGCTCATAGAATTTCTGTCCTATTGATATATATAAAAGGCGACTTAATAGCTATTAAGTCGTGACATGTTCCAACGTGTAGTATCGATAATTGCTCCCGTGCATGTTCTAAAGCGTTCTTAGCGCCCGGAACATTAAGCCCCGCGTAATCTGCGGCGCTTCTAAGACGTTTCGGCTGTAGCAGGTGAGGATTATCGTTTATACGGCGGCTGACTTGCTACATTGGTACTGTCTTGTAAATGTCGTAATAAAATGACTTAGGTATCTACTATATTGAATCGATATTAACATAAATATGAAGGTAACTGTATCTGTCCGTTCGTATAAATTTCCGATTTTAACGAGTTTTGGTATAGTTTGCTATGATATTTTGGATAGTTTCGTAGAGTGAGAGTGCCGGAAGCCTAAACGCCTCTCCATTCCTGACGTCCTATTCCCTCCATCTCTTACTCCTTTTGAAGCTAATAACGCAGTTGTGGTTCCTCTAGCAATCCTCCTCCTCTGCAAATCCATGGGCGGCGGTGATCATTTAACGTCAAGTGTCCTGCCTGCTCGTTTACCAGCTATCAATACATATATAATTATTTGTTCTGACTGACTGATTTATTCATCAACGCAGAGCCGAAATCGAGCCTACAAGATAGATAAGCAGTTGATACTTTTTATATTGTAAGCATCCACTAAGAAAGGTTTTTTTAAACTTTCACACCTAAGCAGGTAAAATAAGAGATTAACTGTTGTATGAAAGTCCGTCATTTTCAAAGTAAAAAATACTTAATATGGTTACATCTTGTTAGAAATATATGCATATGTACATCCGCGTTTTTCAAAATTGGAACCCTGAGAGGGTGAAATCTATATGTAACCCGCCCGGCCGAACCCATAGCTACACTAGTTTCTTTAAAAAAAAGGACCTTGGAGCAGGACGTGAGTATTTTGTCGCGCGAAAATATAAATGTGAAACGGTTAGAAATAGGGGAAAAAAGTTTCTAGGCAGACGAAGTCTTGGGAACCAACTAGTATAATATAATAAGTATTAACAATATAACTAGCATAATGTGTATCAAAAGATACAGGAATAAGGTTTATATAATTTTTATTCTGGTTCTAATTTTAAGATTAAAAATTTAATTTTTGGTTTCAAACAATTTTTAATTATACATTAATTTTTTTTAAGTCGTATTTTATCGCTAAAATTTTTATTCGTTTAATAAAATCTAAGTAAAACTAAAAAGAAATTGCATCGGCCGGGAATCGAACCCGGGCCGCCCGCGTGGCAGGCGAGCATTCTACCACTGAACCACCGATGCTTATTATATGTTATTGAAAACTTAATCCATTATGCACAGAAGTCTATTGAGTTTAAATTATATTTATTTTATGAGAAATTATTTTCTATGACTTATTTATTATATGATCAAATATAGCTCAGATATTTTATTCAACAATGTATTCATATTTATTTATCGTACTGAATTATAAACTATTTTGTGGCTGTAGTGTATGTATTCATTAATTTAAATACATTAAATTTTATTTAATATTTTAATTAACGAATTTTATTTATGGGCGTATTATATTATAGCTAATAATTAATACAAATACACATACAGTTTCACTCGAGTCGATGGACACAGCGTCGCTCTTAGTCGTCGTCCGTAGTATGATTAAATATAGTCTATAACCTTCCTCGAACAATGAGGTACCCAACACAAAAAGATTTAAGCAAATTGGATCCGTAATTTCAAATATTTTGAACTTTTATTTTCTTTGATTTTTTTTTATCGTTCTGTTGTTAATTTTTTTTTTGTTAGATTCGTGAGAGCGCTATTAGAAAATAAATTCACCATCTAAAAAAAGGACTGGTTGGTGGCATTTATATTTTTCTATTTTATTTTGAACGAATGAAACGAGTAAATTGCTCTTTTATTTCCGTTTGCATCGAATGCCCGATCGGATTTCGTTCGCTGTACAATATCACGAATCTTTTTTTTATTCGCACCTGGTTTTTATACAACTGTCACGAAAAAAATATGTTATTATTTATATAAATATTAATAATATATCTATTAATTTCCTTCGTTCAGTTATAATAAGACGTACAGTGCTCTCGTTCGTTCATTTGTACGTTTCACGTGACAAGTTTTTTTGTGCTTTATATAATAAAATATGTCGATTTAAGGAAAAAATAAAAATTAGAATTTTAGCGAAAATTCAATAAAAATAAATACAGATTTAATTTACGAAATTTTAATGATTCAGTTTTTATACACTTGTCAAACTTGTTAAATGGATTTTTTCATACCGAGTAATTTATCGCGTCGGCTAATGCCAAGAGCTCTCCTTGCAAGGGCCGCCTTTGAAAACGTGGCTCTCGTGGCCTTTTTGCCGGTAAAAACTAAATGACGTTGCAGTCAGAGGTCCAGAGGTGCGCATTCACACGCTACGAAGTGTCATTGTACAATTCTGTGACGTGATTGGTCCAATCGACGCGTGTATTGATATTACCTAATTGTGTGATTTTGTTGATTCTTCATGCATGTGTGAGTTGTATTATTTATGTTTCTGTATAACATAATAATAACGCAAACGATGTACCTAAATATTTATTTGTTTCTTTGTTATTTATTAGTGTCATAGATTAGTAAACAGCTTATAGTTATAATTTAGAAAATATATCAAAAATTTCCAACAAATATTTTATTTATTTTATTAATAATACTCGTTAATGGAGAATATTTTAGTTTCGACTATTGTTAAATACGAAAAAATTGTCTAGCTGTCGTGGTGCTTACACGATAATACTCATAATTTATTTACGATTTGAGCACATGAACGTATAGCAACAAAACTTACGTTTCGCTATGGTGTTTTTGAATTATAATTCTTAGGGATATGAACATAAAATCGTAAATAGCGTACTATGGGTCGTTGTGCTTTTACTGCTGTATTTTGTGGGTACGTGTAAAGAGCTTCATCCACCGAATGCGGTAACCCGGTGCGGTGAGGCTCGATGCGTTGCGATTAGAAAATAAACTTGAAGAGTTAGGTAAGAGCACCGCTTGTACTCAGTTTGAATAGTTCAATATGATAACACTCACTCCGCTTGCAGAAAGTATTGCAGTGTGTTAAAACAGAAACTTAAATTTCGGCGTGGTTTCAAAATATCTCCAAAACGCTATTTTACTTTACTTTTAATAAAACATTTTTTTTTATTTTAGTTTACATATACAAGGTGATTCCGAGGAAACATTGGATCTTCTAGATTCGTATTGATATACATACGTAAAAGGCTTACCATTTATGAAAAAGGATTTAAAAAAAGTTTAGTTCTGTTTTTTTTTTTTTTTTTGCTTTTAAAAATACGCGCAGTTAATACCTTGTATATTTATTCGTCCAGAGTCAGAAAGATATTTCAGTATTGGTATCTGGCAAGCTTAGCTCCATCGTCTGCAGTGAGTATCGGTCCTAAGTCCTCTGCTGAAGCAAGGGGGATTTTTTTGCACGTAACTTATTCACGCTGTGCCCACTATACGGGATGAGGATACAAAAACTCTGCTTTCAAGTATCATTAACAAGATGAAAAAATATACCTACTTCGTTAGTTATTCGCTTGTCGTGATGGGTGCGTCGTGAAGTTTTAGTTTTTTTTTTTTAGAATAATCTATTCAGTATTAAAAAAAACATGCTTGGTGTAACTTTTTGTTGAGTTTTAAATTTATACGTACTCAAAAATATATTTTTACTTTTTAAATCACCGAAAGAATTGTTTGAATAATTAATATATACCTAAAATATATATAACGTTATATTATCTATTATATTATTACAATTTATAATAGTAAATTACATCATTAATTAGATTTTAACGGACTTCGTGTGGCGATCGAGTAGGGGAGGAGTAAAAAACTCACGAAAGTCAAGATCCTAGCGGGTCTACCCACATTTCACAGTGCATGGAAAGCACGTGAAAACGTTACAAATATCCAATAGGAATAATTACTCCTGATAAGGGGTAATGTAATCTCAAGAAGTCCCTTAAGGGTAGCAAAAGTATGGAAATAGCAGACGCTACCGAAACGACGAAGAAAATGCCGTGAAACGGGGGCGGACATTAAAAATTGGTATTAAATATATATTTTATGTTTAATAAACTATGAATGTGGTTCTCTTATCGCGGCATAACGTAAAACGTGGTGGTTTTATAGAACGCGTTCGAGCCAAATGAAATTAGGCCGTAGCGCCTTTGAAATAAATAGAAAATCATGAAGTGGGTTAGCTCGTTAAAACGTGTTTTTATTTCGGTAACTTATTCAAAAGAAATGTGCACGTTAAAGAACCTACAAATGTCTTAGGAGTCGTTTCGTGTATTCTGAGTAATTTAATATAAACAAATGAATGCTAGTCACCCGAATACTGCGTTAGTAATTATTTATTTACGTAATAAATTTAGACAGATTTTTTTTTATTAATGAATGTTGAGATACAATTTTAAATTTCATCATTACAGCAAAAAGAGTTATCATATGTTAATTTAGATTCAGTATTAAGATTCGTAAATTTACAGCGACATTTAAGACAAGTCGTCTATAGATATCTGCATGAAGTGTACTCTATTACATGTTAAAATTACACTTTATTGGGAAAGCAACTAAGCGTGATGCCAAACTGCAGATTCTGTTTAGTTCGGCTATGTTGCAACTTTGGATTTGATTTTTAAATATCAATTTATACTAATATTATAAAACTGAAGAGTTTGTTTGTTTGAAGGCGCTAACCGCAGAAACTACTACTTCGAATTGATTTTTTTTTGTGTTAGACAGTTTATTTATTGAACAAGGATATAGGCTACATTACATCACGCTACGACTCATAGGAGCGAAGCAGTAACCATAAACGCGAGTGACAGCGAGTGAAATATACATACATGTGGGAGGGGTTTGAGAGGAACAGTTGGCTGCTTGTTCTTGCACTCGTCGTAAAACTGTACCGGCTGCTTTAAGCCTAACCTAACTGGTGACATGGTTTTTGAGTAATGTAACTGATGACGAGTGGTCTAACTGGCCATATCTAGTTTACCTATGTATGTTTATTGAATGTTCAATAATATATTTAAGGATAAAGTAAAACAAAAACAAGCTCAGGGAAGGGAGTGAAATGAAGTCTCCCTACCGCCACGCTGCATATTAAAACATCACCAGTTACATTACCCAAAAACCTAGTCTGTACCAAAAAACCCAAAAGTTTAGTAAAAGGGTAGTAAGGACGTCCTGGTCGGTCCATTCTGTATATGAGGTATTAGGTTACAACTAGGATCTACTACAGTAAGAAGTAATACTAGAGTGTGCTACAACTGTTCCGCAAGCGCAATAGCAAGCAATTTTAATGTTTTAAAAATTGCTTTATTATATCTGTAAATCAGTGTGAACGTCGCGTTGCCCATGGTACGTATTTTGATATAAAGTAGCCTGAGTTATTTTGGTGTATTTGTTATATTAGTGTGAACTTTCACCAAAATCTATTCATATTTTACTGTCGTAAGTGACATAAAACAACTCAGTAATCTGGTAAAAGTTACCTAGGTTATCTTACGAAAGTTGCAGCTGTCGACAATAAAGGCACTGACATTAAATTCCTTCAGTTGTGAAGCAATTAATAAAGTGTAATTCTGGCCGGATTGTAGAACATATTCTTCTTCTTAAGGTTCCACTCCTATCGGAGGTTGGACAACATCATGGTTATTTTCACTTTCGAAGCCGCTGCTCGAATCAGTGTGGTGGTACTGCAGCCAAACCAGTCCCGCAGATTTTTAGCTAAGAATGGCGCCTCCGCCCAACTCCACGTTTACCGGCGATTTTTCCCTGGATTACTAGTTGGAGTATTTTGTAGTAACATATAATAGGGTGTAAAGTAAATTTTCAGACGAAAATAAATCGTAACTCGGCAAACTAGAAAACATTTATTCATTACTCGCTCGAAGGGATATAAAACAGTATTTGGACACGAAAAGAAATTCACGTCGCGAACACTCGAACGAGATCCTCGGGATAGAAAAGTATGTTTTTTTTTTTTATTATACAAAATACACAGTCAATCTCAACGAGGATTTGTCACTAGGCGACGCGGATAACGCGAAACCGTTTTACTTTGATATCGAAACAGATTTCCTTAACTTTTTACCTTTCGTGTTATTCTTAAAATTTCGCTATTGATCTGCTTAGACTTTTAGCGGGATCTAGTTAGTCTTGTTAAAAAAGACGAGATACGTGTGCTGGAGCAGAGGTAGTTCTTGGTAACAAGGGTCATACAAATGGATAAGAAATATGGAGAACGATTAACGAATAACAAAAATGGATATATTGATGTATTCTAATAATGCGTCATGTATTTAACATAAGTCAAAAAAATTTTCAAGTCATCTATAGTAAAAGAATACGCAAAAAAGTTGTTTAATTAAATGATTCGAATATTACAGTGTGGTCATATTTTGCAATATAAAATAATCTCATGTGTTAAAAAAAATATTATTTGATACAACTTTTCATTACACCAGTCAGCAATTTATTATAAATTTTATAAAAAAAAAAGAAAAGAAAAGATAGATATATACGTCTTCAAACAAATTTGTTAAAAATAAATTTGAAATCTTTAGACGCCATTTTCTCAAAATCAAGTCCGTGTGGCTTGACACATTATTGCTTATCAGCGTCCAAATATTGGTTTGGTATCTTACTATGTATTATCTTATTTTCACGCATTTTTGTTCTACAGCTGTTCTGAATTCAACTGACCTTATTTGTATATTTTATTTTGCACTTCAAAAACCTTACGTGTTTCAAAAGCATAAAGTTCCATGTTTCGTTTATATAACGGCTAATTATGTTATAAAATTTACAACATAATATAATGCACCAATTTAAATAACTATCCCAAAACCCATAAACCGAACTATACATCTAAACCATTCAGCTTAACATTCCGTAAGCAAATCCCAGTGAAATTACTAGTTAAACATTAAGTTCAATCTAGACCTGACCCTGTAATCTTGACCTAACACTGCGCTACATCTCGTTAAACACTAGTTTAGACCACAACGGACAGATGTGTTTGGTGAGAATGTAGTGACTGTATGAGATGATGTAATGCGATTCGTGACAGCTGATTTATGTTGATTTGATTCATCATCCGTTTTGATTGTATGATTTAATTGAAATAAGCTATATGAAGTGTATGGCGTTGATGATCAAACAGGATATCTAAAATAAGTTGTTAAAAAATCCATTATATATGAATGATTTTAAAAGAGTAGCTATCGAGTTTCTTGCCGGTTCTTCTCGGTAGAGACTACATTCCAAACCGATTGACGATTTGGAAGTGTTCGAACAATATATATTTTGAATTTGAATTGAATCAACGTCATACCAAGGAGTGTAGTTTATTTTTGGGTTTTTGTTGTCGTAGTTTTTACACGTACTTTGGTAAATGTTATCGCATGTGAAGTCGAGGGAATTTAGGAAGATGCTTTAAAAGTCTATTTCAATCAAATTTTATTACAGTTTTTACTGGGAAAATCTATTTTTTACCGGAATTGTTGGTTACTAGGTATCACATAGGAAGATATCCTATAGAATGACGATATTTTGAATTAAAATTTTGTAGTACAACATTTTTATATAGTATAAAAAAGTAGCTTCCCGTCTATATAGAACGCTTAGATCTTTTAAACGCAACGAATTTTAAAGCGATTTTCATGTATGATTCAAGAGGTAGCTTTATATGTAAACGTGCATATAACAGTAAAGAAAAGCCGAGAATTTCAAAGATTTGTAATGTGATGTCGTAAAAAACGACACCCGTGCGAAGTCGGACCGGGTCGTTAGTAATAAAATCTTTAACTCACAGTTACATTCTATTTCCTCGCGAATTCACGAGTACGGTTAACACAGCGTTATTTTTTCAAATATCCACAACGATTCATGAATACACAGCTAAATTGAAAACTACGTCGACATTTTCCGACATATGTTCAAATACAATGAAACAAACTGCAATTGTGCGACTGAACGTCGGAGCAGAAAACCCGAGTCGCTTGAATATGATGTATGACATATTCAAGTTCGCTCACTTCGTGCAAGACTGCGGTAACTTCGTGCGGTGCTCGTTCGGAATATGTATAATCTGTATGTCTTATTGTATAACCGATTTTAAGATTGGAGGTCGTTAATACTGAATTTTATCGCTCTGTATGTGATACCTCGTTTAGGTACGAAGTATCACATACAGAGAGTTACACGATTTTGGTAAAATTGTTTTTCTTAGTGAAAACGATATTAAAAACCAAACCATACATATTACATTTAGCGTTAAAAGAAGGTTTTTGTCTCTCCTGTTAAGTTCGGCAGTTTTCATGTACGAGATGTCACATCTAGACCGACTATTTGATTCTTGTGTGCACGTCACATGGTATATTTGTTAATTGTGAACCGACTTTATTTTATAACAGGAGGTCTGTAATTCGTAACTTATGTTTTTTAAAATGTTTTTTTTTTTTACCTCAGAATTCTGTTATTTATTAAGAGATTTGGATTTTTTCTTTTTGTCTCCTAGAATTTATTCAAAATCGGTTTAGTATTATGGTTTCAAAATCTAAATAACTGAAAAATGTATGTCATTCAAGTAAACTAAATAGCTTAGTTTGTTTTTAAAATTTTTGTTTTCTAAAATTTCTTAGGTATAATAATTATTTTGATTGTAAACGATCATTTAATTTCAATTCTAAATTTTATTTTTTGAACTAGGGAATGAAACTTTGCAATTAACACAACAAATTATTCGTGAACTAGCCGTTTATCGCGGTTTTACTCGCGTCATAGCGTAATATAATGTAGCCTATAACCTTTCTCAATAAACGTGCTATCCTACGCAAAAATAATTTTTCAAATCGGATCAGTATTTTTTGAGACTACCCCCAACATACAATCTTAGAAACTAATTTTACCTTTTAATAATATTAGTATAGAAGAAATGACAACCTCATTGGATTTTAAGATTTAAGTGTATCGCCAGTTTCTTTTTTATTCTAAAGCACGCTTTAATCAAAATTCACCAGAAAACCCCAGTTATCGTACAAGCGAAGAATTTACAACGCAAGTGAGGACGATCATAGGTTCAACGGCCGAGTGAAGTAGCGAGTTTAAAATGTACCTACTCGTAAATCTTAGTAGAATTTATCTTTAGATATTCCTCGGGGGCGTCGTGATATTGATCTCGGTCGGTTATTCAATCGGGTTCTAATGCATCACGCTACAACGTACAGCCTTAATATATGGGATACTTGATGGATGCTCAGAATTCAAAGTATGATTTTGATATATTTATTTATGAGGTGAAGATCGTGTGGGTGTAAGGTCCAGGATAAATTTAACAGAATTGCAAGATTTCGAGAGCGTTCGAGTATTACGTATACTGATATTAATATAACTTGTTTATTGAGGAAGGTCACAGGCTATATTACATCACGTTACGGCTTAGAGGAGCAAAACAGTAACTATAAATGTAAGTGAAACAGTTAGGAGCACTTAGTTTCTTATAAGATACTTTCACGTTAAGATGAGGACACAGTTTGTGGCTTATATAAATAGTTTTATTGTCCATAAGCAAAGAAAAACATAAATGACGAAGTCAATCACCTCTTTTACTGATATTTTTATAGGTATTACGTGAGTGTGTATGAATCGCAAAATTAAAATGTCCAAGTCGGACACCCTAGCGGTGCACCACAATGGCTATATAAGAGGAAAACTGAAGACAACATTGTGGGGTTTAGTAGGTACATATATGGCAGACAGGGTCCAAATTATTTTGAAATACAACGTCACACAAATACCAGCAAATTGGAGCTCATGTTAGTTTAGTTTTCATATTTTATTTGACGTGTCATAATACGAAGAACTCTTTTCGTGTGGTCCCGCACTTCACCGCTTTTTTAGTATTTTTAAAAGAAATATTAAGTTCTTTTTATTACTTGCATTTTTATGATTCAGATATGTCAAACGACAAAGGTACTTGGAAGTTTTTAAAATAAAATAATAAAAACATTTTGGACTAATATTTTTAGTTAGATTTTTTCATTGTTTAAAAAAATGGCAATCTGACAGTCCTGAATGGACTACGAAAAATGAACGCGTGGTGAAGCTATCCGCAAGCCATTTCGCTGTATCAATAAACCGAGTGGCTGATCCGTGATCCGCGACTAACGGAAGGTCTAGTGTAAATTTGCAAATTGTATACTATAACGTTTGCGTTTTAAGATTTAGTATGAAAAAAATTCAGCGCCATCTATCGAGAAATTGTTGCGTACTTTTTGCCTATTTCAAATCCTTAAACGCAAACAGTATAGTATACTATTTGTAAACTTACATATGGCCCTCTGATTTATCGCAGCAAAGAGCGCAAACTCCAAAAATATGCTGGAATCTGGAAGCACCACACTCTTTCAGAAGATGAGCGTGAGACGGCTAATATGCTAAACTTTTTTTCTTATTCCTTTTTAACTCGGCAACTCATTTGTGGCTGGCTCTCTGGTGCTGCAAATATCCATGGGCGACGGTGATCACTTAATATGATGAATTGCTCGTTGTCACGCTATTTCCTATACTAATAATTATTTTTTTTAAAGAATAATAATAAAATTCCGACAGCGTACAAGACTATCTGCAGTCAATAGTCATAGAGTATCAACGTCAGTTCTGTCTAAAAGCTTAAAAGTGAGAATCGTTAGTGACCAACTTTATATCATTATAGGTCTTAAACGGTAATTCTGATTGAAAAACGATATGAGAAGCCTAAATTACTTTCAAATGTTTATTCAACGATACCCCACTAAATAGTGCGACAAAGGTACAAACCCACATACATAGACTGACACATATATTAAGATGGCGTAGATGGCTTAAAGCTATACAATAGCTTTGATGTTAATGGTTATATAAAACGTCAAATAATAATTAAAACTTTAATAAAAGGATTATATAGAAAGTCACTTAGCGTGAAGTAAAATGTAATAATGTTTTCTTATTCCCGCTGAGATCACAGACTCCCCGGAGATGGGATTGTCGTCTTCAGTATCACATTAGCGTGCAGACGATATTCAGTGAACAGCTCGCATCAAGCTGTGGCAGCACTGAATACATAGTCGTATGTATTTAAGCGGTAATATAATATTACGTGATGTGTTTGCTTGAATTTTGGACGTCGAGTTTTACTATAATAGTGAACTTTGCAGAAAATGTAACTGATTTTAAAAAGGTTCGTAAATTCGTAGTGACTATTTTATTTTCATTAATGTTCGTTACCTCAAAACTACGTCGTTTAATCGATTTTGGAAAATCGTTTTTTTTAATGGTATAGTATATATTTTCATATTGAAACCACAGAATTTTTTGCAAAATCGGTTTAGTAGTTCGATTTTAAAATCGAAATAACTGATATAAATGTGTTCATCTAAACGAATTTGCATATCTTGCTTTTGAAGTTAGTTGCTCACTTTAAAGTCTTTATTATGTATATAAACGTTTTTAAAATATTAAGACCGTTTTACGAAAGTCGTTTATGTTTTCATGCCCCGACAGATTGACATTTACCTAAATTAATAGTAGCTGTTAAAGTAAGTTTTGTTGCAAAATTGTTCACACCGACGCTTAATCGAGATTACAGACACAAATTCGATTGTGTGATTAATATGAACGGAAACTGAAATTTCGTCGTAATTTTTTTTTTCGTACAAAAGGTTCCGGCTTTCCCACTTAACGTACGAAATGCAGTTATATTAGCTATTTCACGCCTATTTTCTATGAGAGTGTGTTACTGCCCCGGCACAGCTAGACTCTACAGTGAGAAATAAAAAAATATATAGTGTAGACGTCATTCCTCAAACTTATTTTTTAATAAAATTACATCGTAACACCCTATTATATACTGTCAATGTCACAATGTCAAAATCAAAGTACCTTATCTATACATATCTTGTTAAAATCCGAGGTAGCGCAGCATCAATTCCCAAGACGAGGGTACATATGACGAGGGTCTAAACCGTAGATATTAATTTGTACGGCAAATTAACAGACGCGCAATGGCAACCCTGGCTGGGATCTAATTTGTTAGCCGAACTAATAATTCCTCTAGTTCTTGACTGTCGTACATTATGTCGGAATTAATTAAAATCCGGTCATGATTTGTGAAAATGTGCCCTAATCCTTATTTTCGGATTATCTTTGTCTATTCATATTTTAAATTACGGGTCTTATCGCGATGACTAATCGTAATAATACCTTTTTTTAGCTCGACGTGGGAGAAATTCTAACACATGTATATCCGCCAACCCGCAGTAGAGCGGCGTGATGGATTAAGCTCTAAACCTTCTCCTTAATAGGGGAGGAGGCCTTAGCTTAGGGGCATATGCATACTGTTTCAATTGCTTATCCTTTCCATACAAATGCGAAGAGCATTATCAAAAGATACAATATCCGCGAGGCTTAACGAGTGTATCGTATTACAGACAGTTGGCTCGTTTATAAGTTAAAAGAAAAGAAGTATTTGATTTATAACGACAAAACTATTTAAATAAATTCATTTTTAAATAAAGGGGAACCAATTTTATATGTAACATACGTAATTTCGTTTACTAGAATGACTTATTCCAGTTATTTTGATTTTGAAACCAAATGACTAAATTTCTATGGAACCAATGGGAAAGTAAAAAAATAGAATTAACTAAATCGGTTAAGCCGTTTTCATGAATTGTGAATTTTTTTCCTATTTTTTATAAGTCCGTTAAAGATAACTAAGTACCGAACAAATCATTCTATATATGCTATACTAGTGAATAACGCGTTCATTACAAAACTTTCGTTAAAAAAAAATCTTTGAGCGTTTAAGGCTGTAAAACTTCACGCTATGTAGGTAACCAATCTGGTAAATACCGCCATTTAAGCAGGTGAAACTGTGGGGTACGGCTAGTGAGCAAGTCAATTCTGTATAGATAAATTCTTTTAGGTTACATAATGTTCTTTGTTCAAAATATGTCGAATATTAATAATAAATCGGTTCGTCATATTATCTTATGTTTTCATATCATTAATAAATAATACAATAACTGACAATATCGCAACTAAAAATGTTATTATAAAACAGAATTGGTGCATAATTCATACGATATATTTAGCTTATGTCACAATTCAAATCCGCTTAGCTACATAATTTATTATTGTTTTATTTACATCGGCTTATTGAAATTTGTTTTATAATTAAATAAAATAAGCCACGTATTAAGTATCGGTAATTTAATATGGAATATGAAAATTATTTCAAAAGCTATTATGTATTTAACGTTTTTCATGATTTAACCGGTAAGCCTATTATTTGTATATGGTATGGTTTGATTTAAATAAAGATTTATGAAAAGCACTTTAAAAAATGGTATCTTTAAGAGATCTTGCAGTTTGTTATACATTTCAGAAACTTTCATATACCTTCGCAATGATTAAAATCGTCTAGTCTATTTTTTTTTAGGCCTATAAAAGTATAATATACTCATTCATTAATAATTTAAAATAAAGAACATTATTTTAAATTATGAATGAATGAATGACCATCTATTCCTTGTGACCATTTTAACGAGCCCGAACACGATACTTCTTCTGTAAGTTGGTGAGGAGTTGTCTATGCCGCATCGGGTCAAGTTTACTTGACGATGTAATTTATAGTATCATTCATAGAATAATAAGTTGATTAAAGCACTAAAACTTGCTCAGATCTTTTCAACTACTAGAAAACAGCTGATAACCTGCAAACGTCTAAATAAATCATCATAATTTATATTCGATTTAGCTAAGAACCATCTCGATTACTTTCAAACAAGAAAACTGCATTGAAATTGGAATTGGTCCATTCGTTAGGGAGCTATGATACAACAGATAAACACACAAAAACACACGACAAACTTACAACACACCTTTATTTGGTCGAAGGTTAAAAAGAACGATTTATTCAGTATTTTTTCACTTATAATATTTTTCGTAACATTCAAAGGTTGAGTAGAATAATATTTATTTAGTTAATAAGTTAGTTGCCTGTTGGATGTAGACTTCAAGAAATTTAGTATTCAAGTAGAAAGTTTCATTAGTTCCACTCAACTGACTTATAAAGTGATCAGACTTGGCTATGTATAATTCACTTAGTTTAATTTGGCAGTCGTTCAATATTACCTAAATTTCATCTTGTTTTTGTCTGAATATTATATTTTTCTTTCTAGCTTTTTCTCTACACTTGTTTTAGTCGACTTATTACAATCCTAATAATAAGCCAGCACGCGTAAGTTATATAGCGATTGAATTTGTTTGTAGACCATGTATGAGATGAAGGTCGAAGAACATAACCATATTGCAATTATGACGTCGTGAGACGATGCGACGTCGTGTCGTGTTACAATTATAAGTATGACTATCCTCACGCGGTTTTACTTGCGTTTATGGTTACTGCTTCGCAGCTATAGGTTGTATCGTGATGTTATATAGCCTATAACCTTCGTCAATAAACGGACTATCTTACTCATAAGTATTTTTTAAATCGGATCAGTACTTTCAGAGATTACCTCTTAAATACGAACTTATAAACAAATTTAATCTCTTTATGATATTAGTATAGATTTTTAATTTCAAATCATGTTTCATAATACATTCAGATCTCTCCACTATAAATTATGAAGACGTTTTCGATACTTCGTCTTGTAGTAGGAGTTTTAGTATCACTTGCATCAATATTGTAATCTTTTAGGGTCCTTTTATATAAAAATACATTAACGAAGATTTTAACTTATTCCAAGATTTCAGCTTAATAAAAAATTTAATCATATTTTCGTCTTCCTTTAATCTAAACTGAGGCAATAAATCCGGAAATGGAAATCATATCATAATTAGATTTTGATCCTGCTTTGTATTTGTGCAAAAAACCAAAAATTCTATTATCGTTAAACGTAATGAAATTTCTTACCCATTTACAGTCGGTAGGCAGGTAATGTTCGGAACATAAGTAATGCATATAATATGTATACACATACATATATGTATAATACTTAAATATAATATTGGGACTGATCTGTTTATCACCAAAAGTGTTTAAAAGTTGCATAATACTTGTATATGAAGTTAAATATTAATTTATCTAGAATGTCCTTTTTCAT
Organism: Hypolimnas misippus; assembly: GCA_037950945.1. Lineage (NCBI taxonomy): Eukaryota > Metazoa > Arthropoda > Insecta > Lepidoptera > Nymphalidae > Hypolimnas > Hypolimnas misippus. The sequence continues at coordinate 3,796,793 of JBBEEQ010000013.1, read as the reverse complement.
CCACTTTTAAAACATTTCTAAGGCGAATTAGTTTAAGATTGTGTTGTTAAATCTTCGGTTCTTAGTTTTACTTCAAGCTAGCTATCTCTTGCGGTTTCACTGGCGTTAATCGTTACTGTTTCCCTCCTATGAGTCGTAGCGTGATGTAATATAGCCTTTGGCCTACCTCAATAAATAATATATCTAACACAAAAATATTTTTTCAATTCGAACCAGTAGTTCCTGATATAAGCGCTTTCAAACAAACAAACTCTTCAGCTTTATAGTATTATTATAGATTTATTTTGTCGTGATATTAATTAGTCAGAAAGAGTACTATATATACGAGTATAATGTTAGTTGCCCCTCGCGGGTTTACTCGCGTTTGTGGCACAAACAAATTTTACCTCTTTATAATATAAATATCGATATATTTTATTACTTCTAGTTTAGTTAATAATTCCATGTAAAATTCAGTTGCTGGTATTTCCTAAAGCCGTTCCACAGGTTCGGTCGATTTGGCAGATATTTGATAAACAAATTTAATCACGTAATACTGCAGCACGTATGTCAATAAAGCGCAATATCGCATGACGGATTCATGCAAGCATATGAGGTCAGATCGACTCGCACGAACTATGGAACACTTGAGTTTGACTTTCGACCTTACGTAACCTAGTTTTAAAAGGCCAGATTTGATATAAATCTATTGGTATATTCAGTATTTCTGTCTAGGATGGCAGTCTCGAAAACAAATATTTGGATATGCAAACTTTGGTAAAATGTTGGAATGTGATTTTTATGGATTTATTCCATTCGCAGGCATGCTTTAAGTGGTCATAACCATCTCGGTCGACCCTTGGATACTGTAATGTTCGTACCCTAGATTAATATCTTCTTTTTAGGATATTAAAAGTGTTCATTGTTAAGGCACGTATAGATATGACTACGAATTACGAAAGCATACTAATATTGAACAATTGTTTCCTAATGTTACGTGTGTCGAAGACATTGATAATATCGAGCATGCAATTAAAGTAATCTCCGATGCGATATTCAAAATTCAAATTGTTAAATCTGTCTTATAATATTTAATATAGATTCACCGAAATCTTGAATTTTAAGCGTGTTAAGACGTAGCAATGTAATTAAACAATCTATGTGCGAGCTATAAAATGTATCGTTTAGATGTAAATGTAACTCAAAAATTGTATTCTTTACATTACATTACGATAATGAGAAATCTCGACCTTAATATTTATTTATTTATTGGAAAAGTTACACCATCGACTTATCACTAAGACATTGACTTTTCAATTACACAAGGTATTACATCTAGGTGTATAAATCATTACAGGTGTAAACAGCATTGACCATAAAGATAACTAAACTAACCTAATAATCCGTTAATTAAGAATACAAAATGTAAAACTATAGATAATTAAAAACAACACTTAAAAGAAAATAAACAACAATAAAATCAATGGAGTGACAAAGTAAGTATATTTTATAAATTATAGTTCTAAGTTAATCGATGAGATCTTTACAGAGCTTAACAAAAGTTGATTTTCTGTAGTCAAAGATGTCGATATTGCCGTTAGAAGAAAATTCATTGTAGGAGTTCATAATTCTATTGAGGGGTGCGTATTTACCTAAATTTGTTTTTAAATTTGTGGTAATATGGATTTTACTAAACCACAATTGCAGTTTTAAAATGAAAAACGCAAAAATTGTTAAAATTGAATAAAAATCGGTCAAGTAGTAGTGGATACATACAGTTCTTACCAGTTATTTAGTGGTTGGTAGTTCTTGAGGTCCTCTACAAATTGCATTTAGATCTGGCTTCGCAGTTAGTTCCGCTGCATACTAAGTTTGGTCGGAGTTTTCGGAATGATATCGTTTGTGGTAGCAAGTTCTTTTATATTAATATTGAATGTATCACTTACCTCAATTCATTTATTATTATTATTTCGTTCTAAATTATACGAAATATACTTCTAGATTGGTCTAAATCGTAACTTTCTCGTCTATCTAAGACGTAAGTCTTTTCTTATATAAATACATAGTATTTAAAATTAAAACGGTATGGGGAATTTTAAAACAACAAAATATCTAGGAATCAAAATATCAATTAATAGTAAAGTAAAAAACGTTTTATTCAAAAATCGTACAATATCGCAGGTATTATCAATATAAAAAAAAATGTGTTGCTTCTGATAGTAAAATTAGTTACAGTATTTTAAAGTATTTTTTTTTCAACCGAGAGTGATTTTTATTATTTAAATTAATATGAAGTTTTTGTAAAGTACCCTCAAAGTGAGATGTGCATAATATTTTATGAAACCTAGTTAGCTAGTTAAAAAACTAACAGGTCAACGAGTGACTATAACTGGCTTATTTCTATTGACCTTGCTCGTTTTCCTCTCTAGGTCGCACTAAAAATATATTCATATTTTACAAATAAATATTTGATATAAAATCAAATACGCACACACAAATATATGTTTTAAAACTAGGAAGTGAAGGTTAGTTGTCGCTCGTAACGATTGCTTCGTGAATTCGTGTCTTTTCGCCTACAGTATACATTTTAATGATAAAGCGATATTCACTCTTATGTCTATCGTTATTGAGTATAAATTCGTTTGAAAGTTCTCGTGAATGTTACGCATCTTCACAGGGACTTTATTGAACCAATAAAGGTAATCGAGTTTAGTTCCGTTCGCGCGTAAAATACCTGCGTGAACACAAAAGTGACAAAAAATACATATTTCACGATAGCTCTATACCGTAGTTACTGAATAAATTTTGATATTTTTGGTAACTCGATCGTTAATTTAAATGGAAATATTTCAAGGTTATTTCATTTTAATATAAAATTTATTGATAGACTATCAGTTGGCATAGCCTAATCTAGTGTATTTACTTAATTTTGACCAAAATTTTCTTATATTATCTAGAGCACTAAAATTCCAAAAGACTAACCCGGGAAAAATGTTTATATTGTAAGTTGTTAATTTTTGAAGATATATAAAATTGGTGTTTTTTAGTATGTTAACTGGTTAGCGATAACAATTAATGCTTTTGTGATCAATTATATAATCAACTAGCTATTGCGGTTTCACTCGCGTTTATGATTACTGCTTCGCTCCTATGAGTCGTAGCGTGATGTAATATAGCCTATAGCCTTCTTCAATAAATAAAGTATCTAGCACAAAAAGAATGTTTCAATTCGAACCAGTAGTTCCTGAGATTAGCGCATTCAAACACAACATCTCTTCAGCTTTATAATATTAGTATATATTAATTATTTTATGTACTGTCATACCGTTAATCCAATTGCGATAAAGCTTTGTCAACTTATTGTTTTATGTTTATAAGCTTTTCGCTTATGAAGAGGTTATAAGCATAGTACAATTGGACGCTGATAAGCAATACTGTGTCAAGTCACTGGGTTTTCATTTTGAGAAAATGGCGTCTAAAGATGTTAAACCTATTCTTAATAAAAAGTTTGAAGAAGTATATATCCATCTTTTCATTTATTTTCTGATAAACGGTATGATGAATTAAAATCAGATTGATATATTGAATATATTATCTAATAGAATGTTTTTAAATATTTGAGATTATTGTATAAATTACAAATTATGGAACGCACTTGAAATTCACAGCTATTAATTAAGAAACTTTTTTCCGTGCTTATTTAGTTTATATGACTTCATTTTTTAGAGTAATATTAAATAGGTGATGCATTATAAAAATATATCAATATCTTCGAATTGGACTTTTTGTGGGTTGACACATTATTGCTTATCAGCATCCAATAAACCTTCAGTAGGTGTCAAGCATGTCATACCGACCATACGTAAAATAATAATAAAAATAAGCTTTAGAGAGTCTAACATATCTAGATCTACACAAACGCTACTGAAGTGAGCAAAAGTTTGTAGATACATTTTAAACGTATTCAAAGCTTGAGCAATAACAGAAATCCATATAAACACAAACATCTAAATCATTTCCCTATCTTAACAAAGGACTCGGCTTAATTAACTTATGTTTGAATTCCCGAAAGATTAAGGTCGGGTTAAGACTGAATGCAATTCCTCTGAAGGCTTGTCGTCTTTTAAATACCAAGCACTATTCATCGCCCTGACGTCTGACTTAAGCGCACTCTTCGTTATATCCATTTTACTTTGTTGTACGAAGTAAAGGAATGAACGATTGTAACCCCGAATAACTTAGATTTTAAATTTTAACGGCTATGTCTATTTTTGCCATCCCTGAATTCATTTTGACTTGATCTCTCTGAATATAGGGTTATTCTACTATTGTTACAAATGGAAAAGTTTGTGTAGATAGATGGGCGAATGGATTTTGTTTCTTATAACTTTTTATTTATATCAGAATAACAACATAGGTTGATGAAAATCAACATAGCACCCACGATGCTACGCTTATGACAGGAAAATCAGTGTCGCATTCGATTAACGTGTGAACATCACAAAAATCCTTGTCTGACATTTGTATGGGAATTTATCTTCTATTTCAAATGGAGCTTTAAGCTAAATGGACACTAAAACGAGGAGGAAATTCGCTTGGAGTGGGTTTATTGAAACTGTTATCATACATTGGCTTTCCGAAACTGACGCTTAAATGTTTAACGGTAGAATATTTGTTAGTTGCTTATCAGTTTTGATTTTAAATACGGGAATCACAATATACACAATACTATGAACTGTATTTCAATGCTTTCGCGATTTACACAATTCATATTTAATATAACGGGTCTTATCGCGAAAACTAATGGTAGTAATACCTTTTTATTACCCGACACGCCAGTCACCTCGTGACCACAACGAATGTAACTTCGTCGAAACGTCGGGCAATAAAAAGGTGTTACTACCATTAGTTATCGCGATCAGACCCGTTATATTAAATATGAATTGTATTTCAATGTTTATTACATTTGAAAGTAGTATATAAATTAAATTGATTACATTTTTGGTACTGATTTTTTATAGTCCAAAACGAATTATACAAAGTTAAACACCATGCGAATTTTTTACTTTACTATGGCTATTTTTATAAGTGTTAGCATATAGGTAGTAGTATATGTATAGTAGAGGTCGAGACTTTCAATCATATCTAATGGACGTGACGAATGTCTTATCTGGTCAATAACACCAAATATATTATGCAATTTGTCGGCAAAAAGTTGTCGACGTAGCCTTGAGCGTATAGACGCTTGAAGAATATGGCTTCTTGGAGAGAACACGATTGTTAGTAAATTACATCTATTAATTATAACAAGATTTTATTGTGTATCCGTCTGTAATTATCGATCGGTAGTGTTTGAATAATTTTTAACACACTGATTAATGGCGCTTTTAACCAAAATTTCAATAGAGGCGCTGCTAGTCAATGTATGGAAGAATACCGACCAAAAAATTACGTTATCGATAATTAAGACTTAAAAATGCAAAAAAGTACGTAATATCGTTTACTTGGATGACATACTTATTCAAGTTACTTTGATTTAAAAATCAAACAACTGAACCGAAATGAATATTTAAATAAAAATTCTACAGGACCAATTTGAAAGAATTTTCGAATAAGAATTTTCAAATTCCTATTTAATATAACGGGTCTTATCGCGATAACTAATGGTAGTAATACATTTTTTATTGCCCGACCTTTTGATGAACTTGCATCCTTGCATCCACATTAAGTTGCATGCAACTTCGCCGAAACTGAAATATTAATAGTGTAAATCGCGAAAGTTTAGAACATACAAGAATTTTCAAAATCAGTTAAGAAATGACGGAACTCTGAGGTAACAAACATTAAAAAATTAATTTATTAAAAACTCGCTACGAATTGAGAACCTAAACCTTTTGACGTTTTGAAAGTCATCAAAATTCGTACTAGGGGTAATGATAATATGCTTTACTACCAGATATAGTAATGGTCCAATATGAAAACCAGCTTAGCTTGCAACGAGCGACACTGAACTATGTGGCACTACATCTGTGTGGAACAGGCTTTATTGTAGGAATCTTGGTGTTAATTAATAATGAAGATGAAATCCTGCCAATTGACGTAGATTCGTTTCGTCTGAATTGAATAATTGACAGCTTTAAGCCGTTCCAAGATCCGCCAATTTCATTATCTCGAGATCAAGGATTCTATCGTTTCTCTCATTTTTCGCTGTTCTATCACTACTTGAATCTCCAATTTAAACTTTTTTTACAAATTATTTTGTGAAACTTGAGTTTTTTATGTTTTAACCAATTATGATTATTTACTACTTTATTGCTTTTCAGCTTTAATGAAATTTACACTTAAAAGTTGAAAATTTCCAATTAATATTTGATTATTATTATTTCTGGTATTAATATTATTTTACGGTTACTAATTCTACCAGAATCGGTTTGCTTGTTTAAAGTTGTTGATAATCTATAAGAAGTATCCAACTTTATTTTGTTAACTATCAAAGTAACATTCTATATATGTCTTCTTGTAATGTTCTTCCTTTTAAGTAGGTGCAAAAAGCATGGAGTTTTATCAACAAAAAAACATTTGAAAAATCACTGCTGCTAAACCGAATTTGAATATTACTAGTTGATTTAGAGTCTTAAACTAATCATCGTTTAGGCTTTAGCTGTAATTGTTATGAGATAGATTTTGATAAATTTTTCCTTTGTTACAGATTGGCGCCCTCGATGGGTATTATTTATTCTCCCATCACGAGATCCACAAGAGGTCAACGGAACCTAGTCATGAATACCACAAGAAGCTGATCAACGAACCTGAGGTAAGATAAAAAATTAAGGACTATTTACCATAAATTTAATATCGATCCGCGCTTCCCAAAAAGAATAATCTTTTAATGAAGTTGCTACACAGGATCACCTGTAGGGCTAATTTGAAGATTACGTTTTAGGTACTACTAGTAGTATGTTACAAAAATCGCTCTTACCGTTTTGAAGTCCAGAGAACATACGTATACACACCGGTTTGTTATTCGCCCCGGCGTCACACGTACGTCTTTTAAGTTAGTAGGTCTAAATATACGGCGAGAACTACGCTTATAAGTTTTGCTCTCAGACTTTCATAAATATTTACCTGAGCTCTTTCTCAATGCTTTGCACCTGAAAGAATTTACTTTCAGTAACTTAATTTAAACATACATATCCTAACTCTTTACGACGTTTCTGTTGCCAGGTTACAGAGTTGTTTTATATGTATCAGTTACGAGAGTAAAACTTACAAATGTAATTCTCGCCTACAAATTAAGACATACTAACTTCTTTGGGTTTTATGAAGATTTTTTGATTAAGTTTTTCCGTCGTATGAGATTTCTAATATTTTTTTCATACAAATCTTTTCCTGACGCCTAATACGCTCTCTTGAATAAACTGAATTTAAGATGACGATGTTTCGGGCAGACGCTAGTCCAGATTTAAGTAGCTATAATAAAGCAAATGTTTTCAAATTAGAATTTAGACTTTAATTACACCATGAGGGAGTTTTAGTACTTAATCTTAGTTGGCCTCGAGAGGTTTGAAATTACTCTACATTTAGATACTGTGTTCTAAATTGTTATTCGACTTAGTAATTACTATGGATAATTATAACTAAGGAGGTTGTTAATCATAGAACAAGTTTCTGTTCCAGACTTCGCTTGCTACGGTTTTGGCTTCTCTAATTGGGAAGTTTATGAGTAGTATGAAAATTTAATGCTTTTACAATAGATTTTTTGGGTTTTTAAGATTGAACACGCTAAAAACCATTTAGAGATTATACTATTTTAAGAAGATTTAAAAAAAAAATAAGTTCAAAACTTTCGAAGAACGAGCGAGCTCCTTTTCAAACAAAGAAAAAACAAATTTTTAAAATTGTTTTCGAGTAATCGGGTAACATATAGATAAAAAAGTCCCAGATTAATTGATAACTTCCTCCTTTTTTATAGTCGGTTAAAAAGTAGCCTAATAGCCGATTCAGATATACAAGAAAAAAATATTGTTCAAATGTACAGCAAAAAATTAAAAAAAAATCTATCACGTAAATCGTTCAGTCTCATTCCTTAAATACGTTAATTGCGTTAAATTTCCGACTCCACTTTGTGACAAATATTTGCTTTGACCAAATAGATAACTAATATGGCTTAATTATGTCGTCCTTCGAATTGTTTTCCGTCGACAAAGTTAAATTACTATTACGTCAGGCCATTATTAAACCTCTAAATATAGCCCTATAATGCTGGAAAGACACTTTGATGTCTTCATGTTTCGTGACCCATCATTAAGACAATATTACAAAATTAAAAAAAAAAAAAAACTAACGACAAATTTTGCATTTACAACATTTTAACGAGGCCCAATACGATACTTTTGCTGTAAATTGGTGAAGAGTTTTGTATCCTGATTCCAGATGATGCAGCATCAGTTCAATGTAACGCAAATATTCATTCATAGTATAGTAAATTTCGAGTAAATAAGAACCAATAAAAGTTACTCAGATCCTTCCAACAACTTGACAAGAGTAAGAACCATCTTGATTACATAAGCTTTTATCAAAATCAGTCCATTTACCGAGTTACGATGCCAAAGATTACGATGCCTTTTTTTTTGGTCGGGGTCATGACACACCATGACATATAACTACAGTATTTATAACATAATACTAATAACTTTATCAACTACTAGATGCCTCTCGTACTTTCTCGCGCTTGTGGTTTCTGATCGGGCCATATATTCATAAGCTTGACTTGATGTAATAGCTTTAATAAATCTAGCGAAAAAATAATTTTTCAAATCGTACTTTAAGAACCCTGCGTCTGAATTAACAAACATTAAATGCTATTACTCGTTATAATATTATTAGTATCTATAGATTACTCTATTTCGAGATAAGTCTAACCCCCTCCCCTGTTCCTTTTCTTATTTCCTATTCCATCTTATCCCATTTTAGCTAGCAACGTATTTGTGTCCTCTGGTATTGTAAATGTCCATGGGTGATAATGATCACTTATCCCCAAAATCCCCGCTTACTTGTTTGCCTTCTATTTTTATACAAAACAAAAGAGTGAATAATCTGATAATTCGACAGATTAAACAGAACTCGTTGATAAATATAACCGCAAATACGTTAAGAGTACACGAATAAATCTTTCTATTTTATTTACCACTCTCTTTTGACTGTTATTCCCTTTGAAAGCACTAACACATTTATGCCTGTAGATTGTTTCCTATTTTCATCATCTACCCAGCATTACTCTGTTGTTACTGGGTTTTACCAGGTATTACTGGTAAAATCCAGATAATAATACTGGATTTTACCAGTAATACCAGGATCTGTGTATTATTCTTGTCTACATATTGACAAGTTACTGATTTGTGCTCAGAGCGATTGTCATCTTACAACCCATGAAGGCAAGTCAATAATCATTTAAACTAGAATAATTTTTCCACTAAGATTAAAGATCAGCGGGTGATTGTAATAACTGCCGAAATCAACGGCCGAGAGATCCGCAAGGATAAACATTCAGACCTAGGAACAAATATTATTACAAATATAAATATCTGCCCCAAGCGGTGATCGAACCTGCAACCTTTAAGGGTTCATTTAGTTCAACGACACCAGAGCGTTTAGTCGTTGCTTCATGCTGCTATTTCATAAAAAAAATATTCAACATCCACCAATCCAACCCACCATTCACCGATCCGCCATCATCCACTTATTTCATTAAAACCTTATCTAAAAACGAAATCGAAATCAAAGTAACTAATTCCATTTAACGTGTACATTATCACTGTTATCTCCGTGTCACACATCGGAAAGTTATTACTTAGCTGTATTCGGATTATAGGCTTTTCCCTTTGACACAAAAGCCCGATTTCCAACAAAATAACAGTGTAATCTGGGCGTATATCAAATTGCGATGGGGCATAGCTTAGTGTTAGCGAGATGTTTGATAACGGTAATGGCAGAGCCTAATTGAAACGTGTGTTTTACTGTGTTAATATTGTATTGATGTGGGTGTCGTGTTTGAATATGTTCGTGTTTGAATGGACTGCAATCGTATCGAAAAAAAATTATTGAGTCTGTAGAACGCGCTATCTGATTGGTTTTATTTTGATATGCATTTGTGATTCCTGATTGCTTTCGCTCGTGTTAATTTAGATTTCGTTATGTGAATACTAGCGATCCGCTCCGGATTCGCACGGGTGCTATGTAGTTTTTTCGACATCACATTACAACGAAAGACGGTTGATTTATAAAGATATATTATTAGTACACCTCCACACTCTCTATATAGAGTACATACATACATACGTACATACATTGTAAATTGCAAGTATCTTAAAAAACATGGGACTTTCATACAAACAAACTTCCAACCTCCATTTAACCCCCTTAGGGGTAGAGTTACGTAAAATCCGTTCTTAGCGGCTGTCTAAATATAAGGAACCTACCAACCAAATTTTAAATTTGTTTTATGTATATAAAATGTTTTTTCACCGCATGCAGGTTTTCTTATGACGTGAAGCAAAACTTCACCGCCAAGCACGAGATGAATTTCAATATACTTGAAGACTCAGCGGCGCTAACCGGGGTTCGAATCCGCGATTGATGGTTGAGACGCGATCGTCGTATTCTAAACAGTAGCTATCTCGGCTTCTTAACTAACTTAAATTACTTACAATGAATGCAAACGCTATGGTCACGCAACTTTTTCAAACTTTTCGCAAAACCGTAGAAAGTGTTACAAATATTATAAATTTATTATGTAACATTCCATTAGTGCGAAAAGTTTTGATATCAGATCAGTTGCATCGGTTTTTCAGCTACTATCAGGTCCCCGCAGCTTTGCCCGTGTATACTTAGGAATTTGATAATTAACACACTTCCAAACCCCTTTTTAAGCCCTTAGGGGAAGAATTTTCAAAAATCTTTTCTTAGTGCACACTTACGATATTTAAGGAACGTTTGTGTAAAATTTCATGTTTCTAGACCCAACAGTTTCAGCTCTGCGTTGATTGTTCAGTTAGTGAATATGTCAGCTGTGCCACAATTGAGACGAATTTAATGACACCTCATAAATTGAAATCCTTCAAACGGCGTAGGCCGTCGAGCGTGGAAAAGAAATTTACATACACACATAAATACATACGTACATACGCTTAAAAACCGTAACTTTCGTTCGGCATTCGGGTAAAAAGAAAGGTTTTCCCTTTATTAAAGACAAGCGAGTAAATCTACATATTTATTCGAAATACAATTGAACAATATCAAACACACGCAAAAAGAAGAAAAAGTTTTTCGTCTAATAAGGGAGGCGTGGAAGAAAAATTACTTATAAATACAAATGTTTCGCGACCCTTGTCCCGCCGGTAGGATAGGATGACCTCCGTAACTTCGTCTTCTCATAACCTTTTAATAAAGAAACAAAGGTTTTTTTTTATCTACCATTTGTTTTCTCCGACAGCGAATGTTTTCTAGGCTCGAAGAATACTTTTTAAACTTTGATTCCTAGCTTGAAATTAGTACATCTATACATACAAATAAATAAATTTAAAGTGTCTGTTTGTAATAACTATACAAGGTATTTTCATCAAAACAAAATTTTGCAATTTTTGTCTGTCTGTCTGTATGTTTGTTCCGGCTAATCTCTGAAACGGATGGACCGATTTTGATGAAACTTTCGTTCAAAAATAGCTAATATTACAAGCAGTAACTTAAGCTACTTAAAAAATATATTTATTTCAATTAATAAACAAAAACACGTGCTGAACGTGGTTTTATTTCATCTTTTGTGTGTGTAATTTACGTATGTAGAGGTATATGTGTGTATTCATAATAGTATGAACCTGTAGTAGATCGAAGTAAGCATCTCGATTAGCTCCAAGTAAATAGAGAAGCGCATTAGAGTTTGCACTAACTAGGTTGGCTACAAACTAGTGTACTGAACATTTGATGTACTATGTATGAAAATGTAGTATGAATGAGGTAATAGGTACCAACTATATAATATCTTTACATATTATAAGCTTTTGCTGGGGTTTCGTTTGCGTGAATGTGAGTTTTGATTTTAATTATTCGCATATATATGTACATAAAACACCTACATCCTATAACTATCTAGCTTATGAATAATACTTTTCAAATGGTACCTTTATTAGTTTAGTTCGCATACACAAAATTCGTTTTCCCTTTGACATATCAGTATAGTTTTTTTTAAGACTGAAACTATATACACTTATATTGCCCAAAATTAATCAATCAATACAGTTACAACATATAAATATAGAAATAAAGGAGGGGGAGGTAACTACAATTGGACGCTTTTTTCCGTACTTATTTAGTTTATATTATTTGATTTTTCTTTGAATAATATTGAATAGGTAATGCAGTATCAAAATACATCAATACCTCCGGATTTGACTTTTTGTGGGTTAAGTCATTATTGTTTATCAGCATCCAATTATAACGCATTTATATTTTGTCAAAATGCTAAGAAATTGTGTAATTATATACGTAATTGTTTCTCTAATTGAAATTAAAAAGCAGTCAAAATGACTTCCTTGGGCAATCTAGTGTTAAAGATGTGTTTTGGCGGTTATATGCCTCCATTAGCACTCCATTAAAATGTTGATACACCATTTTGAAGACCATTTTTCGCTCTCACTTCGAAATTTAAGTAGTTTTTGGTTTAAATCACGGTTTAAAATTATTATTAAACTAATTTTACTGAGGCGAGAATTACGTTTGTTAGTTTTACACTCGGAAGTTTTATAAAACATCTCTGTTGCTTGGCTAAGGTTATCAACGTAACCTGACGAAATCTATGGCTGTCAAAAATAAAGGATACCCGTGACCACGAACGCTGCAAAGTGCTCGAAACGTCGGGATGATAAAAATAATTAATATACGTGATTTATATTTTAAATGTTTTTATATTTATATTTTTGTAAATATATTTAAAAATGTACAAAATAAGTAAAAAGAATAAATAAGAGATTAATATACGCAATTTAAATCCGTTTAAAATAGATTTATTTCAATAAAGGCGTAAAGCTTATTATAAATGATTAATCACTTAGGAAAATCTTTATCTTATTAAAATTATTATATTTTGAGTTATTCTCTTTAAATTGATAAAATATTTATAATACTCATTTTTAGTAGCGAACTGATAAGTTCTCAAACTATTTCGTTTGAACAATTTTTTGTATTATACACTAAAATATTTATCGTTTAAGTTACTCATACGTAATTACAATTAAATATATAATTATGCTATAAATTAATTATGTTATAATAAATTAGGATATATCTTTTTATATTTGGTAATATACTTTTGTAAATAGGTACATATATGTTTTGATATACATACCTTATTTACCTACCCTAAAGATACATATTAGAACCGAATAAACACTCGAATTAACTCTATGTAAATAGGAGAGCGTATTAGAATTTGCACTTACTAGACTAATACTAACGATAATTATAATACATTGGCTTTACTTCTTATAGAATACTATTTTCTACTTTCGACTTTGTAATGGAAATTATAACATTGCAATACAGCGCACTTAATTTGCGATTCATAATTTCCAAAAACAAGATTTTTTTTTTAAAAAAAGGGAACCGACTATATGAGCCGTAGCGTGATGTTATATAGCCTACAGCCATCCTCAATAAATAAGCTATCTAACACAAAAAAAAATTTTCAATTTGAACCAGTAGTTCCTGAGATTAGCGCGTTCAAACAATCAAACAAACTCTTCAGCTTTATAATATTAGTATAGATTCGGATTTGAAAACCAAAATACTAAACGATGAAAATTCAATGGGACGGATTTTTATACCCTTCAGTCATGCTATTTTTGAGAAATCGGTGAACGTATATAAAAAAATGTCACCGATAAATTGAGAACCTCCGTTTTTTTTGGATGTCGGTTAAAAAGAGCCAGGATTACCTAATAGATATTCTTTTAATGTATTAAATTATAAACTTTCTTCCCTTATAACTGAAGTATACCTACGAGTATGTAAATATCTTGACTCGATAGGAATTGTCTAAGAGTTCGCTTCGAAGTATTGGAAATAGTTTGAGGGTGTACTTAAAAACAAAGTTCCGTCTAGAAATATTTTTGTATAATACATTATGTATACGTTAGATATAAATTTTATCATAAGTTTAATAAAATAGATAAAACTAATGCAAAACATGCATACACCAAAAATTCGCAATTAGAAGCGGTAAAAATTTAAATTCTTATATAAAACTTGGCTTAGGAATACAAAATTAATTACTACCCTCGAGGATTAGACAATATATTTTTAGACGATCTCTGCCATATCAAAGTCTGCATTAGTTTGGGGAGGTCGCAAGCAAAATCTACTTTTCTGAGGAAACCTGCACGTGATGGAAAAAATTGTAACCGATGTATATCCATCAATGTCAAAAATCGATATTTTATTATTTTACATTATTTTTAATTTTTTACCTATTTGTGAATGTTTTTTTGTGATAAACAGTATTTTAGTTAATACAAACATTTTCACTTATACTTTAGTTTATTTATTATTAACAATATCGTTTTGTTAGAATTTTTAGATGTATTCTTTTTCATTAACCCTAGTATTATAATTATTTTTATTTAGGTAAATTGTTAGAATTGTTCGTTTAAAGTTTTTAATTAAAGTCTATTGTTCGTCGACTTAGTTATGCACGTTAAGTTAGCCTTAAAGTGAGGTATGCAATTTCTATCATATATTATTTTAAAGTGTGTTTTTAGAATAAGGAACAAAATTGTATACAGCGTTGGCTTCCTATTTAACAAATAAATAAAAAAATAAATAAATAAATGCGCATCGGAGCAGAATAGTCGATAAATCTCCTAACCATATCCTTAACAAAGCCTTTGACCAGATACTTATAGACTTGCAATAACACCATCATCATCTACCTAAAGTATATCTTGATAATACCTGCTTATCCATATTATTTCTGAGGTCCAGTTATTGCTAAGTTAATTATTACATAGAGCGATTGCTATCTGACATCTGCAATCCCTGAGAGCAAGCCAGTATACCATTTTATATACCATTAAGACTAGAATAATGTCCCTATTAAGAGTAACGATCATTATCAGGTGATTGTGATAACAAACGGGATCGACAGCTTCACATGCTCTCCGAGGCACGGGGAAGACCCACAAGGACAAACTAGTCTTAGGAAAAAATATTTACACAAATACAAATATCCCCGAGCGGGGATCGAACCCGCAAACGTCGGCGTTAGAGATACCTTCGGTACATATGTACACTTATAATATATATATATATATATATATATATATATATATATATATATATAAAGTAATAGTTCATCTATCCAATTTGTATAGCACAAATGCTTACTAATTGTTATAGCACTAATAGCGCCTAAGTGATCATCAAGAACATGATAGATCAATTTTCTTAATGCAGCTCCTAAATGGATGTCCTGGTAGATCATAATTAGAGGCTATGCACCGGGCAATTGCTTTAGTCATTTGATAATACTAACTGATCGATGTACTGTCTGCCATCGGGTCTGGATTATTTGATGCTGTAATAGAAGCTAAGCTAATAGGTATTTGGTCCGCTCTAATTGGACGATTTTGATGGATGCGTTGTTTGATTCGGTTATATAGGCTGTTCGAATATTAAATACGATCCTTCACATGGGGGTTCTATGAGTGTAACGCATAACATCCCGCATTAAAAATTTAATTTTATGAATAGTATTTTAATATTCGATCTCCGCTGCTTTCATATATGACGCTATGTATGTAATTTGCTTCTTATATCTTTTAGCTTGTTAACAGAAAAATCACATAACGGACTTCCATAAAAGGAGAAAGTTCCTAATTCGTCGAGGACTTTTTTTTTGTTAAAAAATATTCGTATATATTTTATAACAATAATACGATATTTCTTAAAAATATATTTTTGAATACTTGAAGTAAAGAGCGAAAGAGTTAGTTCATCTCTTTAATATAAATTCCTCTAGTTTGATAAAACTAAATGGAACAGGTTGTAATAAATATAGTTCCTTCGTGTGTACTTAACACGGCTTTACGACTAACATCCAAGCGGGCTGCCAAGCTAATAAAACTCGGGGGCGTGGCCCCGGCACTTGCCTGTGTTGACCGTCAACCTACAAAATAAACAGCCTTCTACGAACGCCATTACACCCTAAACACCTTCATGATGAAAGAGATTACGCGATGTTAAAAAAGAATCGAAAGTTTTTAACTCTCTAAAAAAGTTTTTATATTATTTCTTTTTTTATAAGCTTGTTTCCAAAGTTTTCTTTGACAACAAGCAGATTTTTCAATCTCCCTTTTGAAAGGGAAAGCGTTTTTTTTTTTCTAAAACATTTTAGTCGGAAAAAAGTTTTTTTCAATCCACGCAAAAACGGTTTAATTTATTGCTATCTTGTAACATTATAACGGTTATTAGTATAATTCTATATTTGTATATGAATCTGAAGGGATGATCTGTTTGTTATTGTAATTATAAACTAATCTAGCAAGTACCAAAAAACTGGCAGAAACCGCAGTGAATAATTAATTTGAATTAAAAAATATCGAGTGATTCGGAATCCTAAATCGCTTTCACATTTCTTCTCTTATTTCGTATTCACCTTTATCCCTTTTCAAAGCTGGCATCGCATTTGTGGCTTCTCTCATGCTGCGAATGTCCATGGATTGTGGTAGTCATTTAAAATCAGGTGAGCCACTTGCTCGTTGGTTCGCTGTTTGTTATGAAAACAGTAAAGTAACAGCCTGTAAATGTCACACTGCTGTGCAAAGGCCCCAAAAAGGAGACGATTTAGAGCTTAATCCAACACGTTGCTCCACTATGGGTTGGCGAATATACATGCGTCAGAATTTCTCCCGGCACATGCAGATTTCCTCACGATCTTTCCTTCAAAAGTTAGCGGTGCTAGGCAGGCTTTGGACCCGCGATCATGGGTTGAGATTAACCGGTTTTAACCACGAGGTCATCTTGGCTAAATCGGTTTTTCATCTGAAATCATCTCGGTATTATATAAAAATTTTCATTAATATAACGAGCTGGCTAAACGGGTGTTTCAGTAATAGGCGCTGCGTGTTCCACCCGTAGTTTAGGTGATTTCAAATTGGATCGTTGCTAATAAACCTAAGAGGCGTGGTAACGTAGCCTTTCTCGTGTTGTTCAGCGCCCCGCGTCATAAAAAGTCATCTATTAACCCTTTGACGCAGCTAACTGCTTTATGGTACGATTTAATGGTTTTTACTATACTATACTAAATTCTGCAATCCAAAATGTTATTATAATGTCAATCTTTCAATTTATATTTTGAACCAACTTTGTTCGGCTGTAGGTATATTTTTAATAGTTGCTTTTTTCTTTTACACGTGTTTGTAAGCTTCTTATTGGTTCGTTTTAAATAAAACTGTCATTTTGAACAATTGCGTCATCTTTTGCTAGTCTAGTTATTACAGCATTATTATAAGTGTATTCTATTATTTGCTTATTATTTCTGATGTACACATTGTGTGTTTATTCAATTTTTTTTTAAAGAAAAGGTTTTATGTAAATATCTTTTCATTAATTATGTATATATAAATATATATAGCCTGAAATATAAAAAAACATGAAATATGTTATAAGAATTAATCGGTTGCCTTATCGCAGACATTTTTATTTTTTATTCATCAGATTCCGCTAAACGTTTCCAAATTACAAAATGGGGATTACTTGGCCTTTTCAGTATTCAATCCCATATTGACCGGTCTATTAGCTTTAAGACAAAGGATTCCTCAATAATTCCTCTGTTTGTTGACCCCAACATGTAAGACCCGAATGGGCCGTACGAATTTTTTTTGCGTAAATCTGTTTAAACCCTTTCGGACCCCGCCACAGGACCTTCGCTTTATTAGTTTAGGACCCTATTACGTTACGGTGTATAAGCACAAAGAGGCTTTATTAAGCCTCGTGTGCGTGAGCTCGTTTATACTAACGCGATGACGTAAAGGGCGAACCGTTGGGCTGTTTATGTATCTGTCAACATTATGACTGCTCATGATATCTAATGGGACTTCCAAAAAAAGGTAACTGACTTTAAAAGGAAAATCGATATTTTGCTTGGAGAATTTTAATTGGAATACATACGTCGTATGTATTCCAAGTATTTTGATTTTCAAACTAAAATACTGAACTGATATTGATGAAAATTCTATGGGGTTTAGTCCTAAGGAAAATGTGTTGAGCCGTTTTTGAGTAATAGGTAAAAAACATACATAAAAAATTCCCCGACGACTCGAGAATGGAACCGAAAAGTGTTGTGGAAGTGGGTTAAAAAGTATGAATATATACTTGGCTTATTTCGGTTCTAGGTACAATATTTGTTCTAAAACTTCTATAAGTAAGGGAAGGGATGAATAGGCTACTGATTCTATGACTCACTGTTCGAATGACAGCTGTACTAGTACTTTTCGTTGATTTTCTCGGAGAGCGAGTGACTTTCCTGGTCGAGCCCACATGCTTTGAAGCTGCAGTCAATGGATCAGGCTAAACTCTACCACAATACTAAATTATACTTCACTTATTTTATTGTAAACAAGGAGATCTCATTTATTATATTAAATAAAAATCTATATTAATATTATAAAAAGGTAAAATGTTTTGTAGGTTTGTAATTAAGGGAAACTACTGACCCGATTTAAAAACCTATTTTTGCATTTGTCTGTTTATTCAGGATGGTTATAGGCTGTATTACATCACGCTATGACTCACAGAAGTAAAATAAATGCTATAAACGTGAGTGAAGCAAGTGATAAATATTCATCATTTCAGCATTCGTAAAGAAAAGGATAAAGATTCTCCAAACGATGTTTACAATGGGAAATATTAACAGTTTTAATACGTTAAAATCATAAAGTTGTCGGCAATGCCGGCTAGGTTTTTCGCTTCGAAATAACTATGTCGGCTCTATTTGCACAGCTGAGCGTATGCGTGCTAACAAGCGTTAGAACAATATGGAGGCGTTGTTTGCGTAAAAAAAGTGATTTTTATCAACGTACCTAGCCGGGATTTAGAAAATATTTTCTGCGGGAGATATCGTTAGTGCTCTCTCGGGGTATATTTATTCTTTTCAATGTTGTGTATATTTGACGTTTATTGTGATTAAAATTTCTTGGTGTTTACGATGAGAAAGTAACGTACCGTTTCGTTTTAGTTTCAGCGTATGTGAATATGGTTTAAGGGTTAATTAGGTGCTTTCTTATTTAGCGATTTATTTTCGTGGTGCGTGTATCAATGGATATTTTATATACCTGGTAACACTCGCTTCTTTAAGACGAATGTAACGTATTTATATAAATACGAGTGGGATACAGCAACGTAAACACATAACTCATTTTGGATGTCGCTGCAATCGGGTAAACAGCATGCCTCTTATGGTGTTCAAATCATTATAGTCGCCTGTTCATTTTATAATAGTAAATGTACAATTTAATATTTTAATTTTTACTTCATTTAACGTGTATACAAAAACATCCAAAGTTCCCAACATGAATATTCCCCACGAAGCCTTTCTGAAATAAACTGGGTTCACATTTCAAAGAGCGCACAATACTCCAGTTATACGGAATGGCGCATGTAACCGAGTCGCGGTCAGCGTGTAGTTTTTATTAGATTACGGAGACAAAATGTTATTATATGTCTATTCGATATTTTATACATGGAGTAGGAATATTTTATAAGCAATACTGTTTTAAGTCACACAAAATTAGTTTTGAGAAAATGGCGTTATAGGATGTTAAAATTGTTTAATAAATCTGTTTGAAGAAATACACATCCATCTTTGTTTCTATTTTGTTAAAAAATAGATTTTGATAGAAAAGCTAATTCTAAATATTAGAACAAAAAAATTTTGTTGTTTTTATTTAGTGAACACAATTTGAAATTCTTTTTAATAATATTTAATACGTGTCAATAAATCTTTGACTTTTTGTGGATTGACACTTTATTGCTTATCAGCAGCCATATATTTTGTAATGTTTCTGTATTTGTTAAAAAAATAATTCCAATTTAATTTTAAACTTGGTAACTCAGTACTAATTAAAAAACGAAATGATTCGTTTTATTCTACATTATGAATTGTGTATTTTTTTTCTTGAAGACAGTGTATTGAATAAGTATTTCTATTTTATTTATTATTTATTTTAACCCAAAATTAATAGGTATAACTTTCTAATTATATTCTATTAATAATCTTCAATATGAAGTAACAGAAATAGAAAAATTGATTTTTTTAATTACTAGGTTCAATTGCCAGTCATGAAGAGTTCTTCGGCAAAATTTTGAATTCCATTTTTCTTTACTTCAAAATCGGTGACTTGATTCCTGTCAACACATTTTACTAGTTCTCATAGTTTCAGTTTTCGCCCTACTGATTCATCTTCACAAATCAGTCTGTATATTATGTCAGTGTATTTTTCACCGACGTAATGTTTAACTTAATTTTTAGGTAACGAACTGTACCGAGGACGGTCGAACAGCGAATGCGGTCGAGTTTTTATTGAATTACCGCGGGACCAAGACAAATAGTGTCTTCGCAAGGCTCACACGGCCGCGGCTGTATCACCGGCCATCCTTTCTGTTTAATTATAACTTTCATATCTTTTTATATACATTTGTTAATTAAAGCTTGGAAAAGGTTTTTTGTAATATTACGTGTATTTACTCTTTATAATGAGGTATTTAAATTGTTGGATGCTTTCTGTGAAATATTTTAAGGGTAAAATGTTGTTGATTTTAGTTTATTTTTAATTTACGTAATTTAAGATATATGGTGTACATATAATAATAAACTATGGGCTATATTCGTATTGGTAAATAATGAATGAAAAAATAGAGACACAGATAAAGTGTTTCGACAAAGGAACATAACGTCGCTTAAGTTTTTTTTTCATAAATATAGTTGGAAAAGGTGTTCTGTTTTGAGAAATGGTCGATAAAATTTAAACATTAAAGTTCATAATTTTAGAGGAAACTTTACAAATTGGTCGAAAATCTGATTCTATATCTATTGTAGTCGCTATAGTTACCGCTGTTATTTTTTTGCTACGAATCGAAATTACGCGGCATTGTGATGTCGCGGGAGCATCGTAACTTGGACAAACGCGGTCATTCTCATGTAAATACGACAGTGCTATCTCGTTCGCTGTCGGTGTCAGCGACTGAAATTGCCCCGTCTAAACTGAACAGTAAGGACGTCTTGTTTGAAACGCTTTGAAAGTTAAGAATGGCGCCATTGTTCACTTGTACACTGCACGTACTGAGTTAAGTGCTTCTAAAATTTTATCGCGAATTGAGATTTTTATTTTTCGTTTTATATGAATGTTCTTAAAGTTCGTCCGTTTTAGTTTTATTACGAGATTGATCAGTGTTTTAAGATATGTTGGTAATGGGTGTGTTTGTTGAAATTTTTCTAAAATCTAAGTAGTAAATGGTATGATTATTTTAATATGAGAGGTTTTAATTAAAATTATTCATATTACGATCACAAAGACTTATCGACATTCTATTTTTAAATTCATCTATCATTAAAAGACAACGGTTTATTTGTATTTGTCGGTAATCGTTTATAGCTTCATTAATTCAGTAAAGTGATCTATTCATTTTGTTCTCAGGTAAAATGGTTCGAGCAGCAGCGCGAAAAACGGCGAGTCAAACGAGACTACAGTCCTTACGAAGGGTCGTTATGGTCGCAGCTTACTCGGAAACAGCCTTCCCATAGAACGAGGCACCGAGCGATCACACCCACGCCCTTTTTTCCCGATCCTTTGTTCAAAGAACAATGGTATTTGGTAAGTAATGGCAAATTTGACAAAAAAAAATTGCTCATAATTTTCAATGTCATTTTAGAACCTATATTAAAGTGAAATGCTTTAAATTTTCTTAAACAGAACGGTGGCGCTAAAGATGGACTTGACATGAACGTAGCACTGGCCTGGCAGAAAGGTTATACGGGTAAAGGAGTTGTAGTATCCATTCTTGATGATGGTATTCAAACCAATCATCCGGATCTTGCTCAAAATTATGTAAGTAAATTCTTTATACTCTGCTTGAATGTGTCAGATTTCTATATAAAATAATAATTTCCTGATTTGTGTTTGTTATTAGGATCCTCTTGCTTCCTATGATATTAACGGAAACGATGACGATCCGATGCCTCAAGACAACGGTGATAATAAACACGGCACACGATGCGCTGGAGAGGTCGCTGCGGTTGCTTACAATCAGTATTGTGGAGTTGGTATAGCTTACAATGCAAGTGTAGGAGGAGTAAGAATGCTGGATGGAGTTGTCAATGATGCAGTAGAAGCTAGAGCCTTAGGTCTAAACCCTGATCATATCGACATTTATAGTGCGTCATGGGGACCAGAGGACGACGGAAAAACAGTGGATGGGCCTGGACCATTAGCTAGAAGGTAAGGAAAATGTAAAAATTCATTAAACTTCAATTTTATAATAATTTTTTCATTATTAAATAATCTAATTATAATCCTCTTGTTTTAGAGCATTTATCTACGGAGTTACTAGTGGCCGACGTGGTAAAGGAAGTATATTCGTGTGGGCATCGGGTAACGGTGGACGTCACACGGATTCTTGTAACTGTGATGGTTACACAAACAGTATATTTACTCTTTCGATATCAAGTGCTACACAAGGGGGATATAAACCTTGGTATTTAGAGGAATGCTCGTCTACTCTAGCCTCTACTTACAGTTCTGGCACACCTGGGCACGATAAAAGCGTTGCTACAGTTGACATGGATGGAAGATTAAGGGCAGATCATATATGTACAGTAGAACACACAGGTACTTCAGCTTCTGCACCCTTAGCAGCCGGTATATGTGCTCTTGCTTTGGAAGCTAATCCCGATTTAACGTGGAGAGATATGCAATATTTAGTAGTATTAACTTCACGATCACAACCATTAGAAAAAGAAACTGGATGGATTGTCAATGGTGTTAAAAGAAAAGTTAGTCATAAGTTTGGGTATGGTCTTATGGACGCGACTGAAATGGTAAATTTAGCCGAGCAGTGGGTATCAGTTCCTCCTCAACATATTTGCAAATCACAGGAAATTAGTGAAGATAAAGCGATTGAATCTTCTTATGGTTATACTTTAAGTGTACATATGGACGTTAATGGTTGCAGTGGAACAGTGAATGAAGTCCGGTATCTTGAGCATGTTCAATGTAAAATATCATTAAGATTCTTTCCTCGCGGAAATCTACGCATTCTACTTACTTCACCAATGGGCACCACCTCGTCGTTATTGTTTGAAAGACCTCGTGATGTGATTAGCTCTAATTTCGACGATTGGCCATTTTTAAGCGTCCACTTTTGGGGTGAACGAGCGGAAGGTCGATGGACACTGCAAATTGTCAACGCCGGTAACAGACATGTAAATCAACCGGGAATCCTTAAAAAATGGCAATTAATATTCTATGGTACTTCAACTGATCCCGTCAAATTACGTTCTAAACGACCGTCACCTGCAGTGCAACCATACGCCTTCCCAACTGCTGCTGATGGTTACGATTCTGTCGGGGATTCTTTTTACAATACTGACGCGTTTAGCAATTACCAGAACTTTCCTACATTATTTGCTGCCGGATCGGATCCGGAAAAAGCAATAGCCCGTCTCGACGGACATAACGTCCCTTCACCGCATGGGGAAAATGTCCTCGCTGATAGTAATGATAGGCGCGTCATACATGAATGTGATCCCGAATGCGATTCCCAAGGATGCTATGGAAAAGGACCTACCCAATGTATAACATGCAAGCATTATCGGCTTGACGATGCTTGTGTATCGCGATGCCCTCCAAGAAGTTACGCGAATCAGGGTGGGGTTTGTTGGCCATGTCATGAATCATGTGAAACATGCGTAGGACCCGGGCAAGATTCTTGCTTGACTTGTTCTCCAGCTCATTTATTAGTAGCGGATTTAGGTTTATGTTTACAACAATGCCCTGATGGATATTGGGAAGATAGCGAAGCATCAGCGTGCAGACCTTGTGCTTCGCATTGTTCAACTTGCTCGGAAAGAGCTGATGCATGTACTTCTTGTGAGCATCATTTAGTTTTATATAATGGGACGTGTGCAGCTTCATGTCCTCCGTCTACGTTTGAGGATGATGACTACATGTGTGCTAAGTGTCATCCTTCTTGTGACACATGTGTCGGATCTGAAGAGACACAATGCGTCACGTGTCACGCTTCAAGTTATATACTTGATGGTAAATGCTTGAATATTTGCCCCAGTGGTTATTATGCGGATAAAAAGAGGAAAGAGTGCATGAAGTGAGTATATCGAAAAATAATTAAGACAAGTTTTAGTACGCATTTAATTATCATAATAAAATATTTTAATTTCATATAATAGGATCAAATTGAACATTTAAAATTTAGGCTTTTTTATTATTTTCTATTCTCCTCAATTGTTTAAAATGTGATTAACGCTTATGTGGTGTTTAAGAACAAATACTAATTATATTTAGTTTTTCAAATTACTAGACGCGTTATGATATTTCTAATTTATTTTTCAGATGTCCAATTGGTTGTGCATCTTGCTTGACTACATTGTGTTTGACTTGCAACTCAAACTGGGAATTGAATAAAAAGGGCAAATGCGTTGCCGCTGGTACCGACCAGTGTTCTTCTGGGGAATTCGCGGATGGGGGTCAATGCACTCCATGCCATAATGATTGTGAATCTTGCTTTGGTGAGACAGAAGCGAACTGTCTAACCTGTACCTCACCAGCCTTGGTACAGAATCATAAGTAAGTTTGCAGTATATTTAATGACATTTCTACACATTTTAAAATTCTTGGTTTAAAGGTTTTGCTAGATAGTTTCTGTGGGTGCAACTATAAACAATTATACGGCATATTTAACAGTTGATCACTTTTTAGAAATGTTATATTCTAAATGTTATTCAGAACAAATGTTTTATGTATTTCAAAATTACTTGATTATATTTGGTAATACCTAAGTTCAAAAATTGCCATTAAACACTATCCTTCAATGTAATGTAGTTAACTCGTCTAATATGTTGAGGATAGCACAGAGTTGGTCATTACGTCTGAACTGCAACCAAGTTCAGTGACACCATTACGAGAATTACTCTTTGCAATATTCTGATTATTTTCTGCTCTACAGCTCAATGTTAGCTTGACACATTATTGCTTATCAGCGCCCATATATGCTATTTGCCTTCATCAAGAATCAATTTCGAATATTAAAAAGCCAATTTTTAGAGCCTCATTGGTTCACAATAACTATGTCGCTATAAACATTCCCACGAGTGGGCCCGTAGCTGCTTTAGAAATGCTTGTATAAAATATTGTAGTAGTTTTAATAACTAAAGATCAATTATGCAAGAATAAAGTATATTTAATTAAAATTGCTCTTCAAACTCGAGTAGCCACTTACGGATACATTTACAAACAACTACGGTTAATATCAATTTAAATCCATACATTGTAAGAAGAGTTTATTGACCGATACAACAGAGTTGTATTCAGATTGATTATATTTACTTTTCGTTTCAAACAACTACATTGTACCAAATTTTATTGGAAATTTTGTTGTTTTTCTAGAACAATACATTCACCTATTATACTAAATACATCGCGATTTCATCAGTTCTATATTTCGGTGCTTGTCAATATTGTCACCATTTGCGGTTACGTTAGGTCCAATGAGTTGTAGCGTGATGTTTTAGCCTAAAGCATGCCATATTAAAACATTTTAAAAAAAACGTTTTTTTTTTTAAATCATTCTTAGCGGTTTCAAACAAACAAACAATTAAAAAAATTTAAAGAAATAGATGTTCAATCGTTTCAAAAACAGTTTCGTTAGCTAAATTTTTTCCAATCTTTCATAGATGTGTATCAGAATGCAGTCGAGGGTACTATTCCGAGGCTGGGCGTTGTACGCGATGCATGCACGGTTGCGCGGAGTGTGTGTCGCGTTTGAACTGCACTTCTTGCACGGGCTCTTTGAGGCTACAGTCGGGTGCTTGCCGAACTGCCTGCGCTGAAGGGTAAGATCGATACTTCTGAAAAATATACGGTACTTTTACAACGGGTTCGCTTTAAATGATGTCTCTGAACCCGATTAACGCGTTTTATTATTTTATTATATTTTTTTGTATGTTTTAAAAATTCTTTATTCTGTTAAATAATCTTAAAGTTTTTAATTTATGACGCATATCCGGCAAATCAATATCAACATTGTTAAAATTGTCCAGGTATTATGCGGATCGCGGGACTTGCTCCAAGTGCTATTTGTCATGCCGCACTTGTATAGGACCGAGACGGGATCAGTGCGCGTCTTGCCCGCCAGGGTGGAGACTGGCAGCCGGGGAATGTCACCCTGAATGTCCTCAAGGTAGGATTCGTCTTTTTTCATTCTAGCTGCACATTTCCTTGATATTTTATCCGAAACATATTTAAGTAAGATCATTTAATATTGAATTGGACTTGATGTTGAATTTCGGTTTGGGTTATTATTATAGAAAATAGCGTGGAGGTGAAGGAAAATATCGTGAGGAAATCTGTCGTGTTTGAGGGAAAATCTGAAAAGTTAATATCTGTAGAAGCGTAATGCTTTTATAAAAATACTTATATATTTAAAAGCTCTTTATAATTACCTACGTAACTATATAACTATGTAAATAAAATCAATGTTTGACTTTGTCTTCTATGAAATCGAAAACCATTGATCGGATAATGATAAAACTTTGGTAGGGTGTTCTGTGAACGGGATTCCTGGCACAAAAAATCTGTAAACTTTAGATGGTATTTCAACGCAAGTCGTAAGCGCGTGCAGCTAGTAATTTATAAAAAAAAATATGTATAGCTACAATTAATATCAATTAACAATAGGATTCTACCAAACCGACGATGGCTGTCGTCATTGCCACCACTACTGTCGTGAATGTAACGGCTCTGGCCCGCTACACTGCACGTCCTGTCCGCCACGCTTCATGTTAGATGGCGGGCTATGTATGGAGTGTCTGGGATCCCAGTATATGGAAACCAGCAGTGGAATGTGTCGCGCTTGCGACGAGTCGTGTAGAACTTGTTCTGGACCAGGGCAGTATAGCTGTTCGGGCTGTTCGCGACCCTTGCGACTTGATAGGTGAGTGCCAATGGAAAAACGAAAAAACCCTTTAATAGACTAAAAAAAAATGGATAATATTTTTGCCAAATGGAAAACCACTCAGCTATGAGTTGTGGCTGACTGATACGCGGGTTTTCATTGATAACCGTAAAACCGAAAATACTAAAATAATAACTAAAAAGTAAAAAGGAGAAAATACTGACTGATGACTGTTCGCAATTATGTTCTTCTTATAAGAATGTATCGTGTATATATTTTTTTAACTACTAAATACGATTTTCTAGCCGTGTAGATTTTGTCTGCAATTTTTTTAAATATAATTTTTCTTAACTTTAAAATCGGTGACGTCGGTTCATCTCTACAAATTTTTTTAGCTTACAAATTTTCAAATATCTCCTTATAGACCCATATTTATGAACCATCCTTTATACTTAATTTTGTCTCATAGAAGAAAATAAAGTTTTAGGTATAAGGGTGTGATATGAATCTGAATTAATGAAGGCATAATATTTTACACAAAGTACCACAATTGTAGATAAAAGATAAGATACATTCTTTTTAAAAACCCAAATTTTTATGATTCACGTTTTATATATTGAATTTATTTTGTTTCATTTGGAAAAACCATGTCAAAATCACTTGAAAATTGAACGAATATATCGATTTCTAAAAAATTCAATTCTTTCTTATCACGTAAAAAATTTTTTTACACGAGAAGTAAATGTAAGATTCCATTAAACCATCGTTTCAAGGAATTAAAAGTCTGATCCACATACTTAATGGTACAGTTTTCGACCAAGAAAATAAATTTCCTCTAGCTTATAGCTAAACAGTTGTATGTCTTGATACTTGAACAGCTTAGCTGTTAGTTTTAAAGTCTCCGTATAATGCATGATCCTCGATAAGCACCAGTCAATAGAACATGTCGTGTATGCAACGGATGTAACTTCAGAATTTAAAAAGAATTAGAAATGGTTTACGTACATTGCATATTTTAATATTATTTCATCATCACTTAGAAGTTCTTTATTGAAATACCCGAAATAAATATTTGAATTGGTATCCCTAAAACAACTAAATGTTTCATAAATATTTAATACATTTTGAAATCTGATTTTTGTGCATGAAGCTGATCTGAACTAATTGGCTTCTATTTAGAAATTCCGAAAATAACCATCCAATTTTGAACTGCCAATATTCATTGTATTTTAGCAATTTGCAAAAAGTAAAAGAAACAAAAATAACTTATTTTTAATATCAAGGATTTTTTTATGGTTTCAAATTTTTGCAGATTAAGAATTTTTTATCTATAATATAAAAAAATATAAACAAAACACGTTAGTATTTTTATATATATAAATAGCTGGAAATGAGCAGGCTGTTCTCCTGTGTTATGTGGTCTCCACTGTATTAGCTACTTCACGTCGGTTTATTGTGAGAGTGTGGTACAACCCTGGTCGAGCCAGCCAGAATACGAGCTGTTGTCAGTACGTTATAGCTAATCTCTATTACAGTGGCATCCTTAAGCTAGAACCATCTATCTATCTCATTTTTTATGGGTTTATTATAGGTAAGGCGAGAATTACACTTGTAAGTTTTACTCTTGTAACTTGCATTAAACATCTCTGTTATCTGGTATCCTGGTACCTGCGTAACCAAACGTAAGCGAATGTAAATAATATTATGACGGTAAATTATTTTAGGTGTAAAAGCAATAATAAACAATTTACATAAATCATGAAACCTAAAACTTACAAGTGTAATTCTCGACTAATTTATAGTTATATTTAGCAAGTTAAATCAAGTGTACATGCCACTTTTGTTTAACTTCGTATTCTAAGGTTCCGGCTATTTGTAGCACAGCACTTTACCAACTCTAACGTTCAATAGTTTAAACTCCAAGAAGGTCAGGTCATAACCTAAAAGTTCGCTCCTTTGATCCTAACCCCTTTAGATTATTTTAGCACTAACTAACGGTGAGTTTAATTTATATGAAAATGTTTGTGTGTTACGTAGCCTTATATATTTAAGAAATTAATAACGTAGTACAGTTTGTATAGTTTCATTTAGTTTATTTATAGAGGTAATTTCTAAGAAATGCTAAAAATAGCGTTTTTAATTACGAAAACAAGTAAAATTTAATTTAATTTTTTGATAACTTACTTATTGAGTATAAGTGCTCTTTTTTAATTATTTGACCAAGCTATATTGTAAATAGCTTAAGTATATTTCATTTTAGTACAATCCACACTTGAAAAACATGTTTATTGCTTAAATTAATATTTTATCTTTTAACTAGATAAATACCGAATTCAAAATCTGTGTACCTCAAATTAGCTTAGTTAGTAATTAAAATTTAGTTTAATACAATTTTGTGGTTCATAATTGATGACTTTGAAAAAAAAATGACTATTATATCAACATTTTGTGACATTAAAGTCTAAATAATCGGCCGAATTTCCAAGAGTAAAACGTTTCTTACGTTTTGTGTCCAAAAATGTATTTTTGAATTCGGTTACTTGAATACTAATCGTGCGGTATGTGAAACTTAAAAATGCCAAGTACAAGATAATTTAATCTATACTAATATTATAAAGAGAAAAATTTGTTTGTAAGTTTTTATGTAGGGGGTAATCTCAGAAACTACTGATCCGATTTCAAAGATTCTTAGCGTTAGATAGCATGTTTATATGAGGAAGGTTATAGGTGAATTTATATTACGCTACGAGTCATAGGAGCGAAACAGTAACAATAAATGCGAGTGAAACCGGGAAGAGTAGCTAGTTACTTATATTTGTTTCAATATATCATAATTATGTATATTATATATTTTATCTAATAAAATATCTAAAATATCAAATGTTACCATTGAGATATTATTATAGATTGAACAATCAATGCGTGCGCTGCTGTTCGGAGCGCGGGATATCCGCTAATTCGACGCCTTTGCCTGATTGCTGTCATTGTCATCCAGACACTGGTAAGATTCTGATTTATTGATCGAATTGAATCCAATTTTATATATTGTTTATTTTGTTATTATTATTAATAATTTTTATTACTTTTTAATAATATTTATAGAAATTGAATATATTTTTTCTTTTCATATTTTGTGCGTATATACGTTTCCGTTCGTTACTCTGATATAATTATAATCGAGAAAGAAAAGATTACAGGAACACTAATAATAATAATACACACTTTTTTTAATTTATGTTATCGAGGACTGTTGAATTTCAAATATATATTATATATTAACTCAAAAAATCATAAATTAATTTAAAAAATCAAAAACCCGACTGCATTCCATGACGAATAATGACGAATCATCATTTATCAAAATAGGCCCACGCGTTTTATCTAAATAGTGTCATAAATGTACAAGCCCATGTTCGTACATAGGCTGATAAACATATTTCCCTCCTTTACGTTGCGCGGTCGGGTAAAAAAGTTAACAACCGCTGCTCTAAAACGTTCGGTTTGTTCCAGGGGAATGTATAAACTCGTCCGTGGCGGGTAAACGTCGTATACCGGAGTGGAGCGCGTTGCACACAGTGCAAGGTGAAGGCGCTTCGCACGCGTTCGCGAGCGTCGTCGTCGCGGTCGCAGCGCTTGCGATCACGGTGTTCATTGTCGCTATGATTGTGACACAGGTATGAAGTGTTTTTTAACTTGAATAGTATTTAATACTAGTTTTTGAGATAAGGCGATAACTAAACTTGTCACTGATATAAAAAACCTATATATATATATATATATATATATATATATATATATATATATATATATATATATATATATATATATATATATATATATATATATATATATATATATATATATATATATATATATATATATATATATATATATATATATATATCTATATATATATGTAATTTAAAAAAAAACTATTATAGTGAATTTATTGAAATTCACCATGTTACCATATAGGTTATATTGAGAATAGTTATTTCATTATTATGATAATAATGTTAGTGAAAGTGAAAACGTGTGACGAATCTTAAACATGAAAGTGAAATTCAGATACTACTATTTTATCGTGAAATCTTTGAAACATTAAGTGGCTATAAACTTTTACGGAATGTTTGTATCTCTAAACTTTTAAATGCTCACTAAAAAATGATTTCTGAAAAGATCGTAGCAGAGGGATAACTTTGTGTTTGAAAATTGAATTTAATACACGAATAAATCCACAGCTATAAAGCCAACAAAGTTTTATTTATTATATTATATTAAAATTAATATATTTTTAAATAGTTTATACATAAAATAGTTTATGAATAGGAATAAAATCATGTGTACGGTGGAATTTGAATTACATTATTTTAGTTTAAATTCTTTTAATTGCATTATATATTCATATATAAATAAAAGAAAATAAAGGTAGAAACAAATATATATATATATATATTAAAATTAGTACAATACAATTATTATTTTAAATGCACTAATTGCATTATATAATTACGCTAAATGAAATTTTATGATAGTAGAATAAAGAATGTTTGTATTTAGATTTACTTATTTATTCATTAAAGTTTACCAAAACTGAACACATTTCTTACATAAATATAAATAAAAGACAAAAAGTGTAACATTTCTAATAATGTGCCTAAATTAAGGGTAACGGATAAGGCGCACTTCTGAGATAACAGACACTACGAATTGAGACCTTTTTGAAGTTTGATAAATTTAGATTAGATAACATATTCTATTATTATTTTTTGGTTATTGAATTAAAAAAAAAACATTTGTTACAGACGCGAAGCTCGCGAACGCCTCAAACCCGTTCGAAGGGAGCGTACTATTCGCCGCTCGCGAGCGCGGATGATGCTGACGTCACTGTACTCGGCTCGCGAACAAACTTTCCCGTCGAGATCGAACATGAACCCCTTCTCGAACATTCCACATAGCACGCTGTGATGTAGACGTAAGTGCAGTGATGTGACTCGAATACGATTTTGTTTGATCGGAACAATCAAATCGATTTTCACTCGAGTTATACTGGTTATTATAAAAATAATTGTACTGATTCTATTAGATGCGGTTTTGGCTAGTGCGATTTTGATCGATTCGAGTTTTGTATTCGTATATGTATAGTAAATCGAGTGGAGCGATTAAAAACGACTCGAGTCGCATCACCAAATTAAGCGTAGCGAGCTCGAGATCTCGACTATCGAATATAGATGTTATCGTATTGTATTAGAGTTCATTTTACAATGGGAGCGATATTAAAATATTTTGATAAACAACGTTATTTTTTACCCAACGAAATGTAAAAGTATTTTATATTCGTATCGTAGTGATGAATTTCGTTAATTTTCGCTTTACCACGTTAATGAATCAAGAAATATGTTTTTAAATATTATTTTTGGATCGTAATATCGTTATATTATATTGTATTGTAATTAATGAACTCGAATAACTATCGTCGTGTGATTAAAAATTTATATAGTGATAATAAACGGTCGCAAATATAGATAAAATATGTTATTTGGTGGACCACTCGTTAAAATAGACGTAAGAATGTAAATACATAAAGCTCAGGAGGTATAAAAAGTAATAAAATTGTCATTCCTGACTAAGCCAAATATAAACTTCCTTTAGTATTTGACTTGGACGTTGGTTTGGTAATAGGGATTATATTACAATATAAAAAATGACAATATCATCATATTGATTGCTAGTTCTTAAAACGTTTAATACATTTAGATCAAAAATGAAAATAAGTAAAAAAAACCTCGCATTATAACAAAAAGCTCGCGAATCTTCTAAAGTAATGGCTCGCGAGCGTTACAATCGTTTTCACGCAAAACAATTTTTTTTTAAATCTTAAAATGTCACACTCCTGAGCTTTCAAATAGTAACGTCACAAATACCTATACCGAAATATGTCCGTGTAAATTTATAAATCTTATAGATAGGTGTAAATTTTAATTATGAACAAAATTTTCCATTGGCGTACGCCTGCAGCCATGTCATGTGATATGCGATCGTTCTGTATAGAGAGTTTTTTGTTACTTTTTTATTTACAAGCAAATTCATAATAATATTGCATAATATTAAAAAAAAACTTTATTGTTGGCGTGAATTATTTCGGTATCGAAATGATTTATTATTTAAAATTTAAATATTAAATTAAAAATGGTTTTTATAGACTCATAAAATATTCACTAAAAACAATATCGTTAACACAGACAGGTACTTACGTTATTCGAACATCAAACGAGCTTTATCTAGAACAACGTATCAACCAGAAAAGTTAGATCCTCTATAAAATTGAAAAAGGACCCGTTTAAGGCTCCTTAATCCCGGTCAAGGATTGACCCGGTCAAACAGCGACCCGTATTAACCGTGTTTACCGATCGTAAAACGTAAATTTGCTTACGCCTATATTAAATCTTGATTGTTTCTTACCAGGAATCCGCTTACGAAATACTGGTCCCAAAGTCAATAGTTAAACATTGAGGCCTCCGAGTTAGTTAGGTTCGGTTTGCTTAGAATCAATAGCGACACATGGCTTTAGCTTACATAGCCCGTTTCGCCATTCCCAGACTGGACCACTCTGCAACGATAAGTTTTAATTGATATTAGCATAATATCGACGATCTTTGTTATAAGTTTTAATAGTTTTCTGTGGAATTTGATGGAAAATTAAAGTTGGTGGAATAATGCTAAAATAATTGTATCAAATTTCAAAAAAAGTTCGTTACTGTTGCCAGTAATGAGGGTAGACAATAAAATTTCTAAAAATTATAAATAGAATGACGTAAACACAATGAAAAAAAGTTGTTAAATAAAAAAGTAACAGAAAACCGAAAAATAAACTCAATCTAAAGTAACCCATTCGTTTTTCACATTGCATTCTCCCGTTAATGCAGATTAAAAATAATATCGTAGTTGAGTACAGCGTTTATTAAAGTTAAATTAAATATTCACGTATTATTCCGCTCTCTTGTTAACTGCGTCACGATTTTATTTCAGTATATTTTTCTTTTAATGTTAAGTAGGATGTAGGCCCAAAAGTTACCAGGAATAAAATAATAAGGTACAATATATTTTTTTCAATTATCCGTCGTTCGACGGTAACAATGTAATACATTTTTAATATGAAACTAATCTTTTCGGCCTTTTTCGTTTTTGAAAAAATAAAGAATGTGAATTTTTTATAAGTCATACCTTGTCATTACTTGTCTTTTATTTTTAAGTAGGAAGTACTTTAAAACTTCGGTCACACTGTGATATCACATATCGTTCCACAGTGTAATCGAAGATTAATTTTTTTTAGTTAACAATTAATGTATTCGATTTGGGAATAGAAATTTAGCAAAAAACACTTTTTGTTTTTTAAGTCGTATATACTTTATTAATTATTTTAGTGAAATTTTAATGAGTTAAAAAAATGTTACACATAAATTGTAGTGGAACAGATAATAATATCTAACGATTAACAATGTTACCAGTAACATCACAAATGTAAATAAATAGTTAGATTGTTGAATTTTTAAAATAATAAATTATTATGTCAATAGATAAAAAATATATAAAAATAAAATTTTTGGATTACGTTTTTATGTATCTAGTGTTGTCCTTTTTTATTACCAGTTAAAAATAATGACGTCACTAAAGATCTGTCAAAACGTGTAGAATAATTGAATGTGTGTGCGTAAAAAAATGTATCGATCACAAATTATTTTTGACTCGTATTTGTATATGTCAATTAAAATTTTTGGAATTTTATACGTTTGTGTGTATGTGTTTTTTTGCTTTTAATATAGATTTTTATGTACTTAGTTTTAAATTTCTTGACATCTGATTTGGTTATTCAGTGTCGATTTTTGCATAATTTCGAATATTTTCTTTTGTAACCAAATTTTTAATTATATACTTGGTGTTTTGATCTGTCTAGTGGTTTTTATAGTTTGTTTTAGTAGAAATCATTTTTAATTAAAAACGTATTTTTGTATGAAATATTCTTATGTGCAATTAATATTTATAATAAAAGCAATTCTGTGTCAAATATGTCTTTTATTGTTTTCAGCTGCGGAACCCTTAGCTTAGTTGCTTATTCTCAAAACTTCTTAAAATGCTACTACTTAATATTAAGGAGTGTTAACATTTTAGAGCGATTTGCATACTTATTTTATTTGTAACGATCTCTAACGTCAATATACATTTAATATTAACTATTATAAAATAAAAAAAATACATATAATACAAAATAAAACTGTGCTCCTTACAAAATTACGAGGGAGATTTAGTGCGATTTGAGTCTTTGCCTAAATTTTTCATCAGGCGTATTAAGATCAAACCCTATAATTTTTGTTAATGTGGTGGGCATAAAGAATTTATGACTATCTCGAAAATAATTATGTTTTGTGTGTAAGTGTCTAACTAATGTATAGTTAAAATTTACTCGGATGACTAGTTTCATATAAATTAATACAATAGTTTTGCCATGTAAGTAGAAAAACAGGCTTTAGATGTTAAAAAATATGACTAAATGAGCGTTATCGTCGCCAAGTTCATATGACTTTATTATTATTATTATATATAGAGATATTAACTAACAATGTTTATGATATAAGAATGAGGGCACAACAATGTGATAATTACCTTTTAACCAGTATTAACAGAACCGCACTAAAGTTTAAACCGAGTACAAAGTTGGACAAGTTCATATTTATGTACCAACAAGCAGACCTATGTTAAATGCAACACAGGACAAAAAAAGACCAGTATATACCCTTAATTTTAAGAAAATGTTCGATTTTTTTATATTATATTTTGATTAATAAACCAGCAGCTCGAAAATTCGCTAGCATCAATGTAGATTTTGTTGGTCATTTAGAATCAAATGGTACGATAATTTTTAAAATACTTTCAGTGGTTACGGTGTTTACTTCAGACATACAATTTCACTATATTATTATATTAGTAGCTACATATTTCTTTCAAAATATATATAAATATAAAGAAAATTATCACATACAAAACTCCAACGAAACTCTAATTTCCATATCTATATCTGGTAACCCTATTGAAAGTCGCAAACAGACCCTTATTATGAGGGCAATATCAGAGGGACGTTATTTGCATAGTATTGTTCCGTGACCGCTGCATTAACATTTAGACAATCGTGCCCAGCCGCTCGTAGGAATACCTTGTTTTAATGGAAAATTGACAACATGCTCTATTTTAGGGCTCACGTCTTTTGGGTGTTTGTCTTTTAGTGGAAAGCTAAATATGGGTAACTTGAATAAAGCTACTGGATGTACCCGCCGCAGCAAGAAGTAATGCCACCAGTATTTAGATTTTTTAAATCAGGAATTCTTGTGGGATTCCCCAGAACACCGTACCATCATCATAATCTGATCAATGATATCAGAACGCACAGAAGACAAACATTTTAATATTGTATTTTCTTTATATAGACATATTAATGAGTTTGTTAGAACGCGATACGTCTTAGGAATTCTGTCTGATTTAAGATTTTTTTTTGCGTTGAATTCCTCTTTAATTAGGAAATATATAGGCTATATAACATCACGCTATGATCCATAAGAAAGCTGTGCCTATTACCATTAACCAAACTGAAAATTTGTAGATAAGTTCGTTAAAACATTGTGGGTTCCAGTCCCATTAGTCAAAATTATTTATACAATTTTTGTATTCAATTGATACATTATTTCTCAATGTGACACAAAACAATAATATTATCAACGATTAGCAAAGTTCTCTATTGCTTATAGAATAAGTTAGAATCAATTCGAAAATAGATATTTGAATTCCCAAATGCTAATGCTAAATTAAGTTAAAGTGATAGAGAATTCCAAGAAGGCTGTGACGTTTCCGAGTGCCGTAAATAATTAATTTAAATAAATGACAGTTTACATTACTTACGGACACGTTCGACAGTTCCAACCTGACAACATTTTAAAATTCACTTAAAGTTATTTTATTTATACTGGAATAAGTTTTAGACTGGTTATATATAATTCATTTTATTTAAAGAACTCGTCTTAAGCTTTGTATTGTCTCAAGGATAAAATATTAGAAACCTGAAGAATTTTTTTGTTTGAACGCGCTAATCTCAGGAATTACTAGTTCGAATTGAAAAATTATTTTTGTGTTAGATAGTTTATTTATTGAGGAAGGCTATAGGTTATATTACATCACGCTACGGCTCATAGGAGCGAAGTAGTAACCATCAACGTAAAACCGCAAAGGACAGATAGTTTGAAAATTAAGTAATTGCGTAATGTGTAATTTTTAAGTGCAATTTTTATTTGCAGTACCAGAAGAGCCACGAATGTGTTATTAGCGTGAGTTGTAGGAGGAGTAAAAATGAAATGGAGTAGCAAGTAAGAGAAGGGGGATAAGACTTTTGGCTTTCTTATTTCTCCAAAAATTTTACAATTAAAATAAAATTACGCTTATTTTTTCAACAAATTTAAAAGTTAAATTTGATTTTTTTCTGCTTTTGCAGCCGTTGTTGGGACGTTAAAAACATTTTTTGATAATGTTTTGAATTCATTCGCTCGGACTCCAAAAATTTTAAGGCTGTTTTAAAATGTTAAAGTCCTCATACTTTTGTAATTTATTTACTTACTGTGAAAGGGTTTAAGCTCGTGTAATATTTTGGTTAAATTTCATTCTAGTGTTTTCCTTTTTAGACTAGTTTAAGTCAGTGGTTTTGTACGCGATTTGATTTATTAACGATACAAAAAATATTTTTAATTTAGTTTATTTAGGGACGATTTTACTTAAAAATTACAAACATATACGTCAATCTTATTTATTAAAGAATTTCAATAAGAATTTATTTAAATGTGTTATAAAACAATCAAGGACAAACTTTTTCATAAATAAGTTCACTTTTAATAAGTCCTTGCTAACTTTTGTCATTTTGTGTTAAGTGCCGTGTTTAAAGGTTCGTTTAAGTTTAAAAACCTCCTCTTTAATTGAGTTTTCGGTATTCTTCTGTTTGTCTTTTTTTAGTATAATAATACAACAAGTATATTCAAAATTAATAAAATTTGGACTTAAAGCCACGTAGCATTACTTCGATCAGATGTTAACAGCATTGGAATGTACGGAAACTATTGTATTTTGATTAATTTATCTACTATAATTATAATCAAAAACATTTTTTTACTAATTAATTTAAATATCATTTTCAAAAAACACGATTCATCGAAAAAGAAATATACAGCAAAGCATGGTGAATCAGGTATTACTAATATTTTGAAAGGTACTCGATTATAACCAAAAATACGTAAACAATACTACAACAGGTGCACCAAAACTATATTATATTATAAAAACGACGTAATAAAATAATAATCCCGTTCTCGATTCTCGAACAATTGTATGTATCGCGATATTCCAAATCGCAATAACGACCTTGCTAAATTATTTTTACGACACATCGGATAACCAATTGATAGCATTAATTCAATGACTACAGCTTTTAAACTCCCGCAAAGCCTACATCACGCCGTTAATATACTGCGATATAAATTCGTTTCGTTCGAAACAATAAATTAAGATGAAAATTAACAATATACACTCTATTATTGAACATCAGGGCGTGTGATGTGAATTAAATATAGCATAATTATGTTAACATTATTGAGCATAAATTCATACAATATTTTCATTGCACTCCTTTAGGTGTAGGAAAAAATACTAGAAACAGCTTCATACTGAGGTTGATAAGCAATAATGTGTCAACCCACAAAAAGTCGAATTCGGAGATATTTTGATCCTGCGTCACCTATTTAACATCTTAAATAAATCAGCCAAGTGCGTGTCGGGCCACGCACAATGTAGGGTTCCGTAGTTGTCAGAATTGTCAAGATCGGTCAAGCAATCTTCGAGTACCTATTTTCGTAAAAATGTTTGAATGTGAATTATACTAACGATTTTGAACATTAAATGTTCGTCGATTATTTATTATTCTAACACTTGTAAAATATACTTAGCGCCGATAATTTTCCTTCCTGATTAGCGCCTATGAAATCTATGGAGATTTGGTTGAAAACTTCATAAGCGCGATTCAGAATCACTCGCGACATGTTTTATTGAGACATTGTTTTATACCTTATTTTTTATTTTATTTTAATTTAAACTTATTAAATATTTATTCATTTAAATTCATATATTAATATAAAATTATTAATATTTACATAATATTTATTTTTACTTAGATCATCTATAACTCAATAACCATAAGAACCCACATAGCCGTGATAATTTTTCTTTTAAATTCATTATATGTACCGCTATCGTGAATTTTTTCATATTTTTAGACGCAGCAGTTTAGTGGGTAGAGGGGGGGACACTTGATTCTAAGAAAAATTGACACTTCAAAGCTTAATATTTCGGAAACAGTTCGTCGTTCGGAAAAATGATTTTCCCACACCTATAACATTTTTTAAAAGACCTATCTAACGATACCCCACAACATGGGATAAATGAGAAAAAAAATTTTTGGTCTCTCTTAACACATAGGGAAGACACCCTGAAAAAAAAATATTTTTAAGATTTTATTGTACGACTTTCTCGGCGTAATTCATATGTATACTCATACCGAATTACAGCTTTCTGGTATTAAGGGTTTCGGAGCAAAGCCGCGGACAGACAGACAGACAGACAGACGGACATGGCGAAACTATAAGGGTTCCGTTTTTTACTACGGAACCCTAAAAAGGGGATATAAGCTAAATATTATTATATGCTTAATATTATGTTTCGAATTTCGCGTGCATTCCATATTTTGCAATTTAAACGATAACCTGAACTTCATTATAACTTTTTACCAAATGTGACTAGACACAGTATTGCTTATCAGCGTTCATATATCAATTGCATAATTTGTTTCATATTTATTTATGACCAAGCAAGGAAAACTTATATTTATATACTTTAAAAAGGGTTTTTTTTTAAAGAAACAAACAGTAAATGTAAACATATTATTCTCTTTAGATTATTTCAAGTTTTAATAAATAAAAGTCTAATTAAGGTTACGAACTAGTGATATGATATTGATCTGCACGACGTTAATTTCTCCAATAATTGCACATGTGACAATGCATGCATTAATTTCATGATACTGAAATAGTTTCACGTCACGCTCAATACTAATCAAGTCGTATCATGTATTTTTGTATTGTAAGGTATACCGGCGCAATTCCACAAATGACTTTACTATTAAGCTGATTGTTCATCTAAAAAGGTTCATAACACCTCAATTCATCATTTTGAGTTAATTGCAATGTAGAGTCAATGTTAAACAACGTGTGATTCTTATTATTTAAAAAATTGTAAACATATGTTGGTTTGTTGACTATAAATACGTCTGCATTGTCGGCGATTGGTCAATCGTGTTCAAACGTACAGTGCAGACATCTCAGTGAAGTCGTTACGCTGAATATACGAGATTTACAAAACACTTCTGTAGATTCAAACAAGAACACACTAATAATCATCTTGAAGACATCAATTGTTACGTCAGCAAAGCTGAAGTCACACATTAAAAAAAACACTTCGAAGGCGCCCCCTAGGACAGGTAAAATAAAAATTTCCTTATTCATTTAAGGAAGTACATTTGTAAAGGTTTATTACATCTACAAATTAAGCTATGAATATGTAATGTATCTTCAAGAATACCGCGACGTTGGAAACGATCCGTACCAGATTTCTACTTTCCTAAGAAATTAAGTTTTTAATTTTTAATCAGGACTGTATTACTGCTGAAATTGCTACTGTTACTGTTGATCTAACAAAGATTATTTTTATAGACTATTTGCAGTAGATACTATAATATGCAGTGGTCATTGCAAATGACTCAAGCGCTAATCGTCGTAAGTTCGATTCCCGCTGATGACATATCTCTGAATTAGTCATACTAAGGTTGGTTGTGGTTTAGTTTTAAACAATAAACGCGAGAGAAACCTCACGGGGCAACTAGTATATAATATTTTTGTCATAGTACAGCTCGTATACCGGTTGGCTCAACCGGGGCAGTACCTCATTCTCACAGAAAATCGGCGTGAAGTAGCTCTCATAGCCACGTTGCTCACGGTGAGCGAGAGAACCGGAAGCCTAACCCTCTCCTCAATTTCTTTCCTTACGTCTTCTTCCCTTTCATTTCTCATTCCTTTTTAAGGTAATGACGTATTTATGCCTCCTCTAGTGCTGCAAATGTCCATGGGCTGCGGTGATCACTTTGCATCAGGTGTTGCTATTTTTATAAAAAATATATTAGACTGAGGATGTAGAGGACGCGAATTTGAGATCGTCCTTGAAGTGGTTCAAAGCAAAATCTAAATTCCTGCGGCACTTTTAATTCAACATTACTATTATTTCAACAGAATAACTAAGCATAATTAATCCTTCGATAGATAATTGAGGTTTGAGGCGTCGAGACCCTAGTGTTGCTTTTAGACTCCGTCTTGCTTTTAGACAGCTTAAAACGCAGCCGGCGTTCTAAGCTGTTTTCGTTATATTATAAAAAAGTCACTTTCCCCAATTATACGGAATGTGTTGTAATAGAAGATATGTATCTATGCGAATAGATAAAATTTAAGTATCTGTGTGTTAAAATACCTTGTAGTTTTTTTTTTAATAACAGCTTTTAACTAAATGCATATGTAAGTATACGCGGTATTTACACCAAAAACACAATTATTAAAATTAAAATTAAACTGTAACACTTTCTGCGGAATTTTATTATAAAAACGAATACCTTGTCTCAAGAAGGTAACGTTGACTTTGCGGAGTCGAAACTTAGGCGTTATAAGTTTATCCTTTCTTCTCGTGTTAATACAATGCCTGTTACTGTTTTTATCAAAAGAATCAATGTTGTTGTGAATATACATAATATTGTTGTAAATGTACTGCGATGCAACCGTAAGTATACTAACTTTATTAAAAACATCTCGACGGGAATCTCGAGCTCCTAGATTATAAATACCACGAATAGCTCTCTTTTGCAAAATGAATACAGTATTAATATCTGTAGCGTTACCCCATAACATCAATCCATAAGACATGAGGCTATGAAAATAACCAAAATATACCAATCGAGCTGTATCAACGTCGGTTAGTTTACGAACTTTCCTAACCGCGTATGCTGCGGAGCTGAGTCTTCCCGTAAGAGATGCCAAATGGGAATTCCACTGAAGCTTCATATCCAAGGTAATTCCCAAAAATACTGTTGTATCGCTAACATCAAGGATTAGATGCATTTTATAAACTTTTTGTATATCCTACATGAGATGAAGCAAACAAATTGTATACCTTAGTTACTAAGTTTTTAAATTTAAGAAAATAAATTTACAATGTTAAACGAAGGTCATCGATTCAGATCATAAGTGGTGATTAAGCTCTCAAATTATATGGACGCTGATAAGCAATACTGTGTCGAGCCACACGGACTTCATTTTGAGAAAATGGCATCTAAAGATGTCATATCTATTCTTAACAAATATGTTTGACGAAGTATATATCCATATTTTCTTTTTTATTTTGATAAAAGGTATCGGTAATGAATTAAAAACAGATTAATATATTTAATATCTAATACAAAGTTTTTCAAATACTTGAGATAATTGTATAAATTATCAAATATAGAACGCACTTGAAAATCGAAACAATTAATTAAGAGACTTTTCCGTACTTATTTAGTATATGTAACTTGAAATGTTTTTAATAATATTAAATATGTGACGTAGTGTCAAAATACATCTATATCTCCGAATTTGACTTTTTGTGGGTTGACACATTATGGCTTTTCAACCTCAGTATGAAGCTGTTTCTAGTATTTTTTCCTACACCTAAGGAGTGCAATGAAAATATTGTATGAATTTATGCTCAATAATGTTAACATAATTATGCTATATTTAATTCACATCACACGCCCTGATGTTCAATAATAGAGTGTATGTTGTTAATTTTCATCTTAATTTATTGTTTCGAACGAAACGAATTTATATCGCAGTATATTAACGGCGTGATGTAGGCTTTGCGGGAGTTTAAAAGCTGTAGTCATTTAATTAATGCTATCAATTGGTTATCCGATGTGTCGTAAAAATAATTTACCAAGGTCGTTATTGCGATTTGGAATATCGCGATACATACAATTGTTCGAGAATCGAGAACGGGATTATTATTTTATTACGTCGATTTTATTATATAATACAGTTTTGGTGCACCTGTTGCGGTATTTTTTA
Source organism: Hypolimnas misippus (assembly GCA_037950945.1). Classification (NCBI taxonomy): domain Eukaryota; kingdom Metazoa; phylum Arthropoda; class Insecta; order Lepidoptera; family Nymphalidae; genus Hypolimnas; species Hypolimnas misippus. The sequence goes on along the minus strand of JBBEEQ010000013.1, from coordinate 3,753,297 downwards.
TGTATTTTTTACATACATAAATAAAAAAAAAACTAAGTCGTGCCTACAGGTTGCAGTAACTACACGTATAACCTATTTACTCTTTCATGAATAGTTTTGTATAAGTAAATAAGTCTAGCACCGCTTGGGTTTATTTCATTTTAACTACATATACACATACATTCAGCAGTTAAAACAATTTACACTCATGACTTATGTCTTAATTAAGAACTTTAGCAAAAGTACAAAGGTTTGTAGCATTATAAGCTTTATGGGCGATAAAATAGGAACCACAATTGTGAAATTTCTCAGGTCATTGCGGGTAAGCGTAAATTGAATTATCGTCTCTTCTGAGTACGTTGACAGCGGTCCATGGACCCCTGAGTCCGGTTCAACGATTGGCTGTACTAGGAACTCTTTAGCTATTAATCGTCGTCTTTATTATGATTATTCTTATCTTTTTTGAGGACAAGTTGGCGTTAAGGTCACTGAAACTAACTGAAGCGCTAACGGTTGGTTCGATGCTCATGGTTAACATTTGTATTGGCTATATGGATATTTGCCATGGTCTGGGTGATTGTGTTGCGAGTTTCCGGCACCCAGACACAAGATCATGGGAGTATGAAGCGTTTATTTAATTTTTATTCGTTTTGACTTAATGTTTTTCACCGTGGCAAAATATTGGTAAGTTATCACAAAAAGGCAAATTTATCAATTGAATGATACATTCTTTGATAAATTTGTATTGGCTATATGGATGTTTGTCGTGGTATTGGTGTTTGCGTGTGTTTTCGGACCTCAGAACAGTAACTTGAGAGTATGAAGCATTTATAGATTTTTTTTTCAATGTCACTTAAAGTATTTCACCTTCATAAATATATCGGTTAAGTAGTTATCACAAAATGGCATTCTATTGATAAATTCTTAGACGTTATTAGACAACATCATGTAATAAAACCCATAACATTTCAGCTCAAACTAGAATTTTGTATAAGCTAAAGGTATTCGCGAAATTATTTCGAAATATATGTAGATGAAAGTAAAATGTAGTTATTGTTCAAATAGATAATAGATGGAGGAGTGAAAGTTATTCACCGCGGAGGACGGAGGGTTTTATTGAATTTATTTACATATATGAAAGGTCCAGAACAAAAGGTAGGCAGTATATCGTGGAGGTGCCGATGCGGTCCGACTGCGGGTTATTGGAAATATTGGTCGTTCTTTACGCCTATCGGATATTCAAATTGTGTTCAAGTTTAATTGGCACTCTCTTTCGATCTATTTTTGATTGTTTTTTAGGTTCAAAGTTGTTATAGAATATTTTTAATGTTAATAAGTGTAATCGAGGTTACGCATCAAGGCCAGGAGCGTCTGGACACGAAAGAAAATGGGCCGTGACTTTGACATAGGACTATTTCATTAAAATAGTTATAATAGGCAAAATTTTAGATTCATTTAACTGCTATGTTTATTCCTTTACTGTCACATTTCATAAATAGAAGTATAATATTCACAAATGTCTATATAGATCGAAGATATATCTGATAGGAAATATGGGGCCCACATCGATCGCGGGGCCCTGGGCAAGTGCCCAGAGTGAAAATGGAAAAGTGGGGCCTGATCAAGGCCGGTTATTTTTAGAAACATATTTTATTTTATTAAGATCTGACGTGAACTAACCGAGTTGGTAAATGAACTTTTCGACAGCATATCGCTTAGGAATTATTAAATCATAGTAAATAGTATCTTAAGAGGAATTGAAGATTTTGAAGTTAATTTTTTGTTCATAATGAATAGCTGGCAAAGGATTCGGCGGGACACCTGATGTTCAATCATTACCGTTATCAAATTAAATCAAATCAAAATGTACTTTATTCAAGTAGGCTGTTAAAAGCAATTTTGAATAGTAAAAACAAACAAAAAGTACTTAAAATAAGGAAAAGCTACCACCGGTTCGGAATGCAGATTCTACCGAGAAGAAGCGGCAAGAAACTCGATAGGTACTCTTTTAAAATTGTGTTTTTAAGTATATACATTTCAAAATTACAAATGTATATATTATACATTCTGTATGAAATCCAGCTATACTAAATCCATGCGTTATCATCTATATAATCTTGTACAGAATAATAGGCTTTAGCTATTAAAGACTTCTTAATATACAATTTAAACTTATTCATTGAAAACTGCAAAAAACCCATGAACATCTAATTACGGAAATTAAAAAAAATATATTATTAAAAAAATTCAGTCAATAACTTATTGAAACTTATACGAGCAAGTAATATAATCGAAAAATTATAAAAAAAAAAATAATCCACATTAATTAAAAGTAAACCATATCTATTACACGCGTACCATTAAAACCTTTCATTTATTCATTTGCAATAAACGAAGCGTAGATATTTAAAAACCTAACTTCCTGTAATAAAAAACACCGGTTTCCGTTCATATAAAAAATACCTATAAAATGATTTCCACCTTCTACCTGTAAATAGCTCATAAATCAACAGCATCGACACAATATTAACCACGCAGGGGGAACCCCCTCGTAGATATAAATAATTCTTATCTCTATCGTAATTACTGTACGAGGATTGAAAATGGGCTTTTATTACGTGTTGCGGACAGTTCTTATGCCAAATGAGTAGGGGTTTTAATGGATTAAAACTATTTACATTCAAACGTGCTACAATTTTATAGGTGTAATTCATATAGTAGGGTTAAAGTAAGGTATTAGAAAATCAGGTAGTTTCAGAATATTAATTTAAAAGAAATTACCAATGTGTCGCGACGAGGGAGGGGTAGTAGATACTACCCTGAGCACTTCGCTTGTGACTTGGGGGTGATAGCCCTTTTTCCGCACCGACCCTATTATAATTAACTTCTATTTAAATGTGTATTTTTCAAGGAGAGTTTTAGTTTTGAACTCGGTTATATTTTTCTACAAAAACAATTTTTATAATTGATGTAAGAATCATAAAAATTAAACCTTTGAATATATTTAAAATAAATACAAGTAATTAATTGAAAAAACCAAAAACCAGACTGCGTAGCAACACCATAGACAATCGCTACTAAGCAGTAATACAGGTAATTCTGATTGAAAAATGATGTAAGAAACTTAAAAATGATTCAACGATACCCTATAACATACAACGATAACACTTAACACAGTTCGTTAATTTTAATTTTTTTCTTTTTCACATTATCGCGTCCAAATTCGACCATTTTCCAAATTATTATACTTTTTATGACATTCGCGTCGTTATGACGAATCAAACGACGCGTCATTTATTAAAATCGGCTCACGCGTTT